>JARWIR010000004.1:44854768-45566328 GCA_029959085.1 Nemophila menziesii | reverse complement strand
AGCAAAGTCAAGGACGAAGAAAGATTGAAATCAAGAAGATTGAAGATAAATGTAGTAGACAAGTGACGTTTTCAAAGCGTCGATCTGGGTTATTTCGAAAAGCTAGTGAGCTTTGTGTACTATGTGGAGCAGAAGCAGCTATATTTGTGGTTTCTCCCAAGGGAAAAGTGTTTACTTTCGGACACCCGAGTGTGGAAAGAATCATTAATCGTTATGAAGAAAAACACGAAGCATCTGGAGAATGTTCGAAATTCGATTATGCTGAGATGAATAGACATGTAGAGAAATTGAAGGTTTTGGAAGCGGAGAAGAATCATCTGAAGGAGATGAGTAAACAAGAGATAGATAAAGTTAACGGAATAGGTAACTAAAACTCTATTATATATTTAGGGAAGTTTCTTATACACTATATCTTGTATATATATGACTAATTTTTTATTGTATTGTAGGTGAAAAGGGATTTTGGTGGGAAAAAGAATTTAGAGGAATGGGTTTTGAAGATCTTGAGAAGTTTAGAGGAGCATTACAAGTGTTGAGGAATAATGTGAACAAGAAAGCGGATGAAAAGGCGGCTATGGCGGCTATAATGACGTATCATGAGTACCCATTGATGATTAATTCTAATGAAGACACTAAACAAGTTATCATTCCTCCTCCTCCTCCTGGTTTTGGATTTACATTCTCTAACTTTTCATGATTTTTACTTCATTTGTTGAACATGAATAGTTGAATTGTGTTACACAAACATTGTTTTTGATTTCTCGTTGTGGTTTGTTTTGGTTTAGGAAACAACCCTTCTTTAGTTTGAATTAATCCTTGTTGATTTTTACCTTTTATTCTAGTTATAGATTCATATTCATTGCTTATAAATTTGTTTTTTATATCTTTTCTCGCAAAACATGAAGCTTTGATTTTGTATGTCATATGAGTTTGTTAACAACAAAGCCGTTCACGAGCCACTCGAGCTTGATTTAAAAAAAAAAACTCGTAACTAATCCACTTCGAGATGATTTCAGTACCAATCTTTTGAGTTTTCTTTTATCTTTAGACGATTTAAGTAATATTATCAGACGCGTCGAGAAAAACATACTCTAAATTACTACAACATATGATCAATGTGACTTCACTATCATATTTCTATGTAAAAATCACTTGCGAATTGAATTAAAACACACCCACAAAAATTGAAGATTCATAGTTTGATAGAATTACATAAATTATTCGAAATTCAGAAATAGTCTCAGAATGAAACTAATCGCGACAACAATTTAAAGTCCAAGAGAAAATGGGAAGCCAGTAGAAGCCAACCAATTTCCACCTGAAATAAAATTCCCAGCAGTAAAAGCTTGAGCCTCAGTTGCACTTGTAATCACTTTATACCCTCCCCAAGTAACCCTATTTGATGTTCCTGCACCCGCACCTGTGTTCTGATACTCCGCATAAAACAATGTACTAAGGGCAAAATTGCCATTCCACATATACCAACCTGCTGGATTTATAATATTACTAATCTCAGATTGCATAATTACAGTCCTGGAGTAAGTCTTCCATGGCCGTCCTAAATAAGTAGGAAAACTACTTCCTAGTCCTTGTAAGTCACTAGTTGCACCAATTCTACATTTCTGGATTATTATACCTGTGTTTTCATTTGGATCATCACGACCTTGAGCAGTCACCATATTTCTTTGCCCTGGATTAGGTCTACGTGCATGAATATCACAGTTTTGGATCACAACAGCTGCGTTTCCGAATATGAAATCAACTGTACCGATAATAATACAATTCACGTAAAATTGTCGGAAAGAGTGAACGTAAAGAGTGTCTTGGAAAGCAAGCATGTCACAACGATAGAAAGCTGTGAAATCAGCATTTACTCGAAGTGCAACTGCTTGATGCTTTGATGGACCTGCTGTGTTTTGAAATGTGATATCCCTTGCTAAAAAACGATCTCCAACCACAGCTGCATTACAATTATATATCAAGAGAATTAATTTTCAGGAACTTTAACTAAAATCTATATAAATGAAATAATAGTTTGATTTTTATGAGTTTAACTCATTAGAGAGCCACTATGATTCGATCCTGAGATCTATTGTTCATTGCATAATATTCTAATCACTAGAATAATTATCAATCCTAAATTTAATTATGGTTTCAAGCCTAGTCGACACCTTTAATGAAACATTTAATCATTTACATGTAAAGGTAAAAAAAATTAATCTATATACAGAAAGGGCATATAATATATATACCTTAAGTATTTAAATGGTTGTTTCAGTTAAGATTTCGAATTCTACTGTTGTGATTTGACTTACAACCATTGAATCAATGCATTGAAAGGACTAATGGAAGTTTTGAAAAACCACCTAGTCTTTAAATTAATGTTAGTCTTAGAAATTAAAATGGTTTAAGGTTTTCCAAGATAACTAGATTCATTGGATTGTTTGGTTGTGAATGTCTATGAATAGTCACCATGGATTTATGTTTAAAGATGAGAAGAAAGAAAATGAAAAAAAAATATGAAGAAAAGAGACACGAGAGATCCAAGAGCGAGAATCATATATATTAGTTGAGTGACGTGAGTATGTAATGATCATATATGATTATAGTATTTGGTGAGTGTGAAATTTTTTTTGTTTTATTTTTAAAATTTTGAGAGGTTTTTGAATTTTTTTTATACAAAAATCAAATTATAATAGTGTGAGTGATTATATAGTTACTCTGTGAAAATAGGCATATATGGCCGAATCACATAAAAATTATTATTCTTGTTTTTCCATTTTCTTCTATACACAATCTTGACTTTTTCTCAACATATAAACGAATTCTTGGAATAAATGGTTAGCCACTTTTAGGTGGGTAGGGCCCGTCCTGGGCATAGGCCCAGGAGGCAACCGCCTTGGGCCCCCAAAATTTGGCATTTTTAAGGGCGCCTTTTTCGAAAAATTAAATACTTATATATACATACGGTTTATATATTAGAATTTAGTAAAATAATTTGAATCATAAGTTAGCTCATTGGTAACATGTTATATTTTTTTTATGTGAGATTCAAGGTTCGAGTCTTGTCCCAAGTTAAATTTTATATAAAAAAGTTTCTTGATTTTTTTATAAATATTTTTAATGTAAATATATAGGGGCCCCTATTATGAAATTCGCTTTGGGCTCCAAATATGTCAGGACCGGCCCTGTAGGTGGGGTTCACCTATATATGTATAAAATGTATGATGCAAAGTGTGGTTCTAGTTGGGTATATGAAACTAAAAAATTTGGGGTGCTTCTTGGCCTTTGGTTTATTTATGGATGGTTTTAATTTCATTTGAGTCTATGCGTTTGACATTTGGTTTTAATTTTGAACGGTTAGAAAATGGTGGAGAATGGATTATAAGAGATTTATACTTTAACATGGTTTTAATTTCATTTGAGTCTATGTGTTTGGCATTTGGTTTTAAATTCGAACAGTTAGAAAAAGGTAGAGAACATATTATAGGAGTTTTAATACCATGTTAACTTGACAACGCAACTAAAAGTTCAAACTGTTAGAAAAAGGTGGAGAACAGATTATAGGAGATTTATACTCCAACACTAGATATTCGATTGGATATTTCTGTGTTGGTTCGCAGTTGGATTCGGTTTCTTTCGGCAGGACTGTAGTCTCATTATATAATAATATGTAATTAATTATTTAATGGAAGATTCTTTTTTGGGGAAGAGAAAATAAATATTCATTGAAACTGATATATAAAATTAACGCGCATATACAAGTCAATCTTTTGGTGGGTTGCATGGACCTAGATTGACATGACTGTTTTTTTTTTCTTGGGTACGTGGGTGATCCAGGCTAGCTTACGTACACCCCACTAATTCCACGGGGATATACACGCCTCCCCATGTATATTCCAAGGTAAATTAGAACTAGGTTACCCATGGCTAAGGAGGAGTTCGAGCGGGTATCTTTTACTTTACACCCGTAAGGGGGGATTCGAACCATCCACCTCCCCTTTAAGTGCTGAAAAATAGCAAATTTCTGGCCAGTTGACTTTGATGATTTATTGGAACCATATATATGTTATATGAAAAATCATTTCTTAGATTTTTATTTGTTTATCATATTATAATATATATACCATGATTGAAATATCAATACTAAATGAAATATGGTGGTTTACAACGAATTAACTACCTTGCCGCGAGCTGAAGAAATTAAGAAGCAAACTTTTCATTTAGCTTCCAACTTCATTCGGGGGGGGGGGGGGGGGGGGGGGGTTGGGGGAGGGGAGGTAAAGAATCCGATGGGGCTTTAAGTAAATTAGTTAGAAACATGATGGTGAAGTGGGTTAAGCCCATCGAGGGGGCCAAATTAAATATAGATGGGAGTTTGATGAGAATAAGAAGGTTGCAGGTATTGGAGGCATCTTGAGGGATAAAAATGGATCTTGTATTGCGGGATTTGTTGGCGTGTGTCTAGCGGATTCTCCGATCACATCCGAGCTTCTAGCACTTCATTATGGATTACGTTGGGCAATTAAAAAGGGGTACAAGGAACTCCATGTTGAGACGGACTCGAGGGAGCTCCATGAGCTAGTAACAGGCGGTGCGAGCTCAAGTAGTTGTGTCTCTAACATCGGACGAGAGTGTCGGGATATGTTGCGCGACTATCCAGACTATAAATTAACTCATGTTTATCGTGAAGCGGATTTATGCGAAGATAAGTTAGCAAAGAAAGGAGCTTATGCGCAAGTTGGACTAGTGAAATTTAATTATCATCCGGGTTATCTTTGGAATATTATTACGAGAAATAGGAATGAATGTGCGACTCTTAGGGTCGTACTGGACTCTCATTGAGAGTGTTGTTTATCTTGTAATCTTGTTCTAATCGGCTTATACGCCTCAGATGTATGATAAAGAAAAATATCAATACTAATAAAAATTACCTAATTAATCTAACATTAATATTTTTTTAATTATTATTATTAATAATTATAATTTATAAATTAATATCGAATGAAAAATTTATCTTATTTATTCTAATTGAAAATCTATAATTTTAATTAAAATTGAAACTTTACTTAATAGATTTTAGAGACTCTTACTAAAAACCTATAAATTTGACTCGGCTATGATATTTTTTTTCTAAACGTTAATTAGATTTAAAAATATATATAAATTAAATTGTATAATTTTCATAATTTATTTATCATATATATATTTACAACCTACAAATCCTAAGACCACGCACACATGTTTCACTTTTTTAAAAATTCTCTTGAAAGTGCAAGGAAGCGAGTTGCGGTGGTCGCAGTGGTTTTCAGGCCAAGATAAGCATAGTTATGGTTAAAAACCGAAACTGATGATAACCTAACCGATCGAAAACCGACTTATATAACCATGGTTAAAATTTAATGGTTAAAACCGTTAAGTTATGATTATAGATAAAAATAAAATTGAATAACCGAAAACCGTTTATTATCATATATATTTTTAAATTCTATAATAATCTAGGTAAAATTGTATAGTGAAATTTCAAAACCACAATCAAAATACTAGATTTAACTAACTAAATAAAAATATAAAAATTAAAAAAAGACTAACCCAATTAGTTATATTTAACCAACTAAATATATATTTGGTACATGGGTGGTCCTCGGCCAATTTACGCGGACCACGACTAATTCCACGAAAAATATGCAAGTTTTCTTATGCATACCTTAGGTAAATCAAAAATTGAGCTACACATGTTCAGTGAGAGGATTAAAACATTGTATCTCCCACTTTACACTCTTTAACTTTTTAAGTGTTGAAAAAATAGTAAGGTCCTGACTATTTGAGCTAACCCAACTGGTTCTTTGGTGATTTTTCTTATGTGTAAGGTCTTATTATATGAAAAAATTAAATTATTATTTGGTTATGGCAATAAATCGAAAAACCGTTTAAAAAACCGAAAGTGAATGGTATGGTTATGGTTTGAATAGTGTAACCGATGATTAAAATCTTTAGATTATAATTTTTAATAAAACAAATAATTATAAGTATGAATTTTATATTTTTGAAAAAAAATAGAATTATTGCTATGTCTAATTAGGATCAGGAAACTTACACTTGTAGGCTATGAATTCACAATCATATGTATGTGAATTTAAGCTACTATTGACCAAGTCGTCTTTTGTTTCGTTGAAAATAGAAGGTGTTGTGTAACTTGTATGGTTATTAATGTATTTGTCCAAAAAATTTCCATCGGTCCCTATTTCATTAATGTGGATTAAATAATACAATTCAACATTTATTAGACTTTTTCAGATAACCAATTAATGTTTATCAGACAATTCAGTTTATTAGTTTCTTTTCTTTTTTTTACACTAATTTTATGTACCTCCAACTCCAACTCTATTTTTGACCACCACCTTGACAATAATTGTCATCATCATCCCTATCATCGCCTTCAATCAATATGCTTTTCTCTTAGTTCTCTCTAAACTTGAAATTTCAATAATGGTGGAATGTTGTGGGGCAGCTCCATCTTCATGGTAGGTCTCTTACAAATGTAGAAAAACAAAATGTGGCGATGGTGTTTTTGCCGAAGGGGCGAATTGTGATGGGGAATAAGGACATGTTTATGACTTATTAGGAATCTTGAATTTATTTCTATATCTAGTAGTTGTTTTTTTTTTAAAAAAGATATGTAGACATCTTACAGCTAAATTCTGCCATCTTTAAAAAATATGTACACATCTTACAGCTAAATTTTGTCCTCATGGCCCATGACATGATGCATTATTTGATTATGCCGGGTCCCTTTAGAGAAAATTTGGTTGATAGAAGTAATGACACGAGCTACAATCGATTATGAGTCCGGTATGGAAATATGAGAACAATTTATTAATACGCTTAATTAAGGTGTTATGGAATGTTTTATAATTCCATCAATTATTATACTGATTTTGGTAGAATTACTTACAAATATTATGAATAACGAACTAATTTCAAAAACGTTGAAGACTCAAACAAAATCAAGTTTGAAACTTTATTGTACAATGCATTCATAATATTGACAATTTTCACTCTCACCTGATTCAACAATGAGATTCTTACATAATCAAATTAGGAGAAAGGCAACCCAAATTGAGGCAAAACTCTTCTATAAGTTTTAGAAACTAGTAAAGAAAAATACCAATGCATTTATTTATTTATGGAAACTTTAAAACAAAGTCTTGTTACCTATTCAATTCTGTTCACCCAAATACACTTATTATTTTACCTAACATCGAATCGTACATTCAGTTCAGTATCTACATTCGGTAAATTCGAGATAAAGAATAATAATATATAGCATCTAAATTCATACCATCTATTAACTGACATGATTTGAATGAATTTTTATTTTTAAAAATTTGATTAATAATTTGTTTTTAATCAAATCACAACCACTTGTATATATCATTACTCTTCAATAAGTCAAGCAAAAGTAAAGATTAAAATTACCAAATTGAGAGATTGATTGTTAGTGGAGGAAAAAACTAACCAACTGTTGCCGAGTTGAAGGTAGTGCTACCATCCACAACATTCCTGTTCCCAGTGATAATAGTAGTAGTTCTTCCATCTCCAACAAACATAAGATTTGTCTTCCCTCTAGGTATATTCACATTCTCTCTATAAACTCCTGCTTTAATCCTAATAATATACCTTCTACTACTTCCTGATGGTGCTGCCGCCACGGCTTCCGAAACTGTTCGGTAATTTCCACTTCCATCTGCCGCCACCGTGAGGTCTGCTGTCACAGTAGTAGCTTGCAACAGCCTCCTATCACCTGAGGGGAATTCAATTTTTTTAAATTAATATATTAAATTTTCAAAAGCAAATGAAAAGTAAATTAAAAAATTAGGCCTTACCTCCTGATAACCATTTTGGCCATTTAGTTTCATTATCATCTATTTCATCAAGTTTCCTTTGTTGAAAAGTTTGTTGATTAGGATTTGAATCCAATGTCATATTCTTGATCATGGCTAATACATTACTACACAATTTCCAAGCATGAAGTTGACCATCTAATAATCCTGAACGAACCTTTTTATCCCCTTTATCATGTGAGAATCCATCTATACATGTTTCTTGATTAGTCATGGCAGCACTCAAGAGGGTCATAATATCATCAATGTTGTAATTATTTTTGTTGAGGTTAAGTGAAACCAATTTAAGCTCGTCTAAAGTATCATCTATATTTTCAAGACAATCTTTAAGAGCTGTATTCTCTCTCTTGGTTAAGGCTTTTCTGGCTGCAATCTTCTTTATAATGATTTCATTTAGCTTGACGGTTGATATAGTGAAGTTAAGAGCTGCCATTATTACATCTTTGGAGCTTTTTAACATTGTGGATGATGGTAAAGCTACGAGAGCTGATAGACATAGGTCTGGGTATAATGTGGAAGAACATGATGATTGGATGAGGAGTTCATGAGACTTTTTAGGTCCGTCACTTCTCCAAGCTCCCCCTCCTCCTGATAAGGATTCCTGGACTCGCCTGTGATTGGTGGTGGTGGTGGTGGTGATAGTGTTTTTGTGAGATATAGTAATGGTGGTTGTAATGGCAGCTACTAAAAGGAAAGTTGCTGCAAATATTGATAGGAGAATTTTTTTTCTTCCCTTGTGTTTAGCTGCATGTTCATGCTCAGTACTGTTTCTTCTGTTAGAGCCTAGCATTGTTTTTGCAGTGAGTAGCTAGGGTCTTGGATATTGTCGGTAAGATGAAATGAGAAGTGACAAAATTAAAGGAGGGCCAAAATATATATAGGATTTCTTCTTTTTTGGTTCATTACTCATATCTAAATACCAATTTCTTTTTGTTTTTATTTTATAGAAAAACAGATAGTCCAAGTCATCTTGAATGCATCTTCACAAGGAGAATATATACATATCCATGCATATCTTATATAAATCAAAATTAGGCGGTCATACGTTTTTTCTTCCTATTTCCTATTTTCTTCGTTAAGTCAGCTCTTTTTGTTTTGAGACTTTTTTTTCCAAATAGACATCTCGACGGAGAAGAATCCGGCACCTATGCAGCGGCGGCCTCCGCCGAACAAAGGCGGAGCGAGTAGTGGCAACAAGAATAGCGCGAGCGGAATTCAGAGGTCCTCTTCTTTTTCGGTTCCAAGCACTCCAAGAAGAGAAATTGTACCGTTTAAACAAATCTCCCAGAGTGTTCGGAAACTTTCGACGTAGAGGATCAAATTTTTCTCTAAGGATGAAGGTATTCCGGTGACTGATTCTGGGGAGGAGGTGGGGGTGGTCCCGTTAGTGGAATTGAGACTAGTCGAGCGCCTAAATGTGCGCTAGTCTTTGTTGAACGAGACGAACTCTCCCCTGTCTCAGACGAACAGAATGGAGGCGATGGGAGAAGCCTAATTACAATTGTTATGATTTCGATTCGGCTATGATAAAAGGAACATAAGTTGTGGATTATAAAGTAGCAAGTACAGCGCTGACTATCAGAGAAAAATCCCGCTTACGCCATTGATATAAGGCACACTAAGATGGCGTTGATAACGGGAAGCAAGCGGAGACGAAGTAGATCATCACCTCAGGGATGGTTCTTACCAATGAGAACAGTAAAACTTATGGGGATTTTGTTGATGCAGGCACCAAGGTCGTGGAACAGAAGGCGCTAGAATTACGAGGAGGTCGGGTCCCGGAATATAGCAGGGGGCACCACTGGGGCATGATGATTCCATCGCTAGCAAGGACGCCGCGACCACAAAAAACACAGCTGGGAGTAGAAATAATACATGAGGTTTCTCTATGGAGGATGATATTCCGACCGGTGATACAACGTACCCGCAATCGATAAGAATGACAGAACAAAAGCTCCAGGGGTGTAAGGTATAGCAAAAAACTCTTATTATACGCCTCTTAGGGTATAATGTCAGATTCAAATATTTATTCAATAAATTGCATCAAATATGGTCTCTGAAAGCTCACATGGACCTTGTGGATTTGGACTGTGGTTATTTTTTGGTTCAATTTATTATTCTGGAGGATTATGGAAAGCCTTAGGGGGGCGTGGATGGTACCAGACAGATACTTGATAGTTCGACCCTGCGACCCCTATTTTATGCCTCAAAATGCACCGATTATCCGAAACACTGTATGGGTAAGATTTTCGTGGCTACCATTAATTAATTATACATATGAGATACTTACTGTTATAGGAAATTTGATTGGGAAAATGGTGCGAGTAGACCCGTTCACGAAATCATGGGCTCGTGGCAATTACGCGCGTATCGCGGTCGAAGTTGAACTCGATAAACCCTTGGTTCTAATTATCCGTATCCAAAATCACCTACAGAAGTTAGAGCACGGGGGTTTGCACCTTATATGTTTTGATTGTGGCAAATTTGGACACGTCAAGATAAATTGTGGGGGCCAAAGTGGAGAAAGTAGTTGGAGAGAATGGTAACTGGAAGGAGGAAGTGATTACCAAAGATATTCTAATTATTGTGGGTAAAGATACTCCCGTATACGGGGAGTGGATAACAGTAGACCATACTAGAGGTCGTCCACGTAATAACGGTGGTTTCAAAAACAAAGATCGGATCAGAAGGGGGAATAACGTAGGGAGTAGGAAGGTGGGGACGACGCCTAGTAAAAAGAATAATGCACCGAACATTGAGCGAGCTAAAGGGTCGAGATACGAGGTTCTAGCTTCATTGGATAGGGAAGAGGGAAGTGGGATGGTGAAGAGGTGAGGAGAATAGTGTGACTGCGGGGGTTGTTGTTGAAAGAAGTACGGGTAGTGAGGGTGATAAAAGTAACTCCAACACAGATAGGTATAGGGTACAACATAAGGTGATTGATTCTATGTACAACATAAGAGGTTTTTTCAACTCCAATAAACAAAGGGTTTTGGATGGTGAGTTGGTTGGGCCGTCTCCAAAGCGAAGGGAGAAAAATGAGAAAAAGAAAGGAGAAAATGGGTGTCGGAATGCGGGGTTATCAACAAAAAGAATAATCCAAAACAAAATAAAATATAACACTCATTGGTTGAAAAATATAAGTGAAGCAATATTGTTGTAGTACATGACGATTGGCGTGCAAATGAACCTTTCCCATCTAAAAGTGCATCCATGGCAGCAAACTGGTCATCAAACACTCCATACAAAGTTCGGTAGAATCAATTTTTGCGGAGTTCAAATGATAAGCCTGACTACATAGATGGACATTCACAAGAGACTCAAATACAACACTCTAGAGACAATATTAAGTACCAATCTTCTTCATTATAATTTGATCCATCTACTCAAGTTTCTGAGTAAGGACTTTTTCACCCACGGGTGATAGTGACTACAAGATTAAAGACTCTAAAGTTCTTGGGAATTTTTCCTGCAATATACCGAGCACCAATAAATTTTTGTTTACACTATCGGCATGTAAAAACTTGAGTGACTTCACAATTACTCGATAAGTGATATGGAACTGAATATGGTTTTGCAGATGCATTTGAATGGTAAAAAAATGTTAACAACCACGTACGTTACTCTTGATCACTATTAAAGAGCTTTATCTTCACTCTTTGGAGGATTTGACCGTGAACTAGCTTGACAATCTTGCTCAAGGACCTAACTGCTTAGCCGAGCCTTCCTGAAACCATACACTAGGTCGAGACCATAGGAAGGTTCTCTCTCAATTATACTCTGGCGCTCAACATTAACATTATTGCTATAAGGGATTACTTAACCTGAGGAGCTATGGAGACTTAAACCGAATATATAATAACCATACTCAATTTTAGATAAAGAAGGAGAGAGTTTATGAGGTACTTGATATGTGTAGTTTCTGTTGTGGAGAGGGGTATTTATAGTTATCGAGAAGGCACACATGATACTATTTTTGGTGCAATATAACTCGAAGATGAATGCACAAGATAAGCTCGAAGCAAAATCTATCATGTCGAAGTAATATTTATATGTCACGGTTCTTCTATACTCAAATGACCTAAAATATCTACCTTGGGAATAGTTTGGCACTCATCTTCCTTGGGAAATCATGCTTTACCTTTGGATTACAACTTTGTATCCTCAGTCTGGATTGTTGGGACCTCTTCGGGCTAGACCAAGTATCAACATTATATTTTGGCTTATCAGGCCGCTAGCTGGAAGTTTGCGACATTGCTTGGGTGGTCAGCAAGATGTCTTTATAACGTAAAATAATGATCAAGATATCTCGATATTTCCTATATCAGACATGCCTTCAGTCTACTGATGAAATTGGATTATGACGGGTAAGAGACTCTACACAGCTTTACCGTGGAATATATTTTCGGGGGCTTTTCTTTGGGTCGTTTTGTTGGAAGGAATGATTCTATTATCACTAATAATGACATAACGTGTGGCGTGGTGATAGTTAGAAAAGAAAAATACTAAGAGTCCAAGTTCATTAAAGCAAGGGGTTGCATCCTGAGTAGGTTATTAAGTCGTAAAGGGCGTGTTGAGCTAATTCGGTGGTGTAAGCCGAGTTGTAGTTGGAAATTTAACATAGATGGGAACATCAAGTAGCCGATATTTGGGGTTTGATTAGAGATATGAATGGTGGTTGGGTAAAGGGTTTCTCGAGGAAGATTAATTGTGAATCCTCAGCAATTTCAGAATTATTGCGTTCCACGGGGGTCTTCCAGTTATAGAGGAAATGGGATTATCAGTTCTTATGGAGAGGTCGAGTTAGGGAGATTATTAAAACTTCGACACATGTGGCATGAAGAATAGGACCATGAGCATTTTGGATTGGCGGTTTCAAAATGTTATCTCTATGAATGCATTATTTAAGGTCAAAAGCATATTCAGGGAGGAAAATGCTTGCGTTAATTGGTTAGCACGTACAAGTTTGTTTTAACACTCCAATTTGTCTCGGATGTTGGTCCAGCAGTTTTGATGTGGAGATTGATTACTCGTGATAGGTGTAGGTGGAAGACGCCGAAAGTTGTGTACATCCCTCTACGGAAAGTGTTTATGTTATGTTTTAGAATAAATCACCATAGTCCTTGGACTTCCTATGTAACAAAAAAAATATTAATACAATTTTTTTGTTTTTGATAAATGTGATACTTATACATTAAATGAAAATAATTTTAGCTAAACATTATAAGATTGACGTAATTTTTTAAATAGAATATGCTAAAATAACTAAACGAAATATGATTGATTATTCACTGTTCCTCCTTTTTACTAGATTATTAATATTTTCTCTAAAAAAAAATTCAAAAACTTTATCATCTCAAGTTCATTATTTCAACTTTAATTATCTTTTTCAAATTTCTTACTCTTATTCTCGAAGTTCAAATTAGTTGGTCGTAGACCAATCTATATCAACTTCTGGTTTGGATTTTTGTCCGAGTAAATTTTGATATGAACTAAAATATGCGGTCTTTCCTAGTTTAAGTTGTTTTTAGATGGTCAAAAATAGCTGAAAATACTATTTCTAAAAAAAAATTGGGTAGGTTTTTTCACTTTTAGTGTCCTTCATGATCCAAACAGACTTTGATAAGTATATTGGAAGAGTTGTAGTGTTTTTCATTGTTATAAGTCATGGTTATTGTCCGTTAGTCGTGATTACGATCCTCCGCTTGGTTATGAGATTTCTTATCCCCGTTGAAGAATTAACTTTGGCGGGCTAAAAAATATGGATACAGCCGTACAGAGGACGGATCCAGAATTTATCTCTGATAGGCAAAAGGTTAGAAAAACCATAGTAGTTCGTGGTGTTTCCCTAATAAATTTAGCCTAATTTCTTGCCCGGAAAGGTTTGGGGGACGAAACTCTAATTTTAGTAAGTTTTTTTCATTAAAAACATTTGGCAGAATTTGCACTGCATTCCTAGGTCCTTGGATGCGCCAATGCGTGATTATTTCACTTGGATAAATTACTTGTTTCAAGAGATAAATCCTCTAATTACTTGTTGTTTTTGTTAAACATTGTAATCTAGGTTTCTTCCTCGTTTATTATCTCATTTATTGTGATATTTTTTGCGTGTCGTAAGGTTCATTTTCTTTGATTAAAATTTATAGTTTACCGAAAAAATCACAACAATGGTGGTTGTTAAATATAGATGGTAAAAATCAGTTGGGTTAGCTTAACTGGCTAAATCATTTCCCTGTATATGTACCCCAAGGTGTATGTATGTGAAGGAGTGCATATTTTTTAAAAGATTAGTCATGGTACACGAAAGGTGATCCGCACCACGCACGTATAAAATAAATAGAAAAAGAATAGCACTATTTGTATTTAACGTTAATTATGAGTTCTTTAACTTTTATATTTTTAGTCTTGACAAAATAAAAAGTTTTATACTTTTAGTCAAATGTCTTTTTTTTTTTTTTTTTTGGACGAAGACAAATGTCTTATGTTTTCATATACTAACAATTTGTACGCGTGAGGTGAAAGATGTGATGACTTTTGAAGATTTTTGTAACGATATAGTCAATAAAATTAAAGGAATGCAATTCTTAAGGTTCTTCTAAATTTTTTTTTTTTTTTTTGTCAAATAAAAAAAACAAGGTACAACTAAAGGTTAAAAAAGACACGAGCACCGGACACCGAAAAGTCCTTCCAGGATGATAAATCCTTGTTCAACCTAATGCTTTTTGCATACGAATCGGCGATTGTGTTAAGATTTCTGCTAATATATGAGATCTTCCATGTCGGAAACTTGTTCAACCAGCCACTGATTTCATTCATCATGTAGCTTAGCCTCCAGTGGAGCTTTTTATTTTTTGTAATGCCTTGAACTAACTCAAGGTTGTCTGTGTAGAAGGAACAGCTACGTGCCTTGAGGCCTCCAGCTGTCCTCAACGCCAAAAGAAGGGCCCAAGCCTCCCCTTCGATCGGACTATTAATAAGGCATCTACTACCCTTCCTGTGATTAATCCTACCATCCTTTCTAATTCCAATAGCCACCACTCCAGCCGACTCCCATTTTTTAACGAAAGATGAATCGCTAAACCAAATCATCTCGGCCTCATCCTCTAACGTGGGATTCCGGATTTCTTCTTTTCTCGCCATTTCTTCTTTCTTTTTGCCCAAGTTGTTATTCTTTTCCGCAAACAGTTTATCAATAAGTTTCCCAGAGTTCCTTTTAATGTTTTCAACTGCCCATTCCTTTTTTTCGAAAAAACCTTTCATCCTCTCCTTCCAAATATTCCAAGATGTAATAAGTATATTAGAAATCACTTTCCTCTTGTCCCACCCATTTTTCGAATAAATATCAACTGTATCCAGAAACCATCTTCCAAAATCATACACCCTATCCTTCTCAATTTTCACTTGCATATCAGAACAAGCCCAAGCCGCCATACTAAAAGGACACGTGAGTAAAATGTGATCTGAACATTCATCGCCAGTTTCGCACCATTCGCACATAGTGTCCTTCGCACATTTCCTCTTTTTTAAATTCACTTTTGACGGAAGAAGTTCGTTAACTGCCCTCCACCCGAAATTTCTGATTCTAAGGGGAACATTAGACTTCCATATCAAATCCCATAGGCTCGGGTCATTCTTTTCTCCCTCCTTTGATGATTGTGCCTTCTTCTCGGTCTCTTCATTGCATAGAGTATGGTAACCCGATTTAGTGGAATATTCACCGTCCATGGTATAAGGCCAAATCATTTTATCTTCCAAATTTATATGTGTAGCCGGTATTCTATTAATCTCATTAACAACATTTTGTGGGAAAATATTATTGATGAGATTAAGGTCCCACCCTGAGAAATCCTTCTTAATGAGTTGAGCCACAAATTCAACATTGCAGTTAACTGGCTTATCAACTTTCATATTATTTCCGATCCAATTATTCTCCCAAATATTTGTCTTAACACCATTACCAATCAACCACCTAGCATGTTTCTTAATAAATTGGATTCCTTTATACAAGCTCGCCCAACTCCATGATCTTGTGTTTTTTAATTTTGTGACCAAAAAATCCGATGTTGGTGAATAAATGCCCTTAAGAACTCTTGATACAAGTAAAATCCGGATTTGAAATGATCCTCCAAGCTTGCGCAGCTAACATTTCCAGATTCATTTTTTAAAGTCTCTAAAACCAACACCCCCCGTTTTCTTTGATTTTGTAATTTTGTTCCATGCCATCCAATGAATCCTTTTTTTATTTCCATTATCCCACCAAAAACTAGCAACGATACTCGAAAGTTTTTTACAAAGTGTATCTGGGAATTCGAAAATTGACATGGCATGGTTGGGTATAGCTTGAAGGACTGCCTTAATGAGTGTTTCTTTTCCCCCCTCTGAAAGTAGAGCTGATTTCCATGATGATGCTCTCGAGAGTAATCTATCCTTTATATAGTTGAGATTTGCTGACTTAGCTCTCTTGATAGTAAAGGGAATTCCCAAATATTTACCCATTGAATCTGTACACCCAATATTAAGAAAATCCATAACTTCTTGTTTTGTGCTATCCGGAGTATTCTTGCTAAACATAATAGCTGATTTATTTAAATTAATTTTTTGTCCCGAAGCTTGACAATATTTCTCGAGCACTTCTTTGAAAGATGATATTTCTTCTTTGTTAATTTTAATGAAAAAAAGTGCATCATCTGCGAAGAGTAGATGGGTTAGCTTCGGACATTGCCTAGTGATTGAGATTCCGCTAATACTTCCTTCTCTACATTTATGGTTGATCGCGGCCACTAAACTTTCTGTTAATAAGGAGAAGAGCAAAGACGATAATGGGTCCCCTTGCCTTATTCCTTGCATTGGTTTGAATTTTTTTAGTCTTTGACCATTGACTTTAACCTGCATACTAACTGATGAAATGCAACATTCGATCCATTTGACCCATCTCGCATCAAATCCAAGACCTTCCAGACACTTCAAGAGAAAGCCCCAATTCACCTTATCATATGCTTTTTCCATATCGACTTTCACTGCTGCGTAATAGACCTTTGATTTTCGCTTAATGTTAAGAAAGTAAGACACTTCTTGGGCAATCAGGATATTGTCCTGAATGTTCCTTCCTTTTATGAATGCTGATTGAGTTGGTGAGATGATTTTATCCATGAAAGGTTGAAGTCTTGTTGCTAAAATTTATGCAATAATCTTATAGCAAAAGTTAACGCAAGAAATGGGTCTATAATCTCTAATCGACTCTTGTTTATCCCCTTTTGGAATAAGAGTGATAACTGTGTCGTTGATTTCGTCCAGAGGGGTATTGTACTCGAAGAAATCCATAACTATTTTGTTCACATCTTTCTCGAGGATGTCCCAAAATTCATGATAGAATTTTCCGGGCAGACCATCAGGTCCCGAGGCTTTTGTTCCATCCATACTAAACACTGCTTGTCTAATTTCCTCTTTATCCAGGATTTTTGTCAAAGCTTCATTCAATTCCCTTGTGACTTTCATTGGAATAAGGTTCGTAATTTCCTCAATTCCGTACGTTTGAGATTTACTAAAAAGATTAACATAATATTCCTGTATGATTTTGTTGATTCCTTCTTGCTCATAGGTCCATTCACCTTCATTATTTCTTAAGGCTTCGATCCTGTTGATTTTTCTTCTATTCATTGTTTTAGCAAAGAAATACTTTGTATTTTTGTCCCCAAGCTTGATTGACAAATCCCTCGCTCTATCAGCCCAATATAATTCTTCTTCTTCCCAGCTCTTTTCTATTTCTTCTCTAATTTCGAGTTCTTTTTTCCGGTTATTTTTCGATGGTTCGTCATCTTGTATTTTTTCAAGTTCTCTTTGAAGTATGTCAATTATTCTTGTTGTTAGAGAAGGTTCTTTTGCTCCAACCTTTAAGTGCACATGACACAAGCTTCCTTTTCGCACAAAAATCTCTAATATTCAAAGTGTTAATATTATTATTCCAACCATCCTCAATAATCCCTCTACATTGACCGTGTTCAATCCATCTTGATTCGAATAAGAAATAGTTGTTGACTTTTTTAATGCTACTATCTTTCTGTATAATAATCGGGGAGTGGTCTGAACCAATAGCGGGAGGAATAAAAATATTAGCGTTCGGGAATTTATCGCACCACCCCATATTTGGTAAAGCTCTGTCAAGTTTTTCTTTAACGTTCTCTTCACCCTTTCTCTTATTCGACCATGTATAGAAGCACCCTTTGCTAGGGAAATCTATGAGGTGATTTCTATTAATGAACTCATTAAATTTGATAATTCTATCGATGTTAGGTTGGTTCTTTCCTTTCTTTTCACTAAATTTAGCGATATCGTTAAAATCACCCGCTATTAACATTGTCATTTGTATTTTGCTAACCCATTTCGAGATATTCTCATATAAATCCCATCTCAATTTATCCTAGTTTGGAGCATGAACGCAACACAAAACCCATTTAAAACCATTTATTTCGGATACTTCAACAAGTACAAAGTGCTTATAAGCATAAAGGACCTTAACCGACACTGACTCCTTCCATAATAGTAAAATGCCCCTGGACATATTCGATCTTCCTCCGGGTTCAACAACAAAAGAATTATTAAAACACCTAAAATGCGAGCAGGATTTAAGATCCTTTCGCTTAATTTTCGACTCAAATAAACACGCAAACGAAATATTAAACTTAAGACGAGGGACTTAAACGATTTTTTTGTCAGAGGCGCCCTAGCTCCCCGACAATTCCACACGAGCATATTATCCATCACCTCCAGCCACATTGCGAGGCTGGCTTCCGCCTCCTTGATTATTGTAGAATCCATTTGCCATCATGGGACAAGCCCTGTAGCAAACTTCCTCATCTGATTCTTGACTGCTTTCTGATATAGCTTCTAAGTGTCCTCCACAGTTGTCTCCTTTGCAAAAGAATAGGTTCTCCCCATCACCAAGACCATCTGTTTCTTTATCAACATCTATTCTAACGAGCTCCACTCTCCCATCATTAGTCATCTGTCCCCGAACTTCATAGAAACTCTCACTAATCTCGCTAACAAATCCCATCAAGTCATTGATCCTACGCTCCATTTTCATAAAGTCATCATTTGTGAATTTTTGAAGTTTGTAATTCCCTGGGAACCCACTTGGCGCGACCTTTCTATTAAGGGTCTTAGGCCACGTAAATTTGGTGATTGGTGGCCCAACCCTTATCCTTGGAGTAGTCTTCCATCCTCTGCTCATATCCTCCACTCTTGGTAGCTGGCTAATGTGGATTGATTGGGAATTTGGTGACACCAGTTCAACACCCTTCGAAACTTCTGTCTCTTCTTCAACTATCGTCTGCATAAGTCTTTGTCCAAATTTTGCGCCATCTTCCTCCACTTCTCTGATCCCAGAAGTACTACCCACTTCAAATTGTCCTTTCCTGAATTTCTCCCTTGAAATGGGGCTTAAGGTCCAGCCCACATTCAAGTTAATATTTTCCACCATCTTCGAACTTTTCTCATCATCGTTGTTATCCACTGTTGAATTATAAATACCATGTTGATCAGATGAAAATTTCTTGTACATCGAATCCACGTCAATTTCTTGGGCATTCAGAACTTCAGTAATAGTATCATTGTTCACAATGATACTAATTCCAATATCCCCTAATTCTCTTCTAAACACTTTGTATAGTCCAGGGTATTCCTTCTTCGAAATTTCAATGGGACCACCAGCTTTACTAAAAGTTTTGAAAATGTCCTCCATCAATTTTTTGCTCTCTCTCTCTCTTCCGTTTATTTGATTCACACTCTGAGTTTTTGCTATCCTCTTTTGAGTTCGATTCGTTAACTTTCTCTTTGTTCTTAGCTGCGCTAGTCACTTCCATATTTTCAACAACTTGTGCTGCTAAACCACCATTGAATTGATTACTGTCCTCATCTTCACCATCACTAGCAAAACGTCTGAACGGATAAAATCTAACAACCTCGTCAAAATTACCCCACCTATCTTTCTTCTTTATGACGTGAAAGACTTTATCATCTCCTCTAATATTCATATCCTTGTTCCAGTTCGTGTACCTCGCAGCATCGTCGCTCCATCTTGGTCTGACCATCGAGGTACCACAAGCGTTTTTGCTGTGTCCAAGCACTCCACAGTTAAAAAAGAACATTCCCACGTATTCATAGATAAAACCCACCCATGCGAAACCATCAAGCTGCTCCAAATTGACTCCAGTTTTAAGAGGTTCAAGAACATTGAATTTAATTCTGAACCTAATAAAACCGAGGTTCTCAACGTTAATGAGCGGGTGATCCACTTCAATAACTTCCCCCAAGAAATCTCCGAAAACTTGAATAGCCTCCAAGGTATTTTGAACTCCAGCAAGTCCGTAAATCCTTACCCAAACTGTTGAATATTTCAGGTTTAAATCTTTCACCATCACATTGTTTTCGATCCTTGTAATGCTGACATGCATTCCTTGAATAGTCAGAGGCCTCACAAAGTAAAGCCTCTCCGCTTCTTCGTGATGATCAAGAGTTATTTTGAAGGTATTTGGTTCCAGCTCCTCAAAATTGAATTCTACAAAGAATACCCCACGCCTCGAATACGATTTTCCTGAAAGTACCAAATAGGATAGTTCTCTCAGAAATGATTTTTGCAATGAAGTAATATTCTGGTTCTTCGGGTTTAATTGAGGAGACTTTTGTTGATAAGGAAAGTGTTTCAAGTTTTTTGATAGTTTCATTGCGTTTTCGAGCAATAGGAAGGAAATGATTGTGTGTACTAGCCATGGTTTGTGTAGGTTGAAGGTATTTTTTGGTTTTGGTTTGTATGGTGAACTGAACTCCAGGCTTTTTATATGCCACCATATTCTTCTTTACTTCTTGCATGAATGCCAAGTGTATAAGGTTAGGGAACGAGGAGATTTTTGGCGTGGAGAAGTAACAGAAGATTTTCCCCATTCCCATACACCTTGTAACCAGCCAACTTTTCTCCTCACGCCTCTTTTTATCATTTTCTACAATATCCAAAAACTTTTCGAGTAGATAAAACCACAGACTTTTGTTCTTTATCCACCCAAGAGTTAAAATACCCCTTTTCCCACAAAAACTGAAGCGTATTGAATAAGTGCCAGTGATTTTACATGATATTATAATTCCCATATATAAGGACACTAAATGCAAACGACAAATCTCCCACAATAAATTATATTTGACTTGACTCTCATTGATCGATGAGTTAATAAACCATATCTAGGGCTGTAAACGAACCAAGCCGCTCGCGAGCCGCTCGAGCTCGACTCGGTAAAAAGCTCGTTCGAACTCGCTCGTTTATATAAACGGGAAAAAAATGTTCGTTCGAACTCGTTCGTTAAAAAACGCGTTCGTTCGAGCTCGTTCGTTAACTCGTTAAAAATTTATAATCTGTAAATTAATGGTTTAGTTATCAATAAATATATTGTTAAAACTATAAAAAAAAAATTATTCGTCAATAACTCGAGATCGGCTCGAAAAAAGCTCGTTCGATATGTTATCAAGCCTTAAAATTTGAGCTCGGCTCGACTCGTTAAAATTTGAGCTCGACTCGGCTCGACTCGTAAATCTTATCAAACAAGCTTGCACATCTAGTATTCGGCTCGACTCGGTTCGTTTACAGCCCTAACCATATCCTATTAGACACAAGCACCATAATAAAGAAGATACCAGCTCTATCCTTCGTTAAGGCATAATTATTATGTAGAAAATAAAGAATTATGTCGACATTAAATTCGTTATACACCCTTAAATGGACCACAAAACTCTTAATAAAAACCGAATAAGTGGCATTAAACTTCATAGTACATTCAAAAGAGCGATAATATTTAGCCGAATAAAAGTTAAATGTAGGTCTAATAGTTCTAGTAATCTTTAGATGTAAGCTATTGTTATAGAAACTAGGGAATTTGATTATTTTATACATAACTTGTAAAGAGGGAAACCAACAATTGATTTGCAACCAATAGTAGGACATGCAGCATCTCGGAAGCTTAACCCAAATCATATCTCCGAAGATTACATTATTTAACTCAAGTTTACAAACAATATTCACCGAAGTAACCATCGTAAAGTTGATCATACCTTGAGAGTTGAAGAGGAGGGCATTGAAGGGTCCCTTTTCCCTTAAACACTTGATATATAAAACTTTGTTTAATTGCATGTGTCTGATCCAAGAAGATGACGTTATAATAACCATTTTGATGGCAATCAATTTGATAAACATAAGGATTAATGGACCCGGATCAAATCCCCTTCTTAGTAGTTGATTAATTTCCATGGATACAGCCTTAGATGCCTAGCTCTTGATCAAAACCAGTTTTGTTAGGTGTGTTATGATGTCGTGAATTACGAATTTAGTAACGAAATAGTTCAGTTAGGGTTCCAGTTTTTGGGAAATTTTAAGAAGATAATGAACAGTAGAATAGACTGTTATTCTTTTCATTATGACTGTTATTATTAATGTTTCATATAATTTTCAATTTCTTTCTCAATTTTTTAATTAGTATTTTTATTATTCCTAAATCTTTTTCAATTCCATTATCTAAATTTTTTACTACAAGTTTGTAATTTATAATTTAATTTAAATTATCTCTAAAATTTTCATTTTCTGCTTAAACTTTTTTAATAATATTTAAATAATCATTTCCAAAATTTAGAAGGTTTTAAAGTAAAACCTTGGGAAAATACCCTGGTGGATACCTAGAGGATCCGAAATTTGACAGCCGAGTGTCTAAGGTCTCAAAAGTGATAAATAAGAACTCAAGATTTTATTTTATGTCTTTCGTTAGTCCCTACCATCACTTTTGACGTTAAGTGCCACGTGGCGATCATTTTATGTCTTCCGTTAGTACTTAAGTTTTCAAAATTTGACAAATAAGTGCCCAAATTTTTAAAAATGTGTGAATTCTTGGACACTTATTTGTCAAATTTTGAAAACTTGGGTACTAACGGAAGATATAATGCAGTTGCCATATTTTCGCTAAAACATTCTTTTGTTTTTAGGGTGAATTATATATAGGGTCTTGGAGACCATCTTTCTTCTCTATAGAGTAGTTTCAAAAAAGCTATTCTTCTTAGGGACCTCATTTTTTACAATAGTATTTTCTACCCTTACTAACACTAAAAGACAAAAAAGTGTGATGTCACTGTTTCTCTCTCCACTACCTACCACTACCCACCTACCTCCAACCTCCCACCACCTACCACCGACCTCCCACCACCGACCTCCGACCTTTGACCACCAGTCACCGGTCACCGGAAAAAACATAGAGTATCGGAAAAACAATAGAGTACTCTATACATTTGATGAGTACTTTATAAATTTTAAGGAGTACTCTATATATTTTACTGAGTATTCTAGATAATTTTGATGAGTACTCTGATAATTGTGATGAGTACTACGTAAATTTAGTGAGTACTCTTTAAAATTGATGAGTATTCTAAAACAATTAGAGAGTAATTTAAAAAAAGCAATGAATCTAAATTAAAAAAAGTGAATAGTATTCAAACAATTATATTATTACACAATCAGAAAAAGAAAGGAATCTATTTGGTTTGACCAGATCTAGATCTGGTCAACCATGTCAAACTAAAAAAAAACCTACTCTAAGCGTACTATGTACGCTAGTCCAAAAAAAAGTGCAGGAATGAAAATGCAGCACAGTGCACGAACTGAATATGCACCACAGGTCAATCGGACCTCCACTGGAAACAAGCAAATCGAGTTTTAACTTCACTGGTTTAAAGAAGAAGAAGGGAACCAGCACCTCGCCAACGCCAGCACCACCTCGCGCCACCACCAGCACCGCCACCGCCAGCACCACCTCGTGCCACCACCACGTCGCATGACTTGCAGAACTACATCGCCGGAGCTCAACGAAGGCGAATCTTCTTCACCGCCTTCTTCTTCACAGCAGCACGGATCTGTGAAAATGGCCTCCGTTCGCGAAGAAGAAAAAGGCTGCTGGTAATGGAGGAGCTCCGTTCGCGAAGAGCTGAGCAATGTAGGAGCAATGGAGGAGCTCCGTTCGCGAAGAGCTGCGTGGTGGTGGTTGCTCGGCGGCAGATTCACGATCGGGATCGGAGACTGCAAACTTCTACAGTTTCTTTGCTGCGCTTCTTCTTCAAGGGTGCTCCAGCACTGTAGAAGGTGATTTCAGATCTGTTCGCCGGAGGTTCATGAGGGAGGAGGGAGGTTGTGGTCGGTGTTATGGTGGTGGTGGTGGTTTTGAAGAGAGAGAGACAAAATAGAGAGTGTTTTATAACGTGAATGAAATTGTAAATGAGAATATTTAGTATATATAGGAATAAAAAAAACAAAAGAGGGTAGTAAAGTAATTGGGTTTTTGGGTTTCATGTGTTAAAAACTTTCTGAGGTCTTTAGTAAGAAGAGGCTCTAGGCGGGGTCCCTATCTTGAAGAGGGGGGTGTGTTCAAGACCCTAAGGTGAATTTTCTCTTGTTTTTATTAAGGGATAATTCCTTCGGGAGGTACCCACTGGATCCGGTGTTTTACTTCTGGATGTCCAAGGTTTTAAAAGTGACAAATCAGTACCCAATGTATTATTTTTGTGACTCCGTTAGTACCTATCGTCGGTTTCTCTGTTAAATGCCACGTGGCACCTACGTGACATCTACGGGGCGGGTGGAAAATCTGCCACACACGCGCCACGCAAGCGCCACGTATGTGCCACGTAGGCACCACATGACAATTAACGGAGAAACTGGCGGTAGGTACTAACAGAGTCACAAAAACGAAACCTTGGGTACTGATTTGTCACTTTTAAAACCTTGGACACCCAGAAATCAAAATTTAAAATGTTGGGTACCCACGGGTGTATTTTTCCTTTTATTAACATGTATGAAATATTTAAAGAAACAGAAGAGAGAAAATATGAAAAAAAGAAATACTATATTAGTACTAAAAGGGAGTCATAAAGGTTAGAGTACAAGAGAATACTTAAAGACTACATTATGAATTGAGTTGATTGTTAATACAATAGAAGTGGACCATATATATAGGTCTAACTATTTGGTGAACAAGAAATTAAGAATAAACTATTTATGAAAGAAATATGATATAAAAATAAATTAGTCTAATAAGGTAATAATATATTGCAGTAATAATATTTTTAACAACATGTTTGTCATGGTGGACTGCCAAAGGGCTATGATCAAATCCAATGGCTGATATAAAACTAACCAATTTTTTGGGTAAACATTTTCCCAGATAGAATTATGAAATGATATATCTAGATTTTCTTTTATTAATTTATTCTATGAGCTTTATTGGTCCATGAATATTTACAACCAAAAGAGGTTGTCTTTTCAAGATTATTGAGATTTATGAACTTATTAAAACTTTTAATGGTTTTCTTATGTTGTATATTACCACTTACCTTCTCATTTAGGTATTTGATACTATTAAATCTCCCATGATATTTCATGGTTTATTAACTGATTTACAAATATTAATTATTTTTAGAGAATTTTATTGTAGATTATCATATGGGGTTACATATATGAAAGTTTTATAATTTTTTAATCTTTATCATCTTCAATGCTACAATGGATATAATATTCACAACTGTCTATAGATTGTATTTTAACATGTTGTTTAGCAAACAGGGCTAATCCCCTTTTGACAATTCTTAGATTCACAAAGAAAGGTTACACATGATAGGTGCTAGTTCCTTGAGGGTCTGGATTGTCAGGAGGTTTCTAATACCTTGACAATTCCAGGCTATTTCGAACCCTTGCTTCTTTATGAACTTCTTATGTTTCCTTTGTCTTTTCTTCTGCTTCGCCTTTTCTTTCACTTCTATTTTATCCATTTTTTCGTCTAAAATATTCTTAATCTTTGATGTAGCGCGTCTTCACTCCAGTCTCAATTTATTTCTCTTTTTTTCCCAAATTTCCAATTGGTCATCGAATATGAACCATCTTGTGATGCTTTTTTGTCTTCGTCATCCATCTTTTCCATATTTTTTTCTTTGTCTAATCTTTCATCTCTTTTCCGGGCTGTCTCTAAGTGATGAATATGCCTCATTCTCACTTTTAAACTGTTCAAAAATACCCATTGAATCATCTCCATCTTCTTCTGTTTGTTGTATTGCTGGATTTTTAGCCCGTGTGGTAGTAGTAGGTTTGATTATGTCGTTTGTTTGTTGTATTTTTTTGGTGGTAGGAGGTGGTAAGGGTGTAGCCGGAGTTGGGGTATTAGGGTTGTCGAAGAGGTTAGGTTCTTGGATTGGGGATTTTCTTGGAGTCTGTAAATAACTGATGTATGGGTCAGGGATTTTATATGTCCCAAAGGACATATGCGTCTCATGAGCGTGTTAAGGTGTTATATTTTACCCATCGGCTACCACTGTGTTCCTTAAGATTGTTTTCAAGTCAACAAACGTGTTTCTTTTATCTGCAAAGCTTTTTTCTACGTCAACTGGGTTTGACGACACCGTTTTCTTTTCTTCTTTATTGCACAAACCTGCATCTTTCTCTTTTATTTCTGGTCTTTATCCGCTGTGTTTTTGGTTTGTCTCTTCTCCATAAATTCAAAGCGTGTTGAGTTGGATGGATTTGTACCATCTTCTTCATAATTATAATTAAAGTGTTGATGTTAATAAGACGGTTCTTACCATTGGTTTTACTTAACCTTGAACTGCTGGTTATCTTTCTCTTCTCTTGAAAGCTTCTTGCTAGGTTAATCATGGCTGGGTTTTGGAGTCGTGTGGAGATCTTGACCCAACTTCCTAATTTAGGTATAACTTTATTTGGATTATTTCATATGATATCATTATGCTCAAAATTTCCACAACCATAGCAAACTTGACCTAGGTTTTCAAATTTGAACTTAATCCAACTGGATTTTTAGTGTTATTCCATATATTAAACCCAAAGAAGATAGGAATAGTTATGTTTCAATCAATCTTGATTCTCGTGAATGATTGATCACTAATAAACCTACTGGGGGTAGGATTATTTCATAATTTTTTCCAAATTTGTTGACACATTCATGTAATACTCTTGTTGTTGAGTACTTTAGGTGGTAAACCAAATATCTGAATCCATAAGGTTGTATGAGTAACCCTCCTTATGTTGTTGTTATACTCGTTTAATTCTAGGTGATTGCCCATAAGCATCCATAAACTTTTTCCTAAACCACAACTTAATCTTCATTATTGGAAAATTTGATGACGAATTCATTGATGCCCCTTCTTTCAGTTTGAATCTTACCAGTTATATTCCAATGCTTTTGGAAATAATTTATGATAAAACCAAAGTTAACTCTTTCATGATGAAGTAGTTTAGGCTCTTCTAAAATTTGGTAGTGACTTTCATTTTCAACTGATAGGATAATATCCCCATCTTTTTCATTTGGGTGGTTCCCTAAGTAAACATTCATACAAAAGGTTGGATTAAAGACGAATGATTACGGTAAGAAAACACAAGGAAGGTAATAATAAATGCAGTGATGAGAGATTCAAAGTTGAGAGAAGTTATGAAAACGTATGAGTAAATGAAGGAAATGGAGGAAGTGTGTTGAAGACAAACAATAAGGAGCAAGATCACAATTGGAAACTGTAGATGATTGTGAAGCAAGAATCTTCAAAGAAGATGAAGATCTTCAATGTGTAGAATTTTTTTTTGGAAAAAAAGAGAAAGAGAAAAATATTTTTTTTGTTTCATTCCAAGTTCAATCCTCATCGGAGGTTTGTGGTGTTTTTCTATAATACTATACGTTAATGAGTCGACTTTTTTCCATGACTAAAATCTTTCAAATTGTACATGATCAATTTTGCATCACCATAATTAGTAGTAGTGATGGCCACAAAGTGAACAAGAAGGGATGTAATAGTCCAGTAAGAATGGTCGCCAACCAAGGATGAGTACATGCATCTGGAATTGTCAAGGTATACAGGCACCTTTGACAATTTCCAACATCAAGTCTGTGTTAGGAAGATTCAAACATGGGATAGCGTGCTTTTTTGAAATAATGCTATGTGATAAAGACTCTTTTGCTAGTCTAAAAACTTTTAAATATGAAAATCATTTTGGTGGAATCCCCGTTGGTAGTGTTTGCCACTTCAGGGGAATTATGATAATTTGGAAAGCTTATTTGTCTTGATGTTGTGTTTTCCAATCATTTCCATGTAATTTTCCGTATCAATAATAATAAATTTCCATATTATATCGCATGTGTTCATACACCTAATAAGTTTGAAGATCGCCTCAATTCGTGGTATGATATTTCTAATTGGAAGAGTAACGTTAATGAACCTTGTATTGTTATGGGAGATTTTAATGATATAATAAAAGCTAATGAAAAATATAGTAACACCCCGCCTAGTAACATATATATTATTGAATTCAATAATTTTATCTCGAATAATTGCCTTGTTAAAATTCAATCATATGTGTGTTTTTTTATATGGATTAACCAGTGTACTGATAATAATCTCATCAAGGTGAAACTTGATCAGACGTTTGCCTCAAATGATTGGAGTAACAGGTTCCCAAATGCACAAGTGTTTATACCACCAATAATTGGATCGAGTCATTCACCACTTATATTACAATCTGATCATTCAATGGGACAGGGACATCGATGCATTTGATTTGAATATTTTTGGATAGAACATGAGCAGTGCTACCAAGTTGTTAAAATAACATGCGGGAGCCTGAAATCTCCCTACCAGTGTTTGTTGATAAAAGATATAATACAATAAATTCTCTCAAAGGATGGAAGATAAGTACTTTTAAGTATCATGAGAGACAAATAAAAGAGGTAAATAACATATTGATGGAACCAGCTAAGCGTAATCCGGCGGAGCATTATCAATAGTAAGAAAGCTAAATTAAAGAAACAATCAAAGTAGCGTATGAAAATGAGGAAAAGTATTGGTCGGGCAGAGCTAGGAAAATATGGATAAAGTGTGGGGATCGAAATACAATTTTTTTTCATATATCTACAATTCAGAAACACAATCAAAATAGAACTATGAAAATTTAAAGATAATAATGAGATTTGGAAAGAAGAAGATTCAGATGTCCTAAGTTATTTCCAGAATCTTTGTAAAGACCTCTTTAAAGAGAAGAATATCCAAGAGATGCAACAAGTAGCATATGGGTTACATTACGTTTCAAATGAATATGGAGTTAACTAAATCACCAGATATAGAAGAAATCATAAAGATGTGTTTGACTTGTTACCCATTAAAGTATCAGGACCAGATGGTTTGAATGGTAAATTTTATCAAGAATATTGAGAAATAATACATGGGATGTGTTACTAATGGTTCAGGATTTCTTTAACAATAATATATCTCTCGGTGCTTCAAATGATACATAGATAACTTTAAACCCAAAAGGTGATATACATGAACAAGTTGGAGATTACATACCCATTTTGTGTGTTAACTTTGGATATAAGATTATTGCAAAAATATTGGCGAATAGATTGCAGGAATATATGAATGATATAGTCTCACCAATGCAATTGATTTTTATTAAAGGGAGGGCTATTCATGATAGTATACTAGTCGCACATGAAGTATCATTTTTTATGTAAAGGAAGAATCTGAAACACTTGGCGGCCATCAAATTGGATATGGGAAAAACTTATGACCATGTACGTTGGTACTTTATCATACTTATTCTTCAAAAGGTAGGATTTTGTGATACGTGGATAGGATGGATTAAAAATTGTCTATCAAAGGTTTCTTTTCAAATTTATATAGATGGGCGCCAAAAAGAAAATTTTAAACCGCAGAGGGGACTTAGTCAAAGTGACCTTTTACCTCCGTTTTTATTTTAATTAATGACTGAGGCGTTGATTGGACTTATGAGAGAAAATGTTTCATAAAAAATTATTAACCGAATCAAAATTACAAGAAACTGTTCCATTGTCACATATTTATTGTTTTCTCATGATTCTTTTTTTTTTCTTAACAATTGAAGAGCAAGAGATTACTTTGTTTAAATATTGTATTGAAGTTTATAGTGCGGGGTCAAAAAAACACATCAATTTTAATAAGTTGTCAATTTACTATAGTCGAGACACACCAATATACACTAGGAATGAAATATGTGGACAATTGCATATTGATGAGAAAGAGGATTTGGGAAACACCTAGGGGTATCTCTTTGTCATAAAAGGCCAAAAGTCTAGGCATTAAATTGGATCACGGAGAAGATAATTAAGCGACTGAAGGAGAAAATGCATTTACTATCAGATGGTGGAAAAGATGTTCTAATAACAACAATACTTCAAGCAATTCCAACATATACCATGTCTACTTTCTCATTTCCAGACACGTTTTGTAATAGATTAATTTCAGTCCTGTTAAACTTTAGGTGGAATTCTTGTGAGAGAAATCGGGTTCACTGGATGACATGGGAAAACTCGCAGTTGAAAATTATTAGGGGGAATGCGATTTAGAGATTTCAAAATAATGAATACGACATTGTTGGATGGGCAAGCTTGGAGGTTATTAAAAAACTAAGATATTTTAACTCAAATGCCCGCTTAGGCATTTTTTTTCCTTTTTCGAGAATTCTTGAATTGATATTTTAACTCAAATTTTAGTATATTTATATATATTATAGTGTTCTTATATGAATTTTATGACTTAAATAGTTAAAATTGTTATAATTACTACATGTAATATTACTAAATATACAAAATTACACAGCAGGACTTAACACCGCCTAATCCTACCTAGACCCCGTATAATCCCTCCTAGGCGCTAAGCCCCAGTCGACCGCTTAGGTCGTGAAACCGAGATCTACAACATAGATTTTCCTAAATTTGATTTTACGGATATAAAGTTAAGACAATGTAGAATATGGTCATGAGATAGTCTTATTGAAGGACGATATTTTTTGAAAGAAAATGGTATATATGAGATAGGAGATGGTAAACGTATTGATATATGGAATGATAAATGGCTAAATACTAAATAGAAACTGGAAAAACCATCCAATTGTAATATAATAAAAGTTAATGAATTGTGGAATGTTAATTCAACTAACTGGAATACAAAAAAAATTGACTAATAATTTCCCTAAACCGATAATATCGGTGATTACCAGAAAGAAGATCTTTCAACCGGAAGCATAATATTCTTTTATTTGGCCTCGTTTAAGAAATAGAGAATATGCAACAGAATCTGGTTACATGATTCTCATGGAAAAGCAAGTATCTGAAGAATTATAACGTTCACCGACAATATATTAATACAGGGCTTTGGGGAATGACATGGAAATCAAATATACCAACAAAGTCAAGGATATTCATTTGAAAGACATGCAATAACGCGATACCAACGGGGAAAATTTGGCAATAAGAAAGTGTGTTATTCAAACTGAATGTCAATGGTGTCATATAGAAGACGAAACCGTTGTTCACTTACTATTAACATGTGGATTGTGCAGACAAATATGGGCTGGATCAGCCATGCAAGTCAGGATTCAAAAAGAATTATCAGAAGATATGGGACAGTGGATCAAAATAATTATTCAAATTTACGTGAATGGAGGTTGATTACTAAGAGTCATAACAACATACATCCTATTAACTCTTTGGAACATTTGGAAGACAAAGATGAAAAGTAAACACAACCATATCGAGGTAAACACATATGATGTCATTAAAGTAACAAACATTAAGATCAAGGAGTTTTTTGGGACTAAGTGGAATAGTGGAGTGTTCGATCTTTCTGGGACTAATTCAAAACCAAGGCCTATAATGAGTTGTATGAATTTTCGAATGGACATTGCATTAAATGTGACGCGTCTTTTGGTCATCCTTATAACCCTACCTGCATTGTTATTGTTGAGATTGACAAAGATAATGATATTGGAATTGAACATTAAAAAATGGATAATTGTGATACAATTATTAGTGAAGAAGCAAAACTATTATCGCATCGCTCGGGATATGCAATGAGTTTAAGAGCAAATTGAAGACAATCTTTGCAGACAATCTTGATATTATCGAAGGTATTAAGAAGGTATTGACAGTTAGTTGGAAGGTCAAGACTATGTTAGGAAAAATCAAAATCATGGCAAAAGAGGCAGGTGAGATCTCTTTCAAACACATTTTTCAATATCTCAACACTTGGACAAACAGACTAGCAAAAAACACAAGCGACATGTCAACAACTAGTGCACCAAATAGAATATCATGTAGACATATTTTAGCAAGTTAAGAATCGAAAGATAGAATGATACTAAAATTGTCAGGCTTTATTTTTTGTCCAAAAATAAAATAAAAATAATAATAATTCTGTTATCGTAAATGAAGACTAGTGAATATGTATATTGTCTAAGGCTAAGTCCAACAAATTCCCGATTGGAAAGCCAGAATTGGGAGTCAAACAAGATAATTTCTTTCAAATAGCAACTTTAAAACCGTTTTACTCGAACAACTCCCCAATTTCAACCTCCCAATCTTATGTTAAAATTATTTCAATAATTTTTCTATTTTAAATAATTTATAATTATTTGTATCTTTTTATATGTATATTTATTTTTAATTTACACACAAATGTTTGAAATTAAAATTAATATATTTAATATTAATCTTTTTATCAAATATTATTAAAAATAATTAAATTTAGTTATTATTTATCGTAATATTTTTTATAATAATATGTCTATTATTTATTTCTACACGGGAATTTTAAAAGCATTAGTTTTTCAAGTTTTATCTAAAAAATATAATCGAAGTCATTGATATTCAAATAATAAATTAGTTAACAATATAATTAGATTAATTATGTTTTATTGGAAATATGTGTTAAATTAATAAAACAAATTGTTAGTAATAAGGTGTTTTGGTTGATGAAAATAATATATAATATTAAAAAATTAAATTAGAGATGAGATTAGAGTTAGTTACATGTAGCTAACATTTTTTTACAAATCGAATTATCGCTTTAGTCAGAAATGGGAACCTGTTAGAACTGATTTTTTCATTATTCAACCCCTAATTATAATTTTTTTCTATAATTAGAGTTTTATTAGACTTAGCATAAAGTCGGAAAATGATTTGTAATTTTTGTTTCAAAGTTGATTGGTCCTATTTTCGCTTGTAATATTTTTAATGATATGCTTTTATTTTTAAAAAATATGATTCAAAATAAAAGTAAACATGTTTTTCTCCATAACTCTTATCCCAAAATTTCATCTTCTCAAAATATATCATAACTGAGATGTTTTCTGGTCATTTATTAATGAGATAAAGGAGTTTGAAATTATACAATAAGGAAAGGAGATCTTGTGATTAAAAACTTGTGGTAACAAATTGCAGAGCATTTATCGGCCTCACGAGGGTGTCTGGGCATATGTCTTGTCTTGACTGCTTCAGGATGGGGGCACGGCTGTTTTCAATTATTTGTGGTTAGGTACACTAAATTTTTGCATTATATTTCTTTTTTTCGTTAGAATATTTTATTGAATATATGATCAATAAGATCTTGGAAAACATATTTTACTCGATCTCTTGATATATTCATATTAGATATATGGGAATCGTAAAATATTTAAAACATTTTCAAATAAAAGCAAAATATTATGTATAATTTTAAAGGTTTAAATTGTTAAATTGAGCGCGATTGTAGAGCTATATTGAGTAGTCACCCAAGTTTTGAGATGGAATGTATTTATCGTGAAGCAAATATGTGTGCGGACCTTTTGGCTCAAAGAGGCGTGATGTTGAATGGAGAACCGCAAGTACTAGTGGATCTTCCGGATTATCTTTGACAAAATATTACTAGTAATAGGAGTGGTTGTATGTTTACTAGACTAGTTTTAGACCCTCGGTGAGGGATTAGTTGATTTGTACTAGTCAATTTCGGCTTTAAAGCCTCAGATGTATGCAAAAAAAATGGTGAGAAAGTTAATTCTAAAATTAATTTCCTTTTTAGGCTCCAACAGGTTAACTGATGTCTACCTATTTGTGATAATTTAATCTTAAGTGGAGACATCATTTTAGATGTTTTAGGATAGCCTTTAGTCGATTTTTAATTAATATTATTGTATTTTCTTATTTCTTGTCTTGATTCGATGCTTTATTATTTTTAGAGCATATTTGGTTTAATTTATTTATTTAGTGTGAAACTTTAAAGATATATGGTGATTAATTAAATGCCAAATCAATTCTAAGAGATAAAGGAAAGAAGTTATGGATAGAAATTGGAGATAAAGAAAGGAAAAAATAAGTATGGAAAGATAAAGTTACCAAGTAAATCTGAATTCCAGCAGCTACGTCCACAAAAGTGATCATAACTCAAGATTGATTGAGAATTTGGAAGAATGGTCTAAATCAAAGGTGTAGAGCTTTGCGAGAGGATCAGTTTCGATATAAATAACACGTCAATCGGGGTTGTATTGAAGAAGTTACGACCAAAACAAAACAGCAACAGTTTATTACCTTTTCTATATTTTAGGGTTACGAATTAGAGTTGGACTAGAAGTCCAATTACTTTTCTTCCACTCCAAGGAAACGTATTAGGGCTTCCTAGACCCCTATAAATACACCTTTAAACCTTTGTGAACATATCCTTGCTCAACTCCAAGGCATATGTTTAATCCTTGCCTCCCACAAGTAGTTCTTAAGTTTTATTTATCATTAGAGTATTTAAGAGAGCAAGATGACAATCATGTATCTTTATTTTAGTTTATTTCTTTCAGGTATGAACTAAATTTTCCGTAGCTTGAATTTTGCATATGTATAATCTATGAATTCTATTTTCTTCTATCTATGTTTCTTTGAGAGAATTATTTTAAATGATTCTAGCTACTTAACCATATATTTGTTTTATGTGCTTTGATTTATTGTCTGTCTTAAACCTGATCAATTTAGGAGTGTGCTAATAGTAGATAGATGGTCACTCGGAAGGGGAGTCTAATTATTGAAACACCACATAAACGTCCAGTGTGCGGTAGTGATCCTGACGGGCTTGCCTAACTAGAAAGTCATTAGGGTATAATTTAATCACCAATTATCATTAGAAGGTTAGACTCATTAAGAAACCTAGTGGCGTAGGAGAACCCTATGTAAGTCCCCTCGTGATTGTGAGGTCACCACCCTCGTCCACCCTGACGGGGGTAGGGAGGAATTTAGAATCCTGACTACTTATCTAAGAGCTATTATCACCCTTATAAACAGATAGAAGATTTAGAAGGATTCGTGCATACGAGCAAAACCTAAGTTATATTCTCTCATATTTAATTTATTGTCTTTAATTTTATTTAGTTAATCATTAATCTCTACCTCCATCATATTAATTTTCTGTCTCTTTTTTTTTTTGCTACTCTGATTTATTTACCCATTTGTTAACACATTTAAGTCACGAGGAACAAATCTTCTTATCATTAAAACTTGCATACGTCATGTAATACTTGCAGTACTGTGCTAGTCTAGGGTAATTACTTGCTTTATTTATATCTTATTTTTATCACACGCTAGGTGAAACCATTAAATATAAGAATATTTTTTAAAATTTTTATGTATGTGTGTTTTTATGTTCTGAAAGATTCTTTGATTTCATGTTTTGAGTATCATTAGCTGTGACAAAACTGCCTCTCACCATCTCATCTAGGAAAGTAAAATTATTATAGCACTTGCATATCACAGTGAAGAAATGAGGTGTCTTGTTGTGAAAGAGAACCTAGGGCTTTTAGTTAGGGTTCTTTCCCTTTCGCCATCCTAATCGATTAGTGCTGGGTTTTGTTTGGTCAATGGTTTGTGGCGTAGGAATTTATCTTTCAATTGATGGATGATTTTTAGATTAATCCTTTAAATTTTTGTAACTATGATATATCTTTAGTTTTGGGTAGCCATGGTTTCAATATTTCTCCTCTTACGGGTCCCTTGAAGAGTTTTGTTTGGTCTAGTGTTATCAGTTATGTTGTTTTACTAGAGGGTAAAATACAACTAGTGATAATTCTATTGTTAACTGAGAATATGATAGTCATTTGTATATTTAAGAGATTTATTGTCACCCTCTTGATGGTGTTAGTTTTACCTTCAGATTGAACATCTGAATTCTTAAGAATGGTTTGTTTACTTAATTATCTCCTTCATTTGAAGCGGAGTTTACCTTTCCTTTGCAAAATAAGTTAGGGATATGTATCTTTATAGGGTTTTGAACACTAATTTAGGCATAAAGGACTTTTTGGGTGCCATAGACCAAAAGGTGATGGAGATCAAACAAATTTTAAATATTAGTTGAATTCCACCAATTTATTATGGCCCCTTCATATGGATGTGGGTGAATTGTTTAATCATTTCCTAGCATATAAATGGAAATGATTGTTGAATGGTTTTGTTAGATACACTTTGGCCTCATTTTATAAAGGACCTAAGGAAAAGATCACTAGGACCAAGCAACAGGTTGGTGTGTGCTTTAGCATTGACATGATATTCAGTCGGGTCAATCAAAAAAATAAGTGGGCACTTAATCTCAAACACTGGAGCAAATTTATATCTGCAAGAAAGATCTCCTCGTGTATCATTAATGTGACACGCTGATGTAGATACACGTCTTCATAGAATGTGTCCTTGGATGTATTATGAATATTGAAGATCTATGATCGATCGTTGCTCTAGTGGTTAGAGTACTTTGCAGTACCAAGAGATTCTGAAATCTTGACCAAGTGATTGTGGGATTGAATCTTATTGGAGTCAAAATGGCTCTGAGTCCAACGTGACTCTAAGATGTAGGGATAGGAAATGTTTCAAGCATAAGACAAATGATAAACTCGAGCATGGTAGATTATCAGTCAGGTCTTGAACAAGAAACCTATCTATTTGGTAATGGTGATATGAATAAGATATCAACTGGAAAAAGGTTGATTTTGAAAAGATTTTATCACAGCGTCTATGGTTGGTTGGTGCTGGTATCACACCCCCAATCCGAGCATATTCTTTACTTTGCAAGCATTATTCAAGTTTTTACCATTCGGGTGTTGAAGATCCATCATAGACATTTCTCACCTTGCTTTCATTATCTAGTTCTTGACTAGCCATGATCAGCTTTGGCTTTCTTGACATCAATTTGTAATTTGTGAATTGGAGTTGCTTGAATTAATTTTAAGAGAATCTTATATGTCGTTTGTTTTTAAGTGATGAATATTGAATGTTGAGTGAACAATCGAAAAAAAACTTATTGGGTTAAGAGACAATGTTTAAATGAATCAGACTTAGGTGAAATCTTATTGAAGACTAGTTAAGAGTCCGATTTGCTTGAATTCTTAAAGAAACAGACTAGTTACGAGTCATTTAGCTATAAATTGGTTAAGAAAAAAACGTTATTGATCTAGTATCTTAATGAACCAAATCAAGACACCCCTGATTAACCTCTTGTAGATGAAGAATCCTGCATTTTATCATCTAATTTGCTAACTTTCTTCATGGTTCCATATCTAAATCTATCAAAATTTTACTCCACCAATCCTTATGATGCCGTGTGGTTATTGGACATTGGTGTTGCCTTCACCAGTTCTCCCATTAGCGTGAGGCCCGTGGGTGTTGGTGCTAATTCCATGCTTAAGCCATTTAAACTCGACATTTCTTCCTTGCTAAACCTTAGGCACACGATAGTTTTTTCAAACTTTATTACATCCAAACCCTTGTAGAGGGCCTCCATTTCTTAATTATCTTCTCAAACTTAAAAGAGTAATGATATATACCACCCAAATTCATACCACCCAAATGTCACCCAATGACGTGGCGTGAATTGATTGGTTACAAATCTTTAATCAAATCAAGAAAATAAATGCATTAACAATTTATAACCAATCAATTCACGCCACGTCATTGAGTGACATTTGGGTGGTATATATATTTATATTTTTATGCACTTTTCATATTTTTAGTATAATTTTTTTTTTGCTCGGCAAGTAGAACTTATATTAATCAAACTTTCAAGTTACATGGGCTCACTAAAGGGCCTATTACATTTTAACTTGGGCCAGTCCACTTGGACCCCCTTACATTTAGACAACTAAAAAACAAAACGTACTAAGTAAAGTACTAAACATCACGTGTACACAAGTACACTACACCGAATCTAACAATCCCATCTAACCCTAATCGGATCGATAATCCTCTTCTCTTCCACTTTCTTGAATCTACATAGCGCTTCTTTGAACGCCATAGAGATACTTTCAACTATCTTCTCTTCAGATTTCCAGATATTATTGAAGATTCTCTCATTTCTTTCGATCCAGATGGTATAAGTAGCAATCGAAAGAAGTATTCTCATTACCTCTTGGTTCGTAGCTTTGTCGCTTTGAAAATCAATCAACCATTTCATAAGGTTCTCCCAATCTGAGATCTTGGTAGAAACCCTATGAATGTTCAAGCATCTGAACCATATTCTCTTAGTAAATCCACAGTCCCAAAAGAGGTGATTTCTATCTTCACTCGTTAATTTGCAGAACTCACACAGTGAATTAGATATAACACCCCAAGAAGCTAACCGATATTTAGTCGGTAATCTATCCAAATGAATCAGCCACAATATAAATTTGTATTTTGGGGGGCTTTTGGAGTTCCAGATAATTCCAGACCATTCATTGAGCGGTTTTTTTGGTCTCAAATATTCATAAGTATCTCTGAATGAAAAGGTACCTTTTTTACTACAGCACCATATAATTTTGTCTTTCGTATTAGGCTCGATGATGATATTTGCAGTGATTTTTTCCATGAACTTGAATTTTGCAGGCCATCTCCATCTTGTACCATTAATGAATTTGCTCAGTTTACAGTCAATATAGTATCCTGAGACCAAACTACTGCTCTGAATATCTTGGAGACACCTGTTATGAGGAATCCAAAAGTCACCCCATAGCGAGATGTCTTTGCCATTTCCCATCTGGTATGATATTAACTTACTCGCAATATGTCTTAATTTGAGAATTTTCCTCCACCCCCAAGAAGTATCTTGAGGGATTTGAATTAGCCAGAAGGATTTGCCCTTTAATAAGTTTACTTGAACCCAATTAGATCATAAAGTTTTCCTTGGAAAACAGCAATTCCATAATAGTTTTAGAATAGCTGTTTGATTTTGAATGAATAAGTCCCTTATCCCTAACCCACCTTCCTGAATAGGGTAGCAAATAGCTTCCCATGAGACTTTGGCCCCTCCTTTAAATTCACTTGAGCCTTTCCACAGGAAAGTCATAATCTTTTGTTGAAGTTCTTTAATAACTTTCTTTGGTATGGCAAATATATTGAACCAGAAACTTGATAAGTTATTGAGAACTGATTTGATTAATTGAAGTCTTCCAGCAAAAGATAAATGTTTAGAGCTCCAGTGTTCTATTTTATTGACCATTTTCTCAATTAAAGGCTTGCAATCATCTGCACTTAACCTTCCAGTTATTAAAGGAACCCCTAAGTATCTCATAGGTAGGTGGCCCTTAGGAATCTTAAGAATGTCCCACATACTTTGTTTAATATCTTCAGAACACCCTCCATAAAAAATGTTACTCTTATTATAACTTATCTGGAGACCTGATAATCTGTAAAATAAGTCTAAGCCTTGCTTAATTAGTATAGCTGTATTAACTGAAGGTTTAAAAAACACCATAAGATCATCAGCAAACATCAAATTATTTAACTGAAGCTCTCTACATTTAGGATGCCAATTGAAACTTCTTTTTCTACCAATCTTTATAAATATCTGAGATAAAATTTCCATACTCAGGACAAATAGATAGGGGGAAAGTGGGTCCCCCTGTCTTAAGCCCCTTTCTCCCTTAATAAAACCTTTTGGGGATCCATTGATTAATAGACTGTAAGAGGTTGTAGTTAAACACATTTTAATCCAATCTATGAACTTTCCAGGATAACCAAAAGTCTCTAGTACTTTAATAACAAACTCCCAATCAAGGGAATCATAAGCTTTCATTAAGTCTAGTTTTAAAGCACATCTTTCAGAGATTTGAGCTCTATTATAACCCCTCACCAATTCTTGAGCAATGAGAATATTCTCACCAATACTCCTATGTTGAACAAAGGCAGATTGATTATTTGAAATTAAATCTTGTAATGTGTTCTTGAGCCTATTCACAATCAACTTGGCTATGATTTTATATATTATGTTACAGCATGATATGGGCCTGTAACTTTTAACTGAGGATGGGTTATGACATTTAGGGATTAAAGTGATAATAGCTGAGTTAACCTCCTTTAACAGTTGACAGTCTTGTAAGGCACTCTTGATAGCAGCACAAATATCAGGACCAATTATGTCCCACATCTTTTTAAAGAATCCAGCTGTATAACCATCAGGCCCAGGGCTCTTGGAGTTATCCATTGAGAACAGGGCTTCCTTGATCTCCTTGTCAGTTATAGGTAAAGTTAAATCTTTGGCTTGACTATCTGAAATCTTTTTGAATTAATTCTATTAAGAAGATTAATATTGTAATTCTCTCTATTATTTCTTTTCTTGCCCAGGAGACCAGAGTAGAATTTCACAAATTCAAGTGATATTTCAGTTTCATCAGAGCTAGTAGTCCCATTTTCCAAGGTAAGGGTGTTGATACTATTCTGTGTTTTTCTACCATTGACCCACTTCATAAAATAAGATGTATTCAAATCTCCTTCATCTACCCATATAGCTCTAGATTTCTGTCTTATAATAGATTCCTCCTTTACTCTTTCATCATGTAACTCAGTGAGAAGTTGGTTTTCTTCTCGCAAAACCTCTTCACTTTTATTACCTTGAAGTCTAATATTTTGTATATCAGATAATCTACTCTGGATATGACTAATTTTGTTTGAAACATTTTTAAAATGTAGGTTATTGAACTCCTTGAGTTTACCTTTGAGTATTTTCAGCTTCTTGGTAAGGCTGTACATAGGGGAACCATTGATTTTGGTTTTCCATGTCTCAACCACCAATGGAGTAAAGAGATCATGTTCCATCCATATATTATAGAATCTGAATGGAGAGGGGCCCCTTTTCCTGAAGGGAATAATTTCCAAGTGTTGACTGCAATGATCAGATACACCTGGATGTTTGAGTATTAAGGAGGTTTGGTTAAATTTATTGAGCCAATTAGAATTGACATAGGTTCTATCAATTCTACTTGCTCTCATATCATCACCAGCAGCTCTATTTGTCCATGTAAATTTGGGACCATTATATATAAGGTCAGTGAGTTCCATATCCTCAATACATTTAATCATATCATGTGAGCTCTCAGTTAAACTGTCACAATTCAGTCTCTCATCTATATTAGTTATTTCATTGAAGTCACCTTGAATAACCCAAGCTTCATTATTCACTATGCTCTCCCATCCCCTCAATGTATGCCAAATAGTGAGTCTAAGATTAACATCATTCATGGCATACACTGGGGTATAGTAAAATTCTGTTTTAGACTCTATATATTGATCCTGAATAATATAGCTTGATCAGTCATATTAATAACATTAACATCCACAACTTTTGGATTCCAACAGGTCCAGATGCGCCCATGATCATGTTTGGAGTAATTAGTAACTACTTGCCATTTATTAAAAGTAGATTTTAAAATCCTATCTGACTTGTGAGACTTGATTTTTGTTTCCAGGAAACTGAAAACCCAAGTATCTTTATTGACAACTTGTTTCAGGCAATTATCTTGCTTGAGCTTTTTATTCATACCTCTCACATTCCATGTGATGATCATTTAAACAGATGGGGGGTCAGGAGGCTTTTCAACCACCACTTCTGCATCTTCACTTAATAACTTTGTTACCACTTCATCTAAATTTTCATTATTCAGAATATCAAAGCTATTTTTGGTGATGGTGTTACCTTCATTCTCATTTGTTGGTGACTTGCCTCTCTTAGATGCAACAGTTACCCACTGAGCACCTTGAGATTCAGATTTGTTGTTGTTTATGACTTTCTCAGGTTCTTTTGTTACTTTGGGAACCCAAATCTCCTTAGTATTTCTGCAACTATTTTCAGTATGCCCTAATTTTTTACATTTCTGGCAGAGTACAGGCTTCCAAGAGTATTCAACCTGTACTGTATCTATTGTACCCTTCCCCATATCAAGGTCAAAATCCTCAATAAGCTCCTTGTTGAGATCCATTTCAACACACACTCTGGCATAACTCAATCTTGTCTGGTCCTTAGTGATTTCATCCATCTGGATAGGTCTCCCTAAGGCACTAGCAACCACACTTAATCCTTCTTTGGTCCAAAGTTCACTAAGTACTTTCCTAAGTTTAACCCATACTGGTACTTTATCCAACTTAAATTTCTCAATATAAGTGTTTGGGGCCCATTTCCTAAGCAATAGAGGCCTGTTATTAACATGCCAAAGTTCACCTAGAACCTTTGAGCATGCTTCCTCAGTTTCAAATTTGAACATGTATAACCCTTGTTCTGATGTGCATATTTTAACATTACCAAACTCTTTCCATTGATTAAGTACCATGTTTCTTACCATGTGAAATGGTTGAGGTCTCTCCAGAAACTGTCCCACCACGCAATTGGCCCAATTTTTACACCCTTTCTCAATGATTTGAGGGTCTGGTGTACCCCTAATTCTACCATTAACCACTTGAGGGGCACTATAGTCCAACTTGACTTCATCTCTGATACTACCATCAAACATAGAGCTCCAAGCTTTTGCTGGTGAAACCCAAGTGGGATTTACCCTAGGCTCTGGATCTCTAGCTGGGCTTAACAAAATTGTGGAGGAATGATGAGATTTTTCTGACCCCTCTCCTATTTCAGTCACACTAGGTATTTGAGATCCAGATTTCCCTCCATGAGTAGGTAGAGGAGGGAAATTGGTCTCGCTTTGCAATTTGTCTTCAGATCTGATACTTGAGGGAGTTTGTACCATTGAAGAAGCACTCATCACCCTAGTTTGAGCTGAGGACGGTAAGTGTTTGAGTTTTTGCCTAACCCAGATCTAGTATTGACAACGTGTTGTTTTTGTTCAATAGCAGGTTTCGGAATAGGCAATTGGGTTTTATTAGCTTTCCCTCTTGGCATTGGATCTAACTATTCAGAAGGATATAGTTAGCGCTTTTAGTGGAGAAGAAAGAGAAGAAGACACGAAGAACACGATGAAAAAACAGGAAAGAAGATAAATACTAGAGCAGGAATTGTAAATTTATGTGTATTTTGCTGTTTTAGAACTTAGATTTATTTGTTAAAACGAAATGTACACGTTAGCAAATGCTAACGTGCACTAAAAGTTGTAACTACCTAGAGAGGACTTTTCAAGCACTTTTATAGTTTTGAAGTAAGAAATTATCATAGTTTAGAGGGTACTTATTATGTTGAATATGAAGTACCTCATATTATAATCTTTAAAATGCATGATAAACTCTGATTTTCTTTTTCAAATAAGAATTAAGGAATATCTTTGTGATGTTAATTAGACAGCAGAGGGGTAAGAATTAATAAGTCAGGATGGTGCTTGGTAATGGAGTTGTTGGAATACTCTCCGAGTCTACAAACAAGTGGGAAAGAAGGGTTCCTCTAACTCCTTCACACTGTGCTAAGTTGCTAAACGGTGGCAGAGGAAAAACCAGGGTGGCGCGGATTATTATGCACTTTACGAGGATGTTGGTTGCGAGATTTCCGAAGACTTGTCTGAATGTGGCCTTATGTTAGGCCTCAAGCAGCCCAAGGTAATAAATAAATTACACTCTGTTATTGATATTTCATGATATAGCTTATAATTCTTGTTTTGATTTGGGTTGGCTCGGTTTTGCAGTTGGAGATGATTCTTCCGGAGAGAGCATACGCGTTCTTTTCCCATACGCACAAGGCGCAGAAGGAAAATATGCCCTTGTTAGATAAGGTATATGTCCGAACATTGTGTAGTAATTGATTAGAAATAAAATTTTATCAAAATTAAGAACTATATGCAAGCAATGTTACTCAAGAGGAACGACCATCAAAGAGAGTGTTCCAATTATATGGTTGTATTTTGACTAGTCAAGACATGGTGGAGCATAAAGATACTAAGAAGCCCTTTAATAAGGCTGACTATCATGCTCATCTAGACAAGTACAGATTAATTTTTTCATGAAAAGATAGCCCCATATATATGTCTGTCTGAGATTTCTATATATATATTTGTCATACATAATATACGAGTATTGTTGATACTGAAGAAGCAGGCAGAATAGTTCTCTTGTTAAAATGCTTGCCCTTTCTACTTTCAACAGTGAATTGTATGTATTGGGAGAAAAGATTTCCTTGATTGTTGACTTTGAAGTTTGTTAAAGAGTTGATGAGCAACGGAGGAATCCCACTAGTTGGAATCTGTGATATAACTTGTGATATTGGAGGGTAGATAGAGTTCATTAACCAAACTACATCTATTGTTTCACCTTTCTTCAGGTATTATCATAACCATAATTGATAGTTAGTACCATCTCCATTATAATCTTGTATATTTAGTAATTTTCTGTTTTTTGTTTTTTAGATATGATCCAATGAATAACGCGTACCATATTATGGAGTGTGTGCTCAGCTGTGGACATTCTTCCCACTGAGTTTGCAAAAGAGGTACGTGGAGTAGTCTCTTGCTTTAATTAATCTAATTGGTATATGAATCTATGATGCTTAATATAAGCAGTTAATTGTGGTAACAAGTATAGGCATCCCAACATTTTGGAGATATACTAACGGAATTCCTGGGAAGCTTGGCTTCAACAAAAGATTTGGAAGAATTAGCAACACATCTAAAGAGAGCTTGTATAACCAATGATGGAGAACTTACATCCTTATATGAATATATCCCTCGAATGCGCAACTCGATCCACCTAGTTATTGTATCAGTAACGGCTTATCTTGATCTTACACATGCGGACTATTTCCAAATATGACTGTAATACCTTTTTCTTTTAACTCGTCTTCTACAAAAGGTCGGAAATTAAATAATCAGGCCCATTCATCTATAGAATTTTGTAGACCAATTTTATCGAATAGGAAACACGTGACTATATTTTTTCTCAAAAAAGATCACAATAAATACTAAAATACAGAAATATCTTTTAAAAAACAAAAATTAGATAAAAACAAAAAACAAGTAGTGAAAAGTATAACCAAATCATTGAGTATCGAATCGTCGAATAATAAGTCACTGAGTATCGGTGTTATTCATCTTCGGCCAACCACTCGGAGACTACTTAGAGATTTTATTGAGTATTCAAAGATTCACTGAGTGTCAGTATGGTTCATCTTCACCACCACTAACCTACCACCGTCGACACCGCCACACGAGACGTACTCGGTGATTAACTGAGTACGGAAAAGTCATTGAGTATACTCAAGAATTCTTTGAGTATGGCCAAAAAACATGAGTATTCATCGTGAATCGATGAGTAGGCTTGATAAATAAAAAATAAAAAAATAATAGCATAAATTTTATATTTATAATAAAAGAATTACAACACTTGAGAAAAATAACACAAATCTCATTACCTAAAAATAAATTTCAAAACCTTATTGCAGTATTACAATAATCAATAAAATTTAAAAATACATTTAAAAAAATTGCATGTGGCTGACATCGGCATGACGTCAACAATGTTCACATTTTCACTGAGCAAAACAACAAACTCATGTACTACTATGAACTGGAACCGAAATCCTGCAGTTTTTTTTTTCAAAACTTAGATTTACATTCCACAACTTTGCACCATGAATTCAACAACACTCTCTCGACAAGATTTATAGCTCCATTTCGTCGAGGCAAGAACAAAGGCTTCCATGGAGAAATCACCAAGGATCGTGAAAAAGTCTTCTTAGATCTCGAACAAAGCTTCTTAGATCTCAAACAAATCTTTATGGATCACGAACGAAGCTTCCATGAAGCCTTTGGGGATCTTCACCTGAGTTCGAATCATCTTCTTCACCGAAGTTGTCATATATCTTGTCCTGAAAACCTTGAAGCTACCCTGCCAAATAACCATTGTAGCTTCTTAGATCTCAACGAAACTTTTTAGACCTGGAATGAAACTTCATGGATCACGAACAAAGCTTCCATGGAAGAATGAAGGAGACACCATGGCAGATCTCGAACGATCACGAACGCAGTTGGACATCTGGTATGGAATGGAGGACCCAATAGATCTCAAACTGCTTAGCCGCCTTTTAGACACCGTGAAACACCATTTTTGGTGGGTAGGGTATGAGGTGGGAAGAGTATAGAGAGTGATATAGGGTTTATAGGTGGGAAATATGTGTGTATTTTGTGTGATTTAGTATATACAGTGGGTAAAAATATTGGAAGGTATAATAGGCATTGGGAAAATAGCTCTATAGTTTTTAATTGGATGAATTAAGGGTGTGGGTGGGTGGGTTTTGAGTAAAAAATGCTCGACCCGCAAACCGCCGTTCTTGTGCGGGTCTTGAAAAATTAAACATGCATCCGCCGGATACGTTTTATAAACCATTGTGTTTTGGGTGTGGTGGAATTCTGGTGTATTGCAGGTGATTTGTGCAGATAAACATGCTGGATTTGTATTCAGATTCATTGGAGGAGTCAATATTATTTTACTAATAAAAGGTGTAATAAAACGTATGATTTTGAATCTTTATCTAAACTCAAATAATTTTCGATCATAGAAAATATAGATTGAGATTTTAGAAAAATAAATTTAGAATTTTAAAAAACATATATAAAATCAAAATAAAATAAAGAATTAGATTTATTCGATGAAATATTAGTGAAAGGTTGAAATATTTTTAACAAAAATAATAAAAAGAAGAAAAGTAGAGGGAGAATAACATGAGCTCTATGATATTTTTTAAGTAAAATAAACAACATAAATATCTAATATCTATACTGCAAGGACAAGCGGGCTGCTGGTTTCAACTTTAAAACCCGCAACCCGTAAAAATATGTACATTTAAAAAAAAACCACGCCCCGTCCAATAAAACAACAACCCATTTAGTTTCGGATTAGTTTACACGGGTTGTGCGGATTGGTTGGGTTTTTAACCCATTTCACACCCCTAGGTGAATGACTGATACCTCTCTTGAACTTTTTCTAGATATCTGAAACCTCCCCTGAACAAAATAAACGTCTAAAACCTCCCCTGAACTATATTATAATTACTCAAACTTCCATTTCGTATATTTTTTTACGAAGAGCGCATTACACTAGCCCATTTTTTTTCTAGGGTACGTTTTTTATGCCTAAAGTTACTCATTTACCCTTGTTAACTATTTTTTTCAAGTAACATCGTCCATTGAAAAGATTCGAATTTGAAGCAGCATATTATTCTTGCTTAAAAATAGTTTTTGGGGAGAGTTCTTAAAAGGACCAGAACCCACATTTTCTTATCAAGAAGTTCTAATCTACATAAATTACCAGCTTGCCCTGACCCTTCATTATTTATATGACACGCTTTTAAATTAATATGAATAGTTACCAAAATGGGTTTTGTGCTTTTCACTTTCCACTCAAAAGAAGTTTCATATTCCATCTCTACGGTCTTTGGTCATCGAAAATAAAGTGAATCAAAAGAGCACATCATCCAAAATAGAAAAATTCAATAGGCAGATTTTTTTTTCCAGAAATTAATAAATAACAAAAAGGTATCGAAACTAAAGAACCAGAACAATTGCAGTGCTTTCTCCTCAAAGTATTAGAATACGACAAGTACATTTGAAGCCATTATTAAATCTACGTGTGCATCACAAAAAAACTAGAAAATACTAAGGTGTAAAAAAATAAATATAAAATTATAGTGTGTATGTGTATAATACAATGGGTTGTCTCAACAATGCAATAGGTTGTAAATGCAAATACAGTGAGTTGTCTCAACAATGTAGTGGGATGTAAATATAAATGCAAATACATATGGTTGTCTGAATTATGTCTCGTCATTTGGTAATTTTTTTGGTACTTCTGAGACATCATTTGATATTTCACGTGTTGTAGAGCAGTTTGTGGTAGTTTTCGTTGGTTGGAAATCAAAAAGAACTCAAGAGTTCTGTTAATTTCATGCACTTGGAGAATAAGAAGACCATGAGTTCTTTTTTCTTAAAGTGTCCCACATAGAAAGTGAAGGAAGGAAAACATTACTTTATAGTATCTTTCCCTGTGATATTATTCAAAAGACCCAAGACTCTAGAAATGAAGAGTAAGAAAAACACCCTACACGACACACTGCCACCCCCACCCGTCCTGGTCTAACACCGCGAGGATGAGGTCAACGCGAGGATGAGGTCGACGCGAGGCGTGTCGTGGTCGTGGTCAGTTTGGGAGTTTTAAAGAATTATTAATAAAAACTAAACCTTATTTTGTAGCTATCTTATATGCTCGTTTGGAAAATCCATCTAAAGTAGAAACACGTCTAGCCTTGAATGCTCCACCCATAACGGTTAGAAACTCCCATACTTATGACTCAGCCGTTACATGAGTTACAAGTGATGCCCACGTTTGTTCTATCACTTGTTGAAGATAAGCGTCCACTTTCATGCTAGGAATCAAAGAAGAGGAAAAACGTTTTTGGCTTTGTGATAGACTACTTATGACAATAGTTATTATGAACGGTTTTGAAACTTTCTAAAATACTATATAAGAACAACTAGTTCATTTGCAAAACACACCAACAAATTTCTTCAATATCCATAATAGAAAAACTCTCAAAATCTTCTCCTCTCTAGCACGTGTCTGAGTTTAGACTAGAGTAGTAATATTAATCCCTTCAAAGATACCTGTTATACCCAAAAATCCTTTTTTTAAAGAATTGATTGTAGAGGTCACACTATTACTCAGAATTTCTAGAATTTGTTGTATGTATTTGGTTGTAATCTTTAATTCTCTACGTGCAACCTGTTGTAAGTTCTTTTCATACATAAATACTTGTGATTGTCTCATTTATCGACCGGTGTTCGTTATTTTACCAAAATTATTTTTATTGTGTAGCTCTTTAAACATGGAGGATACAAAGATTTAAAGTCCAAGATTGGGAGTTAAGAAGCCAAGGAAACACCCAAGATGAGTAGAAAAGAGACAAACACAAGACATGAAGTTGAAAGGAACACTAAAAGTCAAGGCGCCAAAACTAAAAAAATGATTCTTCAACTTAGAAAAAAACAAATAATTGTTAATGAATCAGATCACGCCCTTTGGACACAAGATAGCCCTTGGAGTTTAGTGCGCGTGATAAGAAATTAAAATAAATTCCGAGTTGAGACAAAAAAGTTATAAGTGTTCTGGGAAGATGATTTGAGGTGTCTAATTTTAGCAAAGAAGTCCACAAACAACTTTTGACTAGATTTCTAGCCCATGACTTATACCTTTGAATTAACGTAGTATATAGTAGTAGTTTTCAACTTTTTAGACACACTTTACTCATTATTAACTAGTAGAGTAAGAGAAAAGTAAGGAGGGCAAAACAAATAACACCACAATTCCTTATTTGTAGTTCTTCTTTACTCAAACTCCAGATTATGTCTTTTATTCTTTTAATTTCGAGTTTGAGATAATTTATCTATTAGTTTAGGATGCCTAACTTTTCAACCATGTTGACAACTATCTGATTATTTATGATTATTGAGATCTTTTATGTTGAAATAAATGTATAAAATTTCTATTGATTATCATTTTTCTTTGTATTTGAATTTGTCTATTGCTGCTGCATATATTATATTCTTGTAACATATTAAATTATCCTGGAAAGGGAATTTATAGGTGGATCTAAATAATAAACCTATAAATTTATCTTAAGAATCGGAAGACCTAGATAGGTTATATAGACGTTATGTGAGTTTAAACTAGAAAACGCCTTATAAAGTGTGTAGGTTTATCCGGAATGAACTCCTAGAATTAGAACTTAGAAGGTAGATCCTAATTTATCTTTATCGGATTTAGGTGAAATTTAGAATCCATGTTTAATACCAATTTACCCTTTGAATGAGTTATCAAATTAGTTATTGATTAGGTGGGTATAGACATTCTAGACTAACTACTCTACTCTAGCGAAATCCTTTAATTTAGTTTATTCTCCTCGTATTTTTAGTTATATAGTAGTTTACTTATTAACTCTTAAAAAACATATCTTTTATTTTTGTTTTTTTAGCATAACAAATATGTGGTATTAGTTAAACATATAATATTAAACTTACTTAATTTTATTACTTGGCGACATGTACACTTGTGAGGCGTATTTTTATTAATAGCGATATTATATCACACTCTAGGAGTTACAACACAATGATGTAGTGGGCTTTCAATGCAAATCTAAATATATGATTCTGGTAATATAAACAATGTGACATAGTTATCTTACTACAAAACTAATTAACTCATGTTGCATAAACTTCCTCATCGAAATACAAACAAAAAGGAAAAACAAATCATTACAAGGATGAACATTAATTCGCAACATTAGAAAAAAAATCGTAATACGAGATATTCGATGTTGACAACACACAAATAACAAAATCAGACCAAAAAATATAAAAATAGAGTAAAGAACATACTAGACTTGTCTACGTAATATTGTGTATGTATGTTTAAACTATTTAAAGTAAATGTTTTTTATTCGACAAGTGATTAAATTTTTTTATTAAAAATTGAGAGAATAAACTGATTATATCACGTCAAAATTGTTTAAAAATCTATCATTTTAATCGTACATTGGAGGATCACGATTTACTAGACGTCCTCCACTGGATTTGGACATCAACCTTTTGAACATCATAACCGCAAACTTCACATATGCTTCTTTTAATCTGGATTATTGATGTATTTTCTTCAACTAGAACAAAGATATTGTTTCCACCATTATAACAGACACCACCATTTGTTTGGCGGTAACTACTACCACTGTAATAACACTGGAAATATAATGACATATGACCTAGACATTTAACAACAAAATATTAACATTTATTTAAAATATAATAACAATAACTTATCAACAAATATAATAATATATTATTTTATATTTATCAAATATTATTAATATAATTAAGAATAAAACTTAGTTACATAAACAAAACTTATTTAATAGGAAGCTAACCGAGGTTGAAGAAAAATTTAGTAATAATTATAAGAGAAAGAATAAGTAAAGAGAGGAAGAGAAGAGTGGTGTGAGATTGAGTGATTTTGGTGGTGTTATTTAAAGGGGAGAAAAATGGGTAATTCAGGGATAAAATTTGGTAGGTGGGAATTAAAATGGTAGGTGGGAAGATGATATCAACGAGGATCAACAACGTGGACAATCCGATACAAGGATCGACCAAATTATGGAGGACAACCATTTCGGATACCCAGTATCCGAAATGGTATATAAGCGCAAATAGTTTCTGACATGGTGTATTTTTACAATTGTTTTTGGATTATAGTCTATTTATGAAAAATCTTGTCAAACACAATACCCCTATCAAATATTAACTTTCTAAAAAAGTTTTGCTCCAACAGCTTCCTAATGTCAACCTTTTTTTTAGACCATTCCTATTTTAATTATCTATATTTTTAAAAATAATTGATCAACTACTAAATATTTTTTAATATTTATAAAATTAAAAATATATTAATATGAAATATAAATAAAAAAAATTAAGAGTCTAAAAATATATAACTAAAAGAAATACAAATAATAATTTTTAGGATTCATGTCCACGAAACCCTTCTAGTTAAAATTAATTTTCTTTCATCTTAATCATTATTCTTTTGCCCATAAAAGACCACGTACATTTTGTTTTTTCCTTTTCTTTCCCATAAAGAGAGTTGTTTGAGTTATGAGAAACTTCTCATAACTCAAAAGTTATGGAAAAAATTTCAAAACCTGTTTGGTTTATGAAAATATTTTCTGTTTTTGTTTTCTGAATACATTTTCAGAAAATGATTTCTGTTTTCAGTTTCAATATTTTTAGAAAATATGGAAAACGTCAATTTCACGTTCTCTAATATAGCACTGTTTTCATTTTATTTTCCAGAAAACTGTTTTCATTTTCTTTAGCCAAACACGTTTTCAGTAGCATTTTGGAAAATATAGAAAATGAAAACAGAAAACACCCATTATTTTCACGAACCAAACGGGGCCTTAGAGTTTGAGTTTTTAGAAATTTTCCATAACTTACTATTTTTAAAAAATATAGTGTCTTTTATTGGTCAGGATGTAAAGTAACATGCGACTTAGACATTAATCCTAATTTTTATGTAAACAAGAGAAAAGAAAAGAAAAGATTTAATATTTTTCTTTTATTTTATATAATAATTACTACAAAAGTTTTGAAGATTTGAATAAAAAAAGTTATACATGGTTAATAAAATATAAAGAGAGATAAAAAGATAGCGAGTGATGATTTAATGTAGCAAAAAATTAGCACAAATAGAGATTCATGTGCGTCAAAAAAAAAAAAAAAAATAGAGATTCATGTAATTGGGATTCAAGTAATAAGAAGGCTATTGGAAGACTATTAGCTTTTTCAACACCCAATTATACTTGTCCAAAAAAAAAAATAACACCCAATTATAACATAAAGCTACAATAACAAGGCTGTTGGACTCATCCTAATGATCAAATTCAAATAACTTTTTGATATGGAATCCGTGTTGGCGTGTTGCCTTTCAAAATTTTGTGGATTATATTAGATAGATATAGTATAGACATCGTCATCCAACTTTCAGACACTTTGCATGAAGTCACTAAATAGGAAATAGTGTTGGCGCTCACCAACTTGAATACATCTTCCTTTTTTAACTATCGTCCCGTCAGCATCGTCAGTACACATATTATTAAACATATACTATATCTATCTATAATTTGATTTTGATTAAAAAATTATATCTTAGTAACTATATATTCTAAAAATAACCATGCGCTTATCTCGCCAGGTTGGAAGAGTTATGTTGCTATTTTTTTATTTTAAGAAATTATTTATAAGAGTCTAAATTTAAAACTATCAATTTATAAAGATCTTACTAAAAAAATCTTATAAATAACTTTAATTTAATTTTTTGAATTTGCTTTTTACTATATACTTTTTTTTTCCAGTTTTATCGTGTGTACATACCAATAATTTTTATTTGATACGTATCAAGTAAATTTCGTTTAATACGTACCAAGTAATTTCTTTCTGGTACATACCAATTAATATATATGTACCACTTTTTCTATATTACTACTTAAGTTATAATCTATCGGGTTAGGTACGCGTTAAAGATAACAATAAAGAGTCACACACCCTTGAGAACCACGGAACTCACTGCAAGTATCACAGATCGTATGCAAGTTTTAATGATAAGTCAAGTTCGTTCGCAGGGATTGCATCCGTTAGATCTAATTATGTTTAACAAGCGTAGATGAATTTATATGCTTGGAATAAAGTATGAAAAGATAAAATAATATGAATACTATCTAACGCAAATAAATAAATAAAACAAATAAACAAAACAAATAACTAAATATGAAAGTAAGTCAAATAGATTAGGATTACTACGTCTATTACTAAATTGTTATTCTAACCTGTCACATTAAGCATTATATATTAACCAGGATTCTAATAACTACCTAGCCTTTTCTAGACTTAGGAGCAACATCTCCACTACTAGGGATTCCTAAGTAATGTTTGGAGATTAAATCAAACCTTAATGGCTATCTAGTTACACTAGACGATTATGTGGTGTTGTCAATAACTAAGATTAATCCTAAGATTGGCCAAATCTAGGGAAATAAGTCAAAACACATAATACAATATACGCCAAGCTTAATCAATTAAAATAACCAAGTAGTATTTAAAGACAAAATAATAATCCAACAATTAAAAGTAAACTTACAGAATAAAAGCTTAGAAATATGGTTGAGTATAGATCTATAGCTAATTACTCTAAATATAGAGAAGGTGAGATGTAGAAGAGGAGTTGTCAGTCTCCAATCTTCTTCTTCTTGTCTTCCTCTAAAGGTCAACTTGCTTCTTGGATGAATAGCTTGATTCTAAGGATGAATATCTAACTAAAGGACTAAGCTATTGTTTAAAACTAAGAAAATATAAGTAAAGACTAAGCCTATACTTTGCAACTGAGCAAGGACATGTTTACAATGGTATAAGGGTGTATTTATAGGTGTTTAAGAAGACCTAATTCGTTTTCTTGAAGGAGAAGTAAGTAGTGGACTCCAAGCCCAACTCAAATTCGTAACCCTAAAAACATGAAATCAGGTCCGATCTTCTTTTGGCTCTAACAGCTTCAATACTTATCCGTTTGACGCGTATGAGTACACCAAATTAATCGTCTCGGAAAGATCTTCGACTCTGCTCTTGACCGTTTCTCCAAATTCCACACCGTTTTTGAGATATAAGCTGGTTTGTGGTCGTAGGTGCAGAAATTCAGGATTAAGGCAGCTTTTCTTTTTCCATGTTTTTAGCTTTTATTTCCTTATCTCCAATTACCATGTCTATCTCTTTCAATATCTTGTAGTCTTTGACTTGGACTCTAATTAATCTCCATAATTATCTTTAAAACTTCACACTAAATAAATAATTAAACCCAATATGCTCTAAAAATATTATTTCTACGAATCAAGACTCAAAATAGGAAAGTGTAGCATTTCTCAAGAAAATCGACTCAAAGACTTCCTAAATCACTAAAAATGATGTCTCATCCTAATATAAATCTATCACAAATGAGGAGACATCAAGACCCCCAACTCAAAGTTGTATCGTCCAGATACAATAAAGATAAAAACAAAGGGAAGTCTCTAAATACACACCTAGGTCAATTAAGCACAGAAGACAGAAGATAGAAGAATATGGAAAATAAACTTAAAGCAACTACTCAGAAAATTTCATGTAATAATATTTAAAAACTACATACATGTACACTTCTCATATCCATAGTCAACACGGCTTGAATTCAAGATTAGATTAGCTTCGCAATGTAAGAAGGAGAGGAACTTTACTCAGTTCACCAAGGAAGCTATAGATTGTTCATCGAACTTCACTAGTGTCCAAAGATCCATTTAACTACTCTCTATTGGCTCAATTACTTCTCAATTACATATCAAAGAATCAAAAGGTCTTTAAGGTTGTAATTTAGGCTTAGGGAAGGTATGATAAGTATATTTGGATAATTTAGAGTGAGCTTTTGGCTCTATCCTCACTAGCCATCAACGAATCGCCCTAGAGCTTGAGTTACTCTCATAAAATGTTTTTCACTCAACCCAATGATTTCTTTGATGCACAAAGTAGCATCCCCAATAACCCAATTAAAGCACAAGATGTTCACATAAAAATTCCACTTTGCCGGTCCGAATATATATATTTTCTTTTCAAATCAATTTCTTTTCAAACGCTATGACTCTCTTTTTAATGATGAGATATCACGCTATTTTCTCATATATATATATTTTTATGCCCTTATTGGCCAAATTAGCTCGTAGCTTCTTTTTCATTCACTATTACCCCGGCAAAGGGTTACAATAAAAATCTGTGAATCATCATCAATTTTAAGAACAGAGCACAATTAATAAGCTCAAAAAATCCCATCCCAATAATAATTCCCATAATGGTGGACCCACCACCCCAAACTCAAGCTCTAAAACAACTGTCTATGCATCGCGATTCGAGTGCGGGTCATATGGAAAAGTCCTATAATCTAAAGGGATATGGCTTATAATGTGGTTCAATAAAAAGCTTTAGAAAGGTTAGAAGGGGCTGAGAAGGATATAGCATATAAAATCAAAAATAACAAGGTGAGAAGGTATAAAAAGGCTTCAAAGGCTTCAAACATGAAAGAACCGCCTTAATCACTTTATACACTATGTAATTTCGTTATTTTCTTACCTTTAGCACTTTCATCAAATGGGTTTATCAACTAGCTTGGATCTCACGGCCTACACACTTCTCAAGGTTCCCTGAGATCGAACATACTTTCTATCGCATTGCTAACTAATCTTTTCTTTACTATCAATGTGTGTTTTCCTGCAAATACTCAAAGCATACAAAATAAAATAGCTCATAAACATACTACTTCCTATCATTAACTTACTAAGTTTATGCTTTCAAGCTATTAAACACACTCTACATACATCTAAACCTTCAAAAAAAATTTAATTTTACCTAAAAACAGAAAAATGGAGATGAGAGACAACGAATCCCCACACCCCCAACTCAAAAATGAGCCGTGTCCCCACGACTCGAAAAGACTTGAAAATAAAATAAAAGAAAATGAAATTTTTAGCACATATTGCACATAAAAGAAATGGTAAGGAAGAAAGAAAACATACTCTTCGAGGCTATTTACCTCGCCTGATCAATACCCGGAATAGGGTGCAGTGCTTTCATGTATGTAAATTTCTATGTATCACCAATTTCGCATTCCCTTACATCTTCTTATTCTCCATCCCAATCAATCACACTCTAGAAATCTCTTGTTAATCTTCTTCCAATTCTGCTCTTGAATACTTTCTCATGTGACAGTTGTTCATCCAGGAATATGTTTTGGACAAAGCTACTAGCGTCCCAGAAGCTTTTGTTCATCTTTGGTTAAAGGACTATCGATTGTAGAGGTTGTGGTGTCTTCCTTATGAAAGTTTAAACCTTTTTGTTCTATGAATTCACCACTGCTAGCTTTCCTCTATTCTCTTCATCTGATTTACCTTGTAATTTATTCCCAAACTAGTACCCATTGAAATCTTCTAGAGCTTACCCAATACCTTGCTTTGATTCTTCATATACTTGATAATATCTCTATTCTCTTTATCATCTCTTTTGACCCCCAACTCAAAGCTTTAAACACTCTTGAAATTTGTAACTCTTAATCATAGGTTGAACAAGCTTTATTGTGGTTAGGAAAGGTGTTAAGATGACAATTCTCCATGTGGGTATGATTGAATCAAGCTTGATGATATGGGTTTTTGGGAAAAAGATCTTGAAATTCATGGTTTTGATTCTTGATTTCTATGTGTTTTGATATGAATTGGGTGATTGAATCTTCTTTGTAATGATGTAGGGAAGGATTTGGATGAGAATTAATGATGATTTGGTAGTGTTTTGATGTTGGGTGAAGGTTTTTATGAGCTTGAATGGAGTTGGGAGAGTTTTGGAGAAGAGAAAGAGGCTTGAGGTTTATGAAATTCGGAATTAATAGCTCTATACCTCTTCTATAAGCTCAACCCGCAACTTTCTCTCTCTGGCGGCATGGCGCGGTATACCGGACATATCCTCCGGTATACCGGAACATCTGATGCTCCAATATTTTTACCCACTGGATAATACCCGTGGTACGACCCCGTGGCACGTGTTTTTGCTCTGCGGACCATGTCGCTGTGTACCGCGGGGGTGCTCTGCGCTTCCTACGTCAAAATACCCGTGGTAGGACCCCGTGGCACGTGTTTGTGCGGTGCATGGCGCAGTATAGGGTCCGGTATACCGGACCCATCAGCTTTTTTTTTTTTTTTCTGTACACAACACGTGGCTGCTACCGTGGCACGGGTTTTTACCTTGCGGTGCACCGCGGCTGAGGTCCGGTGTACCGCACTTGGCAAAAACCTCCCCATCAGCTAGATCTCGAAAAGTTATGCAGTTTAGGCTCAAAGATCACCTGATTTCGACATCTGAGCGCAAAGATATGACTTGCCGAAGTTTCTCCGTTCCGAAAAATTTTGCTCGCTTCCCTAACTCGATTTCTCCAATACCTAAACATCAAAACCACTAATACCTTCCTCAAATATGCAATATCAACTAAAAATAACTAAATTAAACATAAACTAAAAACGTAAAAGACATGAAAATTTAAAAAAACTACGGGTTGTCTCCCGTACAGCACTTTTGTTTAACGTCTTTCAAAGTTAGACGTGTTACCTCGATTAAGGCTTGCGTACATAACCTCCCCAATAGCGGGTTAGGTTACTCTCATCTACTATCCGAAGTTTGTGACCCTTCTTAGCTTGTATTTCAATCCGTTTTGACGAAATTACTCTTGTAACTACAAACGGACCCATCCACGAATCCTTGAATCCCCGTGGTCTATTCTCTTGTTTGGGGGCTTTCCATGCAACCATGTCACCAACCCCAAACTCACTTTTGATTCTCTTTTTCACGGGTTTATTGTGGACTTTATTTTTAATTTCTTTTGTCACAACTCGGAGTGTCGGGGCTTTTTCTATACGTGATTCCTCATGCTTTTCATCCACCCTGTGGAATATTTTAGATTCTTTTCCCACTTGGAAAGTCACGGTTCCCCTATGAATATCAATTATGCTGTGACTTGTCGCCAAGAATGGGCGTCCAAGTATCAATGGAACATGTTGACCTGCAATGCTATCAAGGATAACAAAATCTGTAGGTATAGTTAAAGTACCTACTTGGACAAGCACGTCTTCAATGACTCCCCATGGTTTTATCGTTGAATTATCTAGGAGCAGCAAATCAATATCTTTTCTTTTGGCATCTCCCATGCCTAACTTCTCGAACAGACTCTTGGGCATGATATTCCTTCCTGAACCCAAGTCACACATTGCTTTAGCTTTGAAATTACCACCTATATTAATTTGGAGATATAAAGCTCCAAGATCTTGCATCTTTTGTGGTGGCTTCTTCGGAATGGTTGTCAAGCTTTCTTTAGTATGGTTCCTATTCTCGATCTCAACTTCTACACTCTCACTCTTCTTGGACAGATCTTCCTTGCAGACTATCGGTGATGTAGGCTCTTTATATGCGATTACGTCCTCTATGCCTATCGTGTTTTGTTCTTCCCTTTTCGGAACATCTAGTTCATTGAGTGGACTTTGTGGTGACTCCACTTCCTCCTCTTCTTGAAGGCTGAACTCTTCAACAACATCGAACCAAACATCGCTATCGATTTCAATGGACTTATCATCAATTTTTTTACCTAGGCCAGTTTGCATGTATGGGACGTCGAGTATAGGAACAATGATTTCTTCTGGGCTTGACGTTTCTGATTTATTATCACCACTAGGATATGTAATGCTTTGTAGATGAGGTGGTGATAGTAACGGATGCGTAGGTGGTGGTTCCACCTTACTTTCTTCTGTTTGCACCTTTTGTGCGGTTGTCTCTTCTTTATTGGTTTCTTTTCCTTTTTCCACATGCTTGAATTCTGGATCAACCTCCTTCGCAATTTGATCTTTAACAATTACTTCTTCTAAGCTAAGCTTGGTTGGTTCTTCTACAGTTGAAATTTCGAACCCAACATTGCTATAACCCAGTTTCTTATGTAATTCTCGTTGTAACTGTTGATTGATCGTAGTGAGTTCCGTTAAGAGTTATGTTGCTATTTTTTTATTTTAAGAAATTATTTATAAGAGTCTAAATTTAAAACTATCAATTTATAAAGATCTTACTAAAAAAATCTTATAAATAACTTTAATTTAATTTTTTGAATTTGCTTTTTACTATATACTTTTTTTTTCAGTTTTATCGTGTGTACATACCAATAATTTTTATTTGATACGTATCAAGTAAATTTCGTTTAATACGTACCAAGTAATTTCTTTCTGGTACATACCAATTAATATATATGTACCACTTTTTCTATATTACTACTTAAGTTATAATCTATCGGGTTAGGTACGCGTTAAAGATAATAATAAAGAGTCACACACACTTGAGAACCAAGGAACTCACTGCAAGTATCACAGATCGTATGCAAGTTTTAATGATAAGTCAAGTTCGTTCGCAGGAATTGTATCCGTTAGATCTAATTATGTTTAACAAGCGTAGATGAATTTATATGCTTGGAATAAAGTATGAAAAGATAAAATAATATGAATACTATCTAACGCAAATAAATAAATAAAACAAATAAACAAAACAAATAACTAAATATGAAAGTAAGTCAAATAGATTAGGATTACTACGTCTATTACTAAATTGTTATTCTAACCTGTCACATTAAGCATTATATATTAACCAGGATTCTATTAACTACCTAGCCTTTTCTAGACTTAGGAGCAACCTCTCCACTACTAGGGATTCCTAAGTAATGTTTGGAGATTAAATCAAACCTTAATGGCTATCTAGTTACACTAGACGATTATGTGGTGTTGTCAATAACTAAGATTAATCCTAAGATTGGCCAAATCTAGGGAAATAAGTCAAAACACATAATACAATATACGCCAAGCTTAATCAATTAAAATAACCAAATAGTATTTTAAGACAAAATAATAATCCAACAATTAAAAGTAAACTTACAGAATAAAAGCTAAGAAATATGGTTGAGTATAGATCTATAGCTAATTACTCTAAATATAGAGAAGGTGAGATGTAGAAGAGGAGTTGTCAGTCTCCAATCTTCTTCTTCTTGTCTTCCTCTACAGTTCAACTTGCTTCTTGGATGAATAGCTTGATTCTAAGGATGAATATCTAACTAAAGGACTAAGCTATTGTTTAAAACTAAGAAAATATAAGTAAAGACTAAGCCTATACTTTGCAACTGAGCAAGTACATGTTTACAATGGTATAAGGGTGTATTTATAGGTGTTTAAGAAGACCTAATTCGTTTTCTTGAAGGAGAAGTAAGTAGTGGACTCCAAGCCCAACTCAAATTCGTAACCCTAAAAACATGAAATCAGGTCCGATCTTCTTTTGGCTCTAACAGCTTCAATACTTATCCGTTTGACGCGTATGAGTACACCAAATTAATCGTCTCGGAAAGATCTTCGACTCTGCTCTTGACCGTTTCTCCAAATTCCACACCGTTTTTGAGATATAAGCTGATTTGTGGTCGTAGGTGCAGAAATTCAGGATTAAGGCAGCTTTTCCTTTTCCATGTTTTTAGCTTTTATTTCCTTATCTCCAATTACCATGTCTATCTCTTTCAATATCTTGTAGTCTTTGACTTGGACTCTAATTAATCTCCATAATTATCTTTAAAGCTTCACACTAAATAAATAATTAAACCCAATATGCTCTAAAAATATTATTTCTACAAATCAAGACTCAAAATAGGAAAGTGTAGCATTTCTCAAGAAAATCGACTCAAAGACTTCCTAAATCACTAAAAATGATGTCTCATCCTAATATAAATCTATCACAAATGAGGAGACATCAGTACCCATGTTTATTTGATGATTATTATACAATCATTTTCTATATAATTTCATGATAGGTCTCTAATAGCATTTGTGTATAAAATCAAATGGTTTTTGTCCATATCAAGGTTAATGTCTATGTTAGATATATACCCGTACACAAGTCAAAGTAGGGTAGATGAGTTTGTACTTATTTAGATAAACCCATTTCTAACTACCGTGTCAAAGTCCAATTGGTATGTACCATATCCAACAGTTGTGCCAAATCCAAACGAATATTTTCTACAAAAACAATTCAAAAAAAACATTGAAACATGAAACACTCGCATTGGAACAAAAAAAAGATAGTCTCTTCACGATAAAACCAATTTGCACGTACCAGTCAGATCCAACTGGTACGTATCAAACAGATCCAATTGGTACTTACCAAACAAATAGAGATCTCTTCACACTTGGGTGGGAAAAAGAGAATAGAAATATCTTATCACCTGCATTAAAAAACAAAAAGAAACCATCTTCACACTCAGTGGGACAAAAGACTAATTAGAATATCTTCACACTCGTTGGATTAAAAAAACAAACACAAATCTCTTCACACTCGCTGAAATATAAAAAGAAAGAGAAATCTCTTCACACTCGTTGAAACAAAAAAATAAGAGAAATCTTTTCACACACGCATTAACAAAAAACAAACAAAAATCTCTTAACACTCGCTGGAACAAAAAACAATTAGAAATCTCTTAACACTCTTGCTATAACAAATACAAAAAAAGAAAAGAAAAAGTAAACATTGAAAAACAATGAGATTAGCTTAAAAATAGATATGTTTTTTACCCTAGTGGAAGCCGGAAGGTGAGACCTGAGCAGAGGGGGAAGGTGAGACCTGAGCAGAGGGGGAAGGTGAGACCTGAGGGTGAAGCAGGGGGAAGGTGAAACCTGAGCGGCGGCGACTTTCTTCTGCATGAGAGCGTCCACGAATGGAGATGGTTTTAAGAGATGGTGAAGAGTGGGCTTGATGATAGTGGAGAACGGTCCACGAACGGCGGCATTTTTAAGATGGTAGTGGTGGTGCGGTGTATGATAATGGTGGACAATGGTCCATTGGGGCTCGATGGTCGTGGAGAATGGTCCACAAACAGTGACGATTTTATTTGTTGTTGTGGTTTGTTTCGTACAAATAGAAGAGATAGAGGGAGTGAAATGAGAGAGGAGAGAGATCATGTAACCCTAATAGGGTTTTTGTTTGGAGATAAGTTTTTTCACTGTAATAAGAAGGGAGAGGGAGGGATTTTCGGGTTTTTTTTGTTCAATTTTAGTTGAATAGTTAGTAAGGGGCCTTTGACACCATTATTGAGTGGCCTGGGGCCTTTATAAATAAATGACTCATTTTCTTTTCAACATATTGAAAGTTGAAATAAATAGAAGTGAATAAACTTATTAAGGCGAAGATAATAAATTGATTTAGAATATCTTTTGGATCGATATGTTTCAACTTTTGCTAACGATCTTTATGTATATAACCACAAACTATTTTTTTTCTGAAAGATAAATATTTTATTGAGATATAATAATCCCAACTATACAAAATAAAACCACACAATATAGATAATTTTCTACTCTGTCAAACTTAAATATCTTCCAATATGATTTGCTATCCACTAACAAGTCCTCTATGCCTAATCATTCACAGTCGATGGAACAACAACAATCCCAACACCAATGAATAGACATGACACCTGAAACAACGGGAGGTCCCGAGTCACTGTTAGATCCGCAGTTATAACCTGCACTAGTGTAGAAACTGCAAATCCCCCTAAATACCAAACAAATGGGTTATCCCGGAGAAGCGGCCAGATAGAGAATAAATGTTCAACTGAATCTATCCATAGTAGAAGAAAATTCCAATGTCACCACTCACCATGCATCCTTAGTGTTAACCATATCCAAATTTTGGAAGACCTCAAATTGTTTCCATTACACCATGCACTTAAACTCTCAACTTGACGAGAATGCCAACTTTTGAAATCAACCTTTGCAAAATACCCTATACCGACTTGAGAATTCGGTAGTAATCCACCCAATGTTCATACTAGCTCAACACACCAGTCTTACACATCTCAAGCCATGTCTCACAAATTCCATAATTTCCATAAAGGCCTGAAACACCCATTGGGAAAGTCCCACTAACCAGACTCCAATCCAAACTCACACGAGTCAGATATCCCTTTTGTCTCCACCCAATCCTTCGTCCCCATAGTACACTATAATCGAAACCATCCCAGTCCTTGACACCAAATCGAGACAAAGCTCGTTACCCACTCCAAACTCTTATTCATAACCATCATCACCGCGTCCCAAGAACTCCATGCTCCATCCATCCCATACACATCCTCTAGCGAATCCCAGTACTTGAACCGCTTCCAACCGAAAACATCCAGCGGTGGCCTAATCAGTTTCGATCGCTAGTGGTGGGACCTAGAGTGTGATAAAATAAGATGTAAATAAGTGCAAAAACACCCTAGAACTACACGGTTCTGCAAGTATACAGATCGTATGCAAGTTTTAGATAATGATTCGTTCCGCAGAGACTACAGAGGTTAGGAGAATCTTATGCAAATATCAAGTGTAAATAATTAAAGCTAGAACAACTAAACGCAAATAAAAGTAAAGACAAATAGATTTTCTAATAAACTAAATTAAAACTAAGGAATTAAAAGACAGAAAATAAATATGAAAGAGAAGTAATATGAGAATATAGCTTAAGTTATTAGCATGTAATCCCCACTAGTTTTGCCGTTCTAAACATGTAAGGGTGAATTATGTAGTATTTCCCTAATCGGTCCCAATATGCTATCGGTAGTTTAAAATAGGATTTACCTGTGTCAATAAGGCTTCCTAAGCAAACTTTTCCTGTAATTGGTAAATAGTCACAAAGACTAAACCATAGTGATTATCTAGCTAGGTTGGGTTGTCAGATCAAACCTAAAACTAAACGTTATGTGCTAAACATGTAATTAAACACCGTTGTCAATGGTATCCTAATTACTAGATGGTAATTCTAATGGCTGCAGTCCACAAGAATCCAAACACATAAACAGAGAATAAAAACTATAATTCTATTTAAAACATTAAATTACCAAATTAGATAGATGTCAATCAAAACTAGGGTTCATACATTAATGCTAAAACTCAAGCTAAAGAAAATTAGTTCATGAACGAAAAGAAAGAAATTACAAATCTAAAGGTAGAAGAAGACATAATGGTGAACAGCTCCTTCCAGACTCCTCTCTTGTGTTGTAAGCTTCCTCTTGGTTTAAGGTTTCACCAAGGATGATTTAAGAGTGTTAAGAGGCTGTATTTATAGTGTAGAGGTTGACCTAATTCGTTTGGTGGAGATAACTTCAAGTAATGGACTTCTAGCCCAACTCAAATTCGTAAGGAAATAAAGATAAACACTGCTGCGCTATTTTGAGTGTATCTTCTTCGTTATTGGTCGGATTGAGCTTTATAAGATACCAAAAGAATCGCAACCGAATTATCTAGACCCAGAATAAGGAAATCACCAGATTCGGCCTATTTCTTAGGTAAAAACGCATATCTTTGGACGTGTATGAAGAATCCCAGATTTAGGCAGCTTTTCCTTTTCCATCTTTTTAGCATTTGTTTCCTTATCTCCAATTTCCATGCATATCTCTTTCCATAAGTTGTTGTCTTTGACTTGGACTCTAATTAATCTCCATAATTATCTTTAAAGCTTCACACTAAATAAACAATTAAACCCAATATGCTCTAAAAATAATAATTCTACAAATCAAGACCCAAAATAGGAAAGTGCACTAAAATAAGCTAAAATCAACCTATAAACTAATAAATAAGCCTAAAATGATGTCTCATGAATATATTTTACTATCACAAATGAGGAGACATCAGCTAGGTACCTCCCAAACCTCGAACAACACCGTCCCTCACTGAAATCTCGGTTTTTGGCACCCCCTGCTCCACATGTTAACCCACACCCCATCATGCATACACCAATCGACACCCTCTCGACTGAATCCAGGCTCCCCCCCCCCCCCCCCCCCTCCCCCGAAACTCAGTATGACCAGAAATAATTATCAAATCAATCCAATCGAAGTCTTCTTCAAAATTAGATTAAAAAAAGCATTATTGATATGTGTATTAGCAAAAAGCGATGAATTTCTACAAAAACTAACCGTGATTGAGTAAAAAATGAAAAAATAATCCTAAATCAAGTCAACCGATTGAAAAAATAGATAGAGAAACAAGACTTTCTCACTTCTCTCATAGTTAAGATCCTTGACACATAATACTTTTTGACGACTCAAAACATTTGATTGCTAGAAGATCTTATTTATAAAATAGTAGGATTATAATACAAAATGTTATGAAGATTAATAATAGGAAAAATTATTTTGTATAGTGAATGACAAAAAAGTTAATTAACTAATAATGTAGTAAACAATAAAATTTACTTATTATCACCTACTACAAGGGTTTGTTTAGGGATGATTAATCGAGTTAAAAAAAATTTGAATACATAAAATACTTATAAAAAATATTAATTTTTTATATAAGAATCATTTTAAAAATCACATGTCTAGTTTTTTTTTTTTAAATGTTTTTAAGGATTTAGAATATTTTTAAGAATCTAAAATTATTTTAAATTATTTTTTATTAAAAGCAATTCTAAACGAACACTTATTTTGATTTAACAAGTATTGTTACCGACCGAAGCAAAGGGGCGAGGGTGGAGTGTCCTCCCGTCCCAAGACTTAATGTAACTTTTGTCCAATTCTTTTAAACGAAAAAATCTTAAAAAAGATAACGTTTTGTTCTTTTGAAAGTTGGATGTGTTATAACGATAGTTTTTTATTTCTTGAATATAGATAATCTAGTTTTGATTTGTCACTCATATGCTTAAGGAGACGGACATATTTTATGTAAAATTAGTTAGATGCACGTAAACTAACCTAAAATCTATCTATCATAATATTTTGTTGTCCCTCAAATTTTCCCTAAACTAGAAGTTAGTCGGAGAAATAAATCCCCAAAATTTAATTCTAGATCCACGTTGGTTACCATCATTTTCATTAAGTTGCGTGGATAAGAGATTGGATGGCAATAAATAATAAGGTGCCCCAATTTTCAATAGTTCATGACGTATAATAGCTAAACACTCTATAACAAAACAAAGACAAGAGTGGCTAGATATACATTTTTATTGGTATTATAATTTAGTTTTTACATTTTATAGGCAAATTAATTCAAATATAATTCAATATTAAAATCTTTAAAACACTATTATCCGAAATCAGATGATTCAATAATTAAAAGAAAAAATACTCTCAAACTGAAGAAAGCATATCACTATCTTAATTCCTAGGTTTAGAAATAATATTTACTTATTTTTTCACATTGAAAAATATAATTATTATATTATCATTATTAAATGTAAATATTTTACTATAAAAAATAGTAGAAAAATCTAAAATAAATGTTATGAAATTTTAAATAAATAATATTTTTAAAATACTATTTTTAATAAATAATATTATTTTTAGGATGTAAAGAGTACTAAATCAAATGAATTATGACATGCTCTTTTTTTCTATAAAAACATGTTTTTTAGACAATGTAAGATAATTTTTTTCTTTTAATGCATAGATAAATAAGACGGTCATAAAGGTTAACTAACCCAGAGGATTTGGTTTTATTACAAATCATAGAAGCTAACTAAGTAGAAATACAAGTATTCTAATTACCAAACAATATACTAATAAACTCTATTTTAACAATCCAATCAACTTCTCTGATTCTACCTTTAAAGGAAGGGAAAGATTGTTAGCAATAATTATCAATAATGTGAGATAATTATCAATAATGTGTAAATGCAATGTTTTGGAAAGACACGTACTTGCGTCCAAAAAAAAGAAGAAAAAGACACGTACTTGTCCTAACTCCTAACTCATAATTCATGCTTATTTTCCTACTATAAATGTCCAATTCACTACCTTTACGAAACATCTCCTTCACTTCTCTACACCATTTTCGTAATTCAAAGAAGCACAAAATTTGCAAAGAGAATTAAATCTTCAAGAATTCAAGCTTAAAATTCACAAGGGTACGTTTTCTTTTTTAACTTCATTTTCTTAGTATCAGTTTTATTTCCACGATGATCAAGTACTGTGCTGTAAAGTAAGAAATGATCATAGTTTAGATGGTACTTACTATGTTGGCATTTAAGTACCTCCTATTACAATCTTTAAAATGCACGATTAATTCTGATTTATTATTGGGATGTTAGTTGAACAACAGAGAGGGGTGAGAATTGAGAGATTAGGATGGTGCTTGGTAATGGAGTTATTGGAATACTCTTTGAGTCAACAAACAAGTGGGAAAGAAGGGTTCCTCTGACCCCTTCACACTGTGCTAAGTTGCTCCACGGTGGCAGAGGAAGCACCGGGGTGGCGCGGATTATTGTTCAGCCGTCAACAAAGCGTATCCATCACGATGCACTTTACGAGGATGTTGGTTGTGAGATTTCCGAAGACTTGTCTGAATGTGGTCTCATATTAGGCATCAAGCAGCCCAAGGTATAAAAAATAAATATACTCTGTTATAAATATTTCATGATATAATCGATAATTCTTGTTTTAATTTGGATTGGTTTGATTTTGCAGTTGGAAATGATTCTTCCGGAGAGAGCATACGCGTTCTTTTCCCATACGCACAAGGCTCAGAAGGAAAATATGCCCTTGTTAGATAAAGTACATATCTAAACATTTTGTAGGAGTAATTGATTAAAATTAAATTTTTATTTATACCATGAATCTGTAGATATTAGCTGAAAGGGTGTCATTATACGATTACGAGCTAATAGTTGGGGATGATGGGAAAAGGCTACTCGCGTTTGGGAAATTTGCTGGTCGAGCCGGATTAATTGATTACTTACGTGGGCTCGGAGAATGTATGCTCATGATTTGTAAAATAATTTGGATTGGTTATGGTATTCTAGAGAAGTAATTGTTTAATGTTTTGGTTTTGTTTCAGGGTATCTAAGTCATGGATACTCGACACCATTTTTGTCATTAGGTGCATCATACATGTACCCGTCATTGGCTGCTGCAAAGGCGGCAGTAATTTCCGTGGGTGAAGAAATTGCAACTATGGGACTTCCTTCAGGAATATGCCCTCTCGTTTTTGTTTTTACTGGTTCAGGAAATGGTATGTAAATCAGGGAAAATAAATTTGTTCTTGCTCCGTCTAATATTAAAAATACTAAATATTATGATTGTGTCATATTTTGTAGTTTCGCAAGGGGCACAAGAAATATTTAAACTTCTTCCTCACACTTTTGTGGAACCAAGCGAACTTCCAGAACTATATGCAAGCAATACTCAAGTGGAACGGCCATCAAAGAGAGTGTTCCAAGTATATGGTTGTATTGTGACTAGTCAAGACATGGTGGAGCATAAAGATCCTAAGAAGGCGTTTGATAAGACTGATTACTATGCTCATCCAGACAAATACCGACCAATTTTCTATGAAAAGATAGCCCCATATGCTTCGGTTATAGGTCTGATTTTGATTTCTATATATTTGTCATACATAGTATACGAGTACATTGTTGGTTCTGGTGTGGCAAGCAGAATAATTGTGTTGTTGAAATGCTTTAAACAGTGAATTGTATGTATTGGGAAAAAAGATTTCCTCGATTGTTGACTTTGAAGAATCTTAAAGAGTTGATGAGCAACGGTGGAATCCCACTAGTTGGAATATGCGATATAACTTGTGATATTGGAGGATCGATAGAGTTCATTAACCAAACTACATTTATTGATTCACCTTTCTTCAGGTATCATCATAACCATATTTAATAGTTAGCACCATCTCGATGTGTTATTGTTTAGTTATTTATTCAATTTTTTTTTTTTTTGTAGATATGATCCGATAAATAACTCGTACCATAATGATATGGAGGGTAACGGAGTACTCTGCTCAGCAGTGGACATTCTTCCGACTGAGTTTGCAAAAGAGGTACATGTAGTAACCAATCTTTTTTTATTTTTACTTTTACTCTATGATGCTTAAAAAGTATAAGCCAATTAAATGGGGTTACAATATATATAGGCTTCACAACATTTTGGAGATATACTAACGGAATTTTTGGAAAGCTTGGCTTCGACAAAAGATTTGGAAGAATTACCAGCGCATCTAAAGAGAGCTTGTATAACCCATGGTGGAGCACTTACATCCTTATATGAATACATCCCTCGAATGCGTAACTCCGATCCAAAGTAACTTCCTCATTTCATCAGCCTATTTTTATAGAACTTACGATTATCGCTATCTTAAATATATATATGTTTGCTGAAAAGGCTTATCATGAGCTTATCTTGATTGACTCTTTGTGTTGCAGACAGATATCAGATAATGTTTCAAATGGTTATCCTAAGAAGAAGAAGTACACCGTATCGGTATGACTCTCGATCCCCAAATAAGAAATCCCTCCATTCTTTTCGGATGTAAAAAAGAAAAATTCAGTTTGGATATGAATAATTTGTATACTAGCTAAATCCAATTATTTATGTGCAGTCAAATTTTCAGTATTTTTGCACCTTAAAGTGGTCTTATTTATTGTCATGTGGATAGGTATCACTAAGTGGTCACTTGTTTGACAAGTTGTTAATAAATGAAGCACTAGACATAATTGAAGCCGCGGGTGGTTCGTTTCAATTGGTGAAGTGTCAAGTGGGTCAAAGTGCAACAGCTATCTCCTATTCTGAGCTTGAAGTAAGTAACCTTTCACCTCTCAATGATCTTAACAAAGTAATTATATATTTGACACTTAGAAAATATACTAGGAAATCAAGGGTCGGGCGGATCCCATATCTTTATAAACTATTTAACAATTATATGTATGATTATAAAACACCTTTAGTGAGGTAGAGAATAAAAAAAGAAATATATACTTGTGTATTGGTTGCAGAAAACTAAAGTGAAAAAAGAATAAAGATGAGATGATTTGCACGGGGCCACCCAGGGACAGGGTTGCATCCCCTGCTGACCCCAGATCTCTTAAAATAGTATTCCTTTTTTTGAAAAAGATAGAAAGGAAAAATAATACTTTCTGTCATATTAGCTTAACTCTTGTATTATAACTAGATGATCAAATTACAGTGGAAAATTTAAATTACTGGTGTTTCTAATATTTATATATTTTTTGTTTATTGTGTATGCAGGTTGGAGCAGATGATAAAGACACACTAAATTCAATAGTGAATGGGTTGACTTTGCTTGCTGATGCAAGTGGGAGTATTGGATTAGTAGACAAAATCTTAAATCTCCAAGAGGATAGTAACATCATACAAGAGGAGGAAAGTGAAGAAAAAATGGTGACCAATAATATGGTCTTAATCTTAGGGGCTGGTCGGGTTTGCCGCCCAGCTGTTGAATTTCTAACCTCACTAGGTAATACTACGTCTCAACAATGGTTACGATCCTGTACATCAGCTTCATTTAACGAGAAAAATCGCGTTCAAGTCATTGTTGCTTCTCTATACCTCAAAGATGCACAAGAGGTACTTTTAGTACATTGGAAATGATACATGTTTTATCTATGATTAAGTATTTTAATCCGATAATATGATGGAATTGTAGATCACTGAAGGTATTCCTAATGCAACACCTGTTCAGCTTGATATCACTAATCAAGAAATTCTTCACAAATACATATCTCAGGTAACTGATTTATTAATTTTTAGAACGAGGATTTAAGTTAAAAAGTGGTTCCTTTTACCTTTACAGGTTGATGTTGTTATCAGTTTACTGCCTCCAAGTTGCCACAGTACCATAGCGAGTGCTTGTATTCAGGTAATACATAATTGATAATTATACGAGCTTATAAACTGATCAATGCTTAATTAGCACAATAGTAATTAATTTTATGCACCCAGCTGAGGAAACATCTGGTTACTGCTAGTTACGTTGATGATTCCATTTCAAAGATGGATCAAGTAGCGAAAGATGCTGGTGTTACTATTCTTGGTGAGATGGGTTTGGACCCAGGAATAGGTAATGGTTTAATCCGAGACCAATTTTCTAAGTTTTTGTTGCTTAAATTGTTTCTCAAGATTAATTAAAAAATGTGGTTGACACTTTAGATCATATGATGGCTATGAAGATGGTTCACGATGCACATGAACGTAATGGAAAGATTAAATCTTTCATATCATATTGTGGTGGCTTACCATCTCCTGCTGCCGCAAATAACCCTATTGCGTATAAGTTTAGTTGGAATCCAGCTGGAGCTATACGTGCTGGACGGAATCCAGCAACCTACAAATATCACGGAGAAATTGTGCACGTTGACGGTATTAATTACTAATCCCGTTTTTAATTATATCTTTTTCAATTGGTAAAAAAATATAATTTCATTGTAGGAGAGGGTTTGTATGATTCAGCTTCGAAGCTTCGGTTAGATCACCTTCCAGCTTTTGCGTTAGAATGTCTTCCAAACCGGGATTCATTAGTTTACGGAGATATTTACGGAATAGGAAAGGAAGCAACAACAATATTCCGTGGTACTCTCCGGTATCAAGGCTTCAGTGAAGTAATGGGCACGCTAGCACGGATTGGTTTCTTTAGTACCGAAGCTAATTCCGTTCTTGCAAACAAACAAACTCCTCCTACCTACAAAACATTTCTACTTTCTCTACTTGAAATTCAGAGTGTTGGTGAGAAGGACATAGCAGACAGGATCGTTGCTTTAGGATTGTGTAAGGAGCTCGAAACAGCCATTAAAACAGCCAAAACTATCTTGTAAGTTTGAAATCAATCTCTTAAAAATAGTTTTACTTAGTTTCTATTTTATATAACTATTAGACTGATTACTCTTTCGTTAGGTTCTTGGGACTTCACGAGCTTACACAAATACCGGAATCCTATCGAACTCCGTTCGAAGTGATATGCTCTCGAATGGAAGAAAGACTAGCATATTCTGAATCAGAACAGGTTCCGTCAGATTTTTACTCTAGACTTAAAAATTTAAAAATTTAAAGATTCGGGATCCGATTTCAGATTTAGATCCACTCTGAATATGAATAATGTGTTTGTATGTTAGGACATGGTGCTTTTACACCACGAGGTGGAGATAGAATTTTTGAATGACCATTCTAGCGAGACCCATCGCGCGACTCTTCTTGAATTTGGTAGGATCGAAAGTGGGAAGTCAACATCTGCCATGGCGTTAACTGTTGGAATTCCTGCTGCTGTTGGGGCTCTGGTATCAACTTCATTTAGTTTAATTTAGTTTAGTTTTGTGTGTTGTTTACACAAGTTAACTCATTCTATTGCAATGATCACACAGCTATTATTGGCTAATAAGATTACCACAAGAGGTGTCTTGCGGCCCATTGAACCCGAAGTTTATGTCCCCGGTAAGTTGTTATTCGGTCATTCTAGGAATTTTGTGATGTTTGATGATTTACCATTCAGAAGATGTTTCATGCAAACTCATATAAAATATGTGTTGTTAACACGATTAAAAAGCTTTCCTCTCCAACCTGACTTTTGTCAGTTATATTTTGCAGCACTAGATATGCTAGAGGCTTTTGGTTTCAAGTTCTTGGAGAAGAGCGAGTAATAAAGCTATCTCTACCGACGAGCATTACTGTGGAATTGAAGTTATATTGCCGAGCGCTTTTAAATATTCTGGATACAATAGTGTAACACCCATGTTCATGGAACCAACAGTAAAAATGATTCATGTTGTATATATAAATGTTTTATAAATTCTTTAAGTTTTCTATAGTGATCGTATGAGATCTTGAATTGAACTTTACCCGAAAAAACTCTCCAATATAATCGAAAGCAAGATTCTTTGGGAAGACTACCTCCTTCTTTTTCCTTTTTTTTCTTCTCTTACTTTCTCCGAAAATTATTTTTCTCTCCCAAAAAATCATCATAAAACTTCTAGGTGAAAAGAATCATAATATCTTTTTATATTTCATAATTAAGCAAAGTAGTATATTTAACCTTAATTTGTTAAAAATACAAAATTATGCAAAATTGCTAATCATTAAAAGTAAGGATTAAAATGTACTGCTACAATATTTTAAGGACTAAAATGTACGGCTACAAGATTTGAGTCTAGGGATTATTATGTCGGTCACCAGAGTTATGTAAATCGATCGCTGTGACCACCCTTGTGTATTAGCGATAATGGACAACCGATGACCATTATAGTGGTCGACTAAGGTAATCTGGATTAGCCACCATTTAACGGCCGTTAGTCATCCAATTCCTTTAACAATCACCAAGGTGGTCGTCAAAGAATCAAACACATTATCGACCAGCGACGACGGTCACTAAATCATATACTATTTATCGACCACCATGCCGGTCGCTAGAAGTATTATATTAACATTTACTTTACAAACGATTATAACAAAAGTTTCGCTAAAATAAAAGTTTGATTACAGAATAAAATACAAAACAATAAAGTAAAATTGATATCAAAATTATCGATAAAAAAGTATTACAAATCGGAATAATAATCTGAATAAAATATAATAAGTTTGATAAAGTCCATGGGTTATGCATAAATGTCATATATGATATACATCAATGTATTTTGAGATATAACAAATACACCCCATATTAATAAACAATAAGGGCGTAACCGACGTTCATTAAAATTAGAGATTATTACTCAAAAGGTCTTGAACACACCATCCCAAAACCCAACAACACCACCTGGATTTACTCTTCTTACTAAAGGCCACAAACCAATTTTAACATTATAAGCCTAAATTCTCAATTACTATTATACCCCTTTTTTTATTGTCCTATATATACTACTTTTTGTTCAAAAATATTTTAAAACCCTAAAATCTATTCTCTTTCTTTTCCCTTTCCTCCTCTCTCTCTCTCTCTCAAGTCCAACCCACCCAAAAAGTCTGGATTGCCCTTCTACTCCACTTAATGTCTTTTGGCTTGCCAAAACTTGCTTACTGATTACATGCAACCAATCAATTAATATCAAAACAAAAAGGCAAAAACTGTCAATAACATTGAATTAAATATGTCAGATTTACTGCCTGTTATAACTTAATTACTTTATGTTTTGTATTTTGTTTTGGAAATTAAACACATAATCAATTAGTATTTGGGGAGTCAATTATTAATTTCAAAAGAATTTTTTGGTGAGCTGTTGTGTATTGTGTAATTCTTCGCATGAAAAAGATGTAGGGTTGCAGTGTATTTTTGTAGGTGCTTTAGTTATAATCCATGGTGTATGGTGGGGATGTATATGTACCACTAAATGTCGGTGGGTAATGTGTGCAATCTTAGTGGTGTGTTGTGAGAAATCAATGGTGTAGTTTAGTGATGAGTTGATATTTATTATGATTTTGGAGGAGAAACACGTTATTAGGGTTGATAGAGTAATTGTGTTGGTGTGTTATTATAATTAATGGTGTGGTGGGATGTCTATTTAAGCCTATTTGTCACTGGGTAATGTGAGCGATTTTGGTGGTGTGTTGAGTGAAATCAATGGTGTGTGTATAGGACAAAACTATATAAGTTAACAAAGATGGGTTATTTTTTTTATTATGATGGTGTAACTGTTGAAAATGATGGTGTGGATATTTTGTGAAAAGTAATCATAGAAAATTGAACAAATATAAACGTGGTTAAGGATGACTATCATTGAAAAATAACAAATTATTATTGAACAAAGTATATCCAAAAAAATTTGTATCTTTTAATACAATATAAAACGATGTGGTGCAATAGCATTCGTTGGTGGAGATAGTGGTAAAACAAGATCCAAATAACCTGCTGCAGGTGTGTTTGCACGACAACTGCAAGACTATCCTCGACTACAGGAATCTCGAAGTCAGCAACGAGACTATGATCTAGCAACCATAAAACCTCTGCGAAGTCGCCCTCACTGCCAAATTTGCACTTCTGGTGCTCAGCAATCGAATAAAACATTTCAACTGGCTTACCATCCAACAAAGGCCCTGGACAAATAAGTCGATGAAGAATAGTCATCAAAAAATGCAATTAGTTATACAAACAAATACAGTGGTTTACATGTTAAAAGCGGAGGTGTGTGTGATAAAAACGTGTAGAAAGAAACACAGGCATGTGTTGTATGAAAATCTAGGTCTATTACATTTTTAACATTTAATCATTGAAAACACTAAACACAATAACACTACACCATATCAGCTAAAATGATAATTATAATTCATAACTATAATATAAGAACAAGATGATTTCCATCCCCCTCTAATCCAAAAATAACACTGCAAACTCTCTACAATATACAATACAATGAAAAATCTAATAATATATCATACCTATCTTTATAACAAAAAGAATGAAAAAGTTTGGGTTTTCGTTGAAAAGCTTCTTACCTTTCTATCGAGTTGCTCGAGATGATTTTTTGAGACTCCCAAGTAATTAGGATGAAGCTGATGTAGTGTAAATCTTTAAACGTGATTGAATGTAACAAAGTTTTCATCATAAAATGCTATAATTGTGGAATTCAGTAAATATGTGATATAAAAGGAAACTGTTATACAATATATTTATGATCCATTATATAATTAGATCGTTTAAACGTAAAGGTATAATTGTGATAAATTTAAAAATCTGGACCTTTTGGGTGGGTATTTTTCATAAACCGTTTCAAATTTTATTTAATAATATTGTATATTATTAGTTTATTTATTTTTAATCTATACAATATACTAGAAAGAATAAGAAAACACATTTTCACAAAATTATATATTATTTCTTTGATACATAATTTATACAATTTAAGTTAACGATAATTGACTATATTTATTTACTTTTTAGATTTGTATAATGTTTGTGTTAAAAATAAAAAATTTCATTTTTTGTGTTAAAATATATGTTTTTTAAATTATTTTACCTTTTGGATGCCTATATCCACCTAGGCCCTTGGGACCTTCTCGGACGGTCTAGAGGCCGCTTGGATCATTTCTGGAAGGTGAACTATCTTCTAACGCCTCGGCACCTACCTAGGTCCGCCTAGACTAGGACCGTCTACAACGGTCATTTCTTGGAAGGTAAGCTACCTTGTAACGCCTAGACGGCCGCTTAGAACAGAGATTTTTGGCTGAGACGATTTTGCCCCTGGGCGACTATTATATATTTGATTTGAAACAATTTGTTTAACAGGTGTGTTATGATAAATGAAAGGTTTTATAGGAACACGTAGAGGTATTCTAGTCTTTTGGCGGGGTTGAACCTTTTAAGTAACTTTTGTTGGGCCATGGACTTGTATTTATAAGTTGCATAATTAAGATGAATTTTAGAATATAAAACTTAGTTAAAACAGATGCTTAACACGAAACCAAATCAAATATTTATATATTGCATAATTAAGATGAAATTTAGAATATACAACTTATTTATAAGTCCAACATGACAATTTCACAATAAAGAAATAGTTTCAATAAATTTCAAACCATTGTATAAAATAATAATAATAATCTTTTAAAAAAGATGAGGTCCATTGATCAAGTATATGCTAGAATCAGTATTGTCCTTTCTTCAAACCTACACAATGTTAGTTAAAAAGGTGAGTAAACAAGTGTGTGAATAAAATCAATTTCAAGGAAGAAGAAATATTACTTACGAATTCAGAACTTGAGCGGATTTAGAATAGCCAAGCATCTTGAGTAAGGCAAGAAGAAATTATGACCAGGAAGAGTTTTACATCGTTCAAAGAGCCAGTAGGTGACTTTTAAGATTTTATTTTCAAAAGAGTAGTGTAGAATCATTTCAGGAGTGACCAAGAAAATCTCATCAGAATTTGGATGAAAAGAATATAAATTGAACAAGTTTGTACCACGATATTTGTCAAAAACTGTCTTATATGCTTGATATAAAATTTGGTCTCTTTTTTTTGGTTCAAACATTGAGCAGAGCTCATCCATGGTGACTTGATTAACAAGATTCCAATGAAGACCTTTGTTTAACTTCCAAATTTTAAGTGTTGAGTTGTCATTATTTGAATAATATAAACTTCCTCTAGATTCCCCCATAGCTCCATTTGTAATATCAATGTAATTATCCTTAGGAAGCTCAATTGCCTTTACGACCAAATCTCCTTTCTTGCTTCGCAAGTCAATACAGAAAAGATATTTTGAATTCAACATTCTGTAAACAACACCGTTTAAATACACAGAACGCATTATCCATTCCGCACCATTTAAATTATCATCAATTTCAACATCTTGACATTTCCATTCACGAGTATGAGATGAAAATGAATGAATCTTTAGTGGATTTGTAATCGTAGGAGTATAAGTGGTTATGATATCATAATCAAAAGACTTAGTAGGATCAAAAACCAGTGAAGCAAAACATTTAACAGGTTCATGTTCTTTGGGAAGAGAATGGGGTATCTGAATAAGCTCATAAGTGGTGGGATTATAAACATAATAAATACTATCACGAAAAACAAGTAAGAGACCATTGCATGTGTCTTGAAGGTCATCTGGGTCAAGTTTAAATGGAAAATGTGAAGAATACTTTTGAGAATAATTAAAGTTAAAACGTGAATAATGTGAACCATAACCAGCAAACCATACGTATCTCTTGGGGGGATCAGCTGCGTATCTCTCGGGGGAATGAGGATCAGCAAAGATCTTACCGTAGATAATGCCGCAGAAAGTGGAGGATGAAGATGGTGGAGATATACTAGGAATAATGGTAGTAGAGATAATCGAGTACCAAGTTTTTGAAACAAGTTTTAACCTAATAATCATATCTTCAGGTAAACGGTAGATTATATTGGCTTTTATATCTATCGGTAACTTTTCCCACTCCAACAGAATCGCCATATCACTTATAACTGCAAAATTATTTAAAATATTAATATAGCATACTTCACCACGTTATAATAAAATTCTAGTTCAATAATCGCTAAAAGAGGGCCAATCCACGCCTGTCCGACATTAAATACACACAATAATGAAAAAAATTCAACACAATCACAAGAAAAAACTAAAATTTCTTCGAAAAATAGGAAATTTATGATAATTAGTTGACGGTAAGATTCTATTAGATATATAAAAAAAGTTAATAAAGTTTATTAGGGTTTCAATTAAAAAATAAAAATTGAAACTTTACCTTATTTCCAATAGTAGTGTAGCAGGATGCGTGCAGTGCGATGGAGAGGGTTATAGATGATTGGTAATGAAGAAGATGTGAATTTTAAGTTAATGTTTTCAAGATCTTGTATTTATATCTTAGGGAAAATAGGTTTCCAAAATATCTTTGGGGTGGGTATGGCGGTATAGATATGTAAATTACCATATTTTGAAGATACTTTTTCAGAAACTTTAACAACATTGCACATTCTAAAACAATTTTTACTCTAACTAGAATAAAAAAAAGGCTCAAAAATCACTCCACCCTTTCTTATACTTACACTAACAAAAAAAACACCTAAAAGAAAAATTCTTTATTAAAGAGTAAATAGCACTTTTGCCCCCTGCGTTTATACCCGATTGACAGGTTGCCCCCTACCCTAACCTTTAAAATGCGACTCATTGCCCCCTAAGTTTTAATTTCGTGCCCCGTTACCCCCTGACTGTGTGTTCCGTCTATTTTGGCCGTTAAAAGTGACGTGGCATTTCCATGTCACCTTTTTTTTTTTAATCCAGGTGTTAATTAAGTGTTTAATTAACTTAACCTAAGGATAAAAAAGGTTTTTTATAAATAGTTTTTATATAAAATATAAATAATAAAATAAAACCCACCCTCACCCCCACCGCACCCCCCCTACCCCCCCACCCTCCCCTTCTTCTTCTTCTTCCTCCCCTTCTTCTTCCCCGAGACCTGCAACCTGCAACTTAAAAAAAAATCAATTACGTGAACATGAACGAAGAAAATCAATTCAATAACTATGGTGCAACTTTACTAATCAAAGCCCTAATTGAAGATAAACAAACATATAATACCTTCTTTGATGGAAGCTCATAATTCATCCCATATATGTATGACATACTCAGATAACACACAATTTAATAGTTTTTGTCATTATTTAGTAATGGGAGTTTGCCGAAAATAAAAGAAAAGTAATGAAAGGAAAAGTCACAGATTCATACTTGTCGGAATCTTAAGTATCTAGAACTTATATATAATAATAATATTCCAAAGTCCTCTTAGTTTATTTATTTCATCTTTTCATCTTCTTTCATTTCCCTTTCTAATTATAAGCTTCGATCAGATTTTGAGAAAGATACCCAATGCGAATGGATCGGTCAAACTCATCGGGGTCAAACTCATCATCATCAACGAGCGGTAAGAGCAGTACAGTCTTATCACTAGAATGCTTAAAGAGAAGTTCAATGGGAGGTGAATGGTCAGGTGATGTGTTACAAACAGGAGACATAGTTGAAGAAATTAAAATCGGACACATGGTAATTCGAGCACCTTTTAAGAGTGGAAAATCTGGTGTTCAAAATATCCTTCACAAATCATTCAAGTCAAAAGATACATCAATCCTCGTCAAAGTAAGGAGGAGGCGTGGCTTTGCCGGTGGTTCTGATGATCAAGATCAGTTTAATGATGAGTTTGATGAGTTGCAGGCTTGTATTGTATTTGTTCCTCATGAATTTACTACTGGGAAGAAACAATACATGAATTTGAGCTTCGTTTTCATTGAAGAATCTTGCTCTTGAAAATGGAGTGATATGGCCATGGTTATGAAAGAAAGGGATTGATTTTTTTTTTTTTAAAGTTGCAGGTTGCAGGTCTCGGGGAAGAAGAAGGGGAGGAAGAAGAAGAAGGGGAGGGGGGGGGTAGGGGGTGCGGTGGGGGTGGGGGGGGTTTATTTTATTATTTATATTTTATATAAAAACTATTTATAAAAAACCTTTTTTACCCTTAGGTTAAGTTAATTAAACACTTAATTAACACCTGGATTAAAAAAAAAAAGGTGACATGGAAATGCCACGTCACTTTTAACGGCCAAAATAGACGGAACACACAGTCAGGGGGTAACGGGGCACGAAATTAAAACTTAGGGGGCAACGAGTCGCATTTTAAAGGTTAGGGGGCAACCTGTCAATCGGGTATAAACGCAGGGGGCAAAAGTGCTATTTACTCTTTATTAAATTCTGAAAACAAAAACCCAAACTCACCCTTCTTCTTAACTTCTCTCTTACTAGCCTACTTGATCCTCTCCGCCCTTCTCTTACTAGCCTACTTGATCCTCTCCGCCCTGCACAAGAAAACCACTGGCGCCGCCTTTTCAGCCTCTGCACCAGCAACAACCACAATGACTGGCGTGGCTTCAACACCACCGCTCCAGATCTCTCTACCAGCAACATCCACGGTTCTCTACTGCATAGCCGCGACGGTTCTCTACCATTGCCGCCACCACCATACTGTTCCGCCGTACTGCTTGACGCCACCAACATCAAGGAACAAAAATAAAAGGAAAAAGGTTAATTCCTACTATTATCTTTCACAATAATATTAAATACTATTACCATTTATGGTTTGTCATGTTTCCTTTTTGTTACAAATGAGGTCTAATGAAAAAGACCGGGAAGAAATGGTTTGTCATGTTTTAATAAAAGAAATGGATAATCGTGGGTCCCACATATCTCCTTCATGTTTTTTTTTTTTTTTTTTACAAATGAGGTCTAATGTTTGAAATAAAAAAAAAGGTCTAATGAAAAAGACCGGGAAGAAATGGTTTGTCATGTTTTAATAAAAGAAATGGAAAATTCGTGGTCCCACATAACTCCTTTACGTTTGACTTTAAGCCTTTTCCATCAAAACTACCACGAACGTAACTTACGTAGTATGGTCCCACACAACTCCTTCACGTTTAAGTTAAGTTCAATGTTATCCACTTATCCTCGCTTCCGTACATTTTTCCTTGCTTAAATACTCTCACTTAGGGGTGAACACGGGTCGGGTTTACCTGGGTTGGGGTCTAGGGTAAGGGTAGGGTAATATTGGAGAGTGGCAAATGTTGGAGGGTAAACCCGTGTTAATGGTAAAATAAAAATTACCACGGGTTAAGACGAGTTAACTAACGAGTTACCCGGGTTTTACCCTTGGTAAAATTCATAATTTTATCACAATAAAAAACATAAAACCAAATAAAGTTTAAATGCTACTATTCAATTAAAAGAATTTTTGTTCTTCAAAATAAAGTACATATTAGGTAAAATTCAAAGAAGAGACGAGGATAAGATTTCGGTGAACGAAGTAGCCAAATATGTCAAATGGCCAAGTCTTGACCATACACACACATATATATATAATATATTAAATGAACAGTACAGGGGTTGGACGGGCCCAACCCGTGTGGTAATATATAGAAGGTAAACCTGTGGTAAAAAAATTAACATGCCCAAAATTAAAGGGTAAAGTGTGTTATAAAATGGGCTAGGGTAATTTTTATCCTGTTTTAATCGGTTTACCATTTACCACTATTCTTCTCAACCCTACTCTCACTCTCAAACATTTAAAGAGTCAAACAGTCAAGAGTCAAACAGTCAAGAGTAAACGATTCAAAATCCCTTTTTTGAATCAAGCTTTCTCTCTACGCCAGCTTCATCACTACACTTTCTCTCTCTGTGATTATAATGGAAACTAATAACGATGTAGATGGTTCTGCTCTGATCTCGGAGATTTACTCGCTGTAAGTATCTCCATCTTGTATGAAACTTTTATAAAATTCATTTTTAAATTTCTTTGTTTGTGTTGATGTTTAATTAACAGCAAACGAGAATTCGGCGAGGACTTTACTGTTAACCTCGGATCAAACAACATTCGAGTTGGCTTAAACCTAAAGTCGTTGACGGAGAATGAAATGGCAAGAGAGTCCGTGGTTTGGATCGATGTTAAAGAGAAATTAAACATCGAGTTTAATCCACGATTTGAAGGATCGGATGCAATTCTTGAAGAACTGAATCAACAGGTAAATAATCATCAAAATCTGTGCTTTTTAGAATGAGTACACAAATATCGTTTGATGAAATAATTAATTTAATTTACTTAGGTTTCTGGTGTTAATGGATTGAAACAAGGCCTAATTAGGAAAGTATACAGTCAGATGTTTTCAATGATAGGAAACGAGGTAATAATTTTATTAATGCGATGCATATTAGTATATAATAATGCATGTATCTTGACTAATTATGGTTTTATGTTGTGTGTGTTTTGTAGTCTTGGGTAGATGATACAAGGAAAAGCTTAACCCTTTCAAGTGATTCGAAAGATGCAACTTTATATATTGTAATGGGCTATTATGAAAAGTAAGTATACTAATTTAATTTGATAATTTAGTTAATCTTATAGTGCTTGTCTTGTTAATGCAACTTTTATTGACTAGATTTAGGTCTCTTTAGATGAGTCATATCTATATTTAAAATGTTGCTTGATCAATTCTTATAATCTGCTAATTTAGATATGTATGCAAAATGTAAAAAAATTGTTAAATGCTCGAAAGGTGTTTGATTTATTACGTAAACGAAACTTACAATCTCATAACGCTTAATAATCGGGTATACGAAGTTCTTGAGATATTTCGTTTTTTTATTAAATTCGGGTTTAGGTTTCGATGAAATGAGTTTATCAGGTATATTTAGTGCTTGTGCAGTAATTAAAGAGGGTATTTTAGGAATACAAATACATGGTTTATTGAGTTATGGAAAGTGTTTAAGTCAGTTTAGTTAATGAAACTGTATTTTAAAGTCTTTATTTATGATTCTGAGGTTTAGTTGTAACATTTGTGCTTTAATGATCAGTGTGTGTGTGTTTTAGTTCTAAGTTATGGAAAGTGTTTATTGAAACTGTAAAGTAAAAGTAAAGAAGATTAAATAGTAATTTTGCTAAATATATTGCAGGAAACTTAAAGATATAATCAAAGAAAATAATGAAGGTTTGGGCACAGAACAAGTACTTAAATACCTTCACCCGATAATGACAGGTGTCAAGGAGCTTCATGACAAAGGAATTATTCATGGTGACCTGTCACCAGCTAATATCTTTGTTGATGAGAAAAATAATATCAGGATTGGAGATTTCGGAACAGTGCTATAAGTAGTCTAAGAAGTCTTGGAAGAGAACCTGGCAACACCTTATTTCTAGCCTCTTTAAAAACCTGCACCTTGTGAACAAAATCCCTAATAGGATGAGCCATCTCCAGAAGAACCAACCCCACTGCAAATGTATCGATTTGACTAGTGAATTCCGAATTTACCCCTTTAATTTCAGGGGCTTGGTACAACTTGTTTCTACGATCTACACTAGGACGGTGTGGATCGTGGAAACAAGTTGTACCAGGCCCCTGAAATTGAAGGGGTAAATCCGGAATTTACTAGTCAGATCGATACATTTGCAGTGGGGTTGTTGGTTCTTCTGGAGATGGCTCATCCTATTAGGGATTTTGTTCACAAGGTGCAGGTTTTTAAAGAGGCTAGAAATAAGGTGTTGCCAGGTTCTATTCCAAGACTTCTTAGACTACTTATAGCATGTCTTCTCTTACCAAAACCTAAAGCTAGATCTACTGCACAAGATGTCCTCGATTTCTTAGCTGAGATTGAGTGAAAGATTTATATTACCAAATTGGTCTAATAAATTTGACTACTAGCTTTAATAGATAATAAGTGAAGTTTACGCGGGTCCTACTAAATGCAAACTTATAAACTTTGTAACTACTACTCGTACAGTATATGGAAAACTTTTACTTTTATCGTACTAGTATATTTTTGTGCATTGTCAATTACCTTACTAATTGACAATTTCTACTCTTAAGTCCTTAGTTAATAGGTATAAACCAGGGGTGGCGTGTTTTTTTTAAACTATGCTACGCGCAGTAGATGCCCCTGACGTTTTGAAAAACTTCAACTATGTTTATAGTTTTATTAGGGATCCGATCGGCACTGCTTTCCACTCCGGGGGTATTTTGGTTGTTTGGCACTCGGAGATTAGGCTAGAGGTTATAACGGCTAGCCAACATTTTGTAATATTGTATATTAATGATATGTCTTTTCCGTATTATATGGTTTGTGTTCATGCCCCTAATGATATAGAACAACGTAATAATCTTTGGGAAGAAATCTCTATATGGAATAAAAACGTTAATAAACCTTGGATTTTAATTGGCGATTTTAACGAAATTTTACATTCTTCAGAAAAGTTCAGTAAAACTCCGCCTAATTATAACCGTATTCAGAATTTTAATCTCTTTATCTCTACTAATGGATTAAGTGAAATTCATTCTCGTGGTAGTTTTTATACTTGGACTAACCGTAGTCTCGATAAACCCGTCAAGGTAAAACTTGATCGGGCCTTTGCTTCTAAAAATTGGTTAACCAGGTATCCAGGAGCATTAGTTACGATCCCCCAGCTATAGGGTCTGATCACTGCCCCTTGATCCTTCACATGGACAGGTCCCGTTTCCAGGGGAAAAAATGGTTCAAGTTTGAAACTCTTTGGATCGAACACGTTGAATGTGAAGGGGTGGTAACTTCAGCGTGGGGTGAACCTGGACATCTACCATCTCTACCCGTCTTCATTGATAAAAAGGAGAATACAATTCGATCTTTGACCGACTGGAGTAGGCGTACGTTTCGAAATAACGCCTTGAAGATTAAAACGTTGACGAACAGATTAATTTATCTAGAGAAACAACCTATAACGCACCACATTCTAGATGAACAAGCGACAATAAAACTGGAAATAAAAAAGACTTACGAAGCAGAAGAAAAGTACTGGTATGACAGAGCAAGAAAGGGATGGCTCAAATATGGAGATCGTAATACAAAATTCTTCTTTCTGTCAACGGTTGCGAGAAGGAACACTAATCGAATTCACCGAATAAAAGATTCACAAGGTATATGGATTGAGGAAGCCTCGGAGGTTCGGGATAGCTTTCAAATTTTTTACTTTGACCTATTTCAAGAAAACAATAACGATGACATGACTCCAGCACTGGCAACAATACCACACAAAGTAACACAAGACATGAACGACAGGCTAATTAGACCACCGACTATGGAAGAGACAAAGCGGGCGGTTTTTGAACTGTCCCCAAGTAAAGCGCTGGGACCAGACGGTCTAAACGGTAAGTTCTATCAAGAATTCTGGCACATTATTCAATTTGATGTTTTTTATATGATCCAAGATTTCTTCAATAATAATATTTCTCTCGAAACTTTGAACGAGACACTGATAACACTAATCCCGAAAGGGAATATACAAGAAGGAGTTGGAGATTACAGACCAATATCCTGCGTTAACTTCGGATATAAAATCATCGCAAAAATTCTAGCGAATAGGCTTCAGGAATTCATGCCGGGCATTGTTTCGTTAACACAAACGGCGTTTATTAAAAATCGAGCTATACAAGACAACATTTTAGTCGCCCAGGAAATCTCATTCTATATGAAGAAGAAGCGGAAAATTCCTAAGCCAATGGTGGCAATCAAACTAGACATGGCTAAAGCTTACGACCAGGTACGTTGGGAATTTCTTTTACGAGTTCTCGATAAATTAGGATTCCATCACCAATGGATTAGGTGGGTCTCGAATTGCATATCCTCGGTGAGTTCTCAATTAAATTTCAACGGGGATAGGCTTCATAAGTTCAAACCTAACAGGGGATTAAGACAGGGAGACCCTTTATCTCCCTTCTTATTCTCTCTGATGACCGAATCCCTTACTAGTCTTATAGATACAAAGGTCAAACAACATCCCTATATGGGCATTCAAATAACAAGGAATTGTCCGAGAGTATCACATTTGCTCTTTGCAGACGACTCCCTATTTTTTCTAACGTTACAGGACGATGTAATAGAACATTTCGAGGAATGCGTTCTCACATACTGTAGGGGTTCAGGCCAACGAATTAATTATCAGAAGTCGATGGTGTGTTTCAGCAAAGATACCCCTGAGATATTACGGCGACAGCTGACATCCAGACTAGCGATACAAGAAACAACAGATCTTGGAAAATACCTCGGCATCCCACTATGCCATAAGCAATCCAAAGTCGAGTCGCTTCAGTGGATCGCCGAACGTTTTTTCGATAAAACAGAAGGCTGGAAGGCTCACCTCCTCTCAGAAGGAGGCAAGGAAGTATTAATAAAAGCGGTCCTCCAAGCGTTACCCTCTTACTCGATGTCTATATTTTCTTTCCCGGTTGCATTTTGTAAGAAGTTAATCTCGATTATCTCTAATTTTTGGTGGAACTCAGGCGAGAAGTCTAGAATCCACTGGTTAGCTTGGGAAAAGTTAGCAATGTCCAAGCTACTAGGAGGGATGGGATTCAAAGATTTCAAACGGATGAATACAGCTCTCCTCGCGGCACAAGCGTGGCGAATTCTTAATAATCCAGACACCTTAGCTGCCCGCCTCCGAAAAGGTATTTACTTCCCAAAAACTTCATTTCTAGATGTTAAATTACGGCAATCCCGAACATGGTCATGGGCAAGTCTTCTCGAGGGCAGAGATATGCTGAAAAAATATGGCAAATATCAAATAGGGGACGGAAAGACTGTTAATATTTGGGAGGACAAATGGTTAGACACAATATGGAAACTAGAACGACCGGAAGGATGTAACATTGAAAAGGTTAATGAGTTATGGATCAACGACTCAACGCAATGGAATATTGATCTTCTCAATGACATTTTCCCTAGTCCCATCATCCCTACTATACTACGGGAAAATGTATTCTCGACAGACTCACCTGATAAGTTTATTTGGCCACATTCGAAACAAGGGGAATACGTTACAAAAACAGGATATAAGGTTCTTACTGATCATGACATTTACGAGGAACCGCGCCAGTCCACAGGTGTCCCGACAGAGAGCATACTATGGAAAACAATCTGGTGGTCAAATGTCCCGACAAAGGTTAGATTATTTAATTGGAAAGTTTGCAACAATGCTATCCCTACAGGTACGAATCTAGAGAAAAGAAAGTGCGATGTACAAAGTGACTGCCGCTGGTGTTGTGCGGAGCACGAGACTACAGAACACCTCCTACTTACTTGCGGTTTATCCAAACGCATCTGGGCAGGCTCGGCGCTTCAAGTATACATCGCACCAACGGAGGAAAATATAGGAGACTGGTTATTAAAAGTGATCAACGTATATATTACGGGAGGATGGAGAAAGGAAGTCGTCACCTCATACTTGCTTCTTATGATTTGGAATATATGGAAAGCGAAAATGAAAAGCAGACACTCGAATTTTGAAGTGGACTCAACGGAAGTAATTAACACTACAACAGTTAATATTAACGAACATTTCGGCAACAACTGGTTTGACAATAGTTACAGTCAACCAATACGAAACAACACGAGGATGACTACAAGAGCAGATCTTGATGTTACTACAGACATTGCTTTCTCTTGCGATGCCTCTTTCACGCAAGCGCACCTGCCAACCGGTATTGGAGTGATACAACACAACAAAGCGGATGGATCACGAGTTAAATACCAATCATCGGTGGATTTTAGTACGAGTATCATAGGAGAGGCACAAGCAGTAGTCACAGCTCTCGAAATAGGAAAGCAATGGACTAACAAGGAGAAAACTATTTTCTCTGATAACATTGACCTAATTCAAGGTATACAACAAGTGTCGGCAGCTAGATGGGAGCTCAAACCGTGGATCAGACATATCCAACAACTGGCCAGCGAATCTGGCCCAGTTTACTTCAAACATATTCCACGGCGTTTTAACACCGGAGCAGATCAACTAGCAAAGGACGCCAGACACAGGGCATATCGACACCAGCAAGCGGCTCAGTCTCTACACAGCAATTTCTCGAAACTCGGAATCGGTTAATATGATTAGGCTAGTTTAGTTTCCAGTTTTTATTTTGTTGTCTTCCATGTCCAAAAAAAAAAAAAAAATTACCTTACTAATACGTCACCCCTCACCTCATAAAATTGATACACTTCTTATTTCTTTTCTTTTGGGTTAAGGTAAACGCTTGTATTAATCATAATATGAGAGTTACTTATCTTAAGACCAAAGCTAGAGAAAGGTAACAACATCCTCTTCCGTTCCAGATTTGAAAAGAAAAAATCAAATTTTGCTGAGCAAGCACCTCATTTGCATTATTTTATCCTTGAAAGGTTCGTTTTTAGCTCTGAACCTAATACAATGCCTTAAATATAGACACTAATTTAGCACACTATCTTCAGAACATTGCAAATCTACCTATCCAAAGTGGTGTATTTGCTACTTTCTAATACAGAGGGGCAACTAGTGCAATTAACAACATTATATTACCCAAAGTTCCACTATGTAGACATAAGGGCTAAGGCCCGATCCGAAGAGCACATCGAGCTTGACCTTCTCTGTTTTTCCTTTTTTTTGCATACATAAGAGGGTTAAAAGCCGTTAAGAACAAGGCAATACAAGTACAATCACGAAAATTTATTTAACTATCTAACACAACTCTCGGTAATGCATATCTGTTTCTGTCTCTTGTAATGATATTCCAAAGATACCCGGGTGGATCAGGGAAGGTCACGAGTTGCGTATTCAATAACGCCCCTTCCTTTACTAATTTATCGGCACAACAATTTGCCTCTCGGAATATATGGCTTACCTCAAACTTGGGAAACTTTTTTAGAATTTCCCAACAATCCTTAACTATTGAAACTTGACAACTACTTAAGTTCCCACCGCCCTTCACTAGCGCGAGGAACTTCCTCGAGTCCCACTCGATGTGAGTAGAGCTCCCACCGCCCTTCACTAGCGCGTGGAGCTCCTCCGAATCAGTTTCAGTAATTAACTCAACAAAACCATTGCTAATAGCCCATCGTAGCCCAAAATGTAAAGCAAAGAGATCCGAAACTAAAGGGGAAACAACCATACAAGCACCAGAAAACCCGAAAATATAAGAACCAAACCTGTTTCTTACTAGTCCTCCGATACCCGCTAAGCCTTTCTCGATAAATAAGCATCCATCAATATTCAACTTAAGTCCCCCATTCGGTTTTGTCCACTTCACCATAATATTCTTAGCAACCTTAACTATTCTACCATTCAAGCTCTTGCCCCAGGCTAATATAAAGTTACCGGCCAGGGACATTATTTCTTTTTTAAGTTCACGACTATGAGGCAATCTTGACTCCTCATTGAAGGTGAGATCATTTCTTTTAATCCAGATTGTCGACAAGGTAGCAATAAATATATTGGTGGGGCCTAGGGTGTGATAAAATATGATATAAATAAAGTGCAAATAAACACCCTAGACTAGCACGGTTCTGTAAGTATACAGATCGTATGCAAGTTTTAGAAAATAAGTAAGATTCGTTCCGCAGAGACTACGAAGGTTAGGGGAATCTTATGCAATAATCAAGTGCAAATAATTAAAGCTAGAACAAATAAAACGCAATAAAAGTAAAGACAAATAGATATTTATTTGGTTTTCTAAATAAACTAACTTAAAACTAAGAATGTAAAGACAGAAAATAAATACGAAAAGAGAAGTAATATGAGAATATAGCTTGAGTCAATAGCATGTATCCCCACTAGTTTTGCCGTTCTAAACATGTAAGGGTGAATTATGCAGTATTTCAATAATCGGTTCCAATTACGCTAGGTAGTTTTAAATAAGATTTACCTGTGTCAATAAGGCTTCCTAAGCAAACTGTTCCTGTAATTGCTAAATAGTAACATGTACTAAACCATAGTGGTTATCTAGTTAGGTTGATTTGTCAGATCTAAACCGAATACTAGACGTTATGTGCTAAACATATAATTAAACACCGTTGTCAATGGTGACCTAACTACTAGATGGTAATTCTATATGGTCGCGATCCACAAGAACACAAAATATAAATCCAAACACATAAACAGAGAATAAAAACTATAATTCAATTTAAAACATAGAATTCCCAAATTAGATAGATGTCAATCAAAACTAGGGTTCATACATATATTCTAAAACTCAAGCTAAAGAAATTTAGTTCATAGAAGAAAAGAAAGAAATTACAAATTTAAAGGTAGAAGAAGACATTGTGATGAACAGCTCCTCCCAGACTTCTTTTCTTGTGTTGTAAGCTTCCTATTGATTTAAGGTTTCACCAAGGATGATTTAAGAGTGTTAAAAGGCTGCATTTATAGTGTATAGGTTGACCTAATTCTTTTCTTGAAGGAGAGGTTAAGTAATGGACTCCAAGCCCAACTCAAATTCGTATGGAAATAAAGATAATTACTGGTGAACTGTTTTGAGCATATCGTTTTCGTTATTGGTCGGTTTTTGCTCCACAATATACCAAAAGAATCCTCATAGAATTTTCTACGTCCCTATGAAAGGATTCTTCCAAAATCGGCTTGGTTTTGGAGTTATAACCGCTTCTTTAGGCGTAGCTGCAGAAATTCAGATTTAGACAGCTTTTCCTTTTCCATGATTTTAGCTTTTGTTTCCTTTATCTCCAATTACCATGCTAATATCTTTCCATATCTTGTAGTCTTTGACTTGGACTCTAATTAATCTCCATAATTATCTTTAAAGCTTCACACTAAATAAACATTTAAACCCAATATGCTCTAAAAATATTATGTTACTAAATCAAGACTCAAAATAGGAAAGTATACTAAATCAAGCTAAATTCGACCTATACTCTAATAAATACGCCTAAAATGATGTCTCAGAGATAGATTTTATTGTCACAAATGAGGAGACATCAAGATGGAAAGGAGAGATTTGTCCGAAGATTAGGAAAATAATTAATTTAAAAAAGAAATGGTCCTCCAAGTGGATTCCACTACATTAGGGAGGTAGTACTTTCCACGTAAAGGGCTCAAATGGGGCTCAATTTGCTGTTGATTTGAATACATTTAATTGCGCATATCGAGGGTGGGACTTGTCCGGAATCCCATGCGTACACGTGATTTCCGCATTAGCATCCACGGGTCTTGAGGCAGAGGACTACACTTCTGATTATTTTAAAACATCTACATTTAAAAAGGCATACGAGCCATATATTGGACCTATAAATGGACCTGAATTGTGGCCTCAGACTAATGGTCCTAAAGTAATTGCTCCAAAGGGTGTCAAACTGGCTGGGAGACCAAAAAAGAAGTGAGATGGAGCAGTTGGGGAAGATGTTGAAGAGAGGATGAAGAAAGTACGAGCAAAAGGCAAAGGAAAAGAAGATGTTAGAGTGGAGGTTCAAAAGGTTGGTAGACATGGGTTGAAGGGTAAATGTAGTTCTTGTAAGCAAATGGGACACAATAAAAGAAGTTTTTCAAGAAAAACTCAAGGTCAAAGTGTAGCTGAAAGCGCAGTGACTGATCCTGTGGAAGTTAATAGCTTGGAGGAACAAACTACTGAAACTCCAAAGATGGTATTAGTGGAGTCTCAAAATCAAAGCAGTTCTGTGGTCAAGGTTGACAAGCGAAGATCAAGTAGACTTAAAAAAAACCCACGAGTGACTGAAAATAATGTTTACGTCAACGCTACTAATAGTGATGTAAATATAAATGTGTTCAATAGTGATGTTAATGTGGATGCCTTAAGAAGTGGACTTCAACTTACAGGATGTAAGAGTACAGTTGACGTTGACATTGACGCGGGTGAAGTTCACCTCGACGTCAATGATAGCAACATTGTGGTGACTACCCAAGTGGTTAGCCCTTCTGGTAGGAGACCCAAATCAAGAGCCAAGAGGGGTCCATCACCTTCCAATTCCAAGGACCAAAAAATAGATGGTAAAGATAGTGCTAAGGGCGATGAGTCTAATGGAGATTCAAAAATGTTTACTGAGATGAGTCAAACATCTAAGGTAAGATTAGTCTTTCAATTTGTTTTACTTGATATAATTGATTAACTTGTTTTTTTAAACTTATTGACAAAGTATACCCCCTGGAAATGAGGAGCAAGTAGTAGTGATGACTCAGGGAAGCACTAACGATCCACTTGGTTGGACGGGCTCACAAAAGAAGCGGGAAAGAGTTGAAGGACCTTCAAAAAATGAAAAGGTATGTAATTATATAAAGTGACTTTGATGTTTTCTACCTGAATTATGTGTTAAACATGTGTCTTGATCTCGTGTAGTTTACAACCAACAAAAAACCTTGCGTGGAGGTTAGTAAATTCAGTGTCCCTGATTTGAAGGACGGGTTTCTACCAACGGGTGTCAAGAATCTTGGACAACCTAGTGTAAGAATAATTATTTTCAAGATTTATTGATTTTTAGCCAAGTGTACAAATAATAAATTTTGTTTTGTAGGATATATCTAAGAGACCACCTTTCAGGCCAGGTGGAATTGGGGTGCATACAAGGGCTCCTATTCCCATTAGCAAACCAGGTTCAATCACTATTGGAACAAAGAAACTAGATGACAATCTGTTTTTGTATAAGGGAAAACAGAATGTGAGTTTGGAGAGTCTTCAAGCTAAAGGTAAAGGAAAGTCTAAGGGTGTGCTATGATAAATGGAGGTCTTCACTATTGGATTTCTTCTCGAACCATCCTATAAATCGAGGGGCTCAAAGTAACCCAACACTTTTGGTAAAATGCAGCGGACATACCATCCGGTCCAGGTGCTTTGGTTGGATTCGATTGTAACACCACACATCGTATCTCTTCATCCGAAAAAGGTCGATTAAGCTCTCTAGTAACCTCCAATCCGATAGGACCAACAAATGGCATTGTATATCTTTCCGACTGATTATTAGGAGCTCAAAATATTCTCTAACCATTTGTTTCAACTATTCTTCATCCTCCACCCAATTATCTAGATCATTCAGCAATCTCTTACAACTACCTTTTCTCTTTCTTATAGAAGCAGCAAGATGATAATATCGCGTGTTTCTTTCTCCCGAATCAACCCACTTCATTTTTGCATTCTGAAATTGCATAGCTTCTTCTTGATCAAGGACACTTTCATATTCTTTAGCTAGCTGAATACCCATCTCACGCAGTGATAAATTATATGAAACCTGTAGTGATTTCTGAATACCCCTAATTCTGGCACAAAGTTTCCTTTTCTTACGATTTAGGTCTCTAAAAACCTCTACCTTCCATTTATTTATTTGAGACTGAATTGCCACTATACTTTCACCAATGCCCATATTATTACCATCCCATTTGCTATTCACGAAGTCTTGAAAATCTTTATGCAGACACCATGCAGTTTCGAACCTAAAATGTCTTGAATTTATCTTAGGTCTCTGGGTCGGACACACTTGTATTAGGATAGGCATGTGATCTGAATGTACCCTTGCTAGGTGAATTACTCTTGTATTCAGAAATAGGAGCTGCCACTCAACATTACCATAGGCTCTGTGGAGTCGTTCCATGATACGCTGTCCCGAGTTCCAAGAACTACTCCAAGTGTAGCGAGGGCCCTCGAAGCCAAGATCGATCAGTCCACAACTTTGTCTCTATTCTTCTTGAGACACCCGGAACACCTCCTTTTTATCTATTTCTAACCTGACCTGGTTAAAATCCCCGACTACAAGCCAAGGAGAATTAATATTGTGGAAGACGTGATAAAGTGTGTCCCATAATATATCTCTTTGCTTATAATCCGGGCTCGCGTATAAAGTGGAGAAGACCCAATATTTATACCCAAGCTGGCTTACCTCCACATTTATTACTTGACGACTAGCTGAAAGTACTCTAACATTAATACACGAATCGTTCCACAAGAGACAAATTACACCCCTATAACATTCTGAATCTACCCTTACTGAATTGTCTTTTCGTAAAGAGTTAATGATATTATTTGTTGAAACACCACTAACACGCGGTTCAACTATCATCGTAAGCCACACATTATTATTAGTCATCATGTCTCGTAATACACGTCTAAATCTTGGTTTGGCCGCACCGTAGCAATTCCAAACTAATATATTTATGGGATATTTGGACTTCTCCCATGTCATACCTGAAACATCTAAATAACTCATTAAATAAAAAAAAATTACTAGATTACCTCGGGGTGCATTAGGCGTGAGCTTCCATTTCTACATCATCATTTGTCCTACCATACACCTGTTGTTGAACTTGGGCATTTGCTTCAGAGGTTTCAGGTACTTGGCTGTCGAGCCATGTTGAACCACTCTCCTCATCGTGCACCTCCATATCCCACAACGGGTCCGGTGGCCGCGCTACTAAATTGCTGTCTTCGGTTCTGGCTAATGGCCTTGGCAGAGCACCAGCAGCCACTTCGGCGATTAATGAAGCTGACTGTTGTGGTGTAGCAGGCACCATATCAAAGACATTGGAATTTCGATTTATTACATTTAAGCCCCTCCTGTCCCTTGCCTCTTCAATGATATTTACCTCCACTAAACCATCAGTTTCACCCCCTAACCGAGTCCTACTATAGGACCTGCTCTCCACATTTACTCCAGAAAAACCAGTAGCCCCATTTGAACAAGAATTAACGGTAATATTTAGCGTTTTTGTCCCTTTTCGCCCTACTTTTTTCTTTGTCCCACTCACTCTTTTTTGTCCCCCGCCATCACAAAGTTCGTGTACCTCAACCACATCATAATGCACCATCCTTTGCTCAAAATTTGGCAATGCAATTACCCCGTGGCCTTTAGCGCTCGCTCCTTTCTTGTTACCCGTGTTGGCCCACGAAACATTCTTCCCTTTATAACTATTATTTTTCATGCCTGAGCTTTGACCCTTACTTGGGATACTCTGTATATTGTGCCTTGACTCATTAGAATTTTCCTCCATCCTAAGCGCTTTAAATCGAGTCCCCAAATTACCTTGATATTGTGTTTTCGTTGTACTATTATTTAGACCTCTTCCCCCCTTCTCTATTGCCCCTCCTCACCATCATCCACTCACCATATTTCTCCTTCGTAACCGGGACCTCTATCACCTCTTCGACTAAAATTTCATTTCCCTTAGCGGTATCCTTTTCTACCTCTTCGACTAAAGTTTAGGCGGACAACTCTCCTTCCTATGCCTAAACTTTCCGCATTCAAAGCATATCAAATGTAACCCTTCATACTCAACCCTACATATTTCAGACCCAATTATTACCTCCGGTTCCAATGGCTTTTTTAAATCGAGTTCAATAGCTAGCCTTGCATAATTTCCTCTTAATCGCCCTTTGTTCATAGGGTCAATTCTAACGATTCTGCCTAGTTTATCGCCAATTTTTATTAAGATACGCGCGGTATAATTTGGCATGCCAACATTCGATATCCTTACCCAGGCCGTTGTTGTTGTTATTGAGTTAGAAGACGCATTGAATTTTGGCGTCCACTCTCTAACAATTAGGTAGTGATCAAGGACCATCCATGGACCACCCGATAAAGCAAAATCGAAATCATCCCTCAACTCAAACTTCACCATGTAATAGCCATACCATACGTCAACGATTTTGATATGACCTTTTGGCGTCCAAATCTGCCTATGTTTGGACGATAAATAGTTAAATCCTACCTCCCTATCCAAGAGTCTAATGACCAATGTTACGCCATAGCCTAACTCCCTCTTGAATTTCATCCCTTGTTCTAAAAACAGTAGGGATAAAGTCATTAATTTCCATCTCATCATCATCCTCATCCTCAATTAGGCTCTTTAATTCATAGAAATCATCCTCACGCATTATACGATTAGTTTTAGATTCTTCACAGTCCTCAATTACTGGTATAATTACAGTACCTCTCCAATCACCCAATTTTGGTCTTATAAAGTTTCCAGAGCCATTACCTGTGAATGCTGTTTGGTTCGTTCTAGCCTTATGTATCGCCTCACGCGCAGCCGTGTTATCCACTGGTGGGCTACCCGCTGCATTAGGCGCTGCTCCTGTGTTTGTCCACTCGGTGTTCGCACGATGCCTTTTTCCGGATCTTCCATCGGAGATTGCAGTTGCTAAATCAGGGAAATCGATCATTTGTTAGTCTGTTTGTTGCAGCACATCAGCAGGAGCAGGAGCCGTATCTGCAGGAGGAGCCGCCTCTGTCTTGGTTTCATTCTGTTTCTTCGGCAGATGATCAGCCGGCGACACCAAGCCAGCCATTACCGAGAAGACATAGTCAAAGCTTTTGTTTGTTGTTTGGTAGTGTTTCTTGTGGAGCGTAAAAGAGCCTTTTTGTAATATTTTTAATTAGCAGGGTTTAGTTTGTTTAGTTGAGGTGAAATCCATCATTAATCATTACTCTTGTTTTAGAAAAGTTTCCCCGGTGAAGAGTGGTCCACGAGTGTAATATTTAATTAGAATTGAATATAAAATAAATGGCAAGAGGTTTATCAGGAATACCTCTTGAAATGCAACGGAATTGAATCGTCTGGAATCTAATGATCTTGCAGTCGTGGATCTTCTTACTGGAAGATAGACCTCAGTTTCCAGAGAAGGAAACAGAGAAGGAAGCGTTCATGTGAATTATGAATATTAATTCCTTCTTCTGACCAAACTCTATCTTATATAGAGTAAGGGGTGGAGTTATTAATTTTAAAATTCAAAATAAATAACCGTTTACTTTATAACTTACTTTTGGCGGACTAACTAAATAATAAATAATTATACATAATTATTTATATTTTTCTTACATTCTCCCACTCGCCCATAATTAAGTTATATCAATTTGTGGTACCAACATCCCACTATCTTCTCATATACACACTTGCATCAATGTATATCATACTTGGCAAATAGGCCGTGCGACCAGCAAGCATACGAGCATACATTACTAATAACCTGTTAGGGCACTTAGTTGCTCAAATAATTCTCATTCGTTACGTATCCTGCAGTACCCCAGACTAATAATTTGTTGTATCATTATTCAGTAACTCTGACCCCTTTTAAATTTATAGCACATCGTTTATGTGATCAAAAGAGTTCACTAACATAACTTTATGTGTCTCACTATCATGTTATAGTCCAAATTGACTTAACATGATCGGTATACCTGCAAGCACACACTTTGATACACAATTTTAGCTTCCCTTTACACTTAGATCCTTTTACGTTGATTAGGTTGCTTTCCCAAACACACCCCATTAGACCGAATCATTCATGATCGTTGGTAATATGTTCAAAGTAGCATACACCTAATCAAAATATCAAGATATAGTCAAAAGTAATAAGGGCACAATTAAAGACATCACACAGTGAAGAGACAGGGATCGAATCTTCACTTCCTTCTGGTCGAAAGCACACGTGGTATGACACACATGCTATGGTATTATTTATATAGCTCCAATTGTATGTCAAAATTTTATAAATACGATACAGATATATAATTAGACAAGCCTCGTTGCCTAAGATGAGTTCTTCGATCGATCAACCCTTCTATGAAATCAATCAAGCAACTCATATCTGGCTATTATAGACTAAGTAGACAGTGGGATTCTACTTCGATCATAATATACGCTTAACATGTATCATCCATGTTTATGATCTCATCTTAACACTTTGTTAAGGCGACTATCTTAACTCAAGTTCTCTCAAGGGTTCTTCACTACTATGAGTTAGTCTCATCTTTGCGCACTTCTTGTGCCAAAGGCGATTGCCCGTGTGATAGGGCCAATCTCAGTCTATATGACATACATCATTCCAAAAACACACGCATTATAATATATATCAAACATGATATTATTAAAAGAAACAGTTAAATAAACATACTAATGAAAATATATACATGAATGCACACAAACTTGCAATATTCATACATTATATCATGCTTAATCATATAGATCTAACAAATCAGTAAATATATCCCTTGGGATATCCTTTATGAATGATCAGCAAGCGTATTGCGTGTGTGTATGTATTGCAAACCAACATGGTTTTGTGCAATAATATCTCTAACAAAAGTTATACTTTATATCAATGTGTTTGGTCTTACTGTGATACTTAGGAGCTTTCACACAAGCCTTTTCAGCTTGAGTATCACAATGTATAGTTACAGGACTCCCACTATTGCTTGAGAATCCTAAATGTTCAAAGAACCTTTTTAACTAAACAGCTTCTTGAACCGCAACTGAGCATGTTACAAACTCAGTCCATTGTGGACAAAATTACACAGGTTTGTTTCTTGCTACTTCAAGAAATTGCGCAATTGTTTAACAAGAATACATGACCTGAGGTAGATATGCACACATATATATCACTAGCCCAAATGGCATAATATATCCTTTTAGGTGTAATCTACTTCCTCGAAAGCATAAGGCATGATCCATAATGCCTTTTAGATATCTCAATATCCTTTTCTCAGCTTTCAAATTCTCTTGTCCCGGATTCGACTGAAAAATGACTAACTAAACCTACCCCATAACATATGCCTGGCCTATTTCATATCATAACATATATAAAAACTATCTATGGCACTGTATACACTTTCTATTTCTCTTCTGGAGTACTAGGACACATGTCGAGATTTAAGCTTCTTTCCTTTTCTACAAGATTGTCAAAGGCATTGCATGTGGTCATACTAAAGCATTCGAGTATATTCATGATGCAAGGTTCTTGAGATAAAGATAATAGTCTTCTAGACCTATCTTTGTGAATCTTAACACCAAGAATATAATTTTCTTCTCCCATATCTTTCCTATCAAATTGAGAAGCTAGACACTCCTTATTAGCTTTAATAAACTCTTTATCATTCCCAGCTAATAGGATGTCATCCACAAACGGAGATAAAATTACAAAAAAATTCTTGGAATGTTTAATAGTGGTCTTCACTTATCATCTCAAATCCATTTGATGAAATGACTTCATGGAATCTCAAATTACACTGTCTCGAGTCTTGCTTAAGACCATATATTGATTTTAACAATCTACATACTTTATTCTCTTGATCTTATGCAATAAAACTCAAGGGTTGTTCCATGAAATTAATCTCGTCTAAATCTCCATTTAGAAATGCAATTTTGACATCCATTTTGGTCTTCCATTGCTTTTCTCCATTTATCCTTAGCAGGACATGAAAGTGCTTCATTTTCTATTAAAGGTTCTTCCTTGTCTTGTGGAGTTATCATAAAGACTTCTCCTTCGATTTAAAATCGATGACGAGAAACTAAACCTCTAGCACTTATCTTAGGATGATAATCTTGAGAAATAGGATTATTAGATGATGCAATGGTTTCAACTTTCTCAAGTTATATAGGATTGCCATTCTATACTTCTTGAGTATGTGTTACCTCATCAGGTGTCACATTTTATTGTATGTCATCCACCCGATTCTCATTATATTCACATAGAATAGAATTTATATCAACCTCATCTCTACTAAGAAAATAATTCTTTAAGAATGTAACATCTCGTGATTTAATTTTAGGAAGACCTCCATCACTGTGTTCTCCAATAAACACATATCCTTTAGAGTGGTCGGGGTGCCTCTTGGACCTAATTTTCCCATATTTATGAGATAGACCATGAACATAACATGCCGACCCCCAAGATAGCAAGTAGTTCAGAAGAAGTTGATGGAACAGTCTTCGTGGGCACTCGATTAAGTATATAACTAATGGTAAGCAAGGCATCTCTCCAATAAGATATTGAAAGATTAGCTTGTGTCATCATAGACTTAACCGTTTCTAGGAGAGTTCTCCCTCTTTCATCACACAGTTCTTTCAACTGTCTCAATAGATATTCACGTCTGCGATTAAGGTTTAAGGTTTTTCACCTTCCTCTCTAACTGATTTTCTACTTCATTGAAATATATCGTAAGAACAATTCAATGCTCCAGATTTATGAAAAATCAGGTAGACTTAACCAAAACTAGTGATATCATCTATAAAAATGATGAAATAATGTTCCCCACATCTATTTTGAACATTTATTGAGTCACAGATGTCTGAATGAATTACTTTCAATGGGTACTCAACTCGTTTAGCCTTTCCAAATGGTTTCCGTTTTTCTTTACCTGCTAGACAATATACATAAGTTGGAAAGTTGACTTCAGTCAATGAACCCCAAAAAAAAGGTTCGCCTTAGCCAACAAATTCATGCGGTCTTGACCAATATGACCTAGTCTAGCATGCCATATACTTTCTTCTATGTTAGAATTACTAGAAGAAGTATTAGTAGAAAAAACAACCACTTACATGATAACTATTAAACGAGTTATCATCATATAGTACAATTAAACTATGAGAAATAAAACCAGAACCATAATACTTAGCGTCATAATAGATATCTACATGTATGTTACGAAAATGCACATTAAAACCTAATCCTAGAAGAACAGTGACTGAGACCAAGATACGTCGAATGTCAGGTGTGTAAAGTACATTAAGCAGGTACAAGTTATGACCACTTCGCAAGTTCAACTTGTAAGTATCAACTTCTTTGTCTACAACCTTGTTGTTGTCTCCTACATAAATCCGTCTTGTTCCCTTGGCTATATGGTCTATCGCTTCTGAACCACAGTCCACAAAGGATTACAATCCGCTAGCAATACAGTAGTGGTAACATAAGTAAAGTTACAAGGAGTAAATGACATCGCTATCTTTCAAGGTTTCACTGCACTCAAAAGAGAAATGACACATTACGTCACAATTATAGCATTTCACTTTACTCTTGTCTTTCTTGTTTAAATTTTTTTTTTGTTACCACCATTCTTGTTCTTCTTGGAAGCATGCTCATTTTCGTTTCTCTTTCCATTGTTCTTGCACTTAATGCCAGAACCTTTTGTGGGAACTTGACTCAGCAATATATAAGTCTGACCCTGAGACTTAATTGCATCAAAACGATCATCATCCAACGTCACATGACGAGCAACATCATCAAAAGTTTTGATATCTTCATTTTGAGTCAAGCTTATCTTCATATGCTCCCACTTATTTGAAAAAGATCAACCACAACTTGAACCTGATGTTCATCAGTAAGGTTATGACCTGCAGTCTTAAGTTCCCTAATCATGTTAGACATCTCCTAGAGATGTTGTTGCATGGTTGATTAGGATTCTTCTTGTAAGCGTCAAAAATTAATGATCAATTGACTCAACTTAGTCATGGTTGTACCCTCGTACTTTTCATTAAGAGCATTCCACGTCTCGTGAGTCGTGGGGTATTATTGACACTCATAGACAAGATCGTCATCCATGGAGCTTATCAAGATGCCTCTTACAGTGGAATCTCTCTTTTTCCACTTCTCAAAAGCCTCCATGTCCTTTTTTTTAGAGTTGTGTTGCCTTCCTCAGGCTTAGCCATGAATTGTTAATAACCTCAAGAATAACTTGTTCCTCTAGAACATAATGTATTTTGAGTTACCAAAGGTATAGTTATCACCATTCATTTTGTCTCCTTTGAGATCATCAATAAGGGTTTTCGAAGTCATTTTCTTATAAAGTAAGAGATTTTCATTAGCATACATACAATTATTTAACTACCCAATGCAATTAATGCAAATATAATGAACAAAAAAGTAAACAGAATAAGTGATAAAGAAAGTTCACTATGTTCCCAATCATGAATCACCATATTTTGTTTGTCTTAACCATTCATTAAATTTCATTAACTGCAAATTAAGTTCCACTAGAACTCCCACTTACTCTAACATGAATAGAGCAAAATAGTATGAAAAACAACTAAAACATATATTCAAATAAACAAGTTGAATTCATACATAACAAAAAATACAAGTTCGATAAGCAAATAACTGAATTAAAGGAAAAACAACTAATGCAATACCTAATGAACAATGATTGAAAAAACATCAAAAAATCAAACCACTAAGCAAACTTTTAAAACACTAACTTAGGAATGGAATCCTTAAAGTTTGTTTCCTCATAAAGATGAATTGGATTAAAATCTATCCATATCAGTAGTTTCAGAAAGCATCCACTTGTCCAACCTAATGGAGCTAATATAATGCTTCCACAAATGGGATATAGTCAAAGCAAAGACTAGTCATTCATATGTTGCTTTTCTCCCTTGAACATGGTCCGCCGGGAACTTTGTTTCCCATAAGATATCGAGACTCCTTCACATACGTATTGGCAAAGTATAGAAAAGAATATAAACCTTTTCATGTTCATGTAAGAGGACACGCCAATTAACAACATCTTGAATTATCTTATTCACAACTACTTCATGTTGTATAAAAGGGTGATTAGGTCTCATCTTATAGCGGAGTGCATTGAGGCAATCCTCAAATGCTCGATTTTGTTCCAGTGTCATTTCAAATTTTGGTCTATGAACCCGTAATGGTCCATTAAGATTTCTTACTTTCTTGTGGAGCCCTTTGTACTTTGCTAGTAGTTCGAGCCTTAATACTCGTGATCCCCGGGATCGTGTCCACACCATTTATCTCTCTCTTGACAAATAAGAACAGTCAAAGAAAATTACCAAAATTAATTAGAAAAATATTTTAAATACCAACAATATATATTTCCAGACATTTTATGATCAACAAGAAGTTTTGATAACATAAATAATTAGATAGCTAGTCATGGAAATAGGAGTGGCTTGGATTCAAACCCCATAAACGGCATTTCAATTTTACAAAAAAAAATAATCCGAAAATAAATCAATTACCAAGTAAAATGAATGTCAACCAAAATTGAACAAATAATTGTTTGCCAAGTCTATATATATGTTGACCAAATATTACAAACTTTTTTTTTTTGTTCAAAGTAAATATATAGATAAAGATAATATGTTACAAAAGTCATCCTACCCCTATAGGGTCCTTGTCAACACTAAGGATAATTGCTAATTGGGGAGAGATGGAAACATCCCAATTGTCAAACAAATTACTTAGAAGCTCTTGTTTGGCAACCCAGTCAGCAGCAACATTTCTACTCCTAGGAATAAGAGTAAAAGAAGGGTGTGATAGTTCCGCCAAAAAATAAATATTACAAATAATATTTTTAATTGAATGACTCGGAATAAAGTTTCTTGAAGAAAGGGGCTTCATGATCTTCGCCGCGTCATTTTCTATAATCACGCTTCCAAAAGGATAGTCCAAAGCCAACTCGGTTGCTTTAAGGATCCCAGTGGCCTCTGCTTCTAGTACTGACTCTGTCTCGATTTTCCAACTTTTACCTGTTACAAGTTCACCATTAGAGTCTCTAACTAAACATGCAATAGCTGATCCTTTATCCGAGAAAGCAGCATCACAGTTTATTTTAAATTTATTAGGAGGTGGTTTCTTCCATTTATCTTTAAATTTATTATTAGTATTGGTATTGTTACTAATAATTTGGTTTGTGATTTGGTTGGTGTTATCAAGCCCATTAATCTTATCCATGAAATTAGTATCATTAGGGTTTGATATTCTATAATATTCTTTCCATGCTTCTATAGAATTTTTAATAGTGATTAGAGGGTCACATTTTTTACTGTTATAGATAAATTTGTTTCTATCTTTCCAAATTTGCCAAGTAATTGTGCAAACAAGTTCTAAAATTCTATCTTTTTTGTCAAAAGTAGAGGTTATTTGTTGTATATAATTTAAAAGCCATTGATCTATTCTATTTGTGCTATCATTATCAGTTTTGATATTCAATGGACTAGTAAACCATACACTTTTGGCCCAAGGGCATCTAAACAGCATATGTTCAACTGTTTCAATATTATTGTTACATAGTTTGCATATGTTTGTAACACTACATTTTTTGTTAAAAAGATTTTCTTCGGTGGGTAGTAAGTTTCTTATTGCTCTCCACATGAAATTCCTAATTTTGGTTGGGGTTTCCATTTTCCAAATTAGGTCCCAAAACTCTTTACCTCTAGTGATTGAGATTGTTGGTATATTTTGATTTTTATTAATATCTTTTTGGATTTCCTCATTTTTAAGTAAATGATATGCTTCTTTAACTGTATAATTCCCATTTTTGCAAAAATCAATGCAAAAGAGATCCTCACAATTCATATTAGGTATAAACATTCTTTCAATCTTATCACTAATTTCTCTATCATAAATTTGCCTTATAAGATTAACATTCCAAGTTTTATCCCTTGTTATGAGTTGATTAACTCTTGTTATAAAGGGGTCATTAGGTTTAATAATATTGTTGTTATTATTAATCCACCTATGTTCATGTAAATTAATATTGGCACCATTTCCAATCTTTCATTTTATATTTTTATCAAAGGTTGCTCTACCTATTAGGATGCTTCTCCAACCCCAGGAGGGAGAGCTGCCTAGTTTGGCTTCAAGGAATTCACACTTGTGAAACTTAATTGATAGTTGGAATATAAAAGAAAAGAAATCAACACCCAGGAACCCGATTCCTTTTTTTTTTTAATGTACGGAACGAAAAAATTGCTGCAACCAAAAAGAAAACTTTTTTTGATTTTTTATATCAAGCAATCGCATACTATGCAGCCAAAAGAAAACCTTTTTGATTCCAAAAGAAAACCTTTTTGATTCCAAAAGAAAACCACATACTGATGTAACCAAAAGAAAAAAATTAATTCTTTAAATCAAAGTCTTCTCTAATATATGAACCCAAAAAAAAACATATCTCCATTAATGCACAATAAAAATTCATAATGCACAATATAGCCTATGTAAATCCATGATGCACAATATACCCCAGGTTATATGATATTAGAAAAAAAATTATACCGCACATCTTTTTGTCTATAAGATGCGCATCATTTTTTTTTTTAACAAAATAAATTACAACAGTCAAATTCCTTTTCTTATCCAAAAGAATAAAAAAAATAATCCATGACAATGCTTAATTACTCGACTCTTGTTTATGAGTAGCAAACCAAAATAAAACTTCAAAAAAAATATCACAGAATTATCCCATAATAAAGCACAGCCAGCAAACCAATTCAATTCACACATGGTTTTAAAAAAAAAACGGCGAATTACAAAAGTGCAGCCAGCAAATGCTTTTGCAAATCTTTTTTTTTCTTTAAAAATATCCCGACCAATTCTTTTTATATTAAAAAAAAAATCTAATTTTATATTACATGCTCTGATACCAATTGTAATATTTAATTAGAATTGAATATAAAATAAATGGCAAGAGGTTTTATCAGGAATACCTCTTGAAATGCAACGGAATTGAATCGTCTGGAATCTAATGATCTTGCAGTCGTGGATCTTCTTACTGGAAGATAGACCTCTGTTTCCATAGAAGGAAACAGAGAAGCAAGCGTTCATGTGAATTATGAATATTAATTCCTTCTTCTGACCAAACTCTATCTTATATAGAGTAAGGGGTGGAGTTATTAATTTTAAAATTCAAAATAAATAACCGTTTATAACTTACTTTTGGCGGACTAACTAAATAATAAATAATTATACATAATTATTTATATTTTTCTTACAACGAGTATCTTCAAAATATGGTAATTTACATATTCATACCGCCATACCCACCCCAAAATATCTCTACCACCGCCATACCCACCCCAAGGTATAAATATAAGATCTCGAAAAACATTAACGAAAAATTCACATCTTCTTCATCACCAAGCATCCATAACCCTTTCTATCACACTGCACGCATCCTGCTACACTATCAGCAATAAGGTAAAGTTTCAATTTTTATTTGTTAAATTGAAATCCTAATAAACTTAATTAACCTTTTTTATATATCTAATAGAATCTTACCGTCAACTAATTATCATAAATTTCCTATTTTTCGAAGAAATTTTAGTTTTTTCTTGTGATTATGTTGAATTTTTTTCATCATTGTGTGTATTTAGTGTCGAACAGGCGTGGGTTAGGGGTGGATTGGTGTTTCCTAGTCTAAATATAAGACCTTTTAGCCCTCTTTTAGTGCTTCTTGAACTAGAAATTTATAATTGTGTGGTGAAGTATGCTATTGGATCTGAAATTAATATTTTAAATAATTTTGCAGTTATGAGTGATATGGCGATTATGTTGGATTGGGAAAAATTACCTGTTGATCTAAAAGTTAATATATTATGCCGTTTACCTGAAGATATGATAATCAGGTTAAAGCTAGTTTCAAAAGAATGGTATTCTATTATTTCTAATACCATTGTTCCTAGTATTTCTCCACCATCATCATCCTCCACTTTCTGTGGCATTATCTATGGTAAGACCCATGCTGATCCTGATTACCCCGGGAGATACGTAGATGATCCTCTCGAGAGAAAGGTATCTTTCGCTGGTTATGGAAAACATTATAGACGTTTTAACGGTAATTATTCTAAAAAGTATTCTACACATTTTCCATTTAAACTTGACCCAGATGACCTTCAAGACACATGCAATGGTCTCTTACTTGTTTATCATGATAGTATTTATTATGTTTATAATCCCACCACTTATGAGCTTATTCAGTTACCCAATTCTCTTCCCGAAGAATATGAACCTGTTAAATGTTTTGCTTCACTGGTTTTTGATCCTATTAAGTCTTTTGATTATAATATCATAACCACTTATACCCAAACTGTTACAAATCCATTAAAGATTCATTCATTTTCATCTCATACTCGTGAATGGAAATCCCAAGATGTTAAGGTTGATGAAAGGTTAAATGGTGCGAAATGGATAATGCGTTCTGTTTATTTAAACGGTGTTGCGTACAGAATGTTGGACATTAATTATCTCCTCTGTATTGACTTGCGAAGCAAGAAAGAAGATTTGGTTGTAAGGTCAATTGAGCTTCCTAAGGACGATAAGATTAAATTTATAAATGGAGTCATCGGTGAATGTAATGGAAGTTTATATTATTCAAATAATGACAACTCAACACTTAAAATTTGGAAGTTAAACGAAGGTCTTCATTGGAATCTTGTTAATCAAGTCACCATTGATGAGCTTTGCTCAACGTTTGAACCAAACAAAAGAGACCGATTATTATATCCAGCATGTAAGAGAGTTGTGGACAAATATCGTGGTACAAACTTGTTTAATTTTTATGCTTTTCATCCAAATTCTGATGAGATTTTCTTGGTGATGCCTAAAATAATTCTAAACTACAATTTTAAAAATAAAATCTTAAAAGTCACCTTTTTTCTCTTTGAACGATGTGAAACTCTTCCTGCTCATAATTTCTTCTTGCCTTACTCAAGATGCTTGGCTATTCTAAATCCGCTCAAGTTCTGAATTCGTAAGTAATATTTCTTCTTCCTTGAAATTGCTTTTATTCACACACTTGTTTACTCACCTTTTTTAACTAACATTTTGTAGGTTTGAAGAAAGGGCAATACTGATTCTAGCATATCGAGACAACAGTACTTGATCAATGGACCTCATCTTTTTAAAAAGATTATTATTATTATTTTATACAATGGTTTGAAATTTATTGAAACTATTTCTTTATTGTGAAATTGTCATGTTGGACTTGTAAATAAGTTATACATTCTAAATTTCATCTTAATTATATATATAAATATTTGATTTGGTTTCATGTTTAGCCTCTGTTTTAACTAAGTTTTATATTCTAAAATTCATCTTAATATACAAGTCCATGACCCAACAAAAGTTACTTAAAAGGTTCAATTCCGCCAAAAGACTAGAATACACGGTAAAACCTTTCATTTATCATAACTCACCCTTATTAAACAAATTGTTTCAAAATCAAATATATAATAGGTGCCCAAGCCAAATCGTCTGTCTCTGCTACTTTCTTCATTTTTTAATAAATGAATGGACAAGTGTGAAACTGGGTGGTTGTGGTGTAAAAATCTCTGCTCTAAGCAGTTGTCTAGGTGTTAAAAGATAGACACCTACGATAATTCCATAATTCCACAGTGACACCTACGATAAATCTCTGCTCTAAGCAGTTGTGGTGTAAAAATCTCGGCTCTAAGCAGTGGTATAATTTTGCATGCCAACATTCGATATCCTTACCCACGCCGTTGTTGTTGTTATTGAGTTAGAAGACGCATTGAATTTTGGCGTCCACTCTCTAACAATTAGGTAGTGATCAAGGACCATCCAGGACCACCCGATAAAGCAAAATCGAAATCATCCCTCAACTCAAACTTCACCATGTTATAGCCATACCCTACGTCAACGATTTCGATGTGACCTTTTGGCGTCCAAATCTGCCTATGTTTGGACGATAAATAGTTAAATCCTACCTCCCTATCCAAGAGTCTAATGACCACAGTGTTACGCCATAGCCGAACTCCCTTTTGAATTTCATCCCTTGTTCTAAAAACAGGAGGATAAAGTCATTAATTTCTACCTCATCATCGTCCTCAATTAGGCTCTCTAATTCATAGAAATCATCCTCACGCATTATACAATTAGTTTTAGATTCTTCTCCAATCACCCAATTTTGGTCTTATAAAGTTTCCAGAGCCATTACCTGTGAATGCTGTTTGGTTCGTTCTAGCCTTAGGTATTGCCTCACGCGCAGCCGTGTTATTTACTGGTGGGCTACCCGCTGCATTAGGCGCTGCTCACTCGGTGTTCGCACGATGCCTTTTTCCGGCTCTGCCATCGGAGATTGCAGTTGCTGAATCAGGGAAATCGATCATTTGTTGGTCTGTTTGTTGCAGCACATCAGCAGGAGCAGGAGCCGTATCTGCAGGAGGAGCCGCCTCTGTCTTGGTTTCATTCTGTTTCTTCGGCAGATGATCAGCCGGCGACACCACGCCAGTCATTACCGACTGCGGAGAAGACATAGTCAAAGCTTTTGTTTGTTGTTTAGTAGTGTTTCTTGTAGTCTGTAGAGCATAAAAGAGCCTTTTTTGTAATATTTTTAATTAGCAGGGTTTAGTTTTTTTAGTTGAGGTGAAATCCATCATTACTCTTGTTTTAGAAAAGTTGCCCCGGTGAAGAGTGGTCAACGAGTATCTTCAAAATATGGTAATTTACATATCCATACCCACCCCAAGGTATAAATATAAGATCTTGAACAAAATTAACGAAAGATCCAGATCTTCTTCATCACCAAGCATCCAGAACTCTCTCTATCGCAGTTCACGCATCCTGCTACACTACTATCGGCAATAAGGTAAAGTTTCAATTTTTATTTTTCAATTGAAACCCTAATAAACATAATTAACCTTTTTATATATCTTATAGAATCTTACCGTCAACTAATTATCATAAATTTCCTATTTTTCGAAGAATTTTTTTAGTTTTTTCTTGTGATTGTGTTGAATTTTTTTCATTGTGTGTATTTAGTGTCGAACAGGCGTGGGTTAGGGGTGGATTGGGTGTTTCCTAGTCTAAATAAAAGACCTTTTAGTCCTCTTTTAGTGATTTATAATTATGTGGTGAAGTATGCTATTACCCAGAAATTAATATTTTAAATAATTTATATTTTGCAGTTATGAGTGATATGGCTATTATGTTGGATTGGGAAAAATTACCTGTTGATCTAAAAGTTAATATATTATGCCGTTTACCTGAAGATATGATAATCAGGTTAAAGCTAGTTTCAAAAGATTGGTATTCTGTTATTTCTACTACCATTATTCCTAGTATTTCTCCACCATCATCCTCCTCCACTTTCTGTGGCATTATCTACGGTAAGGCCCTAGCTAATCCCCCGAAGAGATTCGTATCGTTTGCTGGTTATGGAATACATTATTCACGTTTTAACGGTAATTATTCTCAAAAGTATTCTTCCCATTTTCCATTTAAACTTGACCCAGATGACCTTCAAGACACATGCAATGGTCTCTTACTTGTTTATCATGATAGTATTTATTATGTTTATAATCCCACCACTTATGAGCTTATTCAGATACCCCATTCTCTTCCCGAAGAACATGAACCTGTTAAATGTTTTGCTTCACTGGTTTTTGATCCTATTAAGTCGTTTGATTATAATATCATAACCACCTATACCCCAACTGTTACAAATCCACTAAAGATTCATACTTTTTCATCTCATACTCGTGAATGGGAATGTCAAGATATTGAGGTTGATGATAGTATAAATGGTGCGGAATGGATAATGCGTTGTGTGTATTTAAACGGTGTTGTTTACAGAATGTTGGACACTAAATATCTCCTTTGTATAGACTTGCAAGGTAAGAGTGGAGATTTAATCGTAAGGACAATCGAGCTTCCTAAAGACGATAAGATTAATAAACCTATAAATGGAGTAATCGGTGAATGTAATGGAAGTTTATATTATTCAAATAATGACAACTTAACACTTAAAATTTGGAAGTTAAACGAAGGTCTTCATTGGATACTTGTCTATCAAGTCACCATTGATGAGCTTTGCTCAACGTTTGAACCAAACAAAAGAGACCGATTATTATATCCAGCATATAAGAGAGTTGTGGACAAATATCGTGGTACAAATTTGTTTAATTTTTACGCTTTTCATCCAAATTCTGATGAGATTTTCTTGGTCACTCCTGATGTGATTCTAAACTACAATTTTAAAAATAAAATCTTAGAAGTCACCTTCTTTCTCTTTGAAAAATGTGAAATACTCCCTGGTCATAATTTCTTCTTGCCTTACTCAAGATGCTTGGCTATTCTAAATCCGCTCAAGTTCTGAATTTGTAAGTAATATTTCTTCTTCCTTGAAATTGCTTTTATTCACACACTTGTTTACTCACCTTTTTAACTAACATTGTGTAGGTTTGAAGAAAGGGCAATACTGATTCTAGCATATCGAGACAACAGTACTTGATCAATGGACCTCATCTTTTTTAAAAGATTATTATTATTATTTTATACAATGGTTTGAAATTTATTGAAACTATTTCTTTATTGTGAAATTGTCATGTTGGACATATAAATAAGTTATACATTCTAAATTTCATCTTAATTATGCAATATATAAATATTTGATTTGGTTTCGTGTTAAGCCTCTGTTTTAACTAAGTTTTATATTCTAAAATTCATCCTAATATACAAGTCCATGACCCAACAAAAGTTACTTCAAAGGTTCAATTCCGCCAAAAGACTAGAATACACAAATTGTTTCACGGTAAAACCTTTCATTTATCATAACTCACCCTTATTAAACAAATTGTTTCAAAATCAAATATATAATAGGTGCCCAAGCCAAATCGTCTGTCTCTCTGCTACTTTCTTCATGTTTTAATAAATGAATGGACAAGTGTGAAACTGGGTGGTTGTGGTGTAAAAATCTCTGCTCTAAGAAGTTGTCTAGGTGTTAAAAGATAGACACCTACGATAATTCCATAATTCCACAGTGACACCTACGATAAATCAAACTGGTTTGATCAGAACTTCCAAAATATAACAGGTCAAGTGAGTAAATCCTAGATTAAGGCAAGGATAACTAAGGTTTTGGCAGTAGAACCCTCATACCGAGGAGACACATGGGAGCTTTGTTATAATAATAGGAATCTTGGCGATGTCAACGTTATTCTATCTATTGGTTCGCGAACACCAAAATAGATGGTGAAAATCTGCGACGACCTAGAGTGTATGCGAGATTACAATTGGGCCACACACATGGTTGAGTTTGTGATGAAGACTATTCAAACCGGGCTGTTGAATAATATATTAGGACGCGTGCTTGTATTTTTTGTAAGTGGTGTTTGATGTGCTCCAACTAGGAAATGAATCGATAGATGTATTCTACTAACTATAAAAAAATAATTTGCAGCCATGGTTTTTCAAACACGTTACGATGATGGCGTCGAAGTACTATGACCGTTACCCAAGGCTTCTAAATTGGAAAGTTAAGTATGAGATGACAAATCCTTTCAAAGCTACCGTGTTTAAATGGAACTAACACTAAGATCTACGTTGATTGAAGATCATTTATCCAACTTCGGTCCAATGTATGTTGAGGGTGTTGTACAAGAAACTGCGAGTATGAAAAACTTGCACAACCAGGTTGAGGATCTTGAAGCACGTAACGGTCAACTTCCACTAGAGCTTGAAGCAATCCGATAATGTAGCTGAGCCGATTTAGTCTAGGTTGAAGCTGAACGAGATACTCTACTAAAGCAGCTAGAGTCATCTATCGTGAGAACCGAGTCCAACGAGATACAGAATCTGAGAGAGAAAAACCTCATATTGAAAATAGAGATGGACATTATGCAAAATTCGAGTACACTTATTCATATGTAGTGTCATCAATATAAGATGTTGAATGTATCTGGTGTCTCAATCGAATAAAGTCGGTGGAACATTTTCTTCTTTTTTGCCTAGTCAGCCAATTCATTTGGACAAGATCAACACTTCGGAGTTAAAGTGCAGGAATATAACAATTTGGATCTTGGCACTTGGACCCAAAAAATAATTAATTCATATTCTAAAGTAGGTTGGGGTAAAAGAACAGTTGTTGATATCGTATTTATTCTAATCTAAAACATATGGAAATCAAAAATGAAAACATACATAAAAATACACGACTAAAAGTGGATAATTTCATAAAGACTATGAACGACCTTATGCAAGAATTATTTGTACGGACTGGAGAAACAATAAGTTGTCAACAAATAATAATTCAGGTTTGTCATATGAACATATACTTTATTTTGATATATATTTCATGTGTGATATATCTTTTAATTGTTCATATGAGCCTACATGAATCAAAATTATACAAATACACCTGCATACATATTGATATAAGTATTGATCAGATTTTTTTTTTTAACAAAGAAAGCTAATATATTAAAATAAAATGCAACGGAGTTCAACCAATTCGAGAAGCAACAAAAGTATCAAAGTCATTATAAGCCAAATTCTGAAATCCAAAAGGAATGTTACAAGTCCATAAAGGAGATAAAGAAGAGTTAAAAAAGCCTTCGCTAGCCAATCAGCAACTTTGTTCGTCGTTCTTCTAACACCACAGATTCGAAGATTAATGTGGTCTCTCACCATATTTTTGATATCAACGAGGATAGCCTTGTCCTTCCAATGACAGTTCAGGCTCGATGAATATACAACTTTAAGAACGGCTTCAGCGTCAGTTTCTATCCTGTCGCAGAGTGGAGCATGGGCTATAGCAAAGTGAACACCATTTCTCAGAGCTTTAGCTTCAACTTCAAAGTTGGAAGAGGCATAGATGTTCATGGTATAACCATTAATGATAGGGATGACAGTGGTTACGATTTTAATCCGAAACCGACGGATTACCGAACCGAATAAAAACCGATTATGTAACCGTGGTTAAATCTGTTAGGGTTTGGTTTTAAAAAGTGAAACCGATGGTTAAAACCGTTAGGTTATGGTTTTAGATTAAAAAAAACCCGAAAAACCGAAATCCGTTTTATATATATATAAATCTGATTTTATTTTTTATTTTACCAATTAAAGGCTAAAATCCATATATTTTTATATTTTGAAGTCCATCTTTCTTATATTTTTTTGATTTTTAATTACCAAAAGGCCAAAAGTCTCAACCCAACTATAGATAAGGATGGAAATGGTTATGGCAACCATGGATAAAACCGTTAGGTTATGATTCTGAAAAATGCAACCGATGGTTAAATCCTTTAAGTTAAAATTTTAGATAAAAATAAAACCGAATAACAAAACCCCATTTACTATCATCTATTTTTGTATATTTTATAGTACTATAGATAAAAAAATATTTTCATATCTCAAAACGAAAATCTAAATATTAGATTTAACAAAAGATGTAACAAAAACGTTATTTAATTGAAGATCAACATAATATTTTATATATTTGATATAAATTTGTGATCTTGTTTCAATATTTTCAATATATTTAGAGATTTATAGTTTGGCATGTCACAAGAGCGAGGCGAGGTTAGGAATCCTGCTGCGAGAGGAACGCCTGGCGGGCGGGGTTATGGTTAAAATCCGAAAAACCGTTTAAAAAACCGAATCCGAATTATTCGGATATGGTTTTGAAAAGTAAATCCGATGGTTAAATCCGTTAGGGTTTGGTTTTTGATAAATTAAATGGATATGGACATGGTTTTGGATATTTTTGCAATAATCCGATCCGTTGCCATCCCTAATTAATGATCTCGCCCTTCCAGTTGCGAATTACTGCGGCAGCAGTGGCTTTTCCTATCTTGAAGGAGGCATCAACATTCATTTTTAAATTCAGCTGTGAAGGATGTGACCAAATAGGGATAGAGGAAGGTCCAATATTAACAGGATTAAGTGGCCCATCAGAGGGTATAGTTAAACTCGTATCACCATCAAAGAAAATTTGCTTGTGAAAAATATCAATTAATTTAATGCAAGAATCAAAATCAATGGGGGATATTATGGAATATAAATTTGTTCATATTAAGCCAAATAACCCATAAACAAAGGATAACAGTAAGTAGTAGTTTGGTCCTTTCTTTAACATTTTTCCCATTTTTAATAATAGATCCAATCCACGAGTTAAATCCAAATTCATAAAAAAGGGGGGGGGGGATATGACAGTGGAGGGGAGATAAGAACCAAAAGGTTCTAGTCCATTCACATTTTAAGAATAGATGCTCAATAGATTCTTCTTCCTTAAGGCATATATGACAAAGATCAGTAGTGGAACAGTTTCTAGAAAACCTGTTTTGTTCAGTGGAAAGGGCATTCATCATAACACGCCAGAAAAAAGAATTTAAATTTAGGGGGAGCCTGAGAATCCCAATTCAACTTAAGAATATCAGAGTTGGGAAAAAGAAGGAGAGGGATGATGTGAAGAGATAGACAGTGGTAGAAAGGCAGAAATATAACCAGATTTACAAGAATAAGATCCATCCTTAGTAAATGGCCAAATCCAATCTTCATCTTGGGTGGTCCATGGGATATTAAGAGAAGAAATAACAGTGACCAACTCTGGAGAGAAGAATTGGGTCAACAAATCCATCTTCCAAGATTTGGTTGGAGTATGAATAAGATCAGCCACGAATTTCGGAAAATTAGGATCATCAGAATAGTTACCTGGTTTACCAATAAGCTTACCAGTCCAGTTATCTTCCCAAATGAGAGTATTATGACCATCACCTATAGCTTTGACTATGAGGGGTTTAAGGAAAGTACAACCCTTACGAATGTTGTTCCAAATCCAAGATCCCTTCTTTATATCACCAGTCTCAAGCATATCCTTATCAAGGAAATAAATTCCTTTAAGGACCTGATGAACAAGTGAAGAAGGGCGCAAAATAATGGAGCATGCCTGCTTCGCAAGGAGGGCTAAATTAAAAGCTTCCAAATTTTTAATACCTAGACCACCTGCGTTTTTTAAGGAAGAGACTTTATTCCAGTTAATCCAGTGGATACCATGATCCTCATCATTACCCCAAAGAAAATTGCAAGTCAGGGAATTAATTTTTTTTGATAACCCCTTTAGGGAGGGCTAATAGGGACATGAAATAAGTAGGGAAGGCATGAATGATAGAAGAAATAAGGACAGCCTTCCCTGCTATAGATAACAAGGATTTTTTTCCAACCACTAAGTTTAGAAGCTACCTTATCAATCAAAGAATCCATAGCTTTAGTTTTAGAGTTTCCCCACTCAGTGGGTAGACCTAAATAAAGCTCAAGATCCTCGGTAATAGGCATACGGAAAGCTTCAGAAATCAAATATCTCATAGAATCTGAGCAATTAGGACTTAAGAAGATGGAAGATTTATAAAGGTTGATGGTTAGACCAGAGGCAAAGCAGAACTTATACAGAGTTTCTTTAAACGCATGAAACTCCAATACTGAATTCCGAAGAAAGAAGGTTGAATCATCAGCGAAAAGAAGATGATAGATATGAGGACCTTGCCTACTTAATTGTATACCCTTAATATCACCCACCAAGAAGTCTTTTTCGAGAAGATGCAATGTAGTTGCGGATTGGCTAACTAAAAACACGCCATTTGGCATAGGTTTTGAGTTAGATAGAGGGTTAATCCCACCTAAATTAGCTGAACTAATCAAAGCTGATTTCCCAAGTGTAGGGGTAGGCTAAATTTTGTAACCGTTGGCGGTTTTAATAGTAAGATTTTGGACAAAAAAAATGAGGATGGAAAGAATATTTGAAACAATAGTAAAGAGGTAGGGGGAGAGAGGGTCCCCTTGACGAAGACCCCGGGAAGGTTTAAAAGTGCCTACCTTTTGACCATTGACCAAGACATTAAAATTAACAGAAGTAACACATTCTCGAATGAATGAGACCTAATTATCATTGAATCCAATTTTGTCAAGGATAGCTTATAGGAATGGCCAGCTAACTTTATCATAGGCCTTATGAATGTCAGCCTTAATAATGGAGTAGCTTTCTTTCGAATTTTTTCTGAGGTGCTTAAGTTTGTGTAGAACTTCATGAACTATGATAATATTGTCTTGGATGAGTCTACCCTTTACGAAAGCAGATTGGGATGGAGAAATAACACTGGGGATAATATGAGCAAGTCTAAGAACCATAACTTTCGAAAGAATCTTATAGAGGAAGTTGGTACAAGAAATGTGTCTATATTGTCCTATCTTCTGAGGATGTTTTCGTTTAGGAATAAGGACAATATTAGTATCACTAATAGACCCTAATGAACTAATCCAGAAAGGACCCCATTGCAAATGGCAAGAATGTCATCCTTAATAAGTTCCCAGAACTTTCGAAAGAATGAACCAGAGAAACCATCAGGCCCTGGGGCTTTAGAATCCCCTAACTACCACGTGGCATTATAAGCTCGTCAGGGGTGATAGGGGACATTAGCATCTCGTTTTGTGGTTGAGAAATGCAAGGACTAACATTATGAATAATTGGTTAAAAACCAACAACATGGTCATGAAACTTAGAGACACTAGAAGTCCAGGATTCATCATCCTTCAAAAGGGAGATCATTCTATTTGAAGCTCTTCTCAAACGAGTAGAGAGGTGGAAGAATTTAGAGTTCCTATCCCCTAACTTAAGCCATAACACTCTAGACCGAGTGACCTAATATTTTTCTTTGAGGGACCAAAAATACTCATTTTCTTTAGAAATTGAGGAGAATTGCTCCCGAGAAATATCAGATAGGCCAGAGGGATTAGATTGCATAAGCGCTTCAAGTTTTTTAGAAAGGATGTTAATGACAGCAGCATTATTCCTAAGGTTTACCTTCTTCCATATCAGGATGGTTTTCTTACATCTAATCAACCTCTTAGGGAATCTAGTTGAAGGGGGGCCAGAGAAGTTACGAGAAGATACAAGACACCCCTTAATAGCAGCAGAGCAAGACTCGATGTCCAACCAAGTGCGATCAAACTTAAATGCAGGTTTAGGAATAACAAAAGGAGGATAATCCCAATGGAGAACCATTGGAGAATGATCAGAACCAATAGGGGGAAAGTTTTGTATCCACGCATCAGGGAAAAAATCAAACCAAGTAGCAGACCCCAGACCTCGGTCTAATTTTTGTAAAATTAGGTTATCATCACTACGGCTATTCATCCAGGTAAAGGAACAACCTTTAGAAGGGATTTCATTAAGCTCATTAAGGGTAATGTTGTTATTAAAAATGCGCATCTCAGAAGGATTCTTACCCAAACCCCCAATTTTTTCTTGGGCTATACGAATATCATTATAATCATCAATAAATAAATTAGGGGCAAGGGGATCATTTTTAGTCACACTATTAATAACTTCCCACAAAAGTTTTTTACTATCAGCGTTAGGTAGAGTATAAATAAAATGAATGAACCAACTAACACCAGAATCAGAGAGGGTAGATAAAGAGATATGATTAATAGAGGAAGAAATTACCTCTGCATGCCAATCCTCAACAGTAAAAATAGCAAGACCTCCTGATATACCCACTGGGTCAACACTCACACAACAACTTTAATTTCAATTTTTTAGCAAAAACTAGCAACTTTCTCCTCTTGGTCTTAGTCTCGGAAAGACCAATGACCCGGGGTTTTTCCTTAGAGATTAACTCTCTAAGGTTCTAGACTGTCAAGGGGGACTCCGTCCCATGACCGTTCCAAAAGACCCCGATCATGGACCTTGTGGGGGTTGCCCAGTGCAACCACCCACATCATCAGGGATAACAGTCATCAGAGGAGTAACATCAACAACCATATCTAACAAGGGCACTTCAATCAAACCACCATCATCTTCCTTGAAACCCACCATCTCAGAATGGGATAACTTCTGTTTCTTAGCGCTAGGACCTCCTTCTCTTCCACCGGACGCTCCATAGAGATAGGAATGTCGGTGAAAGATTAGGAATAATCATGAGCAGGGGTGTCGGTAACAAGGTAAGTACTCGGAGACACCATAGGAGTAGAGGAGCCAGAAGAAGGAGACACCCGATTATGACCCACCACATTCGAATCAACCTTGGCGTAGAAACCACTTCATCAGTATTATGGGACGGTGAAGAGGAGATATGTATGCGGATGGGATTGGGTGGAGTAGGAGAAGGTGGATGGGTGTAGGGGAGAGGGGTGTTATAAGGGGTTGGAGGGGATGAGGGAGTGGCTACAGCAGATTCGATGAGAGGATACTGAGCGGGGATTTTGTTATGATTGGGATTGACCCATTGAAGATTGGTATTACCTCGAGTAGGGTTAACTCTAGACCACGTTCGATTTGACCCACGGTTACCAGATGTGGGTTTGGCCAACACAGGCCCATCATTCTTTTTGGGCCAAGCAGGCCACTTATCTTTCGAAGAATCACCATCAAACTTTCTTTTGGATCCAGACCAATTAGAGGATGGACTGGGCTTGTTACCAAGGGAAACGGGCCTCGAAGAGGACTTAGGAGCAGATACCTTCACACGTGTAAAAGTAGGACCACCATCTTTACCTTTTCCAGAAGAAGATTTAAAAATATGTTCAACACCGGTCGGATCTGAAGCAAATCTTTCAATAATTCGTTGACTACAAGAGCATAATTTTGTTCCGAATTTGAGGAGCAACCTCGTAAAAATGAAGGAACATTCTCGTCTTTATTACTACCAGCCTTATCCATAGTTAGAGTATTAATTGAAGAGGGACCACCACTGTTCCTGGGTTTAGACGTAGGACTTAGGAGAAGAGGTGTTGGTTATTCTGGAACTGGCCATCGGAGGAGACGAGCCATTGGTGTTTCTAGAACCAGCCATCGGAGAAGAGTATGATGGGAGGAGAAGGGATGATGAAGGGAGGCGAACGAACGACGAAGAGTTGAAGGAGGATGAACGCGGGGAGGGTAAGGTAAATTTATTTAGGGGTAATTGATTTTAGCGTTAGTAAATGGGTAGCTTTTAGGTAAAATGACAAACATACCCCTGGACACGTAGGCAATCACATCTCAGCTATAGGTGACGTCATGCTGAAGTGGCGCTGAGGTGGCACTAACGTGGCACCATGTGGCGTTGACGAATGGTCAACTGACAGAAAAATGAAAAAAGGGCTAACGGTGTCACAAAAGGTGAAGATATGGGGGCGTAAAAGGGTAATTTTGAAGATCAGGGGTGGCCCGTGCACTTTGGTCATAGTTAAGGGGTCAGTCGAGGGCTTTACCCTAATAATAATCATAGTACTAATATAAAAGTTCATTTGAAGGATAAAGTGAAACATTTGAACAACACAAACAATATTATTAATACAAAGAGAACCATAAATATCAATGTTGATGCTAGTTATATTGACAGTATTAAACAAAATGGAGTTGGTTGTATTTATCAAATTTGTAAAGAGGAATCATTCAAGCGCAAGCATCGAAGCACAAAGCAGAATCAACACTTGAATCTGAGACATTAGAAAAATAGAGAAGTAATTTTGATGGCACAATTTTATCCAGTTACTGAAGTTTTTGTGTATAGTGATTGTAATAACATTATAAGTCACCTGGCAAATAGTTCCCGGCAACCAAACAAGAACGAAACAATACATTTGTACCCGGCAAACTACGGCTCAGCTACTTTCTTCATGTTTTAATAAATGAATGGGCAAGCGTGGGCCAGTTGTAGAGTTCTATACCTTCACAAACGGTCCTATGAATTTGAGGCTATCTCATAAATACATATAAATATAACCAGGGACAATAATATACTATATAATAATCCTAATACTAATAGTAAAGTTCATTTGAAGTATAAAGTGAAGCATTTGAATAAGGCAAACAATGTTATTGATACAGAAGCACAAAGCAGAATCAACACTGGGAACTGAGACATTAGGGAATAGATAAGCAGTTTTAGTGGCATAATTTTATTCAGTTGCTGAAGTTTTTGTACCGTGGTCGTAATAACATTATAAGTCACTGGCAAATAGTTCTCCACCCTCGTATAGAGATATTTTGATTTTGTAGAATCTCTAATATTATTAGAGACGGGAAGATTAATATCTTCTTTACTCGAAGAATAAGAATAGAGACACTGAGTGGATTGCCAAATATTATCTCTCGCATAGTTTATTTGGTAATTGAGCCTACAACATACTTTAGATAGAATGGATTTTGAGGGCTCGTTTCTATGAGTATTGGATGAAACTTTTTGTTATCTTTGGTTTTTCATTGTTGTACTTATTAAAAAAAAAGGATTTATCTTTTTTTTTTTGGGGTAGGTTTTGTTAAAAAAATATGTTTAACTAAAGTATCTAATTGTTAAATGTAAGTTTCAATAATTTACTTTAGAAAATAAATATTTGTAAAAGAAACTTCTCAATCTTTTTATACTTATACTACCTTTATTATTACATATATTATTTTATTTTTAATATAATATTCATTTTTTAATATTAAACAAATAATGTGGCACCTCCACCACCATTAGGAATACCACCACCACCACCTACTACTACTAATTCCATCACACACACGCGGTCAGATTTTAAAAAAAAAATCATAACTAATTCTGAAAAAATTAGAATATTTTGGACGAGGTCAATTAATATTTACGTATATCATTTTTTTTATTCTTTTAAATTTTAAACTTCTTCTATTTTTCATTTTACAGATATAAAATTCATTATGTGGTGAAGTATGCTATTGGACCTTAAATAATAATTTTGCAGTTATGAGTGATATGGAGTGGGAAAAGTTAATATATTATGCTGATAGAACCACACCAAAGTTCAAATTTATATTGAGTATGTAAGAGAGGCGTGGACAAATATTGTGGTTCAGGGTTCAACGTTTAGGTTTTAGGGTTTACGGTTTACGGTTTAGGTTTTAGGTTTTAGGTTTTAGGGTTTAGGGTTTAGGTTTTACAGTTTAGGGTTTAAGATTTAGGGTTTAGGGTTTATAGTTTTATACCAAAATTCATTAATGGCCAACTATAGTATCTCCTATAGTCTCAAACTAAACATCGTGTCCATATACCAACAATGATTGCATACACAAATTCAATAACGACACAATAGGTGTATACCCAAACCCAAAAAATGACCCAATATAGTAGCCTTTGGAAGTTTTAAATTAAATCAAAATATGTATACATCACAATGGGTGTATTCCCAAATTCGATAACGATACAATGGGTGTATGCCCATATTAAATACCGACAACTATAATAAATACCGACAACTATATCTTATTTTTTTGTAGTATAAGAAATATACAAAATATGTATACACCTACAACGGGCGTATAACCAAATTCATTAATGACCCTTTATAGTATCTTTTGTAGTCTCAAATTAGCCATCATGGCTATACACGAACAAATTCATAATATGACACACTGGGTTGGGTGTATACCCAAACTCAAAAACGATTCAATGTAGTAAATTTTGAAAGTTCCAAAATAAAACAAAATAGGCATTCACCATAATGGGTGTATACCCAAACTCAATAACGACGCAATGGGTGTATACCCATATTCAATAGCGACACCTATTTGTTATCTTGTTTGTAGTATAAAAAATAAACAAAATGGGTATTCACCTGCAATGGTTGTATCCCAAATTTATTAATGACCCAATATAGTATATTTTGTAGCCAAACCCAAAAAACGACCCTATATAATAGCTTTTGGAAGTTTCAAAGTAAAACAAAATGGGTATACACCACAATGGTGTATACCTAAATTCATTAATGATGCAATATAGTATCTTTTGTAGTTTCAAACTAAACATCATGTCTATACCCCCAACAATGGGTGTATACATAAATTCAACAACTGCACAATGGGTGTATACCCCAAACCCAAAAAACGACCCAATATAGTAGCTTTTGGAAGTTCCAAAGTAAAACAAAACGGGTATATACCACAATGGGTGTATCCACAAATTCATTAATAACCCAATATAATATCTTTTGTTGTCTCGAACTAAACATCATGTATATACCCCCAACAATGGGTGTATACCCAAATTCGTTAATGAACCAATATAGTATCTTTTGTAGTCTCAAACTAAACATCATGTCTATAACCCAACAATGGGTGTATACACAAATTCAATAACGGCGCAATGGGTGTATACCCTAAACCCAAAAACGACCCAATATTAGCTTTTGGAATTTTCAAAGTAAAACAAAATGCGTATACACCACAATGGGTGTATACCCAGATTCATTAATGACCTAATATAGTCTCTTTTGTAGTCTCAAACTAAACATCATGTTTATACCCCCAACAATTGGTGTATACACAAATTCAATAACGACACAATGGGTGTATACCCCAAACCCAAAAAATGACCCAATGTATTAGCTTTTGGAAGTTTCAAAGTAAAACAAAATGGGTATACACCTTCCTTATATGACCGAATGGGCGTATACACATTCAGTAACGACACCTATATTGGAAATGGTTGGGCATACGCCCATCAAGATCATCTTTACCGTCTTTGACATTATGTAGGGTTGGGTATACGCCCATCAACCTCCTCTTGGGTATACACCCATTGGAAATGGTTGGGCATACACCCATCAAGATCATCTTTCCCGCAAGCGACCTTATGTATGGTTGGGCATACGCCCATCAACTATATTTATGTATACATCCATTCAAAATGGGTGGGTATACGCCCATCACCATCATCTAGGAAGCATTACTGGACTTTCTGTATGGTGTGGTATACGCCCATCAACTACGTTTTATTATACACCCGTTTGAATTACTAGTCAAGCATTGTAAGTGTATACTAAACGGTTATGTTACCAATAATGACCGAGCTATTTCTGGTGTGCTCATCAAGATTATCTTTTCCGTAGTTGACATTATGTAGGGTTAAATATACGCACATCAATATTTTTGGAGTATACACCCATTGAAAATGGTTGGACCTAAGAACATCATCCACGTTTGGATATACACCCATCAAAAATAGTTTAGCATACACACATCAAGATAATCCGTTCCCATCCTTAACATTATGAATTGGATCATCTTTTTTTTTTATTAGTGGTTGTAAGTTGTAACAGATAGCTCTTTATACTTTTATAATTTAATACGGCATGTTAAAAAAGTTGAAGCTTGAACTATAAAAACAAATAGAATCACAAGAAAACAAAAAGTCAAGTTTAATCTTCTAAAAAGAAAATCTTATCTGTCATGTAAACACATGATAGCTAATACAGAACTTCCATAGTACCATCAGATTAATTTGTAATCACTAAAAATAACTAATATTTTAAAGGATAATTGCGCTTTTCGAACAAAAAAAATGAAGAAGGCTTATTTTTCTTAAAATATTAAACGTATTCAATAGTACAAGGGAATTACAAAATGATACCTTCTCCACATTTGATTGCATTAGAGTGAAAATTTGTCTCGATTATTTTCAAATTATACTACAAATATTTGCATGGACTATACTGCAAAATTCCTATACTTGCACAATTAACGTATTATTATCATCATCACTATCCGTGTATAATGAAAGAATACCTGAGCAGCAACATCAAAATCAAAGAGATCTAATTTAATCCATTTGAAATATCTATTAATCATACTACTAAATTATTTAGGGAAAATGACCCAAAAAATCAAAATAATATTATTTTCAGCCCAATAACATCAATGACAAAATTTCTTCCCAATAACATCATTAACTAAATTTTGTCCTTGATGGGAATCGTCCTTGACGGAAATCGTCCTTGACGGGAATCGTCCTTGACGGGAATCGTCCTTGACGGGAATCGTCCTTGACGGGAATCGTCCTTGACGGGAATCGTCCTTGACGGGTAAACATGTAATCTTATAATAGTAAGTTAATGGATGATTCTTTGGGGCAAGTATAATATTATTTTGATTTTTTGGGTCATTGACCCTATTATTTATATTATTAATTAAGCACTTTAACAGTTGTTCTCTCATTCAACATTAATTTGAGCACATTGCATAATTGATCTCACATCTTGTTTCTGGAGTAGAGAGTTTTTTTATGCAATACATGAAATTGAGAAACCGGGTAAACAAATATAAAAAGCAGCAGCATCCATATAACTAGTTACACCTACCAAATTAAAGTAGGTCCCTGTGTTATGCAAAAATAACAAAATACACTCACATGATTCGAAAACTACAATAACGTTGCAGGGGTATATTTGTTATTATTATTAACTCATCCAAGAAAGGTCTCACAAACCTCTCGTAACTGAAATTCATTTGCTTCTCTGCATTATTCATAAAATTACAAGGTTAAATAAATTTCCCACCCCAGAGAAGAAAAAAAAAAAGAAAAAAGAATACCTTGCAAGAAATATAATGCAAGTAGAAGAGATTCTCTATATTCATTTGCATTAAAATGTCAAGAAAGATACAAAATTGTTTCTTTCTTGTTGGGCTGCAGCTAGATTTTAGGGATTCTTGGCGCCAATAAAATATTTGATTTAAAACAGTTTGTTTACTTGCATGTAATCAAGGGTGTGTTACAATAAGTGAAGGGTTTAACAAAAACACGTAGAGGTATTCTAGTCTTTCGGCTGGGTTGAACCTTTTAAGTAACTTTTGTTGGGAACCAAATATTTATTTATATGTTACATGATTAAGATAAAATTTAGAATATAAAACTTACTTAAACCAGAGGCTTAACACAAAACCAAATCAAATATTTATGTATTGCATATTTAAGATGAAAATTTAGAATACACAACTTATTCAAAACAGGGGGTTAACACGAAACCAAATAAGTCCAACATGACAATTTTACAATAAAGAAATAGTTTCAATAAAATTTCAAACCATAATAATAATATTCTAAAAAAGATGAGGTCCATTGATCAAGTATTGTTGTCTCGCTATGGTAGAATCAGTATCGCCCTTTCTTCACACCTACAAAATGTTATGTTAAAAAGGTGAGTAAAAAAGCAAATTTCAAGGAAGAAGAAATATTACTTACGAATTTAGAACTTGAGTGGATTTAGAACAACGGAGCATCTTGAGTAAGGTAAGATGAAATTATGACCAGGGAGTATTTCACATTTTTCAAAGAGAAAGAAGGTGACTTCTAAGATTTTATTTTTAAAATTGTAGTTTAGAATCACTTCAGGAGTGGCCAAGAAAATCTCATCAGAATTTGGATGAAAAGCGTAAAAATTAAACAAGTTTGTATTACGATATTTGTCCACGCATCTTTTCATTGCTCCATATAAAGGATGTTGTCTCTTTTGTGGTTCTAGTGAGGAGTAGAGTTCATCCATGGTGACTTGATATACAAGTATCCAATGAAGACTGTCATTTAACTTCCAAATTTTGAGTGTTGAGTTGTCATTATTTGAATAATATAAACTTCCTTTACATTCACCGATGACTCCATTTATAGGTTTAATCTTATCGTCTTTAGGAAGCTCGATTGTCCTTACGATTAAATCTCCACTCTTACCTTGCAAGTCTATACAAAGGAGATATTTAGTGTCCAACATTCTGTAAACAACACCGTTTAAATACACAGAACGCATTATCCATTCCGCACCATTTATACTATCATCAACCTCAATATCTTGACATTCCCATTCACGAGTATGAGATGAAAAAGTATGAATCTTTAGTGGATTTGTAACAGTTGGGGTATAGGTGGTTATGATATTATAATCAAACGACTTAATAGGATCAAAAACCAGTGAAGCAAAACATTTAACAGGTTCATGTTCTTTGGGAAGAGAATGGGGTATCTGAATAAGCTCATAAGTGGTGGGATTATAAACATAATAAATACTATCATGATAAACAAGTAAGAGACCATTGCATGTGTCTTGAAGGTCATCTGGGTCAAGTTTAAATGGAAAATGGGAAGAATACTTTTGAGAATAATTACCGTTAAAACGTGAATAATGTATTCCATAACCAGCAAACGATACGAATCTCTTCGGGGGATCAGCTAGGGCCTTACCATAGATAATGCCACAGAAAGTGGAGGAGGATGATGGTGGAGAAATACTAGGAATAATGGTAGTAGAGATAATCGAGTACCAAGTTTTTGAAACAAGCTTTAACCTAATAATCATATCTTCAGGTAAACGGCAGATTATGTTGGCTTTTATATCTATCGGTAACTTTTCCCACTCCAACAGAATCGCCATATCACTCATAACTGCAAAATTATTTAAAATATTAATTTCAGATCCAATAGCATCCTATATTCTAGTTCAAGAAGCGCTAAAAGAGGGCTAAAAGGTCAGTAAAAATTTGGAACAAAAAAAAAAGGTTAATTATGTTTATTAGGATTTAAATTAAACAAATAAAAATTGAAACTTTACCTTATTGCTGATAGTGTAGCAGGATGCGTGCAGTGTGATAGAAAGGGTTATGGATTCTTGGTGATGAAGAAGATGTGAATTTTTCGTTAATGTTTTCCAAGATCTTATATTTATACCTTGGGTGGGTATGGCGGTGGTAGAGATATCTTGGGGTGGGTATCGCGGTGGTATGGATATGTAAATTACCATATTTTGAAGATTACTCATGGACCACTCTTCACCGGGGCAATTTTTTTAGAAAACCCCAAACAACATTGCACATTTTAAAACAAGAATAATGCTGCTGGTATCACTTCAAGTAAACAAACTAAAACCTAACTAAAATAAAAAATAGGCCGAGCAATCGTCACCCAGTGTTGTTTGTTTTTTTAAATAATAAGTACTGACGACTGAATGAAACAACTGAATAAAATTTATTTTGTTAAGAGACGATATCTGAATGATTCAGACTTGGTTTAAAATTTTAATGAAACAGACCAATTAAGCGGCATTCCGATCTGAATTGGTTAGAAAAAACAAATTGTCTTATTGATTCAGTGTCTTAATGAATCAGATTAATATCTCATTAAGTGCAAACAAAAAAAACTTTAAAAAAAAAAGTAATGATACATACCACCCAAAATCATACCACCCAATGACGTGGCGTGAATTGGTTGGTAAAAATTCTTTAATCAAATCGAGAAAATAAATAGATTACGATTTATAACCAACCAATTCATGACACGTCACTGGATGGTATTTGAGTGGTATATTCATTACTCAAAAGAAAATCCCCTATTAAGTTCTGAAAACAAAAACCCAAACCCACCTCTCCTTTCAGCCTCTCTCTCTGTCTCACTAGCCCACTCGATCCTCTCCGCCCTGCATAAGGAAACCACTGGCGCCGCCTTCTCAGCCTTTCCACCAGCAATAGCCACGATGACCGGCGTGGCTTCAACATCGCCGCTCCAGATCTCTCCACCAGCAACAACCACTTTATTCTACTGCACAACCACAACGGTTCCCTACCATTACCGCTACCACCGTACTGCTCTGCCGTACTGCTTGACGCCACCCATCACCATCTCATGCGCAACCATCTTCTCGACGGAGCTCTCACACATAGCCATCTCCTTGTCGGAGCTCTTCTGCACAGCCATCTGCAGCAAAGTCCTCTTGAACGGAGACCAGCAGATCTCGGCGCCATCGCAAAAAAACCGCTGTGACTCCTGATCTCGGCGAACCAGCGCCGCCCCGTGTCCTTCGTGGCTCCACCATCACGGTAAGGCTCGAGTTTCAGTAGCGCCCCCTTTTCCATCTTGTTTGCAACTCGGTGCACCACTACCACGCTCCACAATCATCAAACCAGCGCCACCCCGTGGCCTCCTTGGCTCCACCCATCTCCTCTCCGATCTGGTTGTCCTTCTCCGATTCACCGACGCCGCTCACCTACTCGGATCCATCGTCGCCAAAGTCGGACCACAGAACCAAGGCCCAACAAGTAGCGCTCAAACTCCGATCCATTAGTTGTTGTTTATTTTTATTTATTTTTTCTGATCAAGTTTTTTTTTCTTTTTCTTTTTAACTCCAGTATATATTGTTAAAAGATTTATTTGTTTTATAGATCTAGATTTAGATGTGTTTGGAATGTACCTACACAATGTATTTGGAATGTACCTACACGGTGTATTTGGAATGTACCAAAGTGGTTTGTTTGGAACGTATCAATTTGTTTTTATCGTGAAAAAGTTACCGTGAATAGATTTGTGTATTGTTTTTTCGGGAAAAACTTTGTTTGGCATGTACCAATGGGAGGATCTCGAAACGATATCTTCGATCGATTTCTAAACAAGACCGGACAATAACCTTGTACATAAACAAAAACCCTCCATAAGTCTAGAAAAATACTATTAGTGACCGTAAAACGTATAACCAAACATAAATAGCATTTGGTACGTACCAAACCCAGGAAAATTGGTGCTTCCTAACACGTAATTATTGATCTGTACAAAACTTAAAAATATTGGTATGTATCAATAACGAATTGAGTAAGGGTATAAGGATATAAAATCTAAGTAAAAAATCAAACTTATGCCTTTGTTAGAATGATTTTTTAGTTAGGAATCTGTGAAGAATGTTTTGATTTTTTGGGCTTCTAAAAGCAATTTCTTCCTCTCCACCATACTCCCATGAAAGTTAGGTGAATTATCCATTCAACTTTCTTAGAATGTGTTTGTGTTCAATAAGGGGATCCTATTTTTTAAGGCCCCATCATCTGATTAATAAGAAAAAGGCCTATCTCAACTAAACTCTAACTAGCCCACTAAAAGTCAATTCAAAAAGATAAAAAGATAAAAAAAAAACCACTATTTCCTCTTATAGTCTCGGTGAACCATTAAATCAAAACAAAATACTCATTAGAGTTTGGAAATTAGAAAAAACAACTCTTTATTGTTCTCTCTCTCTAAAACCGTCCGACCTCTACACAAGAAAACAACCCACCACCAAGATCTCACCTTCCCACAATCAAGCTCACCTTCTCGCCGCCTCTCCCCACATCTTCACCATCGGAGGTCGTGGCTCTCCTGCAGCAAACCCAGGTCCAGACTCCCTCCGTCCATTCTCCACCATCGGATCTCCAGATTTGTCCATAAAGGCGCCGTCGATTGGGACCATTCTCCACCACCATCCTACGCCGGATCTCCCACGTAAGCAAACGACACGGTTTGTGGCCATTGTGCACTGCAGAAGTGCAAGATCAACTGCCATTGACCCTCCGTCTTTGCCATCTGTATTCCAGAAAACCTTCGGCATCGTGGACCTATCTCCACCACCAAGAAAGCGCCACCGATCGTGGCCTTTCTCCACCACCAAGAAAACTCTTCATCACTCCCGCACAATAAGCCTGCCGCCGACGTGACTAAGATAACTCTCAATGACAAAAGTGCTATGACAGAAGCCAAGTAAGATTGGGAACACCCAAGTAAGAACCAAAAGAAGTGCTATGACAGAAGCCACTTGCTAACATTAGATCTTCTTGTATCTGATCCGGGACATTTGAAGAGAAATAAATCAAGGATTTATCGGTACTAATCGTCTGACCTGCTTCTTTTCAAAATATATCCATCGTCTCTTGTATTATTTGTATCTGCAATAAAGAAGCTTCACCAAACATGATTAAATCATACGCAAAAAATAAATGAGATAGTTTTGGACCACCGTGACCAATCCTAATCTCCTTCCACCTCCCCGAGTTACAAAGCTCCTGAATTAAGATTGATAGCCTTTCCATACACATGACAAATATATACGGAGATAGAGGATCCCCTTGTCGGATACCCCGGTGGGGCGTAAACGGCTGTAGGGGCTCCCCATTCCATAGAACTCACATCTCATTCTCCTGCATACTTGACATAATTAACTTTATCCAGCTATCCGGAAGCCCAAAATGGTTGATTGTTTCTTAAATAAACTCCCATCTTATTTTGTCATAAGCTTTCGAGAGATCAATTTTGAGTGCCATGATTCCACTCTTCCCTTGATGGTGGCGCATCTTATGATCCACCTCCCGTATCAACACAACATTGTCCACCGTAGAGCGACCTGGCAAAAAACTACTTTGGCAAGGGCCAATAATGTTAGACGGAATAGGCCTTAGTCTTTTGACTATGGCCTACATAATAAACTTAACAAGACAATTAATAAGACTAATCGGACGATATAAACTTACCCGATTCGGGTCTGACACGTATAAGTGTACCATTCAGACCCGAAGGAAGATGACCGGATTGGATTGCTTCTCGAACCAACCTATAAACCGAGGGGCCCAAAGTAACCCAGCACTTTTGGTAAAATGCAGCGGACATACCATCCGGTCCAGGTGCTTTGGTCGGATTCGATTGTAACACCACACAGCGTATCTCTTCATCCAAAAAAGGTCGATCAAGCTCTCTAGTAACCTCCAATCCGATAGGACCAACAAATGGCATTGTATATCCTTCTGACTTATTATTAGGAGCTTCATATAGGAGCTCAAAATATTCTCTAACCATTTGTTTCAACTCTTCTTCATCCTCCACCCAATTATTTAGATCATTTAGCAATCTCTTACATCTACCTTTTTTCTTTCTTATAGAAGCGCCAAGATGATAATATCGCGTGTTTCTTTCTCCCGAATCAACCCACTTCATTTTTGCATTCGGAAATTGCATAGCTTCTTCTTGATCAATGACACTTTCATATTCTTTATCTAGCTGAATACCCATCTCACGCATTGATAAATTATATGAAACCTGTAGTGATTTCTGAATACCCCTAATTCTGGCACAAAGTTTCCTTTTCTTACGATTTAGGTTTCAAAAAACCTCTACCTTCCATTTATTTATTTGAGACTGAATTACCACTATACTTTCGCCAATGCCCATATTATTACCATCCCATTTGCTATTCACGAAGTCTTGAAAATCTTTATGCAGACACCATGCTGTTTCGAACCTAAAATGTCTTGAATTTATCATAGGTCTCTGGGTTGGACACACTTGTATTAGGATAGACATGTGATCTGAATGTACCCTTGCTAGGTGAATTACTCTTGTATTCGGAAATAGGAGCTGCCACTCAACATTACCATAGGCTCTGTGGAGTCGTTCTATGATACGCTGTCCCGAATTCCAAGAATTACTCCAAGTGTAGCGAGGGCCCTCGAAGCCAAGATCGATCAGTCCATAACTTTGTCTCCATTCTTCTTGAGACACCCGGAACTATTGGCATATTGCCCCCATCGATAAGTTGTTTTAATGTGACAAACCCTCTATTGTTTACTGTGCTAATTATACTTTATTTATATTGATGTCTCCTCATTTACGATGATAAAATATACTTCTGAGACATTATTTTAGGCGTATTTATTAGAGTATAGGTCGAATTTAGCTTAATTTAGTGGACTTTCCTATTTTGAGTCTTGATTTAGTAACGTAATATTTTTAGAGCATATTGGGTTTAATTGTTTATTTAGTGTGAAGCTTTAAAGATAATTATGGAGATTAATTAGAGTCCAAGTCAAAGAGTACAATATATGGAAAGAGATTTGCATGGAAACTGGAGATAAAGGTAACAAAGGCTAAAAACATGGAAAAGGAAAAGCTGCCTAAATCTGAATTTCTGCAGCAACGCCTAAAGAAGTGGTGATAACTCAAAAAGGAAGCCTATCTTGGAAGATTCCTTTCATAGGCACGTAGATAATTCTGTGACGATTCTTTTGGTATATTGTGGAGTAAAAACCAACCAATAACGAAGAAGATATGCTCAAAACAGTTCAGCAGTAATTATCCATACGAATTTGAGTTGGGCTTGGAGTCCATTACTTATCCTCTCCTTCAAGAAACGAATTAGGTCAACCTATACACTATAAATACATCCTCTTAACACTCTTAAATCACCCTTGGTAAAACCTTAAACCAAGAGGAATCTTACAACACAAGAAAAGAAGTCTGGAAGGAGCTGTTCATCACAATGTCTTCTTCTACCTTTGAATTTGTAATTTCTTTCTTTTCTTTCATGAACTAAATTTCTTTAGCTTGAGTTTTAGCATATATGTATGAACCCTAGTTTTGATTGACATCTATCTAATTTGGGAACTTAATGTTTTAATTTGAATTATAGTTTTTATTCTCTGTTTATGTGTTTGGATTTATATTTTGTGTTCTTGTGGAGTGCACCCATATAGAATTACCATCTAGTAGTTAGGTCACCATTGACAACGGTGTTTAATTACATGTTTAGCACATAACGTCTAGTATTTGGTTTAGATCTGACAAATCAACCTAACTAGATAATCACTATGGTTTAGTTCTTGTGACTATTTACCAATTACAGGAAAAGTTTGCTTAGGAAGCCTTATTGACACAGGTAAATCCTATTTAAAACTACCTAGCGTAATTGGAACCGATTATTGAAATACTACATAATTCACCCTTACATGTTTAGAACGGCAAAACTAGTGGGGATTACATGCTATTGACTCAAGCTATATTCTCATACTACTTCTCTTTCGTATTTATTTTCTGTCTTTTAATTCTTAGTTTTAACATAGTTTAATTTAGTTTAATCAAAAACCAAATAAATATCTATTTGTCTTTACTTTTATTGCGTTTTATCTGTTCTAGCTTTAATTATTTGCACTTGATATATTGCATAAGATTCCCCTAACCTTCGTAGTCTCTGCGGAACAAATCTTACTTATTTTCTAAAACTTGCATACGATCTGTATACTTGCAGAACCGTGCTCAGTCTAGGGTGATTATTTGCTTTTATTTATATCTTATTTTATCACACCCTAGGCCCCACCAAGTTTTTGGCGCCGCTGCCGGGGACTACATCGTTAGTCCTTGTGCATATATCTTGTGCTTTTATTTTAGTTAGTTCTATTTTACGCTTTTGTCTTTTAGTTTTTTTGTTTTATAGATAGTTACAGATGGAGAACCCAAGGAGACTTGAGCTACCCATCGAGTTTAGAGTGGAGCCACGAGGAATTCGCGCTCCAGAAATTCAAGCCGCTAAATTTAAACCAGATCCAGGGATGTTAACGCAGTTTGCAACTCATGGATTATTCAGCGGTGCTGCACATCAAGATCTGATCCGATATATTCAAAAATTCATGCAAATCTGTGATGCTTATATCGTAAGAGGAGTTACTAGGGAACATGTGTATTACGTGATGTTCCAGTTCTTCTTGACCGGAGGTGCAAGCGATTGGTATGATACCCAATACCCTCAAGTTATTCCAGATTGGGACAAGCTTCAAACAAGATTCCTAGACCGTTTCTATCCGGTTAGTAGACGTTTAAAATATATGTTGGAGCTTGAACAATTTATACAGAAAGACAGAGAGAGCTTGGGTGAAGCATGGTTACGATTTACAGAGAAGAAGGCGAGATGTCCATATCATAAATCCTCGCCGGAGTATTATTTAACCGTGTTTTATGGAGGCCTTAATAATAATTCAAGAGAGAAAGCAGATTCGTTAGGAAACGCAGGTTTTGTGTTACTAGATCCTGAAGAAGCTGAGTTGGGGATGGAAAGAATTCTTGAGAAAGAGAGAAGTTGGCCAAAGAAACCAGAAAAAGAAGACACTTCAGAATCTCTGAGGCTTAAAGAATTGGCTAAACAACTCAAAGAACTACAAGAACAAGCCCGGACAATTGCTCAGGTGAATGTAGTACGTGCAATTCCTTCTTGTCCTGTTTGTGGATCAAGAAATCATGTGTGGGAAGGATGTAAGAATAATCCAGCAGTAGCTTCCGTTACCTATCCGCAAGATAAATATTATTCTAATGGTTATACTTATCCTCAAGAAAGCTACGCTAATTATCAACGACCTCCACAACAAAGAAGTTGGGTCAGAAATCAAGAGACTTATCATCAACCCCAACCTCAATCCTATAATCCACCACCACCTATTCAGCAAAAGGCACCCATTGTTAAGAAAGCTTGTCAAGAAACAAAGAAAGATCCACCTAAACAATTAATGCAATTGGCAAAACAAGAACAAATCCAAAGCTTGAATTCGAGTATGGCTAAAATAATGCAAGCAGTTGAAACCAATATGAGTCGTAACCAACAGAAGATTCAAGCCCAGCAGAAGATTATTAAGCAACTAGAGCATACTTTATCACATATGGCAAGTACATTACAAAATAGGCCGAAAGGGAAACTCCCAAGTGATACTATTGCTCCTAGAGATGATTCTTGCCATGCAGTTGAATTGCGAAGTGGAAAACAACTACCTCCACCAAGACCGGAAACAGAACCAATCCCTATTCCAGAAAAGGGGGGAGAAGAAACTATCAAAGATACAGTAGAGGAGATAGTTAAACCAAAGAGTGTCCAAGTCGAGACACCTGAAAAGACGAGAAAACTAGTGGAACTTAATACACGCCCTCCACCACCATACCCTTCACGTGTCAGAAAGAAGGACAATGACCTGGAATTCAAGAAGTTCGTTGACATGTTGAGTAAGTTGGAGGTTAATATACCGCTTGTTGAAGCTCTCAAGAGAATGCCAACATATCTTAAATTCATGAAATACATTCTCTCCAACAAACTGGGGAAACAATTGGATTACCTGTGGAGTGTAGTGCTATATGTCAAAGTAAGTTGCCACCAAAGCTAGAAGATCCCGGAAGTTTTACAATTCCCATCGGCATTGGAGATAGTTGGACCGGGAAAGCATTATGTGATTTAGGCGCGAGTATTAATCTCATGCCTAGATCTCTGTTCGAGAAGCTTAATATAGGAGAGGTAGTACCCACATCTGTGGTATTACAAATGCCGGACCGCTCCCTCTCACGACCAGTAGGTAAAATTGAAGATGTTTTAGTTAAAGCTGGTTCTTTTATTTTTCCTTGTGATTTTATTATTCTTGACTACGACGCGGATAAGAATGTCCCCATCATCTTGGGTAGACCATTCTTAGCCACGGGGCGTACACTAATTGATATTGAGAATGGTGAGTTGATCATGAGGGTACAAGACGGACAGATACGATTCAATGTGTTTAAGGCTATGAAGTTACCAAATTCGAAAGATGAATGTTTCAAAATAGATGTCATCGGAAAAATTGCGCAAGAAATCTTCAATGAAGGTTCATAGTCAAACGAAGGTTCTTTAAGAGATTCTTGAAACGGACATATTCCGGAAAATTCGGGTAATTTTAATGATTTGCGAATAAGCTCAACGGAGAAAGGAACTACCTTTTTGCGAATAATAACAGCTTCCTTTGAGAAGGCGATTCCTTTATAAAAGTCTCGCACCAAGGTAGGAATATACTCAAGCTTCCTTTCTCTCAATTCCTTCCAACCCAATTTATCACAAGTAACACCATAATCTTTATAAGCACTAGTCATAATACCTTTAGGAAGATTCATCTCCTCACCAAACTTCAAAAATTCAATTCGATCACGAACTTGAGTTTCCCACGGAACGAAGACTCTCTTAGGCTTGTGAGCCCAAGCTTTCCTACGCGGAGCTTTCGGTTGTTGCACTGGTTCTTCCGGAAGTACTAGTTCAGTTTCTTTAACCTCTTCTTCAACTTCTTCCTCACTTTCTTCATCACTCTCATCAATTAACCTGCTCCTTTTCGGATTAGCCTTAATTGGATTTTCTTTTCGTTTTGGAGCAATTGGGTTTTGGACTGTCTTTTTGGATCGTGAATCCGGAATCTCAATTGCCTGGTCTGGGCTAGCTCCAACAGTGTTCCTGTTTCTTGGTATGTTTCTTCGATAGTTACACATGGAATCGGTTCTGTTAGTCATCTCTTTTCACCCCAAACTCAAAACTTCAAATAGAGAAAAAGCTAGAGAAAAGCTTTGAAATTTGATGTTTTGAGGCTTAAAACTTGAAGAACTAGGTGTTATATGAGATGGGTTAAGGTTATTAGAGAGAGATTTAGAAAGAATTGGGTTTAATTTCAAGGTTGGGAAGAGGAAATTTTCGGAGAAAAGGTGAAATTTGATGATGTTTTGGAGAAGATGTGAGTTGATTTTGTGTTTTTGTGATGATAGAAGGCTTGATTTGATGATTTTATAGCTGTTTGTTGATGATTTTCGGAGTAGGTGGAGGCAAGAATTCGGATTATAAGGTTTGGCTTGGAAAAGAGGCAAAAAACTAGGTTTAATGAAGTTAAAACCGCCTCTCGTAACAGCTGGCCGGTATGCCTTCGGATTCGCCGGTATACCGGCCGATCCGCCGGTATGCCGGCCGAGAGGCCGGCGAATTTTTTTTTTTTTTTTTTTTTTTTTTTTTTTTTTTTTTTTTTTTTTTTTTTTTTTTTTTTTTTTTTTTTTTTTACCTCAAAACGCAAGTGCATTGCGTCGTCGCTGACGCAATGATCAGAGAATTTGAAATCCTTGACCGGCTAGCCGGCGGATTCGCCGGTATGCCTGTCAAATCTCGATGGCGCATTTGATGACGCAGCAACCTTGCGTCATCGCTGACGCAAGGACCAGAACATTCTTCCTCGTTGGCCGGCTAGCCGGCGGATTCGCCGGCATGCCGGTGCTTTCTCGCTGGCGCGAATGAAGACGCAGCATTGCTGCGTTGTCGCTGACGCAATGGTCAGGGAGTTGGGGTCGATCTGCTCGTTTGGCCGGTATGCCGGCCAGCTCGCCGGCTAGCCGGTCAAACCTGCTGTGGACTTCAATTTTCTTCGTTTTTCCCATCGTTTGACCCCAAACTCATGACCATTATACCCCTGAAATCATCAAAAACAAACACCCTTCCTCATTTCTTAAAATAAAAACTAAAATCAACGAAAACTTTAACTAATTTACACTACGGAAATTGAAATACTTAAACTAATATACAAGAAATTGGCTTTTGTTTAACGTCGTTAAGCTCGACGGGTTACCTCGTGCTTCTAAGGAGCTTCGAGGAGGTACATGACCTCTCCGGGATGTGGGTCTTTTGCACGATTGGTGTCCTCTCCTCCATGATAAATTTTTAAACGATGACCGTTCACCATGAATGTACGGTTCTCAAGTGGATGTTCTATCTCTATAGCTCCATGAGGTGTAACCTTGGTTACAATGTAAGGACCCGACCACTTCGATCTTAATTTCCCCGGATAATTACTGAACTTCGAATTATATTTCAACACTCTTTGTCCCACTACAAAGTTCTTCTCTCGAATTCGATTATCATGCCATCTCTTAGTATTTTCTTTATAGAGCTTAGCATTTTCATAAGCATGTAATCTAAATTCATCAAGCTCATTAAGTTTCATCATTCGATTCTCACCAGCTAGTGTAGGATCTAAATTTAACTTTGCAATAGCCCAATAGGCACCCATTTCTAACTCAAGAGGTAAGTGACAAGCCTTACCATAAACCATTCGATACGGAGAAGCACCTACTGGGGTTTTGAAAGCAGTTCGATATGCCCAAAGTGCATCATCTAATTTCATAGACCAATCTTTTCTAGTAGGACTAACGGTTTTCTCTAAGATAGATTTTACCTCACGATTTGATACTTCGGCTTGACCATTGGCTTGTGGATGATAAGCGGTAGACACACGATGTCTGACTCCATATTTCTCTAGAACAGTCTTCAGATACTTATTAACGAAATGAGTACCTCCATCGCTAATAATCACCCTTGGAGTCCCATGTCTAGTGAAAATATGTGATTTTAAGAACTTAATCACCACTCTAGAATCATTGGTTGGTAGAGCCACCGCTTCTACCCACTTAGACACGTAATCAACAGCTAATAAGATGTAGAGGTTACCATTTGACGGAACGAACGGACCCATAAAATCTATACCCCAAACATCAAATATTTCAACTTCTAATACATTATTACGTGGCATCTCATCCCTCTTGGATATGTTTCCGGTAAATTGGCATCTATTACATCTTTTAGTATATTCATGACAATCTTTTATAATAGAAGGCCAATAGAAACCAGATTGTAATACCTTAGCAGCAGTTCGATCTCCTTTGAAATGTCCACCGTAAGGTGAATCATGACACCCAGCTATAATCGCCTCAATTTCTTCCTTGGCTACACATCTTCTTATCATCTGATCAGCACACACTTTGTAGAGGAACGGATCCTCCCAAAAGAACTGTCTTGCACGGTGAGCTAATCTTTTTCTTTCTTGATAAGTTGAACCTTCAGGAAAGGAACCACTTACCACTAAGTTTGCAATATCCGCGTACCAAGGGGCTTCATAGTCACGAACTTCGAATAGATTCTCGTCAGGAAATTCTTCTCTAACCGCTTCAGTACCACTATTCAACTCTGAACCTTCCAACCTCGATAGATGATCTGCAACCTGATTCTCGCACCCTTTTCTATCCTTGATCTCTAAATCAAACTCTTGAAGCAATAAAACCCATCTGATTAACCTTGGTTTAGCATCCTTCTTCTCCATAAGATATCGAATCGCTGAATGATCTGTATAGACAATAACTTTCGCTCCAAGAAGATAAGAGCGAAATTTATCGAATGAATACACAACCGCTAGCAACTCCTTTTCTGTAACTGTATAATTCATCTGAGCACCATTAAAAGTTTTACTAGCATAATAAATCGAATGAAAAACTTTCTCTTTTCTTTGTCCTAATACAGCTCCCATACATAAATCACTCGCATCACACATAACCTCAAACGGTAGATTCCAATCTGGAGGCACTACTATAGGAGCAGAAATAAGCTTTTCTTTAATTGCTTTGAAAGCCGCTAAACAAGCTTCATCAAAAAGGAATTTGGAATCCTTTTCAAGTAAGTTGCATAACGGTTTCGCAATCTTAGAAAAATCTTTGATAAATCGCCTATAAAAGCCAGCATGGCCTAGAAAACTTCTTACCCCTTTAACAGAAACAGGAGGGGGAAGAGTTTTAATTACCTCAATCTTCGCTCTATCGACTTCCAATCCAACACTCGAAATTTTGTGACCCAGAACAATACCTTCGCGAACCATGAAATGACATTTCTCCCAGTTTAAGACCAAATCTGTTTCTTTGCATCTGATTAACACTTTCTCCAAATTGTCTAAGCACTTATCAAAATCATCACCAAATACAGAGAAATCATCCATAAACACTTCAAGAAAGTTATCGATCATATCCCAGAAGATGGCCATCATGCATCTTTGAAAAGTAGCAGGAGCATTACACAACCCAAATGGCATTCTACGATATGCAAAAGTACCAAAGGGGCATGTAAATGTTGTTTTATGTTGATCTTCTGGAGCCACGTAAATTTGATTATACCCTGAATAACCATCCAAGAAGCAATAGTACTCTCTTCCGGCTAATTTGTCTAACATCTGATCTATGAAGGGCAAGGGAAAATGATCTTTTCTGGTGGCCTTGTTCAGCTTTCTATAATCCATGCAAACTCTCCATCCAACTACCGTTCTTGAAGGAATCGCTTCATTTTTATCATTAAGAACTGTTGTCATTCCTCCCTTCTTCGGTACACACTGAACCGGACTCACCCATTCACTACTTGAAATGGGATAAATAATCCCCGCATCTAAAAGCTTGATCACCTCTTTCTTTACCACATCCTTCATAGCGGGCATTAATCTTCTTTGACCTTCAACTGAGCGTGCGTTAACATCTTCAAGTATGATTTTGTGTTGACAATAGGATGGACTAATGCCTTTGATGTCAGCAATTGTCCAACCTATTGCTTCTTTGTTTGCTCTTAACACACGCAACAGTTTATCTTCTTGAGGACCTGTTAAATTAGCTGAAACAATCACAGGTAGAGTTTCATTAGTACCTAAATACGCATACCTCAAGTGTGCTGGCAATGGTTTTTCTTCCAATTCCGGAGGAGATTCAATTGAAGGCTTCTTTTTAGGAACAATCTCCCCCGGTTCTCTCACAGGTTCATAGGCAGGACGCCTATACTTTGGACTTTCAGAATTTAGAGCCGCTATTGTTTCAATAAGCTCTTCCATCATCTCAGGTGAATCTAATGTTAAAGCAGCCTGCAAGATATCATCAAAATTTAAACAATTAAATACCTCTTGCGATGCTTGCTCTACTACATCCATTCTGAAGCAATCTTCCTGAGAGTCTGGGAATTTCATAGCTCGAAATACATTGAATTTCACTTCCTCATCTTGTATCCTCATTGTTAATTCACCATTCTCTACATCGATCAATGTTCTCCCTGTAGCTAGGAATGGTCTACCCAAAATAATGGGGACATTTCTATCTGCATTGTATTCAAGGATTACAAAATCAACGGGAAATATAAGTGTACCTGCCTTAACAAGGACATCCTCAATGCGGCCTTCAGGATGCGCAAGAGACCTGTCCGCCATTTGCAAGACCATAGAAGTGGGTCTTGCGTTTCCAATTTTTAGCTTATCAAATATCGACTTGGGCATCAAATTGATGCTAGCTCCCAAGTCACATAGCGCCTTTCCTTTCCATTCTTCCCCAATTGATATGGGAATCGTGAAACTCCCCGGATCAACCAACTTCGGAGGTAATTTACTTTGACAAATCGCGCTACACTCTTCTGGAAGACCAATCATCTCGTTATCACAATAGGGCCTTTTGTTAGTGAGGGCCCTCTTCAAAAACTTAGTGTATTTCGGAATATCTCGAATCGCCTCAAGTAACGGGATATTAATACTTAGACCCTTCACTCTATTAAAGAATTTCTGAAAATCACCCAAATCACCCTTTTTCTGAACTCGCGATGGGAACGGTGGTGGAGGGCGATTAATCACCATATCATCTTTCTTTTTCGGAACTTCTCTTGGTCTCACTATTTCTTCAACCTCATTATCTTTCTCATTTTCTTTCTCTTTCTCCACCACTTCCTTTTCTTTTCTTGGTACTTCTTTCTCTTTCATAATGGGAAAAGGAGGGGGAGGAAGGTTCTTACCACTTCTCAATGTAACAGCATTACAATCTTCGCGTTGCTTCGGATTCTCAGTATCGCTAGGAAGTTGCCCTTGTGGGCGCTGATTCAGCTGTTTATTAATTTGGCTTAGCTGATTCTGGAAAATCTTCATATTCGCTTCAGCTGCGTTCTGACGTTCTAAGGCTTGTGTTTGAAGAGCAATCAAATTTTCAACGGTTTTCTGAAGGGTAACTACTCCTTCTTGTGGATGGGCAGGTAAGGCTTTTTGGTTTAAAGTTTCATCGTATGTATTCTGAGGAGTATTCTGAGGAGCTTGCCTTTGTACATAATTTCCCTGATTCTGTCCTCCTTGATAATTGTTGTGTGGTCTTGGATTATAGTTATTACCTTGGGGACGCGGCTGATATGCGTAGGTAGGATTGGCTGCCCCATTAGGATTTGAGTATTGAAACCCAGGATGGTTTCTGTTAGGCTGATATCCATTACCACTTGAATTGAAGTTACCTCTGTTGGACATGAACATCACGGATTCTTGGTTATTTGGACAACTTTCCTCATCATGATCATCTACCTGACAAATCGAACACATATAAACCTCTTGTGCAGCATGCACAGCTACCTTCTTACCCGAAAATCCTTCTTTCACAGCTAAAGTAAGCTGTTTCAATTGTTGCTCAATAGTATTCTGAATCTTGTTCTCAAGCGTAGCAAATTTCTCTTCCATGTCAACATTATTCACTCCCTTAACCGGTGTTCTTACTGAATTCCACCCAACTTCATTCTTAACTGTTCTCTCTAAGATAATTTTAGCATGAGCGGGTTGAACTTGAAGAAAACCTGCACCACATAGCGTATCCAACTTCTCTCTTGACTTCCCATCAAGGCCTCTATAAAAGATCTTAAGTTGTTGTTGTTCTGAATACCCATGATTGGGAACTTTTCGTAAACACATCTGAAATCTTGTCCAACTCTTACCCAAAGTTTCTTCATATTCTTGACGGAAATGCGTCAATTCTAGTTCAGCATCTAACCTCATGTTACTTGGGTAATACCTGTCAAAGAACGCAATCTCTAATTGGTCCCAATTGGTGATCTTCGTAGGATCTTGCGTATCGTGCCATTCACTTGCTCCCTCGGTAACAAAGAACTTAAAAGCAGCAAAATACATCTGTTCTCTCGAGACCCCTTGTGTGATATAAGAATCACATATCTGTTTGAATTTCTGTACTGCCCTGAGAGGATCTTCTGCTGGTCTACCACGAAAATTACCAAAATTCTGGAACTGAGCTAACATACCCGAATCTGGACGAAAACGTGGAACATTAATATCTGGAGCACCTACTCCTATAGCTGGAGCACGGAATGGAACTTCTGGAGGACCATTAGTAAACCACGGATCATGATTCATCACTATCTGGACTGGAGCATTGGGATTTAGTGGTTGAACTGGAGGAATAACGCCCGGAGCTAAAGGTTGGCCATTTGCATCTAGCTGGCCTTGTCCATTATTCTGTTGATTATTTTGAAGATTGATGTCTGCCATTCTGTTACTTAACTCTTCTACCTCTAAAGCTTCTCGTTCTCTTCTTCTCTTGTTCGCAAGTCTGATCAACGATTCTGGATTACTAAGGATCGGAGGTGCTGGCTCTAGATCCTTGAATAGCCTTCTTCGCATACACCAAACCTAAAAACCTGAAAAGAAACTAAACAAAAAGCGTAAAACTGATAAAATAAAATAAAATGCACTTATCACTAAAGGATAAACACCGTGGTCACACGCTACCGTCCCCGGCAGCGGCGCCAAAAACTTGGTGGTCCTTTGTGTGTTCTAAAAATAATGCAATGAATAATCGAACCACAACCGCAAGTGTACGGTTGTCCCAAGTAGTAATTCTGATAAATCAGATTCGTTCCAAGGACGGAATGGTTGATCACAATGTTTAGCAAGTAGTGATTGATGCACTTACGAAAATAAAAGACAATAATATATTTGTTTGGTTTTTGTTATAAGACTAATGAATGAAAGACAAATATTAAAATGCAAATAAAAGCTAAAACGCAAGTAAAGTGATGTAAAACGCAATATGAGAAGTAGCACTTGAGAACGCAAGGATCCTCCCTATCCTATTTCTTAACTTATGTTGTTTAAGGGCTAAATTAGTCAATTACAATGGTCGGGATTCTAATATCCTTATACCCCCGTCAGGGTGGACTATAAGGCGATCCTAAAGTGTCACTAGTCCCGTCAGGGTAAATATGATCCACCGTTGGATGATTAAGTGTTATTACCTCATTGGCCCTAGGATTAGCTAAGCTCGTCAGAATCATTAACTTCTATCCTAGATTGAATAAATAGTTCCGTATTTAAACCCCCCGTCAGGATGATCCAATTGCCACTTATTGGAATAGCCTAAATACTATTACCTGTTCCTAGTTCATGACGCTAAAAACAGTAAACATTCATAATTTATCGAAAAGAGTAAAAGCCCTAATTTAGTTTAATTCAATAAAACCCAAATTCAACATTCGTTAATTAATAAGAATTGGGATTCACCCATTGTTTGTTCTCAAGCACTAATGAAAACTTAGCTCATATTAAAATGTAATACGAAATTAAAAATAAAGGAATTCATATTGTTTACAGAATTAAAAAGATAAAAGAACCTAATTTCCGGAATCGGAATGACTACGAACGGAGATATAGACCCTCTCCAGCTCTTGTAGCTTCTTCTCCTTCCTTCAGTTGCTTCTCTCTGGTGTTTTTAATCTTGCAGAATGTGAATTGTGTGTAAAATAGAGGTCAAGGGCTGATTTTATAGGTGGAAATTCGGACTTGGACCTAGGCTTTTAATTAAATGAAATATAAAAGGCCCAAGTCCACTAACTTAGCCCAAAATCCCGTAACTGCTGATATACCTTCACTAAAACAGCTTTTCCCGATGCGTTACAACTCCGATTGACCTCATTCCAGTTGCTAAAGTTCCGTGATTCGATAAGGAATGATTTCTCTTCAAAGGTCAACAGCTAGATCGTCGCTTAAGCACCTCGAAATCAGCAATCTATGGCCTGGAAAATGGATTTTCAGCTCTAAAAATAATATCTTCGGGATTTCTTTTCAAGTCTTGACTCTATCTTTTGATCTTTGACTTTCTCCTTGGATTCCTCTTCTAGCTAACATCTTAAACCTGTAAAATATTCACTAAAAATACCAATATTACGCGCAAAAGCTTAATAAATCAAAAATGCTAGAATTAAAAGAGGAAAATCATATTATTGCATATTTAGTCCAAAAGTCTATCGAAATGATTAAATAAACACCAAAAATGATGTCTCCTAAGGGTCGAAAATAAGAACATTTAAGGAGACATCACATGCTTAGATGATGATCTTGACGAAGCCTTGGCACTTGAATCTCAAGAGGAACTCGAAATTTCCCCTGAAGATGTTGCTGCATTAGGATCAAATGTATGAGAACTACTTCGAGAATCAGGTGATATTGAACCAATGAAACAACCATCTATAATATGTCCACCTGTTCTCGAAGAAAAACCACTTCCAGATCATCTACGCTATGCATATCTATGTACAAATAAAACTTTGCCTGTTATTATTTCTGCTAACCTTTCAGGTCCTCAAGAGGAGAAGCTACTTCATGTACTTCGTGCAAACAAAGAAGCTACCGGATGATCTATTGCCGACATCAAGGGAATTAGTCCTTCCATTTGTAAACACAAAATCAATCTTGAGAACGAAAGTGGGCGATCTATAGAGGGACAAAGAAGACTCATGCTAGCTATGAAAGAAGTAGTGAGGAAGGAAGTTATCAAGTTGTTAGACGCGGGAATTATCTATCTGATTGCTAGCAGTGATTGGGTTAGTCCAGTGCAATGTGTTCCAAAGAAAGGAGGTATCACTACCATCCTTAATGATCAAGGAGAAGCCATACCATCAAGACCAGTTGTGGGGTGGCGAGTATGCATGGATTACCGAAGACTCAACAAAGCTACGAAGAAAGATCATTTCCCGCTACCATTCATTGATCAGATGCTAGACAAACTTGCAGGGAGAGAATATTATTGTTTCCTTGACGGATATTCGGTCTATAATCAGATTTGTGTGGATCCCCTCGATCAACACAAAACATATTTTACTTGTCCGTTTGGTACTTTTGCTTATAGGAGAATGCCGTTTGGTTTATGCAATGCACCTGCCACATTCCAGAGGTGCATGATGGCTATATTTTGGGACATGATTGATAAATATTTGGAGGTGTTTATGGATGTTTTTTCGGTGTTTGGAGATAGTTTTGATGATTGTTTGAATAATCTTGAGAAAGTCCTTGTGAGATGTAGAGAAAAAGATCTTGTGCTTAACTGGGAAAAATGCCACTTCATGGTTCAAGAGGGAATTGTGTTGGGACATAAAGTTTCGAAGGCAGGGATGGAGGTTGATCGTGCTAAAATGAAGTTATCAAAACATTACCACCTCTAGTTTCTGTTAAAGGGGTGAGAAGTTTTGGGTCACGCAGGATTTTATCGAAGATTTATTAAAGATTTCTCCAAGATCGCCAAACCGCTTTGCTCTTTACTTGAAAAGGATACTCCTTTTAATTTTACTGACGAATGTCTTCAAGCGTTTTTTACGATTAAGGAGAAGTTAATCTCTACACCTATTGTTATACCTCATGATTGGAAAGCTCCGTTTGAACTTATGTGCGATGCTAGTGATCACGCTATGGGTGTTGTGTTGGGACAGAGGAAAGACAATATTTTCCACACGATTTATTATGCAAGTAAGACTTTCAACGCTGCCCAGATGAATTATACAGTGACGGAGAAAGAGATGTTGGCTGTGGTTTATGCTTTTGATAAATTCCGTTCATATCTGAATGGGAAGAAAACTGTTGTATACACGGACCATTCAGCTATTAGGTACCTTATGGAGAAAAAGGACGCTAAGCCGCGTCTTATTAGATGGGTACTGTTGCTTCAAGAATTCGACATAGATATTCGAGACCGAAAGGGATGCGAGAATCAAGTTGCTGATCATTTATCAAGGCTCGAAGGATCTGATGCGAACAAAGAACCATTGTTGGTTAAAGAGGTATTCCCTAATGAACAACTTTTTGCTATTAAACATGCGTTTGTGCCATGGTATGCAGATCTAGTCAACCTTATTGTGAGTGGTGTATTCCCCAAGGATATCCACCCACAACAAAGACAAAGATTATCTCACCAGGCCAAACAGTATTATTGGGATGAACCATACCTCTGGAAGATTTGTAGTGACCAAGTTGTTAGAAGATGTGTGCATGAAGGTGAAATGGAAAAGATCATTGAAAGTTGTCTTAGTTCACCTTATGGAGGTCACTTTAAAGGCGGTAGAACTGCAGCAAAAATTCTTCAATCCGGATTCTATTGGCCTATCATACACAAAGATTGTCATCGTTTTGTCCAGTCATGTCAAAGATGCCAGTTCACTGGTAATATATCAAAAAGAGACGCGATGCCGCTTAACAATATCCTAGAAGTTGAAATCTTTGATGTATGGGGAATAGATTTCATGGGACCTTTCATCACTTCCCATGGAAATCTTTATATTTTGCTTGCAGTAGATTATGTATCAAAATGGGTAGAAGCAGTGGCAACACCAAAGAACGATGCTCAAACAGTGATTAAATTCTTAAAAACAAACATCTTTTCAAGACATGGTACGCCACGTGTTCTCATCAGTGATAAAGGTACCCATTTCATTAATGCTCCTCTGAGAAACTATCTTCGTAAGTTTGGAGTGAGACACCGTATTTCAACCGGTTATCACCCACAAACTAACGGTCAAGCTGAAGTTTCCAACCGAGAAATCAAATCTATTCTTGAGAAGACCGTAAATAAAACGAGGAAAGATTGGTCTTTAAAGCTAGATGATGCTCTCTGGGCTTACAGAACATCATTTAAAACACCAGTTGGGGCATCTCCATATCGCATGGTCTACGACAAAGCATGTCATCTACCTATTGAACTAGAAGCTCGAGCCTACTGGGCTATTAAAAATCTGAATCTAGACCCAGAATTGGCCGGGAAACAAAGGATGATGCAGTTGAACGAGTTGGAGGAGTTTCATTATCTTGCCTATGAAAATTCACGCCTCTACAAGGAGAAAACAACGAGATGGCATGATAAACGGCTCCGTCCAAAACATTTCGAGAGAGGACAAAAGGTTTTATTATACAACTCTCGATTTTCGAACTACCCAGGAAAGCTTAAATCCCGTTGGGGAGGACCTTACATTGTTACGAAAGTCACACCTCATGGAGCGATTGAAAATGAACATCCAACCGAGCAGAGGACATTCATGGTGAATGGCCAACGTTTGAAAAGATACCATGATAGTGAGGACTTTGGACGAGAGGAAACCATCCATCTCGTAGAAAGCGCTTAGACTGAGGTACACGTCTAACTCAAAGACGTTAAACAAAAGTGCTCTTGGGAGACACCCCTTGTTTTAATTGCTTTTTAGATTAGTTTATTGCTTTGTAGTGTATAATATTAAGTTAGTGTATATTTTTAATTATGTTTACAAGCTAATAGGAGAGAAAGGTAGTGTGTTATTGCGCAGGAAATGAGTTTGGGGTCAAATGAAACAATTTGGAAAAATTCGCAGGCAGGTCCGGTATACCGCGCCTCATGTCCGATATACCGCGCCTGGAAAAACCCTCACCACGGGTTGGCTACCACGGGTTTTATACCGAGACAAAAAAATTCGAAGCATGATGGCTGCGGTATACCGCGCCTCATGTCTGGTATACCGCAAGAAGCAAAAACCCGTACTACGGGTTGGGTACCGCGGGTTTTTTGACGGAGACGAGAAATTGAACAGTGGCAAAAACCCGTGCCACGGGTTATGTACCACGGGGTCTTTGCCGAGACGAAAAAAATGGAGAGCTGATGGGTGCGGTATACCGCGGATTAGGCCCGGTATACCGTGGTATGGCGGTTTGTGAAGAAGTTCTTGCCTAATCAAATTCTTACCTTAACAAGATTAACCCTAGCCTCTTCCACACGAATTTTTCAGACCCAAACACTATATATACATCTTAAAGCTTGTACAAACCTTCACAATTAACACAACAACAACACAAATTCTCTCCTCCATCTTCCATAAACACAATCTCTTCATCAAATTCATCACACTACACCATTAAACACCATCAAATTTAACAAGCTTTAAAGAATTCTTCCAAGATCCATCAAGAAACCTTTCTCTTTCATCAATTCCAAGCAACAACCTCAAGCTAAACCAATTTCTCTTAAACTTTTAATCCATCCTTGGTATAACTTGAGTTGTGGGTAAATCAAGCATGACTAACAGATCTGAAGCTATGGAATACAAGAGAAAGTGCTCTATCCTTGGGAAGAATGAGAAATTGCCTGGAGCCACCATTGAAAAGCCTATCACCATTGATGAGGCTACTGAGGAATCAAAAGAAAAGGCACCAACACAACCACTACCAAAGAAGTTAACTGCTAGAATGTCCATACCATCAAGGCCTTTAAAGAAGATAAAGATTCATGACCAAGGTTCTTCTACTACTTCCTCTAAAATTGATCATGATCTTCCTCCATGGGCTCTCAAATTACAACACGAAATCGAAAGATTACAAGAAGATAACAGAGAACTTTGGACGGAAGTCATACAGATGCAATCACAGCTGGAAGATTTTACCTTGGAAAGGATATTGATAGTTATACCGATCCCTTGGCTTCGGATGAGGAGGAGGATATAATGGATCTCTATGGCCAGCCAGGTAAGTCATTCTAATTTTCTTAATAGCTTGTATGCATTAGGTAGTTTAGTTAGTTTTTATTTTAAATTTTATTCCATTCCTGAGTCTTTTTCGAGTCGTGGGGACACGACTCACTTTTGAGTTGGGGGTGGGGATTCGTTGTCCTCATCTTCTTTTCGTTTTTGCATAAAATTTAAAATTTTTAGGTTGAATTAAGGCATATAATATTTTGAATGTACCTATTTGAGCATGATTTTATTAGGTCAATGATAGTAAGTAGTATGTTTTTGAAAGATGCAACAAATTTGTATAGGATGCATGTATGAAAACAGGAAATAAAAGATAGAAAAGTTAATGAGCAATGCTAAGAATTCACGTTGAAACTTAGGGAGAGTTATTTGGTGTGTAGAACGTGAGGTTTGAAATTAGTTGAAAACCCGCTTGTCTATGAACTAATAATGAAAACGTAACAAAATCCGGTAGTTAGAAAAATGAATAAGGCAATTCTTTCATGATTAAAACACTTGAAGCTTTTAATACCTTCTCACCCTTTTATTTGATATTTGTTATTATTTATCCGTCTTAGCCCCTCTGAGCCTTTCTAAAGCCTTTTTATTGAACCACATTATAATCCATACCCTTAGTTTTAGGACTTATCTATATGACCTGCACTGGAATCGCAAAACCTGAGACAACTCGTTTTAGAGCTTGAGTTTAGGGTGGTGGGATTTCATCATTAGGGAACATTGGGTTGTGGAAATTATATTTGTGATTTTATTGATGATGAAATTGTTATTATTGTAACCCTTTGTCGGGGTAATAGTGAATGAAAAAGAAGCTACGAGCTAAATTTGCCAACAAGGGCATAAAAAGAATATATATACATGAGAAAAATAGTGTGATATCTTAACATAAAAAAGAGAATCATAGCTATACAAAGGAAAAAATTGATATGAAAAGAAAATATATATTCGGACCGGCAAAGTGGAATTTTTGTACATCATCACAAAAGGTTTTAATTGGGATTGGGGATGCACATTAAAAGCATCAATAAATTGGGTTGAGTGAGAATATCTTCGAGTGAAAACTCAAGCTCTAGGGCGATTCGTCGATGGCTAGTGAGGAGAGAGCCAAAAGCTCACTTTTCATTATCCAAATATACCACACCCGTCCTTAAGCCAAGTTATAACCAAAGACCTTAGGATTTCTAACTACTAGATGGAGGAACAATTGAACTATTAGGTAATAGGTGAGTGGACCATTGGATGTTGTATTTAGAACCTATGAACAACCTATAGCCATTAACCTGAACTAAGTTATCATCCTCTCCTTCTGGCATTGCGAAGTTAATCTAGACTTGAATTTATGGATTGTTGATTACATGTGTATTAAGCATATTTGTGCATTATTTCTTGGGCATTACTACATGAGACTTTTTAAATATTTTTCTCTAGGATCATTCATTATGTTCTGTTCTTATTCTCCTCCGACTTCTTGTTTATTTGACTTCCCTTCTAATCTTTACTTTTATTGTATCGGGACGATACAACTTTGAGTTGGGGGTCTTGATGTCTCCTCATATGTGATGATAAAATATACTTCTGAGACATCATTTTAGGCGTATTTATTAGAGTATAGGACGAATTTAGCTTAATTTAGTGCACTTTCCTATTTTGAGTCTTAATTTAGTAACATAATATTTTTAGAGCATATTGGGTTTACTTGTTTATTTAGTGTGAAGCTTTAAAGATAATTATGGAGATTAATTAGAGTCCAAGTCAAAGCCTACAATATATGGAAAGAGATTTGCATGGAAACTGGAGATAAAGGTAACAAAGGCTAAAAACATGGAAAAGGAAAAGCTGCCTAAATCTGAATTTCTGCAGCAACGCCTAAAGAAGTGGTGATAACTCCAAAAGGAAGCCGATTTTGGAAGATTCCTTTCATAGGCACGTAGATAATTCTGTGATGATTCTTTTGGTATATTGTGGAGTAAAAACCGACCAATAACGAAGAAGATATGCTCAAAACAGTTCAGCAGTAATTATCCATACGAATTTGAGTTGGGCTTGGAGTCCATTACTTAGCCTCTCCTTCAAAAAACGAATTAGGTCAACCTATACACTATAAATACAGCCTCTTAACACTCTTATATCATCCTTGTTAAAACCTTAAACCAAGAGGAAGCTTACAACATAAGAAAAGAAGTCTGGAAGGAGCTGTTCATCACAATGTCTTCTTCTACCTTTAAATTTGTAATTTCTTTCTTTTCTTTCATGAACTAAATTTCTTTAGCTTGAGTTTTAGCATATATGTATGAACCCTAGTTTTGATTGACATCTATCTAATTTGGGAACTTAATGTTTTAAATTGAATTATAGTTTTTATTCTCTGTTTATGTGTTTGGATTTATATTATGTGTTCTTGTGGAGTGCACCCATATAGAATTACCATCTAGTAGTTAGGTCACCATTGACAACGGTGTTTAATTACATGTTTAGCACATAACGTCTAGTATTCGGTTTAGATCTGACAAATCAACCTAACTAGATAATCACTATGGTTTAGTTCTTGTGACTATTTACCAATTACAGGAAAAGTTTGCTTAGGAAGTCTTATTGACACAGGTAAATCCTTTTTAAAACTACCTAGCGTAATTGGAACCGATTATTGAAATACTACATAATTCACCCTTACATGTTTAGAACGGAAAAACTAGTGGGGATTACATGCTATTGACTCAAGCTATATTCTCATACTACTTCTCTTTCGTATTTATTTTCTGTCTTTTAATTCTTAGTTTTAACATAGTTTAATTTAGTTTAATCAAAAACCAAATAAATATCTATTTGTCTTTACTTTTATTGCGTTTTATTTGTTCTAGCTTTAATTATTTGCACTTGATTATTGCATAAGATTCCCCTAACCTTCGTAGTCTCTGCGGAACGAATCTTACTTATTTTCTAAAACTTGCATACGATCTGTATACTTGCAGAACCGTGCTCAGTCTAGGGTGATTATTTTCTTTTATTTATATCTTATATTGTCACACCCTAGGCCCCACCATATATTCTTTATCTTGCACTCTAATTCATCAAAAAGCACAATCTTTATCATTTAGATCAAAGCTTTATTATCATATCCTAAGAAGCTAATTTTCATACCAATACTTTTAACCTTATCTTATGTATACATTGAGAATTAGCTTTCATGATCAACTACAAAGTTTCTTAAAATGATGTTTCCTACAACTCTCGTGAATAAAACTTTTCCATCCGAGCAACGAATCAAAATGTCAAAGTTCCTAAGTCAGTAGGAACCGGGTACCCGCATTGGGTGAAACCGGGCACCCGGTTTTGTGAAGCTCAAGTCAACATCAAGTCTCTTATAGCTGTTATGTAGCCGTTGTAATTGAAACCGGGTACCCGCATTTGGGAAACCGGGAACCCGGTTTGGCACAAAGTATCCCACCAACTTTATAACCGTTGGGGACTTTCTTGTGCTATAAATATGGCCTCTTTGAAGGAGAAACTCACCTCTTACACTTCAACTATTATACATATCATTCTCCTACAAAATTATAGGTCTCAAGCTATCAAAGTTAATCATCCAAACTTGATCAAGAGCTTAAACCAAGAAGCTTCAAAGTTATTATCTACTCAAGAGGAGTTTTCATGCTTATAGTCATATCTACTCTTTAGGAGATTGTTTAACAAAGTTATTTCACCACTTAAACACTTTGTATCTATCCTCTTAAGTCTAGTTCTTGTAATAGATAGATTAAGAGAGAATTTGAGTATACGGAGTATACTCGGTGTCCTTGTGTTGCGATAGCACAAGAGTTTGTCCTTCGTGGTATCGAAGAGGTTGTAAGGGTTATTGTGTTCTCGACCCGGTTAAGAGAGACACGGGAGCTTAGTGAAAAGCTTGAAATCCTAAGGAGGCTTCCTTAGGTAGTGGATGTAGGGATAACCGAACCACTATACATCGTTGTGTACTTTCTATCCCTACTCTATTTACTTTCCGCACTTTATATGTTTGATTATATGCTAGTATAAATATCGTAATAATCTTTACCTAGTTAATCAAACCTATTGTCATCTAGAGTAGTAAGAGATTAGAAACTCGTTTTACTTGTATCACTTATATATCAAACCTCTAGTTTATCCATTGCATGATCCCTTAAGAGTTTGATATATTTAGTTGACTTAGTAGTTTCTCTCTTAAACTTATTATTGTCCAAAAGATTTTTAATTAGGCATTAATCTTATTAGTAATCCTATTCACCCCCCCCCCCCCCTCTATGACTTTCAGGAACACCTCCTTTTTATCTATTTCTAAACCGACCTGGTTAAAATCCCCGGCTACAAGCCAAGGAGAATTAATATTGTGGAAGGCGTGATAAAGTGTGTCCCATAATATATCTCTTTGCTTATAATCCGGGCTCGCGTATAAAGCGGAGAAGACCCAAGATTTATACCCAAGCTGGCTTACCTCCACATTTATTACTTGACGACTAGCTGAAAGTACTCAAACATTAATACACGAATCGTTCCACAAGAGCCAAATTCCACCCCTATAACATTCTGAATCAACCCTTACTGAATTGTCTTTTCGTAAAGAGTTAATGATATCATTTGCTGAAACACCACTAACACGCGGTTCAACTATCACCGTAAGCCACACATTATTATTAGTCATTATGTCTCGTAATACACGTCTAAATCTTGGTTTGGCCGCACCGTAGCAATTCCAAACTAATATATTTATGGGATATTTGGACTTCTCCCATGTCATACCCGAAACATCTAAATAACTTATTAAATAATTTTTTTTTACTAGATTACCTCGGGGCGCATTAGGCGCGAACCTCCATTTCTACATCATCATTTGTCTCACCATACACCTGTTGTTGAACTTGGGCATTTGCTTCATAGGTTTCAGGTACTTGGCTGTCGAGCCATGTTGAACCACTCTCCTCATCGTGCACCTCCATATCCCACAACGGGTCCGGTGGCCGCGCTACTAAATTGCTGTCTTCAGTTCTGGCACATGGCCTTGGCGGAGCACCAGCAGCCACTTCGGTGAGTAATGAAGCTAACTGCTGTGGTGTAGCAGGCCCCATATCAAAGACATTGGAATTTTGATTTATTACATTTAAGCCCCTACTGTCCCTTGCCTCTTCAATGATATTTACCTCCACTAAACCATCAGTTTCACCCCCTGTCCGAGTCCTACTAGAGGACCTGCTCTCCACATTTACTCCAGAAAAACCAGTAGCCCCATTTGAAAAAGAATTAACAGTAATATTCAGCGTCTTTGTCCCCTTTTCGCCCTACTTTTTTCTTTGTCCCGCTCACTCTTTTTTGTCCCTCATTATCACAAAGTTTGTGTACCTCAACCACATCATCATGCACCATCATTTGCTCAAAATTTGGCGATGCAATTACCCCGTGGCCTTTAGCGCTCGCTCCTTTCTTATTACCCGTGTTGACCCACGAAACATTCTTCCCTTTATAATTATTATTTTTCATGCCTGAGCTTTGACCCTTACTTGGGATACTCTGTATATTGTGCCTTGACTCATTAGAATTTTCCTCCATCCTAAGCGCTTCAAATTGAGTCCCCAAATTACCTTGATATTGTGTTTTCGCTGTACTATTATTTAGACCTCTTCCCCCTCCTCTATTGCCCCTCCTCACCGTCATCCACTCACCATATTTCTCCTTCGTAACCGGGACCTCTATCACCTCTTCGACTAAAATTTCATTTCCCTGAGCGGTATCCTTTTCTACCTCCATTCTATCTGGACTATTAGGCGGACAACTCTTCTTCCTATGCCCAAACTTTCCGCATTCAACGCATATCAAATGTAACCCTTCATACTCAACCCTACATATGTCGGACCCAATTATTACCTCCGGTTCCAATGGCTTTTTCAAATCGAGTTCAATAGCTAGCCTTGCATAATTTCCTCTTAATCGCCCTTTGGTCATAGGGTCAATTCTAACGATTCTGCCTAGTTTATCGCCAATTTTTATTAAGATACGCGCAGTATAATTTTGCATGCCAACATTCGATATCCTTACCCAGGCCGTTGTTGTTGTTATTAAGTTAGAAGACGCATTGAATTTTGGCGTCCACTATCTAACAATTAGGTAGTGATCAAGGACCATCCATGAACCACCCGATAAAGCAAAATCGAAATCATCCCTCAACTCAAACTTCACCATGTAATAGCCATACCCTACGTCAACGATTTCGATGTGACCTTTTGGCGTCCAAATCTGCCTAAGTTTAGACGATAAATAGTTAAATCCTACCTCGCTATCCAAATCCTACCTCGCTATCCAAGAGTCTAATGACCACAGTGTTACGCCATAGTCTAAATCCTTCTTGAATTTCATCCCTTGTTCTAAAAACAGTAGGGATAAAGTCATTAATTTCCACCTCATCATCATCCTCAATTAGGCTCTTTAATTCATAGAAATCATCTTCACCCATTATATGATTAGTTTTAGATTCTTCACTGTCCTCAATTACTGGTATAATTAAATTATTTCCTTGTTACAGTACCTCTCCAATCACCCAATTTTGGTCTTATAAAGTTTCCAGAGCCATTACATGTGAATGCTGTTTGGTTCGTTCTAGCCTTAGGTATCGCCTAGGGGTGGAAATCGGAAGGAACGGATCGGAAAAAGGGTATTTCGGAAAAATTCCAATTTTTTTCGGAATAGATTTTTTTTGTTCCAATTCCTATCCAATTTTTCGGAACTGGGGAAAACAATTCCTAATTCGGAATTTCGGAATTCACCGGAAATTCGGAAAAATCGGCACGGAAATTTCGGAACTTTTGGTTCGGAAAATTCGGAACTTTGGGTAGGAATTTCGGAACTTTTGGTTCAGAAATTACGGAACTAAGGGTTATAAATCGGAACAGTACTTTAAAACTTACATGATGAGTAACAGTAAAAAAACTAAACTTACAAAACTTACACAAAGAGTAACAATAGATAAAAACTAAACTTAAAATTTACATAAAGTAACAAAATAACAGTAGTTAAAAAAACAATGTTAAACCGTTGTTACTTTTCCAATAACATGAAAAACAAATATTGCAAAAATGGCTCAGAAAATGATCCTGCAATATTACATGTTTCAAGGAGTAAAGAAACAGGCCATCGATATTCATGTTTCAAATACTCCATGCAATATTATTTTGAAATATAATTTATAATTCGGTAATATAATTCGGAAAAATAAAATCGGATCGGAAATATAACTCGGAAAGAAAATCGGATCGGAAAACCCGGAAATTTCGGAAATTTATATGTAGTTCCAATTCCGATCCGATTTTTTCGGAAAAATCGGAAATCAGAATTTCGGAATTTCGGAACCTTAAAAATCTATTCCGAAATCGGAATTTTCAAATCGGAAAAGTCGGAAATCGGAAATTTCGGATCCGATTTCCACCCCTGTGTTTGTCCACTCGGTGTTCGCACGATGCCTTTTTCCGGCTCTGCCATCGGAGATTGCAGTTGCTAAATCGATCATTTGTTGGTCTGTTTGTTGCAGCACATCAGCAGGAGCCGTATCTGCAGGAGGAGCCGCCTCTGTCTTGGTTTCATTCTGTTTCTTCGGCAGATGATCAGCCAGCGACACCACGCCAGTCATTACCGACTGCGGAGAAGACATAGTCAAAGCTTTTGTTTGTTGTTTAGTAGTGTTTCTTGTAGTCTGTAGAGCATAAAAGAGCCTTTTTTGTAATATTTTTAATTAGCAGGGTTTAGTTTTTTTAGTTGAGGTGAAATCCATCATTACTCTTGTTTTAGAAAAGTTGCCCCGGTGAAGAGTGGTCCACGAGTATCTTCAAAATATGGTAATTTACATATCCATACCCACCCCAAGGTATAAATATAAGATCTTGAACAAAATTAACGAAAGATCCAGATCTTCTTCATCACCAAGCATCCAGAACTCTCTCTATCGCAGTTCACGCATCCTGCTACACTACTATCGGCAATAAGGTAAAGTTTCAATTTTTATTTTTCAATTGAAACCCTAATAAACATAATTAACCTTTTTATATATCTTATAGAATCTTACCGTCAACTAATTATCATAAATTTCCTATTTTTCGAAGAATTTTTTTAGTTTTTTCTTGTGATTGTGTTGAATTTTTTTCATTATTGTGTGTATTTAGTGTCGAACAGGCGTGGGTTAGGGGTGGATTGGGTGTTTCCTAGTCTAAATAAAAGACCTTTTAGTCCTCTTTTAGTGATTTATAATTATGTGGTGAAGTATGCTATTACCCAGAAATTAATATTTTAAATAATTTATATTTTGCAGTTATGAGTGATATGGCTATTATGTTGGATTGGGAAAAATTACCTGTTGATCTAAAAGTTAATATATTATGCCGTTTACCCGAAGATATGATAATCAGGTTAAAGCTAGTTTCAAAAGCCTGGTACGCTGTTATTTCTAATACCATTGTTCCTAGTATTTCTCCACCATCTTCATCCTCCACTTTCTGTGGCATTATCTATGGTAAGACCCATGCTGATCCTGATTACCCCGGGAGATACGTAGATGATCCTCTCGAGAGAAAGGTATCTTTCGCTGGTTATGGAAAACATTATAGACGTTTTAACGGTAATTATTCTAAAAAGTATTCTACACATTTTCCATTTAAACTTGACCCAGATGACCTTCAAGACACATGCAATGGTCTCTTACTTGTTTATCATGATAATATTTATTATGTTTATAATCCCACCACTTATGAGCTTATTCAGTTACCCAATTCTCTTCCCAAAGAACACGAACCTGTTAAATGTTTTGCTTCACTGGTTTTTGATCCTATTAAGTCTTTTGATTATGATATCATAAGCACTTATACTCCCACTGTTACAAATCCATTAAAGATTCATTCATTTTCATCTCATACTCGTGAATGGAAATCCCAAGATGTTAAGGTTGATGAAAGGTTAAATGGTGCGAAATGGATAATGCGTTCTGTTTATTTAAACGGTGTTGTGTACAGAATGTTGGACATTAATTATCTCCTCTGTATTGACTTGCGAAGCAAGAAAGAAGATTTGGTTGTAAGGTCAATTGAGCTTCCTAAGGACGATAAGATTAAATTTATAAATGGAGTCATCGGTGAATGTAATGGAAGTTTATATTATTCAAATAATGACAACTCAATACTTAAAATTTGGAAGTTAAACGAAGGTCTTCAGTGGAATCTTGTTAATCAAGTCACCATTGATGAGCTTTGCTCAACGTTTGAACCAAACAAAAGAGACCGATGGTTATATCCAGCATATAAGAGAGTTGTGGACAAATATCGTGGTACAAATTTGTTTAATTTTTATGCTTTTCATCCAAATTCTGATGAGATTTTCTTGGTGATGCCTAAAATGATTCTAAACTACAATTTTAAAAATAAAATCTTAGAATTCACCTTTTTTCTCATTGAACGATGTGAAACTCTTCCTGCTCATAATTTCTTCTTGCCTTACTCAAGATGCTTGGCTATTCTAAATCCGCTCAAGTTCTGAATTTGTAAGTAATATTTCTTCTTCCTTGAAATTGCTTTTATTCACACACTTGTTTACTCACCTTTTTTAACTAACATCGTGTAGGTGAAGAAGGGGAATACTGATTCTACCATAGCGAGAGTGCAGTACTTGATCAATGGACCTCATCTTTAAGAAGAATATTTATGATTTATTATTATAATTTTATCCAATGGTTTGAAATTTATTGGAATTATTTCATTGTTGTGGAATTGTCAATTATAGATTTGTTTATTCTAAATTATGCAATTATAAATATTTATAGTTTCAAATTTGTTTATAAACTACTATATAATGCAAAAACTTATATATCTTAGTTGATAATGCCGGTTTGGTCCAACTCAAAACCTGCCTATAAAAATTTACCCAAAATATCACTAGACCGGACTATAAAATAAAATGCCACCTTCACATGGGTTCAAATTAAACTTTTTGTTGTGAATTTTGGGACCATTTTAAAAGGGTTGCAAAAAGTATATAATTTTGTACAAGTTTTACACCCTTGTATACTTGATAGAGCAAGATCAAGCAATTTTCTAAATATTTTCTCGTTAATTTTGACCTTATCGAACCCCTACACTCAGCCATATTTAGTGTCACCAATATTTTCTTTCACTAAGTATTTCTTGTTAACAATAATCATACATAGAGTTAAGTTATAGGTAAGAGAGAACTTCCCCGCAGAGGCCTCGTGAACCTGTCCAGGAAGCTCATAATGGCCGTGTGAAGCTGTACGGGTGCAGCAAAAACATAAGGAAACATAACAGCTCTGAGCAAGTAGTGTTAATAGAATATCATCAGGCTCGCCACTTTTCATTCCAGCAAAAACGGCGCCTATTATGGAATGAGTAATGCTAGGTATCACCCAAAAAGGTATCACCTAAATATCACCCATGATGTGGCGGTTAGGTGGTCCAATCATGGATTTTCTCTTTCTAGATTTACCTTTTTCTCTCTCCGGCATGATTGGACCACCTAACCGCCACATCATGGGTGATGTTTAGGTGATGCCTTTTTGGGTGATACCCAGCATTACTCTTATGGAATGGTCGGATAAGAACGTTAGGAATAATAATGTGTTTGCCATGGAATAGTTTTTTTGCAGCCATGATTTGGATTCAGGGCCGGTCCTGACATATTTGGGGCCCAAGGCGAATTTTGTAATAGGGCCCCTATATATTTTTAGAGTGATGATATATGTCACCCCTTTTCATGTCACCTTTTTATCACCCTTCTATGTATATGTTTTGATTTCCTTGAATAGAAGATAGAGAAAAACTAAATAGGATAGAGAAATCAATTCATTGGTACATGTAGGCATACACGTAGGAGGTGATAAAATGGTGATACAAAAAGGGTGACAAATATCATTACTCATATTTTTATTAAAAATAATTATAAAAAAAATTGAAAACTTTTTTTATAAAAAAATTATTAAAGAGAGGAGAATCGAACCTTGAATCTCTCATAAGAAAATATATCACTTTACCACTAAGCTTACTTATGATTCAAGCTATTTTACTGAATTCAAATATATAACTATATATACGTATAAATATTTAATTTTTCTAAAACGGGGCCCTCGAAAATACCAAATTTTTGGGGGCCCAAGGCGGTTGCCTCCTGGGCCTACGCCCAGGACCGGCCCTGTTTGGATTTTATGGACAAGTAGAAACAATGTGGTTTTAACGGAGAGGAGCGACCAAGTGCGAAAAATGTGATTCCGAGAGCAAAGAATCTTGCAAGGGATTACATTCGAGCGTGAAGAATGATACCAACAGGAAGATTGCCTAACTATAACTCGGTCTAATGCGGTTTAATGGGTGAGTTGGATGAAATGGAAAGAGGATTTAAACTCATTTTGGATGGGAGTGGTAATCCAACCAAGATGTCGGGCGGGGCGGGAGGATACTTAGATATGGAGAAGGAATGTCGGTGGGTGGCTTCTCGAGAAACTTAGGATGGGTGCTTGCATTAATAACGGAGTTAGTGGTGTTATACAACGGTTTTTATTTTGGACGAAACATTTAGGGTTGGATAAATTGTATATCGAAACAAATTTTAGTGAGGTAGGGTCTCTTGTGAAGGGGAGAGGCAAAACAAAGGACCAGACGCTACATGGATTGAGAGAATTAGAAGTGTACTATGTCGAAATTCGGGTTTTGAGTTGGGATAGGTTTGTAGAGAAGCGAATCAATGTGTGGATTGGTTAATATGATTAAGGCATCGTATAACGGTTGGAAGAAGGTTCACAAAGAGGTTTGGGAAGGGTGAAAATTTTGTTAGCTTGAGATAAGCGTGGTTGGAAGTTTTTGTGAGTGGTTTATTGAATCCTTTTTGGGGTACTTAGTGGCTATTTGATTATACGACGGTCGTAAAATCTATATTGTGTGAAAAATAAAACTTATTGAACCACTACACTAATTCATATGTAGTGTCATCAATATAAGATGGAGTAATGATATATGTCACCCTTTTATCACCCTTCTTTATATATGTTTTGATTTCCTTGAATAGAAGATAGAGAAAAATTAAATAAGAAAGAGAAATCAATTCATTGGTACATGTAGGCATACACGTAGGAGGTGATAAAATAGTGATACAAAAAAGGTGACAAATATCATTACTCTATAAGACGTACGGATACTGTTGAATGCATTTGGTAATTGAGTTGGTGGAACATTTTCTTATTTTTTACCCAAACAGCCAATTTAATTGGGTAGATTTAATACTTCAAGTTAATATGCAGGAATATAACAATTTAGATCTTGGCTCTTGGATCCTAAAAATGATTATATCATATTTTGAAGGAGGCGGGGGAAAAGAACAGTTGTGGCCATCGTATTTATTCTTATCTAGAAAATATGAAAAACAAAAATGCAAAATATATGTAGGTTCTATAAATCTTCGCCTCACATCAAAACATTTTCCAATCACCACAAATTCACATCCAAATTTTTTCCCACATCATTATAAAAAAGATTCAACCACCCAAATCAAACTAAAACATCTAAAATCCAAGAATCAAAAGCCAAAATTTCCAAATCTTACCCACATAGAGATTCATCATCCATACACCTTTCCTAACCAATAACACTTTTTCAATCCAAAACTAAGGGGTAAAAATTTCAAAAGTGTTTAAAGTTTTGAGTTGGAGGTCAATTGAGATGACGAAAAGAACAGAGACATTACAAACTGTTAGGGAGATGAAGAAGAGTCAGAATAAGGTATCATGTACTATTAAGAAGAAAACGATTGAGAAATGTTCGAGGTCAAGTGATGTCTCCTCATTTTTGATAGATTTGTGTTAAGATGAGACATCATTTTTAGTGTTTTAGAAGTCATAATAGTCGATTTTCTTGAGAATTAGTGCACTTTTCTATTTTGAGTCTTGATTTAGTGAATTATTATTTTTAGAGCATATTGGGTTTAATTGTTTATTTTAGTGTGAAGTTTTAAAGATAATTATGGAGATTAATTAGAGTCCAAGTCAAAGACTACACCTTATGGAAAGAGATTAGCATGGTAATTGGAGATAAGGAAACAAAAGCTAAAAAGATGGAAAAGGAAAAGCTGCCTAAATCTGAATTCTGCAGCACACGCCTAAAGAAGTGGTGATTACCCCAAGAAATAGGCCGATTTTGGTAATTTCCTCTCAAAGGGACATAGATAATTCTGTGAGGATTCTTTTGGTATCTTATGGAGCAAAAACCGACCAATAACGAAGAAGATATGCTCAAAATGGTCCAGCAGTGTTTATCTTTATTTCCATACGAATTTGAGTTGGGCTAGGAGTCCAATACTTTATCTCTTCCTCAAGAAAACGAATTAGGTCTTCTAAACACCTATAAATACACCCTTATATCACTTGTAAATCATCCTTGCCTCATAGTAATTAGTTCTTAAGGTTTTATTCTTCCAGTTTATTGTAGAGAGCAAGATGATGCCTTTTGTAATTTCTTTTAGTTTATTTGCATCAGGTATGAACTAAACTTCTCATAGCTTGGGTTTTGCATCATGTATAATCTATGAATTCTATTTTCTTTCTATCTAAGTTTCTTTGGGAATTACATGTTTTAATCTGATATTAGCTTCTTACCTATATATTTGTTTATGTGTTTTGATTTGTTGTCTGTCCTAGAACTGATCACTTTAGGCTTTCTCAATAGTAGTTCGATGATCACCTTAGCTGGGTGTCTAATTATTGAAACACCACATAACGTCTAGTGTCGATATTGGTCCTGACAACACTGATTCTAACTAGATAGTCATTAGGGTATAATTTAATCACTATTACCATGTATGGAAATTGATTGCTTAGGGCCCTAGTGGCGTAGGATAACCCTATTTGAACCAGCCTCGTGGTGTGTCCGTAGCCCCCTTAGTCGTTCTCAAGGTCTAAGGTATGGGAATTTAGAATCCTGACTAAGTATTTAAGAGCTAATTATCTCCCTTATTAACTAGATTTAATAGAAAGAATTAGAAGGATTAGTGCATACTAGCAAAACCTAAGTTATACTTCTCATCTCATATTTCTTCGTATTCAATTTACTGTCTTTATTTAAATCCCGATCCTTTTCAGCACTTTTCCCTCGGAATAAATTCATTCCTTGTGCGTATGAACAGATTTTTGAAGCGTATAATGCTTGTCTTACATCATCGGTTAATGTTTGTTTATCAACCGTTTGATTAGAAAGTGCATCTTTAACACCACACGATTCGAATAACTCAGAAGCTTTAACTCCCTCATCTTTTAATCCGCTTAAAAAACGTGAATCTAATGAAGAAGCTATAGTTGGAGCTGCTACTGACAGCTCAGCAGCTTGTTGAACAGTCCATTTACATGTACCTTTCATACCTGTTTTATCGAGCATGTTGTCTACTAAATAACCTTCAGCTTTATCATCTTTAACTCTGAATATATCAGCTGGGATTTCAACTAAAAAGCTTAAAAGCTCACCTTTATTCCATTCGGTAAATACTTTGTGTAATTCTTCGTTTGATAATTTACCAACGGTTTTTAAAACATCGTAAGCTTCGGAAATTAATTGCATATCTCCGTATTCAATTCCGTTATGTACCATTTTAACGAAGTTACCAGATCCGCCCTCGCCTATGTAAGTAACACAAGGTCCTCTATCTGGTACTTGAGCAGCTCTTTTAATGTAATGTCTCGATGTTTTGCTTGATTTTTTTTAGAAGAACCAGAGGTGTCGGGGAAGAAGAAGAAGGGGAAGAGAGGGGCGAGGGGGAGGGGTGTCTCGGTGGGGGTGGGGTGGGGGGTTTATTTTATTATTTATATTTAATAGTATAAAAACTATTAATAAAAAATCTATTTTACCCTTGGTTTAACTTAATTAATTGATTAATTAGGATTAGAATAAAAAAACTGACATGGAAAAGTCACGTCAGACTTAACGGCAAAAATGGACGGAAAACGTTAGTAGGGGCAACGGGTCACAAGAGCAAAAATTCGGGGGTAAACAGTCGCATTGTAAAGATTAGGGGGCAACCTGTCAATCAGGTACAAACTCAGAGGCAAAAATGCTATTTGCTCTATTATTTATATATATAATGATTTAGAAAATTAATAAATAATTAAATTATACTATAATATTTTATAATTTATATATTAGTTTTAAGTAAATTTTATAGTTTATTTTATATGTAAACTGACAATGATGTGTCTTATTAAAGAAAACTTATAAAAATATTAAGAGTAATGATATTTGTCACCCTTTTTATATCACCCTTTTATCACCTCCTAGGTGTATGTCTACATGTACCAATGAATGAATTTCTCTATCCTATTTAATTTTTCTCTATCTGCTATCCAAGGAAATTGAAACGTATATATAGAAGGGTGATAAAATGGTGACACGAAAAGGGTGACATATATCATTACTCAAATATTAAATACCTTATATGTGAAAAAAATTAAAATAATAATTGTAATTAGTAATATTAACTCTTTTAATTCAATTTTTTATACATATCACTGATTTTATTTTTTAATTGTATTAAACAAAATATCTTATCATGTTTATAAACTTATAATTGATTTTAATATCATTTATTTTTTCCAATGTACCCAATTCAAAAATTCATTCAAAACTTTTAAAAATTTAGCATCTCATCTTCTAGCCTTCTAGCTAGCTAGACCAAAATCCCCAATTCTTATGTTTCCTTTCTCATAGATACAGATGTTTGAAGAAGATAAATGTCCATGGATTATGTGTTTTTAGATGTAGCTCATTTACAATGCTCATAATTTGTTTTTTTTAGATGTAGCTTATTTACAACGCTCATAATCTCTCACAAATATTTCAAAATTTAATATTTACAATGCTTAATAAACTTTTTTTCTCTTTTTTTTATATATATCATGAGTATCGAGGCCAGTTTACGCGTACCATGACTAGTCTAATGTGAAATATACACGCCTCCCCATGCATATTTCCAAGTTAATCAAAACTAAGTTATCCATGTTCAGGGTATATTTCCAAGTTAATCAGAAATAGATTACACATGTTTAGAGAGGAGAATCGAAACAAAGTCTTGGCCATTGAGCTAGCACCAATGTTAAAAAAAAGGGAAGATTAGGTAGACACACAATCATTTAGAGAATACTAAAAAAGGGAAACTGTTACACAAAGGGTAATACTGACAATTCTTTCGTACACGTTCTCTGTTTAACATTCATTTTATTGGTTAATGCATTTCAACCTCTTTCTATGTGAACATCTGAATCTTTGTTGAAATATTTGACTTCCAAATTCTTTTGGATTGTGCAATTCAATTGTCCATGATGATTGTGGCATCAACCTAATAACTTTGTTTGTGAAAACCTGGTATCCTTTTGTTATTTAACTATATATTTATTCTCTTACTAAAGTACTTTATTTGAACAAAAAAATATACCATAGTACTTTAATCTCTTAAAGATAACCTCACATTTCATTTTCAAACAAATCTCTAGGGGATTTCCACACTTTCTGACCTCCTTCACTAATGCTACGATTGTTCTGTAAAATCTAAAATAACATTAGGATTTAAAGGCGGTTCCATAGAGGTGACATAAACATGGTATGAACAAGGTTATAAGTCCATTGATATTAATGATGTCCCATACGAGAGTTTCATCAAATCTAGATCAAATGATATCTACACAATCAACATGAATTCATATCGTACATATGATTAATAAAATCAAGAATAACTCAATCTCATCAAAATACTATCAAGTTTGTGCTTAACCATTTCAATCTAAAATAACTTTAACCCGACCCTAAGATATTAAAATAGTAACACTATCTATCATCTACATAATCCTATAAACTAAGAATAAGTTTGCTAGTTTAACAATATCTCATACAAATATAAAAACATATTGTCAACACTAATATAATTAAAAATTCCAATCTCAAGTAATAACCCAAGAAGCAATTTGATTTTCAACCTCCTTCCAATTAACAACCTTAGTAACAAGAGGGTGTTGATCAATTGACTCCATCTTTGACCAAGGATATGAATCTTCAAAGTCAAATAAAAGTACCTTCATTCCTTCTTCAGCACATTCAATCGCATATCTAGGATTATCATCTATCAAAATATGCGCCCCTAATGACCTGTCACATAAAACCATTTTATTTAGCTTGAATTTTTGACAAAACATTGTTTAAATACGAACCTGCATATATCCGATTTAGGTCTAGATGTTCCATCTAATGCAAAATGATTACCAAAGTGAATTTCCTGAAATATCCCGGGATAATACTTTTCAATCCATTCAACTGTATGGTCTTTAATTGCATTTTGACGTGACCTATACAAATAAACGTTTCATTAATATAAATTTTTATAAAATGGTTTTATCTATGTTTGTTCATACGTGACTATTGATAAGTTGCAATAACTTGATAACTTTTGTAGAGCCTCCTTAGCACCTGGAATTGGATGTATTCCCTTTTTGAAATATGATGTCTTAAAAAACTCATGTACACGAATATCAGCTGTCATACCACAAAAAAAAAAATTAAAAATAAAAACAATTTTTTATATTCAATCAAATTAAAGTACCTTCATTACGTGAACAATTCCATATCTGTAACAAAAATTGAAAGTAAGATATAGTTGTTGGTAATAAATAAATAAATAATAATAGATAATAATACCTTGAAAAATTCATACACATGGTACTCTGAAACAGAGTGATTTAAAGAGTAACGATCTGCTATAAATTGATTTAATGCTGATACGAAGTTTCCAAGTACTGCATTTTCAAAACAATTATAAAATTCAAATCAATAATCGAAGCTAAATCTATATATAGGTAATATATATACCTTCATCAACATCAACAGCTACAACAAATCTTTCGCCATTTTTTGGTGAAGATCCAATCCAACTTCCTTTTTGGTGGGTCCCACCATTACCTCTATCTATAACCCTAGAAGGATTACTTGCCTCTGTGCAGCGCAATAATGGTGTTAAGCTTGGAGCGTATGAACGTGCCTTTTGTAATCTGTTCCCATTGATACTACCACTGCTACAATGATCATGATTTTGGTTAATATTATGATTATCAGAACTAGACCCTTTAAGACGAATTGAATTGATTTTGGCGGTATTTTTTGATGAAAGTGCGGCCATGTATGAGAAATTATCTCTTTGGGTAGCTGTAAAAGAGGATGCCGACGCCGCCATGGCGGAGGAGGCGGCGGAGGTGGTGGGGGACATTAAAGAGCTACAACCACAATGATGAGAATTTTGATAATAATTAGTGGAAGAAAATGAAAATAATGAGCGTAAATAGCTTCGACTCTTTAACATAATAACAATAGAGGACACATCTAAAGATATATGAAGATCGATGAAAAACAATGAGGAAATTTCTAAAATATAATATGTATGAAATGATTTCCTAAAATAGAAAGAATATGCAGAAAAAAATCAATGAATCTAAATCATAGGAAGAATCATAATACTAAGAATGAGGTATTGTTGTGGAATCTAAGGTTGTGATGTACGGCACAAGTAGGGCAATGGCTGTCCACTGTGAATTTATATAATGTTTTTTAATTTAAAAAAAAAAAGAATGTTGTTTATTTTAGCGGAGGAGATGAGAGTAAGGTAGGGGTATGTTTGTAAAAAGTTTTACATGAATCGACCAACACAAGAAGAAAAAGTAATAGAGACAAACTTTATCGGCTAATAGTCTTTTATCTTTGTTTTAAAAGGGAAACAATATCATTTAATACTAAATAAACACTCTTTTTGCAATTGAAATAAAATAATGATAGCGGAAAGTAATCTTGGGGCATCTTCTTGCAAAGGGAATAATGATCTAAATAATCAATATATTTGGTTGGAAATGTTGTAACAAAATTTTTTGTATGAAATCTCATTCAAAGAGAAGGTGTACCTTCAAAAGAAAACTATTTTGTATGGAATCTCATTGATTTTATCTTATTTGTCAAAAAAAAATTAATAATACATTTATTTGTTCAACTCTATGTTCTTTTTTTTTTCGATGTATGGGTGTCCGGGCCAGCTTACGCGCACCACGACTAATCCCATAGGAAATATATACCCATGTTCAAGGAGGAGACTCGAACCATGCACCCCTTGCGCACCACGACTAATCCCATAGGAAATATATACCCATGTTCAGGGAGGAGACTCGAACCATGCACCCCTTGCTTACCCCCTTTAAGGGCTCAAGAAATAACACGGCTGAGGGAATTCGAACCCTGTACCTCTTAGTTAAGAGACAGGGTCCTGGCCACTGAGCTAGTCCCAGTGGTTTTGTTCAACTCTATGTTGATATTATAGTTGGTTATATTAATTGATCTATTTGTGAGAATTTTTCTAAGAAATATGCATAGAGATTTTAAAATAAGCATGATGGAAGAAATTTTCTTTGATCTCCTAATCAAATATATGAAAGATGGAATTTTTATGAATTAAACTAAATATGTTAAAAGAGCTTATCAAAAAGTTTGATCTTATATATACCAAATAATTTGGAACATCTATGAACACTACCACAAAACTTGACAAAGATGAGAATGGTAAAAAATGTTGATGAGAAGACTATAGGGGTATGATCTGTAGTTTACTTTATGTTGCTGTCTCTAGACCTGATATTATGTTCCTTCTTTGTCTTTTTGAAAAATTCCAATCTTGTTTTAAGGTCTATTAAGCGAATCTTTAGGTCCCTTGAAGGCACACCAAACCTAGGACTTAGGTATCCTAAACATACATTCTTTGAACTTATAGGTTACACCGATTCCGACTATGCCGGTTGCAAACTAGATAGAAAGAGTACTAGTGGTAGTTGTCAATTTCTAGGTCATTCTCTTATCTCCTTGGTCTAGTAAAAATCAAAATAGTGTTGTCCTTTCCACCGCTGAAATTGAGTATGTAGCTGTCAAAAATTGTGTTGCTCAAATACTTTGGATGAAATAAACGTTAGAGAAATTTGGTTTTGGCCTAATGTCTTAGTCGCCATAGAAGAGGCATCTAGCCCGCCTAAGCGCCGATAATGACAAAAAATGGTCGTCTAGGCTCTCATTTTATATGTTTTTACTTTCGAGAATCCTTAAAATTATATTATAACTCTAATTTTTGTATTTTTTTGTATATTTGTTATAGTGTTATTAGATGAATTTTATAACTTAAATAGTTAAAATATATTATAGTTACTACGTATATATTACTAAATATATAAAATTAAACAACGGAATTCAAAATCACTAATCCTGCCTAGGACCTCGTAGTCCCGTCTAGGCGCTAAACTCCGTTGGCCGCCTAAACCGTAAATCCGAGTTCTACATCATAACCTGTGGATTTTACTCTACATAAAAGTAAGTGTGCAGACACACCAAAATATAGATTCTGCAACTACCATATAGGAACAGTCAATCTCATCTTCTTTGAGTGTCCAATGGATGTTAAGGTGTATAGACATGGAGACTAGGCCTAGTGCTTCCATTAAATTTGTAGGGGACTTTGAAGAAAAAATTCTACATTTAGTAAAGGAGCTAACAAGGAGTGGAGTACGGAGCATTCTACAACCTTTGTATTATGTATTATTTGGAATATCTAGACAACTCATATGAAATGCCTTTCTGAGGGAACAAAATGGAAACATAAGTCGGTTACCATACTCTATAACATTCTCATGACATATTTTTATGGTAGAGTGTGGAATGATCCTTTACATATTTCAGATTATGCTACCGAACAAACTCAAAGACATGAGTTATACTCCTCAGAAGTCAACCTGTTTTGTGATGCATCTTTCAAGAACGATATAGTCGTAACATATATTGTTGTGATTGGTTTTGACGAAAAGGAAACCCCTTTTATGTGTAAAGGTAAGAAGTTTTGGTGTAACATCGCATTTGAAGGAGACGCGATGATGTCCTTCTTGCTTACGAGACAACAACCCCATTTGGGATAGAAGTATTACGATTCACACTAATTGTCTCGGGATTACCCAAGGCCTGATAAAGACGTTTGAAATTTGTTAGAAAGTTCATGTGAAATATTAGAGACCTTTACTCGTTTATATCTCATATATGTATTCGACATTATTCCTAGAGTTAGCAATGAGAAGACAGAGTTATTAGCTAAGGGTTTCATATGTAAGGACCTCTCAAAAACTGATCAACGAATTCTATCCCCGTTTTGATCAGAACCTCGGGAGGTTTTTTAAAGAACTAGTATTTATTGATTTCTGGTAAACTCATCTATTTTCTTTAATATAATTTCTTTCGAGACAAAAAAAAAAGGACCCGACATCCTTGTCATGGTCACAACCACTCACGATGCATTGCACGATTTTAGATGTGCCTCGTGCTTAAAAGATGGTTCCCCCTACACAATCAATATACCACTTCGTTTTTTTTTTCGGCAAAAGTTTCGTCAACAGCAGGATTCGAACCTGCGCAGGCAAAGCCCAATAGATTTCGAGTCTATCTCCTTAACCACTCGGACATATTGACATTTGATGATGAAAACTATTTTGTCAATACCCAGGCCCTAACACTAGATTGTAGGCTTGAAAAATAGCTACTGTTTTCCATAGCTGATCGCCTCAGGCAGTGCAGTTACTGTTTTTGGTATGAAGGCTAATAATTCAACATGATAAAAGATGGTGTTAATGTTCCTTGTACCACTTACAACAAATTTTTATCTCGGGGCAGCTTTAGATAAGCAAATACGTGACAACTTTTCTAAAGAGTCTTCCCTTGTTTAATTACTTGGGTTCTACAATATAATTGGATCAAACAAAACTTTTTTACCAAGAATTTTCCATAAAGTTAATACATAAAAACACACTGTATAACTCATCTTTACAAGAACTTAATACTTGCAGAGTATTAGTCAGTTAAATTAATCCAGGGTAAGGTGAGGGACTTTGAGAAGGAATCGAGGTTGTATTCTCATCAGCAAAAGGATTCCCAAATGGATTACTAGAATCATTCCCTACCATGAATTGATCATCTTGACCCTGCACTGTATTATCTATTTGCACTTCAGTCCCTGGAGCTACATTGCTTTGTTCATTTCCTACCATGAATTGCTGCTCCTTTAGATGCATGAAAGATTCTTGACCTTGAGATGCACCAGCTATTTGCGTTTCAGTCCCCGATACTAAGTTCCTTTGATCATTCCCTACCACAAATTGCTGAAGTTGATACTGCATCAAAGATTCTTGGTCTCCAGGTGTAGGTGCTATTTGCACATTAGTCCCTAGTGCTACATTGTTTGCACCATAAAAAGGGTCCTGAATATAATTAGACTCAAATGGATTTGATGATACATTTCCCGTTTGATAAGTTCCATTTATATTTGTAGTTGGAATTGGAGTATCATATAGTCGATCTAACATAGATCTACTTAGTACACCACCCTGGTACTGTATACAACAAATCATGAAAAATTTGAAAAATCGTATTTATTTTATAAACAATGTGTAAAAAATTGCAAGAAATTGGTAAAAGTATACAAATTAAAAACCTTACCAATTTGTTATCCGTAACTTCCACTGTGTTAGAACTTGGTCCAGCAAATAATTCTAATTCCCAGCTAGAGGATCCATTTGGTTGGTCTGATGCAAAAATAACCACACTGTTCAGAGAAGTATAAATCAAATCATATAAATAGTACAAAAAAATAAAAAATAGTGATGGTAAAATAGAAATTCTCACCGGGGTTAATAATCGCTAAAGCAAGTGCATTATTATCATCTACTTCAGGAGCTGGCGCTTCTTCAGTAATCGCATCGAAAGACTATTAATAAAATAATTATTAATTTAATTACCGTTTCAAAATCAAGAGAGAGACTAAATTAGGTTTAAGAGTATTTACCAAGAGATCAATAATCGGTTGTGTGGTAATAGTCTCACTTGTAGTAGGGGTAGATGAATCTGGATTTTCTTCAACATCAATAATATTATCGCTTTCTACTTTTGCTTCAAGAATAATTTTTCGTGGAGTTGTTGTACCATCCTTGTCAATCTAATGGATCAAGAAAGTTATTTCTTTTTACATAATATTGAATATGAATGATAAAAGTTACATACAAGTTTCCATGGAAGTGTTAATGTTTGAGGGGAGTCTTTTATATAATCTTCCATTACTGCCATAAATGAAGCAGGAGGCTGCAATATAAAGTCCATATAATAAGAAAAAAAAATTAGCAATAGTCTTGACTATATAGTCTATAGGGTGTTTTATTTTTACCTGTGCAATTTTGATATATTTTTGTGTTTTTCCAAATTCAAGTGTTCTGCATGTCTCAAATAACTCGGATAGTTTCTCGGCCTGTAATTGAAAACCATGAATGAATGATATTCCGTGTAATATAATTATGAGAATACGAGGAAAATGTACTTGCTCCATTGCTTTTCGATATATTTCAACTGCTCTAACTGCATCTTGTCTTTCCATCTCAAAAAACTGTTAAAACAATGAAGTAAGGTTTTACTAGGTTGAAATCGGAAAAAAAAATAATGAAATGCAAACCTTGTCAACTAAATTAAGCATTCCATCTGTAATTGCGACATATAGAGCAACACTTTCATCTGCAACCTAGATAAAAACAAGACTATGAGAAATAAAATCAAATTAATCATAATAAAATGATAAGAGATAAAAAAAAAGGATGGGTTATTCACCATTGATAGGGCGTATTGAATCAAGAAACTATAGCGAGCCGCTCCCTCGGGCTGCAAACAGATTTCAAAATGGGTAAATATAAAGGGCTATTTGGTAAATTAGCCAACTTGTGATGATCAATAAATAGAACAAACAAGATTTGACCTGACATGCAAGAAGACGAGAAAGAAGCTGTTGCATAGGTGGTAATTGCTCAAGCAACTCTGTTATCCCTAGCCGTGTGGTTCTCTATGAATTAAAACATTATCTTAAACAATTACTTATAACATTTCATCTCAACTTAATTTAATATTACATAATACATACGGATCGGTCTCTTTGTATATCATACTTGACTATTCGAAAACATTCCAAGCATTCTTCGAGATATAAAGCATAAGTACGAACCCAAGGAGAATACTCCCATGCTTCAATTAAAGCTCAAATCACTCATAATGTAAAGATAATTAAGTTGAAAAAAAAAATTTAAAAAAATACCGGCCGTGCTTGATTCATCCTTAAAATGTGCCATGTTTAACATATGACCTCTAGTAGTATAATTACTTAGCTCTTCAACTACTGTTGGATCAACTTCTCTCAATGAACGATGAATTACAATTAAAGTTTTCAACGCAACCTATAGAAAAAAGCTAATCTTAATCATTCATTATATTAAAAGTGATGATATATTGAATCGTGCTTAACATACCGTCCAAGTACGTGTTTTGGCAAGACGTTTAGCTATCGAACTTATGCAATACATAACATCTGCTCTAGGTCTTGCAGCACAAAGTGCATTAAACAAAGCTGTCATGAAAAACAGATCACTAACAAACAAACCTTAAACTAAAAGATCCACAAGTAAACAATTTTTTTTACTTACTTCGTACATGTTTCTCTTTTGGTAATACTTCTTCATGATTAGTGGCTTTGACCAATGCAACATCTATAGCCTGGAATATACAATAAACTTCATTTGCAATCTTTATTGATTTCTTAAGGGTATAAAATGTAGGTTTATAAATTAAGAACCTTGTAGTCACTATTAACTTTGGCTATTCCAACTTTTGTGGAGTCTTTAAGAGCTCCAATAGCTCTTCTAAAGCTTTGTTGAGTTGCATTTCCAGTTGCCATATCTTTCAGCACAATAAACTCCTTCAAATCAATATTATGATATAAGTTATGAATTATTCTACCTAATACCGATTGATTTTACCATATAACTGCGTAATTCTCAACAATCATACTGAAAATCGCAATATAATTAAACCACCAAAATCAATCCATGCATATCCATAAATTGATTGAGGATAAAAACACCTGGCTATTGTAAGGCTATACAAACAAATTAATAAGATGATAAATTATTAATTGAATTTCCAATTGTTAATGAATGTTGATTCTTTCTTAATTTCTCTCTAATTTTTACAAAAAAAATTCGTAATCAAGACTAATGTACGTACATCATCGAAAATGCATGTTACGTAAAAGTTCATACGTGAAATAAGCTGTACCTCAAAAACTAGTAGCCGGCACCCTCACCGGCAATGACACAGGTCGATTGAGAGACGGCGGAAATAGTAAGAGAGATTACGTAATCCGACGTGTATCGGAATTTTATATTATATATGTATGTAATAGGTACGAAATGTATCATACGATATCTTTAATGAAACATGATACAATATTGCAAATTAGAGAAAGTACCTAACTTTAATAAAATTGAATGGAAACCCACTACATTTTATGGACTTTTATCTTATTAGGAGGCCGTCCTTCAATCATGTGCACTAATTTTTTTTTATGTGGATGGTCTAGCCAGGAGACTCGAACTATGTATATTTCACTTCACACTTTTTTAGATACTGAAAAAGTAGAAAGAAATTGGCTAATTAAGCTAACGCAACTGGTTTGTGCACTACCTTTTAATTGACATTGACTCGTTAAAGACTAATGTATTGTTTGGATTTAGATTATCAAAGGAAAGGAAATGATAGGAATATAAAAATATTAAAGAAAAAGAAAGGAAAATACTAATTGTGTATGAATTATAAAAATTTTAATAAAAGAAAAGAAAATAATTGATTAAAGAATCACTTGTTTGGATTCACATTATTAAAAGAAAGGAAATGATTATTTTACACAAAATTACCTTTATACCCTCTTTGTATTATGTAAAAATATTATATATTAAAATTATAAGGTTAGTTATGACATTTAGAAAAATAATAATTTCTTTTTCTTTGAAATGACTGTAAAATGAGAGGATTAAATAATTGACGTTTTAAAGGAAAAGAAAGGATTCTGCAATCCATTGAATTACTTTTCTTTAATTAAAAAACGAATCCAAACAAAGGAAAGGAAAATTTATTCCTATCATTTCCTTTCCTTTCTTTTAAAAAAATGAATCCAAACAATACATAAAATACTCTACAACTCCTAACTACTAGGTATTATCCGATTTCTCAAATAAATAACAAGCACAATACACACCACATATAACAAAAATAACAAAAATTTCAATTCTATTTTTTCAATTAAAAATCAAATAAAATTACAAAAATTTAATAAAGAATACTAACTAAGAAAAAGATGGACCAAAGAAACATAATATGGATCACAAAATTATTTATTTATTTTTTTAAATCAGTTTAATTTACGAAAAATTCTCATAACATATAAAAAAAATTTAATTCATTAGAGTCAAAATGATTCTAAGTCTAGAGTGGCTCTCATATGTATTCAGAAAAAAATTAATAAATAAATAATGCAGTTTATATTAGGGGCAACGCCCAATTAATTACGCGGAGATGGTAAGTATTCCCTATTAATTACAACTTCAACTTAATTCCCAATTAAGCACAAAATATTACCCAATTACCAGAATATCCTTCTACCTATTATTAATTACTTTAATTATATATTTTATTAATTATAGTTTAATATTTATTTATTTTTTTCAGATTTTTTTTTTAAATATTTTTTTTTTCGAAATATTTTTTTTTCAAAAAATGTTTTTTTTTTCGAAATTTTTTTTTTTTTCGGAAAATTTTTTTTCGAATTTTTTTTGTCGATTTTTTCCCCCGGAATTTTTTTCCCATGATAACATGATGTAAGATTAGTACATATGATAATTGTGTGTTAAAGTAACACAAAATCATATGTATTGTGTGTTACATGAACACCCAATATGTATAATATTGAGTTGCTTAAACACACATAAATAACAAATTGTGTGATACATGAACACAAAATCAGACAGCCAGAATATTTGTACACAAAGGTATAGAATAATGTATATGTAGGCTGATTATGTGTTCATGCAACACGCAATTGCTGAAAGTATGTGTTACAGTAACACACAACAGTATGGGTTTTGTGTTAGTAAGACACACAATGCGTTTATCATTTACAGTTTTGCGTTGCTTAAACATACACAAATAACAATTGTGTGTTGCAGGAACACAGAATAAGATATACAGAATATTTGTACACAGTAATAGATAATAGTGTACATATAGTCTGAACATCTGATTGTGTGTTAATGTAACACACAATTGCTTGATGTGTGAGTTACAGTAACACAAAACAGTATGGACTTGTGTGTCATTTACAGTTTTGTGTTGCTTAAACACACAACAAATAACAATTGTGTGTTGCAGGAACACAGAATAAGATATACAGAATATTTGTATACAGAAATAGATAATAGTGTACAGATAGTCTGAAAATCTGATTGTGTGTTAATGTAACACACAATCGCTTGATGTATGAGTTACAGTAACACAAAACAGTATGGACTTGTGTGTTAATGAAAAAATCTTCGAAAATATTTTTCGAAAAAAAAAATCCAAAAAAAAAAAATTCAATAAAAAAAAAAAAATTTAAAAAAATTTCGAATAAAAAAATTCGAAAAATAAAATCGAAATTTTTTTTTTAAGAAAAATGAAAAAATAAATTCAGATATTAAATATAGAAATATAATATAAATATATAATAAAATAAAAAAACATATAAGGGCAATAATGGAAGGTAAAATGACCATGTGCTTATTTGAGAATTAAGTTGAAAATTTGTGAGTAAGTAGGAAGTAATTTCCTCCTTCATTTTTTTTGAGAATGAAAAATGAGGAAGTGTAATTAATTGGGAATTATCTCTTTATATTATAGGAAAATTAAATAATAAGTTGAGTTATTGAAAATTTTCCATAATAGAAAATAATGAAAATAATTAAATGACATAATTGTATACATAAAAAAATGAATAGTTTGACTTTTTCATGTCATTTTGACTAAATGTGCATAAATTTATTAAGTTGATCCAAATTTAAATTATTATGGAAAAAACGGAATGAGGTCATCTTTAAAAAAAAAAAAGATTTTCCGAATGTTGCAACTTTAATTAAAAAAGCAAAATGGATAGCACCAGATTATATTAGAGTATGGAGTTCACATCACACCAAGGGAAGTAGGCGCATGGACTACGTTGAATTGATTGGACGGTGCAAATCCAAGCGATGCTTCAAGTTTAATACAGATGGAAGCTTCATTAAAAATCAACGGAAAGGAGGCGCTAGAGAATTATTGAGAGACGGAAATGGACTAATTGTTTCTCTATGAATCTTAATTGTTCTATCCCGGAAGTTGTGGAGGTGATAGCACTGTATGAGGGTCTTATGATGGCATCTAGGATGGGGTGAAAGAGCTTATGGTGAAAACGGATTCAAAGGTGATTCTTAGAGCACGTTCTCAAGCTAATAGTGAAAGAGGACCGTTTTCATTTTGAACTGGGAAGATTCGTAAGATTATGAGAGAAAATGATTCATATTGGATCAAAGGTATTTTCAGAGAAGCGAATGCTTGTGTAAATTGACTAGCGAAATTGAGATTAAAGTAGATTAACACATATTCCACATATATGGATCTTCCGGATGGAATTTAGAGTGTGCTCACAAAAGACGTATGTGCATGGAGGACTCCGTAAAGAATCTTCACCTCAGATATTGAAGAGTTATTACGAATGTAATTGTTTTTTTATTCCACGGTCTTATGACCTTCTCCTTACGGAAAAAAATGATATACCTCCAAATAAAATAAGATATAATGTATGATGCTTCAAAATGAATAAATATATATTTACTTCAACACAGTGTTTATACTATAAGGCTTCTTATTTATTTAATGTGGTACGTAGTACACTTCTCGAAGCTAGTACATAATGTTGATCATACCTCAATATCATGATACTGAGGCTAGCTTAGCTAGTTATATTCAAGATTTACTTTGTGAACCAAACAACATGACCCTCTGGAAGAAAATGACAAATTGGAAGTGTTCCTGGTTTAACATTAAGCAACTCAAAAGCCATGTGCCTTGGATCCCATGGTGACGTGTCTTGATGACACACTGCTACTGCTTCCACTTTCCCTCCATTGACATCCCTTAAAGATACCATATAAGCCTTAGTTGCGTACGTTTTATGGCAATTAAATACTGCATATGGATAATTTCTGGTATGGCACACAACATTTTCATCTTTTATACCAGACATTGTCTTCAATCCACTAATACTATAATTCTCGACTTTTTTTGAATTTCCGGCATCTGTGGATATAGCTTCAACATTTTTTCCAAGCTTGGAAATTACGAAATTTATCATGGATTCTAAGGAAGTCACACAAAGTTTCTCCTCTTGTTTGATTCCAGGCTTCTCACAGTTCGAAATTGTGTTCCTGATCATTTGAGCTTGTATCAAGTTGGGATTTATCGATAATTGTTTAAGGATTTCGGGTACTTTTTGCGATGAGAAAGGGATTGAGTCTGCGATTTTACGAGGCAAGAAATATCCATGAGCATTGTTGGTGGTGAACTGAGAGGTCATGTTTTTCCCTTGATGAAGATCTTGTTCCAAGAAGAAAACAGTCGTGTCTCTATCATTCTTAGTCATGTGGTATGTTTTTCTTCCTCCATACTCGAATTTACCTGGAGGTGGATCATAACTGTATGAAAATGGAGCTTGAAGTTGAAGGCCATTATCATTCATGTAGAGATCCTTAGCCGCTTGTGAGTGAGAGTCAAATAGAGGGTTGTTTATTATACTTGCCTTTTGATCTTCTACACAATTCACCATACATATATAAATTAGTAACATAAAATAACAAATTAATGTGTCATTTGTTTTATTATGTGATAAGTATTGAATACTGAATAGACCGCTGAATTATAACTTATTATGTTAAGAGGCCAGGCCGTCTTTGAATGAATTAGACATAAATAAAATATCAGTTTTTACATTTTAATTACTAAATATTATCTGACTATATGAAATCTTAGACTTAGCAACAACAAGAATATATAGATGATTGTAAATAAGAGCAAGTTTAAGTAATACATAAAATGAAGTTCCAATTCCTGACCAGATTTTAGGAGATCTTTGACTGCTTTAGGCATAGGAGCGTTGTTAAGCATTGTGTTCCAATACACCTCATTAACTTGTGTAGCATGGCTAGTGACAAGAGTCAGCTGAAAAAAATTAACCACAACACTTATTAATTTGCATCTTCTGAATTACTAATATATTACCAGGATATACTAATTAACAAATATTTATTATGTAACATATGAATATACTCACAAACAGAAATGTAACGATGTGAAGAAGATGAAACTCCATAGATGAGATGTGATAAGAGAGTACTTGGATAGAATAATGGTGATCAAGGCACTATTTATAAGTTGAAGAAGCTAGGAAAATCGATCTAAACAAGGTAAGCTAATAAACAACTTTTTAAAATCATGTTCCAAAATGTTAAAGAAGAGTAATGTTATACAATGTCAAAATTACCAAAATACTCTTCACTTGCTATAATTCGTGGATTGTGTCTAAGAAATCCCTCACGTTAGTTTTAATTCTCTCTCATCATAATCGTCATTTATCTCCTCATAAAACAAATCATATGTTTGGTTCTTTTCCTTTTTGCTTTTTTTTTACCACAACCGTTTGGACCTTGCCTATCTCTTCCAATACCTTTCTTGCTTCTAAACCATTTGATATAGTTGTACCTTTAAAAAAATAGAAGAACTGATCAACTTTGGAACAAAAATAAAAGAACTAATCAATTCTCACTCGAATCCTCATAAGTTTGTGAGGGGACCTACTTTAAGGAATTCTTGTAACAATTGTAAAGCCTCTCTGATCGCTATACTCGTCTTTTTATACATGAAGAGTACAACTTTTTGTCTATGTCTTGATTGTATTCGTAGTGAGTTGTTTTCTAATTAGTTCATCTTATGAATAAGAGGCTCTTCATGTAATACAACTAAATTTGAAATAGGATCTTTTGTATATTCCATCTTCTCGATGTTTTGTATCATCAAATGTTTATTTTGCCTAATCCTTGGAGTACTAAGATATACTACATTCTAATATTACACAACAATTTAATTTTGTTTTGAATATTATCATAATGTGTTCAAATCTGGGAACACATTGATCACATTTTTTTATTTTTGTTCCAAAGTTGATCAGTTTGATACATACCACATTTTTTATGTTTTTTACCTTTGATTTGATGAACACTTTGAATTCTAGAAAAATTATCAAACTCAAACAGTTCTTCTTTTTTGTTGTATTTTTATAAGAGAAAATGCCTCGTTTACCCCCTTAAATTTGTCCCGTTTGACAGTTTACCTCTCATTGTTTAAAATGCGACTGGCTACCCCCTAATGTTTGTTTTCGTAATTTGTTGCCCCTGTTAACTTTTTTCGTCCAAAACCACTGTTAAATGTCACGTGCCTGGCATATGACTGCGTTTTTATTATTTTTTTATTCTTAATTCGTTTTAATCAATTAATCAACTTAATCCAAGTTTTTTCTAAAGGCAAAATAGGTATTTCTAAAATGCCTACACTATATATACCCCAAAATTAAAACAGATAAATTAAATAAAATCAGAAAGAAATTTGGGCGGGGTTTGGTTTGGGGAAGAAGAAGGAACCCTAATTCCATATAGAAATTCTCAAATCCTTCCAAGTTCTTCAACGTTGATGTAAATGTTGCCCCTTAACGTCGAAAGTGTGGGGTCTTCTTGCTATCGGCTCGGTCATATGTGTGAACATGGGATGCAGGAATCTGATCAAACGCACCTAGACAATCCCCCTACCACCTAGGCTGAAGTTGTAAAACACTGATTAATGAATCTTCCATGCACGTCTTGATCTTTATAAATCAACATCCTAATAAATAACTCCTAATTGGTATTGAAAAGCATATTTTAAAATTGGAATTTCATAAAGGATACTTCCTAATTGCCACTTTTATAGTAGTACAACTGAGTCTCTCTCCATTGATAACTTCTTATTAGGCACGATAGTTTTGAATTTATGAATTGAATATCTAACACGAATAACAAGAATTGATACATATGCCAAATGAGTTCTTGTTGAAATAAAAAAACAAGATTTTGTTCAAGTAGTAAAGGTTAAGACCTGAAAACTATTTGGTCAGAGTTTAAATTAATTTTTTTTAGTTAAACTCAAGAGTTTAAGTTTACTACTGCACATCTCAATAGATATAACAATCAATATAAAGATAGATTCGAGATAATAACTGTTTTCGCTGTCTATTTTACTAGAGAAGCTGATATGTACCTCTTTTCAGAAAAATATTTCGTTCATTAGCTCTTTATATGATGAAATAATTAATACACAAAATTACAACTTTTATATATATATATATATATTTTCTTTCACTTTACATGTAAATCACACAAAATACTAAGATTTGTGAATGTACTATGAAGTTGAAGACTTTTCTTCTGTATTAGCTATCAAAATGTTGAATTCTCGTTCCAAAGTCCATGAAAGCTCATTCTGACGATTAATACTAAAGCTATACTCTAGAAAATATCCACCATAAGTTATCATTGATATTGTAGCTCTACAAAATCCAGTACATGCGATTAATAATATATTTTTAAAAAAAATTAAAATATCATTTGAATAATGTCACGTCACCTTATTGCCATTGATTCAGATGTTGATGTGTCAATAACCCTATCCATCTTACATATAACTGCATTACTGTTAAAACGTACATGATGATGAATTAATTAACATGATAAAGTGTCAAAAAAAAAGAAAAAAAACACACCTTTTCACTCCTGCTGGGAAAGCTTGATGAATTACATGATGATGAGCTGGATCAAGTGCATCAGGTATAATTGACCCAAGAAAAGTTGACTTTTTGCTATTACACACAAAATGTAATTAATTAATTACACAAATAAACAAGATGAAATATAGTTTGTGACTTTGTTCATTCACCTTTGAGTTAGAGCTAAACCGAGAGAAAAGATATGAAGCGAACCCGAAGAGCTTGTCGCTAAAAGTATATCTGGAAGTTGTGTAGATGGTCCAAATGATAACGAGAATATACTTGATTGATATGTACCTCTTCTAAAACTGTATGACTGATTATAAAGTTTTTAAAAATTAATAAACAAAACTAATTAGAAACAATCTGACTAATTTTTCCACCTTTGTAGCGTCTGAAACAAGATGTACTCTAACAATAGTCCCTTGTTCAGACGCGGTTGCGATATACATCCCGTTTGATGAAAGTACTACCGCCGCTAACGGCGCGCGATGAGCATCGATCTGAAATTTTATATTTGAAAAGTTTAATAATTTTGTAATAATTTAAGGATTAAGTTGCAACATATATAAAATGGGGTCACCTCGCAATGTGTTTGGAGTTCCATAACATTGTAAACTAATACAGACCCTTTCGTGTTACTTGCGGGAAGCGCTAAAAAACAACCATCCGGATTTGCGGAAAACGCACACAGTACTGTGAATTTGAAAATTTTATTTAATATTTTGTTCAATTTTTATTTCGGTTAAATACTCTAAATACTCTGACCTTTTAAATTTGGTACTGTATCGATTGTTTCGAGTATTGAGAGGGAATTAATATCGTATATGTACGTCTTTTCTTGTAAAATAACGATTAATCTGAAAACGAATGAGTGTTATTAATTTTTTTGTGGCGGAAATATTATATATATAAATATATATGTATTTGCACCTTTTTTTATTTATACGAACAGCGATTATTGAAGTTAAGAAGGTTAATTCTCGGATTGCATTTCCAGTTACGGTATTGAATAAACATAGTCTACGTGGAGATAAAGATGGCTGTTTAAACAGTTATAAAAACTATCAGAAATTAATTTAAGTAAAAAAGATAAATAGAATTAAATCAAAGAAGCATAAAAACCTGTTCTCCAGCTCCAACAATTGCAAGAAAACTTGAACTGAATAACATTTCAACAATAATAAATGCTCCAGCAGCTGATTTTAGGGACAAATGTTGCAATTACCCAAAAAAAATCAAAAAGGAATAAATAATTAACAAAATTGAAGTAATATAAAATAACTAATTAGCTACACATAAGCTAGAAAAGTAAATTAATTGCTGGATCATTAAATTATTAATTAAGTAGAAAATATAAATAATACCTCTTTCATAGAGGAGTTTGCCTGAGGTAGAATCGAAGATTTTGAAGCCTTCCTTTGTTCCAATTGCAAAACAGCTGCGAAATTGAGGTACAAAACACGATGTTAATAACAATTATAGTCAAAATTACAGAATTGATTTTGAATTTACTTCACAATATATAAAAATTAATGTTGTTCTTACCTGTTATCTTGATTGAATGAGGCGCAGAGAATTGGATAAGCAGGTGAATGATTCGTTGCCATTGTTCAGTATGTAATATGTATGTATCGTGTATAGATAGATGAGGAAGCTTGCTTTTGCTTTTGATAAAATTTAAATGATTAAGTTTATATACTAAACGCTGACCTGATTTAACCCGAAAGAAAATCTTCCTAAGCATGGTTTGTACTAGTAGGGCCGAGCAAGAATTGAGCATAGAGCCTAACCCGATAAGTAGAAATGGCCCAACCCGTGTTAATATAGGGGTTGAATAAAATAATTCATAAGTATAAGGGGTTGAATAAATTAATTTAATGTTAAAAAATTAATTAGAAGAATCTATTTGTTGAAATTAGATCAAATTTTTTATTATACAATATGAATATGATTAAGACAAATTTGTATAAACAAAATATACAAGTAATAGAAGTTCAAAACTAATTTGCGAATTTTATCAAATGTTAAGAGATCATACAAGGTGAATAATAGTGATTTGATAAAAAGGTATGCACATATGAAAAAACGAGATCTAAAGAGATAGTGATACAAGATACATATTTGTTTAGGGATGGTTTAGACTCCGAAGAGTCTAATCCACTACCTTAGGTAAACTTCTTAGGATTTTAAATCTCTCTACTAAATTTCTTATTTAATTGAAGGTGAAATATAAAATCTTTACAATGAGATTTTTCTGAATTTAGTACAACCTGGCCGAGGTTTTTTACTAGGCTCAATTACAAACCCTACACGTGGTTTTCTACGAACTCAATCACGAAACCTAACCAAAAAAATTTATAGGTTCAATCTCAACCCTTAATGAAAATTTTATTAAGCTCAATGTCAACCGCTACAAACACTTTTCTCTAATCTAGAGTAAGAGATAAACTCTTGAATTATTGAGTATTATAATAAACATGCAAACTTCAAATGAAAAAAACAATACAATCGCATTGTTGAACTCCATCTTGAGTAGATAATACAATGAATGTGTGTTGAGATCCTTCTTGAGTGGATATGACCATGAAGTGTAACAAGCTATCTTTATGATATTAAAGTGAAGAACATAGTTTATGAGCTCTTGCGGGATGGCTCCTTTAATGGTGTGAAAGTTTAGACTTCAAAAGATGTATTTTCTAGCAGAGTTAGACATGTTAGTATAACAAAATATGTCCCAGCAGTAAGTTTATGTGGCATAAATTATGCAGAAAAATGTTTCAAATCGGCAATCCGGTTTGTTGAAATCAGAAACTCAATTTAGATTGTCAATGGTAAATCTTACGTGGCAACTATGATCAAAGGCTAGATATATAAGACGATGTTGTCCTAAATCTTAGACCCAATTTACCAATAATCGAAAACCCGGATTCTTATGGGTACGGTATAGTCGATTCTGACTATCTTGTGCAAATTATATATTTAAACCCGTCTCTTAAATGCCAATTTTATGTTCACTAGATATGTTCAAAATGAAGTTCTAAAAAAGTTACTAGTTCATGGCATTTTCAATTCAAAGCACATAAGAAGTTATGGCATAAAACGAGTTCATTGAATGAGAAAGTGTAAGTACATATTTATGAGTATAAGTTATGCTTATATATTTTTGCTCTTCACATATGAATCGTTCTAATATTTTACTAAGAAAGTTTGTAGTTCAACAGAGTACATAATTTAGTACGTATCAAAAGTTATACTCTAAAAAGTGTTCAACTTAAATGAATTTACGTGTAGCACATAGAAAGGTGATCAAGATGTTTTTAATTCTAACATGTTATGTGTTTTTAATTTAAAACTAAACAAGTTTGTAGTTGATCACTTTGGCTCACATAATGCACATACCAAATTATAGCTTAAAATATAATAAACTCATATAAAAGCACATACCAAATTATAGCTTAAAATATAATAAACTCATATAAAAGCACATAAGTCCTAAACATGTTCAAGATAGATGAAGGTGTAAATACATATTTTAGAAAGTAGAATCATGCTTGGATGCTTTATCTAGATACAAGATATGTTGAAATAAAGAAATCATACAATCGTATTAATATAACTTAGAAAAGGGACAATATGTCAACTCCTTTTGATAATGACAAATCTTATACTAATACACTCCTAGATGAAATGCAACATATATGGAGTCTTAACGGCATTAATCCCCTCACATAGTGTATATTTGATCAAACAATAAGCAACGCATATATAGAGTCTTTAAGTCACGATTCCTCTCACACAAAACATATATCCAGATCCGAGTTAGTATCATGAAAAGGAGATAAAAACATTTTTGAAGAGTTTGAAAAGAGATAACCAAATTTTCAGATGATAAAAAATATTGCAAAATCAGTATGCTGCCATGAACAAACCAGGGTTTCAATTTGTGATTTTGATAAATCTAGTTTTTGTACTGAAGTCTTAAAGTTTTATCAAGTATGTTTCTAGGTTTAGAAATAAAGTGACATGCCTTTAACTAGGGGTTATAGATATCTTGTTATTTTAATATTTGGTTATCATAGTTTATAAAACTGATGTTGAGAAGGGTTACCATCACCATTTTATTCATATGTGTATATGTTTGTGTGTGCATATATATGAAATTATGTGTGTGGTGTGTGTGTGTGTGGTGGTGAATGTGTGTCGGTTGGATGGTGTGTGCATGGTGATAGTGGGGTGAGGTGTGTAAGGTAGTGGTACGATGGAGGTTGAGTGTGTAGTAGTGTTATTGGTGGATTTATATGGTTAAGTGGTGTATGTATCGTGTTGGTAGGGTAATGGTGTGCATGGTGGTGATGTAGTTGGTAATGGTGTATGTATATATGTGCGTAAGATATGGTTGATGTGGTGGTGGTGGTGGTATAGTAACAGTGAACGTGTATATAGGTGGGATGGTGATGGTGGTGATTGCTCGTAAAAATAGGTTGATTTATTATGTATATCTCATTTCTAATGGAAAATAAATAGATATTGCCATAAAGGTGGATGAAATAGGTATTATCATATTTATGAGATTAAAATTCTTATAATAATAAGATTTCTAGTTATTTTATATTATACCATTCGCATGAACAAAATTCAGCCAATATTAACATGAAGTCCATGATCTCGTACCTAGGCCTGTAAACGAACCAAACCGCTCGCGAGCCGTTCGAGCTCGACTCGGTAAAAAACTCGTTCGAACTCGTTCGTTTATATAAACGAACATAAAAGTTTGTTCGAACTCGTTCGTTAAAAAAAACGAGTTTGTTCGAGGTCATTCGTTAACTCGTTAAAAATCTAGAATCTGTAAATTAATGTTTTAGTTATCAATAAATACACTGTTAAACCTATAAAAAAACAAATTATTCGTTAATAACTCGAGATTGGCTTAAAAAAAGCTCGTTCGATATGTTAACAAGCTTTAAAATTTGAGCTCGGCTTGACTCGTTAAAATTTGGCTCGACTCGACTCGTAAATCTTATCAAACAAGTTTACACATCTAATAGTCGGCTCGACTCGGTTCGATTACCGCCCTACTCATACCAATCACACTTTAAATTCATTTGTATAAATAAGAAATAACACACCTCCAGCCCAAAAGAGAAATTAAAACTAAAAAATTTAGAATTAAAATTTTGGAGCTTAAATCTATTTACAAATATTTACCCAAATTATTATTATTTCTTTTATCATTCTTAAATTATTAGTAAACCCGACTCAGTTTAATTCCTATCTTCTACATATGTAGAGATCTAGATAGAAGATACTGTAGATATGGGGGTCTCAGACCAGAGTAGTCAAGTCCATCTCAGTACGTTTTCCACAGTTGTTTATAGCCATTATAAATGCTGATCGATGACCCTACATTGCTGACAACATTTATAGTATCACCATTTTAATTACTCCAGCCACTTTAGTGTTTTTCTGTTGCTAATTTTGAAGCACACTAGTCACTACACTACTCTTAATCAAACAAACTTACTCAACAATTTTCCTAATTAAAAAAAAGAATCTAAATTTAAGTGTTAGTACTCTCTTAGTTCCTAACTTTATGTTAAATGCATGTCTTGAAGTAAATTAATTTAAAATTTAAGAACTAGAAAGTATAAAACAACAAGATATAAATCAAACTACAACATAGAATAATAAGCACTTCAAAAAATGGGATCTAACATATTCATATCATAAACATTATTAACATGATGCCAAGTATTCATTAGATTTAGGCCTCTAATGTATAGAAAGAAAAGCATTCATTAGGTTCATAAATTCGTTGCTTGATTAATAATATAATAACGTTTAAGATATTCGTAAGATTCTTGACTGAAATCATCTCAAAGTTAGATCGGAGTTAGAATTAATCAAAATGAACAACAGAAAAACCTAAATTTAAATTACACATTTAATTAGAATAGTATGTTATAACATACATGCTAATAATACCATCCAACAAAAAAAAAAAAGAACAACATGATATGAAAGATCAAAACGAAAATGATAATCTTTTGCATTTTGTCTCCACTATCTCAAGAAATAGAGTTTAGAATTCTTTACATAAAAGCGATAAATAAGCTAATAATTAATCAGTTTTAAACTAAATTAATTACCTGAAAAATTAAAACCAACTTGATGTGAAACCTTAATTAAAATGTACATTCCTTACACAAAGGAAAAATAGATGTATTCAACACAAATAGATTGAGCCGTTCAGCCAATATCACAACCATCACTGACCAACACCACCGTCACATCACCATCACCACCACCACCACCACCACCACCACCACCACCATCCTAAGAAATCGATAGACCGCAAGTAAACTAGAAATCGTCGGAGCCCAGCCATAGCTGATGAACTCAGGTGCGAGCCATAATTCCCTTAACATAGACATTTTGTTCACAACAAGAAAGCATTTCATCTAGGTGCTCCGTCGAACCACCACCACCGTCACCACATACGGTGGCTGAACATTCACATGAATGCTCGAGAAATGAAAGAAAAAGGAGGTGTTATAGAAGGTGGGATTGTACCCTTTTTTCTTCTCATGGATTGGTTATAGTTTTAAATTTAATTTTTGTTGTCGGATTTTTTTAAAGAAGGAAAAGCAAAAAATTTTAGGACAGAAGTGATGTCATGAGAAGCACACAGGACAGCTCAGGAGATGGGTAGCTTTTTGCTTTGATTAATCTTTGTTTGTATATGAGTCTTTCGATATGTATAGTAGCTATGTTTGTCTTAAGATAACCAGGCCAACTCAGTAAGTAATATAATGTAGCAATGGGAGGAAAGGAAATAAAGTCTTTGAAGCCTACTTCCTACTTCACCTATATTAGAACAAGCAACACATGACCCTTTTTCCTTTTATTAACTTCGAGGTTTTCTAGATTTGTATAGCGTATGACCAATTTTTATCTATTTTTTTGCTAATTCATCGGATATTACCAATATATTATAAGATTATTATCCAACGAATTTTCGACATCCAAACACTCCCACCTAACACTACTATCGTGTGTCTCTAACGACCATGGTATTAGCGACTACTACATATGATTCATTGCTAAAGACAAGACATTCTCGACGAATATGTATTCTCGACGACAAAAGTCGTCGCGTATCTCAATTGTTACTAGCGACTAACTATTGTTGTCGCCCTTAACTTCAGTGTAGTCGGGGGAGATTTAAAAATAATATATTTCTAATCGCCGAACATTGTAGTCGTTAGTGACCAATTTAAATGACGACAGAAACATGTCGTCGCGTTTAAACTTTTCTAGCGACGACTATTAGGATATCGGCGACGAAAAAACTTTAAAAACGAAATGAACACCAAAAATCTCATTTATTTTTCTTGGACCTTATCCACAATTAAATCTAAGATCACACCAAATCCGAAATCCCTTGTTCGCCACGTTTTCAATTCCTTTTCCCAAGGCCATCATACATTTTGGTACCTACTTATACTTTACTTTCTCCACATGATTTCTCCAAAATTAGACATTTTACTAAAATTTAAACTTTTCACAATTTGTTTTATGTAAGTATGCTCGTGTTTAATATACTATGTGCTATGAATATGTGATTAAATTTTATTTTTTGATTATATATTTGAATGGTATATCATATATATTTGAATTTATATTTTTAATATTTTTATAGTTGTATGCTTATATCAAAATACACGATGGATTCGGGTATCCGAAAAGAGTTGGATTAAATCAAATTGTTGGGTTACCGTGTAAAACATTGAAGGTTTGGAAAAGTTTATCGGTGTTGTGGAAAACAAGTGGATATTAGTGGTTTAGTGTTTTGTCCTTGTAATCATTGTTAGAATAATTAAAAAATTGTATCCATGAAGTTAGGGCACACGTTCTAAAATATGGATTATTGTCCACGTATGAGGTTTGGACAAAGTACAATGAAAAAAAAGAAATCCCCGCGAATAACACTACCCAAATTGTAGAAATAAGGAATGTGTATGACGATTTGAGACCCGCTTACAATGGTAACGGTCATTCGGGTGACACCAAGATGAAAGACGAGAATTATACAAGTCGTTCTAGTTTTGGAGCTTTGTTCGAAGATATGGAGACCGAGTTTTACCCCAGTTTTAAAGTAATGGGTTCTTTAAATTTCATTTCCATACTAATGCACGCGGAGGTGAAGACCAAAGTGGACGAACACCTTATTCACCGAACTCCTACAATTGTTGTGTCATGTTTTGCCCGAAGGTCATACGTTACCTTCTTCTTATGAGAAGTGCAACAAAAAGTTAAAAAGTATGGGTATGGTATATAGTGCGATCAAGGTTTGCTTGAACGAATGTGAATAGTATTACAAAGAGAATGAATACCTCGAGCATTGTCCAATATGTGGTGAATCTAGATGATATCCGAAGAAAGGTAAGAAAAAATTGCATATGAAATTCCGTAATTTTCCTATTGAGCCGATATTGCAGCGACTATACCTTCGAGGCATACCGCCAAAGACATGATTTGACACCATACTGGAAAAGTATTGATCCAGATGTGTTACGTCATCCTGTTGATGGTGATAGCTGGAAGAGATCTATAGAGCTACATCCTAAGTTTGCGAGTGAAGTTCGGGATGTATTCTTGGGTCTGGGTATCGATGGTTTTTATTCATTCTATATGTAGAACAACTCATACAACATGTTGCCATTTATATTGACCGTCTACAATTTTTCATTGTGGTTATGCATAAAAGAATCCATATTTTAACTTTGTTGTTGAGTTTGAGTCTGCAATCGCCCGGTAAGGATATAAATATCTTTATCCACCATGTTATAGATGAGTTATGCATATTGCGGGATACAAGGATCCTTACGTATGATTCTCATAATAAGGAAGAGTTTATAATAAAGGTTTATTTGTTGTCCACGACTAATGATTACCCGACTAGGTCATACACATCAGGTTGGCAGGGTCAAGGTTACTTAGTGTGCCCAAAATATATGGATTATACTCCTTTGATTAAGGTGAATAAAGGGGTAGTTTATTTTGATCACAAACGGTGGTTACCTATGAGGCATCGATTTAGAAAAGACGCATCATTGTATGCGAATACCGAGCATAGAGCCCTTCAGTAAACATAGTCCCGCCGATAATCAGACGTAGTATGATGGGTTGCCTATTGTGTTTCCCGGTAAACACAAGGATTTGGTGGCAAGGTGATGAAGAAAACAGGTCCCCGTGAGTTTATTTGTAAGAAGAAAAGTATAAAAATAGACTAATGCTTTTAGTCTATTTTTATATTTCTTTTCAGCTAGTCCCAGTCGTTTGTGTCAAGTATGTGGTCTTTATGTAAGTGGCATTATTCTAATGTGTCTCTTTTCTTGGAGTGCGTAAGAATCCACATCGACTACCTAATATTTTGGTCTTTCTCTGTTTGGCATAATATATCGTGTGGGGGGTGTGATCATGTTTTAAAAGGTCTTGATCCCGTCATTCAGTTTCTCTCTCATGTTTGCACTTTTTAGGGTGGTTCATGTGTATGGTAGGTCGATAATCTTTCTTGAGCAGACGTCGATTAGTTTTCTATGGTACTTTTCTCTCTCTCACAAACTATTTTAAGATTTTTATTGCCTTAAAAAAATATATGATAGTGCAATTATATCAAATAAACCATATGAGGTCGGGTACCTAAATGACTTGAAAATCATAGTTAGTTAGTTCTCGGAGAACAACGTGATGGAGTATCGATCGATAATAATCTTTTATATTATAAAAAACTTTAGAGAAATGGTTTCAGAGAAATATGTAGATATTTTACTTTTTTTAGAATAAAGTCAGGTAAGGAAGACTTTATCTGAGTAATTTTTTATTTGATTAACATTATTGGTCATGAACTTTATATTTAAATCACCTTATTTTTAATAATATAATTTTTTTATTATATTCTTATTTTTATGAAAATCCTTTTTGAGACAAAAGAACGTCCATATTAGCATCATATATAGTGTTAGTGGGGAGTAACAAAATTTAACAGTTTTAGTGGAGTATTATAATAACACTTATTTGTTCCAAATATTATTACTCAAATGGGAGGTAGTAAACATAGTATATTGAGAAACCTGACATCCTGAGCAAGCAGCATCACCAATTCCAATGTCTTTTCTATTATCGAGACTGTCGCCAATAAACCTTTAATTTCGAGGAGGAGCTTTTACGGCCCCTAACCTAACATTCGGTTCGTTTTGTTACTGGATTACTCTTCATGTTAGGTTACTCTTCACTTTTTTCCCCACAAACATTAAATAAATAACGAAATAATTTGGTACGCTAGAATTCTATTTTATTCATTACTCTATTTATAAGTAAGTTGAAAGCAGTAAGATGTTTAAATAAGTGAAAGAAAAAAAATATATTAATAAAACGAGAATCATGATGGTTAGATAGAAATATTTAAAGGTAAAGGGTTTCTGAAACCCTTTAACTATCGTCAAAGTGCATCATCCGCCCCTGGTTTTCGTTTTTACACTTTCTGACCCTTGATCTCAGTACTTTTTGACGTCGTTAGCCTTTTTTTGGTTTTTCTGTCAATTGGCTGTTAGTCAATGCCACTTGGCACCATATCAGCGCCACATCACCGACATCCTTCTTCGTCAGCTTCATCTCTAACTTTAAAAAAAAAATTGAAGGTTTGAATGTTTCAAACTTTCAACAATGGAGGAAAACTAAAATCGAAACATAGAAATGCAATACATTTTATTAGAAATCAAGCACGGAAGAAGAAGTACTATATGAAATTCCAACTTTGTTTCCCTTTATTTCGATTCTAGATTATACGAAATTTTGAGATAGTGATAATGGTTAAGGTACAAGAATCAACCTTTTAGAAAGCGTTAAATTTGCACCTAATCTACTTAATCTATTAGAAAGAAGCTACACTCCTCTTCACCTTCAATTCAAACTTCCCATTTTCTCCATTCCAACCAGCCACAGTGTGCAACATACCTTGCAAGTTATGCCAATCCCCTGTATTTGTTGATGCCTTTATATTCTGAGATTTCCTTGTATCTGTTAGTAAATCAGTACCTGTATAAATCGATTCAATATTTTTGTTAAAAATTATTACAAACAATAGCGTAAAATTACACATGAATCTAAACAAACCTGAATCTACATAGCCGAGCAATAAGATAGGATAAAGTGGTATGAGATCGATTTTGTCTATAATATATCACAAAATTATTAATAAATAAATATCCCAAGAAATCTGATAATCATACAAATAAAGAAGAATTAAAAGAAGTTTACCAGATCTGCCGTTTTGATGAGACCTTCAAGGCGAGAGTCGTTCTTGATGTTAAGGCGATGAAAGACGATGCGATCGCCCCAAGGTTTGGCGCCACCGGAGGTGGGTGGTTCAAGAAGGTGGCGAATCTTATCATTATAGACATCAACGGCGAGAACTTTGTGGTCAGTTTCCGACATTAGCTTCTCACAAAGGTGAGAACCAATGAAGCCACCAGCACCAATCATGCATATTGTTAATGTTTTGATGAGGTTACCATCTAGATCTACTCTTGCCGCCATTCTTGATGAATTTGATCGTGATTTTATGTGAGAAATTTGGAGTGGAATTAGAGAAAATATTTGTGTTATAGTTGCTTAAGAAGATTTGGGGTAAATTTTAAGGGTGAAGTGGAAAAGTAGAGAGTGAGAGGAGATAGAGTGATGGGTGGTGACGGATTTGACTCCTTTTGGCTATTGATCTGTTAATGATTTTAGTTTTCCTCCATTGTTGAAGGTTTGAAGCATTCAAACCTTCAATTTTTTTTTTAAGTTAGAGATGAAGCTGGCGAAGAAGGACGGCGGTGACGTGGCGCTGACGTGGTGCCAAATGGCATTGACTAACGGTCAATTGACAGAAAAACCAAAAAAGGGCTAACGGCGTAAAAAGTATTGAGATCAGGGGCCAGAAAGAGTAAAAATGAAGATCAGGGACGGATGTTTCACTTTGACGATAGTTAAAGGGTTTCAGGAGAGTTTTACCCAATATTTAAAGACTACATTATGAATATAAGTTAGAATGAGATCATATATATAGATTTTACTATTTAGTGAACAAGAAATTTAAGATTAAATTAATTTGAATATAAATATGATATGAAAATAAACTAGTCTAACAACGTAATAAATAATCATGGTAATAATATACTTAACACCCACCCTGAAACTCAAGTAGGTCATATAGAGAGTAACTTGAGTTTGAAATTTGGATTGTTGATGACGTGTCTTTAGCGTTGTGAGAAGCATGACATAGGTGTTGACGCGGTAACAATGTTGATGTCGTGGCGTCGAGGTGGAGCGATGAGTCGAGTTGTGAGAATTGTGAACCAATAACCGAGTGATGAGTAAATCACTGAGATGAGACCATTAACAGGACTAATGAGATGAGACCACTGAATGACTTAACGAGACGAGAGCATTGGAGGACCTAACTAGATGAGATCATTAAATAACCTAACGAGATGAGACTATTGAATGACCTAACTAGATGAGACCACTGAATGGCCTAACGAGATGACGAATCCTACAAGAGGATTTTTAGATTTCGTTCTTATGAGAGGAATAAGATTTCGATTCCTACGAGAGCAATAAGATTGTGATTCCTACGAGAGGAATAAGATGCGATCCCTACTACGAAGAATATGATTTCGAATCCTATGAAAGGATTAAGAGAAAAGAGATTGTTTTTGTGCGGAAGCGTTTAAAACGGTAACGAAAGAATATTATGAAAGGTGGAGATTAGCGACTTGCATAAACGAAAGAAGCGATAACGAGAACCACTTTGGATTGTGGCTCTAACATATATATATATATATATATATAAAGCGAGAGCATAAAGGCTAGAGAGAAAGAAAAATTAGAGACTACATTATGAATATGAGTTGTTGTCTAATACATTAGAATGAGACTATATATATGTCAAACTACTTGGTGAACAAAAAAGGTAAGATTAAACTAATTAGGAAATAAATACGATATGAAAGTAAACTAGTCTAACAAGGTAATAAATTACTATGGTAACAATATATTTAATAATATCCCTTACCTTGGATCTCCTTCTCCATTTAGAGGGTAGTCGTAAGTACTTTCCAAAATCTTTTATCTTGTTTATTCTTAAAATAACTATTTATTTATTAATCACTTCATTAGGTTTATTAACACTATAAAGTATACAATTTTTGTTTAGAAACATATTTTTGCTTGTAGCTATACCATACTTCTCAAGAATTTGACTAAAGATAGTGATTCTACATTATTTGTATGTGTGGTGGAGGGGGTGGGGGTGTAAACAGTTGTATAAATATAAAGTAAAAGATGTACATTGTACAAATTACAAGTCATGTCTAAACCCAAATGTTTAAGATATAATCTATCTACTCGCTAATGAATATTCCAATGAACTATAAATTTACAATAAGAATCTCACTAGCATCCATGAATGTATGATCACGGTACAACACAAGTAGAATAGAAAATGTGAACACTTTCATTTTCTTGAGAGTCACCACTTCTGAGGGTGTATTATAAACCAAAGCGGAGAATGCAATTTGTAACACTTTTTTTCTCTATTTCTCTCGAAATTTTAGTTTCTTAAACAATTAGAGCAAGCGTAATATAGTATTCATTTTTTTTTTCATTACCCAACCATTTTTTCACCTCATTCTAAATGTCATTAACAAAAGCACATTCAAAATATAGATAATTATTTAATTTGAACTTTCGCATCACAATTCATAAAATGGATCCATTCTATTATCATATAAAATGTGTCGTTGGGTAACTTTTAGTTATTTTCATTCCGCTAATCATATTATTTTTCATTTTATTCTTAACTAGAATTGTCTGGGCTTGAGTATATTTTATGGGGTTATTGTTGAAAACATCCTCCTTAAACTCTCTAATTGTTTTTTTATGCCTTCAATAATCTTATTTATAAAAAAATGCCTAATGAAATAATTATTTATAGAAAACATCCCCTTTATATTTTCTATACCTTTATTAATTCCATCACATGCGCGCGTCCGTGAAATTTTTTTAAAATCGTCATAACTAATTCAAAAAAAATCAGAAAATTAAAAAAAAAATATTTTTGAATAAATCTAATTAATATTTACGTCTATGAATTTTTTTGATTTTTTTTGAATTTTTTGAATTTTTTCGAATTTTTTTAATTTTTTTTTTCGCAGACACGGAATTCCATGTTTTAAACATGGAATTCCATGTTTTAAACCGTGAAATAAACATGGAATTCCATGTTTTAAACATGAAATTCCATGTTTCAAACATGAAATTCCATGTTTCAAACATGAAATTTCATGTTTTAAACATGGAATTTCGTGTCTGCGAAAAAAAAAATTAAAAAAATCAAAAAAAATCAAAAAAAATCAAAAAATTCAGAAAATTCCGAAAAAAATCATAGACATAAATATTAATTTGATTTATCCAAATATAATTTTTTTTGATTTTTTTGATTTTTTTTGAATTAGTTATGACGATTTTAAAAAAATTTCACGGACGCGCGCGCGTGTTTATTAGTTTTTTTCTTATTTTTTAATTGTTAATTATAAAGGGGCTGTTTTCAATAAATATTTTTTCCTAGGCACCTTTTTCTAAATAAGTTTTTTAATAGGCATCAATCAACAATTGGCTCATATTTTATTAATAGAATCCAAAGTATTTTAAATCTAACATACAAAAAACTAAAATAAGGAAGTTTGATTCTTCTTTTTCTAAAGTATATATACAGAAAGAGTTAGATAATTCAAAATATTATAAATTAACCCACCCTAAGGGTTTATTATCTAAACTAAGGATACTTGCTAGCTTGGTAAAAATGTAAGAATTTCAATTGTCAAACAATGTGGTACTAATTTCTTGATTAACAATCTAGACAACAACCATGTTTCTACCCCTAGGAATAGGAAAGAAGATAAGGTTGGGTTACTTAAAAAAATCTTAAATATTACAAACAATGCTTGGAATACTACTATACAAAATAATGTAATTGTTAGGTAGCGTTGAGAAGGATAAGGGACTTGCTGCAAATTGGATTGAACAAATTCGTCGGATTATGGCAAGGAATGAGTTGTTCACGCTTGGATACATATACCGCGAGGCGAATTATTGCGCGGATTGGTTGGCTAGTACTGAGATATCCCAGATGGAGGATTACTGTTTTTATACGGACCCGCCTAAAGGAATTTGGAAGCTTCTCTTACGTGATAGCATGGGGTGGAAGACACCACGTGCTACATTTAGTGTAGATTTGCTTTCTGATGTAATAAACTAGTTCTGTTTCACGATCCTTTTTGGATCTCCTTGTAACAAAAAAAAAAAATAATTGCTAACTAAAGGTTGCATAATAATTTTTGCATCATTCTCAATAATGATAATTTTATGTGGGTAATCTTTAGCCAAATTGCTTTTAAATATCCAAAACCTTAGCCTCAAATGTAGAATCTTTGCTAACGGAGGAGAGAAGGAGCATAAGAAGATCACTAAAGGTGGATCAAACACATAATATTGATGAAAAATTTATCAAAGAATAGTATTATAGTGATGGTGTAGGTGTTTTTGGTGGAAAGAATAGTTTAGAGAGAATTTTTTTCTTCTTTAAAACAGGGAACATCTTAGTTGGACCCAAGATAGAGAAGTTTGATTATTCAATCAAAAATTATGTTTCATATTGGCAGACAATTGCACAACTAAAGAAGCTCATATTACCCCTACCAAGTGATCGTTCCTCATAGCAAGTCACTCACTAACATAAACATAGTTTTGCCTGTTAAGCTCACCTCACTAATATCCAAAAAATAAAAGAAACTTAACTCCGGGTATGTATAACTGTGATTAAGGTTCAGATTTAAGCTGCAGTCTGAAATAATAAAAATTTGTAGGGAATAATATAATAAAGTGGAAAAAAACAAATGAGCTACTTTTTTTTTGTCTAACGACTGTTTTTTCTACTAGTTGTCAGATGATAGTTGGAAGTTGAGACATGCTTTTACCAAAGATATGGCCTGAGATATTGATAGTTTTAAAAAGCACTATATAGCACAACATAAGAAAGGTTTAGAAATCTGAACTCTTCTCTGTGTAAAAATAAAAGTGCAAAGTTACATTCAATCGTTTTCACAAGAGATCTTCAATATCAAAAGTGCTTCTTTATATATCCCTCAGTTCAGATCTCAACAGTACTAGCTATACATAAACATTATAATTACATACGAAAATGGTGGGTATCACATGCATCATGCATGCATTTGGTTGAAATCCCTCATTTTACCTTTTTCTCTATAGAATATATTATGCTACGATCTACCTTTTTTTAAATATATATATTAGTTTTAACAAAATAGAACTTTTAATTTAGTACAAAATATAACTTAGTGTGCTTAAAAATAAGTTTAAATGTTATAAACAATACTATTAATGAGAAAAGCAAAAGGAGTGTATCTGTGTATGACAACATTATACGCTTTTCCAAGTAAAATAGTTGAATATTTTGATTTCATTGAAGCTTTTTTATTATTAACTATTAAATTGAATGTAGGGATGCCTAAAGCTGCCGGTGATCAAGGCTTTGTTAAATGCTAAAATGCAGCTGATCCTCTCACTTTATCAATCTTCTCAATCAATTTCATTGCAAGAAAATATATTATAACATATAAATGACGCTCTCTAATTAACAAAGCATTTGAACCAAAAAATAAGTAAACTAACAAAGCTCCACATTCCCATCGGTAAGGCCGTGAATTTTTATAATAAATTTTTTTTTTGCTATTACCTTTACGTACTTTATTATTTTCTAATCAAAAAATAATATTTTATTAACGACCTTCCGTCTTTTTTTGTCAAAACAACTGTATTAAATATATAAGGTTGAAAGTTCTAAGAGTTCAGTCGATACCGGATACGTTCTTAATTATACTCAAAATCCTATCAAATCAGGAATAGGCTCGATGACCATTGGTTTATCAGAAAGTTACATTTAAAACTTCTAACTAATAAATTAGCCTCTTAATTTCTATATCTAGTACTGCGCAAGACGTTGAGCTTTCCAACAATTTCAAATGTATTCTTCAGGTTTTGGTAACAGCGAGTCGTTCAGTGTGAATCGCAATACTCCTATCCTTAAAATGCGTCATTGTTTCATAAGCAAGTAAGACACAATTTCAAAAAGAGCTTGATGGAAAGTGTTTTTCACCACAAAAACTAACTAAGGTAGGTTAAGGATCAGTTTCAGTTAAGGAGAACGAATTTAATCACATAAGAGTATCCATCAAGTGTAGAACGGTTTTGTTAGAGAAAAGAAAGATTTAGGAAAAGATACGAGTGGAGGGTTTTCTTAGTGCATACAACAACTATAAAAGTGTTAAGAGTGAGGAAAGTGATGTAAGTAAAAATGTTAGCGAGGAGGAGAAATACGAGGAAGAATAAAGTGGTAGCACCAACAATGAAGTAGAGTTCATTCAAGAGTATTATCATAGGGTGAATTTTGTATACGGTCTTGGAGACCATCTTAGTGCCCCAAAAGTAACATTCTATTCCTCTCTCCTCCAAAGAGGTCTCTAAGATGTTCATTGTCATTACTACCCTTATAGTGTATATAAGACAAAAAAATAGATTATTTTCTCTCATGCATTACTATTTTTCTCTATCCTCCATTACCATTAATCTCTCTTCTCCTTTATCATTTTCTCTCTCTCCTCCTTCATTAAGAATCAATAATTTCCAGCTCCGACGACAACCACCGACCATCGCCGATCCCCGCCGGGAAAAGTACTAAGCATGGAAAAAGTTACTGAGTATAGAGTACTGAGTATGGAAAAGGTTACTGAGTATATGGAATACTGGGTATGGAAAAAGTTAATGAGTATCAAAAAAATGCCGAGTATCAAAAAAATTATTGAGTATTCAAATTTTCTTATTGAGCCACTGAGTATGCTCGTATGCTCAGTAACTTTACTGAGTATGCTAGTATACTCAGTAACTTTACTGAGTACTCAGTCACTTAGCTGAGTATCAGAAATCATTGAGTTCTTGGGAATTTAGAACAAATATTTACAATGTTAAAATTATATTTATTTAAAAAAAATCAAAAGTTAATAAATTACATGAAAAAATAAATCACATTACACTTAATTCAAACTAAAAAAGATGTACACTATAACAAACAAACAAATAAAGAAAAAGAAAAAACAATAAAGCTATTACACTACCATCTCATTTCTGGATCTAATCGACACAAGAAAAGAAAAAGAAAAAGAAAGACAAAAGTTCGGCTCCATACTTGTCCAACCTTTCAGCTTCCCCTTCCCAATCTCTAATCGCATCATGATTAACTGACCCATCATCTTCACTCGCATGTAATTGCTTCCCACAAAACCTAAATACAAATTCATAATTTATATACATTCTAATTTATTTATATAATTAATTTGACATTTACAAAGAATATAAATATTACCAACGACCATTCATCACTTCTATGCATCTCCGATCGGAGTTGCTAGAGATGGAGGCAACTCCGTCCATGAATCTTGTTCGCTTGGTTCGCACATGTGTTGTTGGAGCTCAGAGTTGCTGGAGATTGGAGTTCCTGAGCTCGGAGTTGTTGCTGATGTCTCCTCATTTGTGATAGATTTATGTTAGGATGAGACATCATTTTTAGTGTTTTAGAAGTCAATAATGTCAATTTTCTTGAGTTTTAGTGCACTTTCCTATTTTGAGTCTTGATTTGTAGAATTATTATTTTTAGAGCATATTGGGTTTAATTGTTTATTTAGTGTGTAGCTTTAAAGATAATTATAGAGCTTAATTAGAGTCCAAGCCAAAGACAACAACTTATGGAAAGAGATTTGCATGGTAATTGGAGATAAGGAAATAAAAGCTAAAAAGATGGAAAAGGAAAAGCTGCCTAAATCTGGGATTCTGCATACACGTCCAAAGATGTGGATTTTTACCTAAGAAATAGGCCGAATTTGGAGATTTCCTTCCATAGGGTAAAGATAATTCTGTTGCGATTCTTTTGGTATCTTATGGAGCAAAATCCGACCAATAACGAAGAAGATATACTCAAAACGGTGCATCAGTGTTTATCTTTATTTCCATACGAATTTGAGTTGGGCTAGACGTCAATTACCTTAACTATTGCTCAAGAAAACGAATTAGGTCTTCTAAACACCTATAAATACACCCTTATATCACTTGTAAATCATCCTTGCTTAGAGAAAACCTTAATATTATTCCTTAGTTTATTGTAGAGAGCAAGATGATGTCTTTTGTAATTTCTTTTAGTTTATTTCCATCAGGTATGAACTAAACCTCCCATAGCTTGGGTTTTGCATCATGTATAAACTATGAATTCTAATTCTTCTATCTAAGTTTCTTTGGGAATTATATGTTTTAATCTGATATTAGCTACTTACTTTATATTTGTTTATGTGTTTTGATTTAATGTCTTTCCTAGAACTGATCACTGTAGGATTGTTTTAATAGTAGTTAGATGGTCTCCTTGACAGGGTGTTTAACTATTGAACCACCACATAATGTCTAGTGTCGATAGTAGTTCTGACAAAACATGCTTCTAACTAAATAGTCATTAGGGTTTGTTTTAACCACCATATCACCAAATGATTGTAGTGTGTTGGATAGGGCCTTAGTGGCGTTTGATAACCCTATTTGAGGCCTCGTCTTGGTTATGCCGTAGCCCCCTTAGTCGCTCTCAAGGTCTAAGATTATTTAGAATCCTGACTAAGTATACCAAGAGCTAATATTCTCCCTTATGAACTAGATTTATAGATAGAATTAGAAGGATTAGTGCATACTAGCAAAACCTAAGCTATACTTCTCATCTCATATTTCTTAATCTTTTACTTTATTGTCTTTATTTTCTTAATTTAATTAGTTAATTTCGAAATCCATATCTCTTTATTTTCTGTCTTCTAGTGATTTACTTTTACTCGTTATTTCTACTCACGCGATTAACACACTTAAGTCCCTGTGAACGAACTCTACTTATCATTAAAACTTGCATACGTCCTGTAATACTTGCAGTACTGTGTCTGTCTAGGGTGAGAGTGCGTAGTTTCTTGGCTTATTTTAATCTTATTTTTATCACACCCTAGGCACCACCAGCTGCAGATCGGAGTTGCGTATGAAGCTAGTAGTTTTGTTGAAACCACCAAGCTGGAGTCTACCCACCAAGCTTCTCTTCACTACCATGGCCTCGCCTGAGAAGAAGAAGGCCGTTGGAGTAGATCTGACCAACTCGGATTAGGAGAAGCTACGCCTGTCCGATGCTGAGCTTCTTCGCTAGTCTCCAACCACCATTAAATGGAGCCATCGCCTTGCTAAATAAGAGTGTTGAGCTTGAGATAATGTAAGATATGAAAGAAGTTGTTGCGTGAGATATGACGCAGGAGAGAGGTGAGAGGTTAAAATTTTAGGGTTATGGGAAATGGAAAGAAATAGAATGAGATAAAAGTGTTTTACAATATTTCTAAATAAAAATAGTATATATAGAGGGGGAGAAACAAAATAGGGTAGAATGTAAATGGGAATCTAAGTGTATGGTGTTAATTCTTGTATGTGGCCTTTAGTAAGAAGAGAGGATTAGTGAGGTCTTGTTGGGTATTGGGGGTGTCTTCAAGACCCTTTGGGTAATAATCTCATTATCGTATTAAGAAACATACACATAGTTCAAGAGGAACAAATATGAGAGGTAGCAACCAATCTTCCAAAGTTTCTGCAAGGAAAAAATGAGTCTTATGGTGTAGAATTATCAAGGGATTAGGGCACACTTGACATGGAATGGGCAAGCATACACCTGTTTTGATATTTATGTTTGAAACAATGTTAAGTATGCAAGATCCGTCAACTATAATTCAAAAATCAAATTATAAGAACATCTTTGTTATAGACCCATATTGAACTGCATCTAAATTTGGGATTTTTTTTTATTATTGCATGATTTCGTAATTATGTTTGTAGTTAATGTTTGCAAGCACTTTATTATTGGTAGTATTAATAATAATGATATATTGTTTGTATTCATGCGACTATTAATTTATTTAGAAAAGATTGGAGTGTGGAGTGAATTATCTTAATGAAAGAGAAAGTATGATATTCCTTGCTCAGTTATAGGTGATGTTACTAACTAAAACCCAATATATAGTCCTACACGAGGTGAATAAGATATATGTAAAATTTAAATACTATCCAATGATAAATTCACAATAAAAAGACAATCTTTTGATGTTTTCAATTTAGGACAAGAAGCAAGATAGACTACACAAAAAATCTTGAAGACACTGTGTCAAACACTTGGCAGGAAATAGAGATAATTAAACTTTAATGAATTTTAGTGAAACAATATATCAACATGAAGCGTGGAATAAAAGTAAAGATTTAAAGTAAGAAGACAAACATGCGATTTGGAGCTCCTTCACTAGAAATCATGTGCCTCTTAAATGTGAGCAAACAAATTTTTTAAAACATATTTGAAATAGCCCTTTGAATAAACCTTTGTGATATCACCAACACAAGTAAACCAAGTGGATAATCTCTACTCAAGATCTCTATTTATCTCTACCACTAGAAATCCTATTCATTCTCTAGAGACAAAGAACCCTTGTGATATTTGAAATAGCCCTTTGAATAAAACCTTGTATATCTCCAACACAAGTAAACCAAGTGGATAATCTCTACTCAAGATCTCTATTCATCTCTACCACTAGAAAGCCTATTCTTTTTCTAGAGACAAAGAGCCTACCCTCAACTAAGGTTTGTAGATTACAATCTAATATAATTGATCTAGTTTCCTAATTGGCCTTTAAGATAGGTCTTTTACAATTTTTCATACTACATTCTCACGGTTGACGAATGCCGAATGCCTCCCATCAAAGGGCCTTTCCTTTAAATGACATGCACACATGGGAGGAGTGTAAATTGCAATATAAAGAAGTTCACTTCATCATGAAGCGGAAGCCGTTACACTCTTTGAACATAAGTAGATGTGAAGGTGTATGACCTATAAAAAACAACCTCTAGATGACTATTATGAAGTTTGGTTGCTAGTGACCTTTCTTTATGTCTTAAGTATTTTATCTTTGGATTGCTCTTAATGAGTAGGTTTTCTGAAGTTTAGGAGGCACGAGCTCAAACTTCTTCTTTCCCTTATTCTTCAAATTACTTTAGACGGTTTGCCTATTTTTCTCTGTGGAGGCCAACTCTTCAATATCTACTCAGATCCTATCTCCATTAGCTTTAGGCAGTATGTTCTTCTAGCTCCTCAAAGATCAGTTTTCTTCTCTTTTGTTCAATTGGCCCTTTTAGGCTGCCCGTCCTCTATAGCTCTGGAGGCCATCTTTGTTCGCCTTCCTTTTTCTTATGCTAGCCTTCTTAGTAAATCCACTTTCTATATCTTTGGAGGTATGTTTCTTTTCTCTTTGTGGTCGATGTGATAATCATTTCTTTATTTTGCTTCCTCACATATCAATCAATCAAAAACACTCTTGAGTTAACACACACTTGATGTTTTAATACTTTTACTTAATCTAACTGTCTGATTCACGTTCCAGTTAAAGGATGCTATTATAATTGGACTAATTGACTGAACAATAATGACACTGTTAAAGAAAGACTTGATAGTGCACTGGTGGGAATTAATTGGCTTGACATGAATCCAAATGCTATAGTGACAGTCCCTCCAGCTACTGGCTCAAACTACTCAATATTAAATCCTGGAATCTAGGAAAAAGGAGATTCTAGTCAAGAAGAGTTTTAAGTATGAATCGTTCAAGCTAGATGATACAACATATGAAAGAGTTGTTCAAACATCTTGGCGGAGAATCTATGGCCATGCTAGGCCTGATGATACAAACATACTCGGAACACATCGACAGATAACAATAAGTGTAGGCAGAAGGAGTGGAGGGACCAGAGCATCAAACTATATACGAAGGAGAATGGAAGTACTTAGTACCTTGCTCCCGGTGACCAAGCGAGAGCTTCTTTGTAGTCTTTTATATGGATCTTGATGAATGTTCGAGGATCTACAAGTTTTGCACAACCTTGCTGAAACCTGACATTAATTCAAGACCAAAGGGATGTGCGCTCCCGATGGCACTCAGATGCTCAAAATTAGAATTTATGATATCGGGGATTACTTAACTCAAGTAGATATGGATACGTAAGCCGATTGTATATTATCCATAACCATTTTAGAGATAGAAACAGAGAGAGAGGAGCCAGAGATTTCATTCATGCTAGAGTAGGTGTATTTATAAATGTTGAGAGATGCTTGAAAGGCTTTATGTGCATAGTTTGAGTATAAGATGTGTTGCATCATATAGAAACATAATGTTGGTGCACATAATTCGTCCTTGAGAGATTGTATCAAGACCAAGGCTGGATCGCCCGCTTCCTCGAGCACCTAGGCATTGATCTCTTCGGCCTTGTGTAACTCTTTGGTTTTCAAGTGTATCGAGATTCCTTTGTATGAGGCCGAGTATGAATGTTATGTTTGGTCTTATCAATAACCCTTTGAATTGGTGATATTAGTATCTTTAAAAGATTCTATCGAAAGGAATTCATTATTATCATTCTTTTTAGCTAATATGGATCTGAACTCTTCGGATGTGTTTGAGCCAAGATTTGTGTTGTTCTTTATAGACGAGGTTGGTAACTGAGTTTTTGTTGGTCTTACAGGTTGTTCCCTTAATATTGCTGACACTGTATCTAACGAGCGCACCTCTAGGAGGGTGCCAGCAGTGGGTAAAGGGTTGCCAAAGCTATATCAAGCTTTTGACGATTCTATATTTCTCAGTTGTCGATTCTACGTCAGTCTTTTGGATAACGTTGTTTTCCAAAGCTACGTCGGTCTTTCAAATAACTCAGTTTGCCAAGGCTATGCCAGTCTTTTGAATAACTTTATTTGCCTAAACTGCATCGGTCTTTCGAATAACTTTGTTAGCCGAGTCTACGTTGGTCTTTTGGAATTTGACAACATTTCATTGCTGATCCTAGACACGTGTTATGCAGTTCTTATTGTATCTTTGGACATATACTAGATTCTTCTAATAGGTATATATGCCTATATGCCTATGCGTTCTGTTTTTTTGTTCCATTATCCTTTAATCTCTTTCTTCTTCTCATTCGATTATCTACCCCCCCCCCCCCCCCCCCCCCTCCTACATTTTTATCTAATCATGGACCTTCTAGGGTCTTCTTTAGATGAAGGTCTGTCCTAGGGTGAGTTGGCCCGAATGAAGGGTGGTTTAATGTTACCCAAGAATGATGGCACCTCCTCTACTCACTCGCTTGTTAGCCCCCAATATTCCTGCCATGTTCGAGTCGTCTTTGAATTCAGTAAACCTTTTTTTTTTTTGTTTCTTCTTCCTTTTTCGCTTTCTCTCTTCTTTTTACTCCTCTTTTTTAGAAAAATTGGTGATGGAATTCAAAGAGAAACTCAATAGTTATGTTTGGAAACAAGAATTTGAACATTTGTGTGCAAAAAAACTCTCTCTTGCAAGGAAGGTGGGGAAACTTTCAGCTCGAGTAGAACACTTATCTTTTAACTTGGCCCAATTAACCTCTATTCATACGGTTTGTGCGGCACAACCGTATATGACCTACTCGCTTCGCCCAAGTGAGGTCACCTCCTTTTGTGAGCAGGTGTTCACTGTCCTCTCCAGATCACAATTATCAGATACAAAGATAATAACGAAACAATGTCAAAAATACTGCTTTGCAAACAAATATACTTGGCATTTAACGCCATCTCATATACACAAAAGACAGTCTTAAAGATTTCACTTATTATCTTGTCAATAATGTCTGCATCAAGGTTTAATTAACGGTTATCTTAAATCTTCTTTAAACCCAAATTACCTAAACCAATTATGAAAACACATTAACGCAAAAGAGTAAGAACTAGTAAGATAAAATTAAAATTTCAGCTCCAATTAGAAACTGTGATAATCATACTACTTCCTATAATAATCATAACAATACTTTTAAAAAAAAATCTATGTTTATGTTTTATTTCCATTAGAAGACCAATTTACAACATAATTAGCTTAACCAAAATATAAAATTAAAATTAAATCAATGTGTAGTAGTAGTAATAGATGTTCTCCTACGCTTTACTCCCCAACAAACCTTCACTATTTCCCTTTTCTTTTTATTCCCTAAATACCCTTGACAATTCTTAGCCCCACAATAACACTTCACTTCCGTTCCAAATTGCACAAATCTACAATACAAATTGTACAAACCACAATTCTCAAGAACCTATATGTAAATAAAAAATAAAAATAAAATATTCATACCTATAATCATATGTTAAAGCCTCCCCAATTTCAATATCTCGATTAGCAAATACACCAATACGTGTCTCATCTTCAACTTGCCTTTTAACAATAACAAAACATTTTTTAATTCCCTAAAAAAATTATAAAAAAAAAAACTTACCATTTCTCAAGATTACAATTAGGATCACAACTATGATTTAAAAACCTCGATGTATTTCCTTTAAAAGTTGCATCAATTGTGAAATCTTTTTTAATTTCACACATATAAAATTTTGTTACTCCTTTATCTTTCATATCCCATAGTCTCTTTTCACATAACGCATCATCAATAACTATAAAATATTCAACATTTAGTTTTTTTTTTTCAAAAAAAAAAAAAAACTAAAAAATTACCTTCTCCAACATATTCAACTATGAAATCACGTTTATTAATTCTTTCAGCTGATTCTACACCCCATCCACATGATTCAGTCTGAAAAAATTAAATATTAATTAATTAAAAAAACAATTTCACAAAAATAAATAAATAAAAAATACCTTAACAATTTTTATCTTTTTTTCTTTCCTAAATTGTCTGTTACAACATATTTCACTACAATTACAAGCTTTTGAGCAGCTAATTGATTGTACCCTGTGAATTTATAACAGTTTTTAGTTAATTAACACGAAATTAAAAGGAAAAGTATTAATTACTAATTAGTACCTGCATACACAATTATCTTTACATTCAGTACCATTACAAGATGTACATCCGATATTCGAAGCTATTGGATCACGTTTTTTCTTCGTAATGTATATATCTATTAAAAAATGTTAATAATTAGTTAAAAAAAATTAAATAAAAGTAAACTAGTTTAATATTTACTTCGCTTTATATGAATATAAGCAGGTGGTTCAGAAATAGACTCCAGAGATTCGGATTCCTTAAGGTTTATGTCAAGTTTGAACTCTTCTTCTATACATGGTAGTGGTAATTGACTAAATATTGTCTGAGATTCGTAATAAATGTGATAAATGTGAGATTAAAGCTTATTATGAATAAAAAGAAGAGAAAAATCTGACCTCTATGTTGTTTATTGGATTATGGACACGTGTAAAATGAGTAAAATGTCTCCAACAAATGACTTTTCCTGGTTGATTATGAAATCGAATTACATGTTCTGGAAAAGCTGCACATTTATCATGTGAAGCTATTTCACATCTTGTACATCTCCATAGATGTGTTTTCTTATGACATAAATAACAAGCCTAGTAATTGATTTAACATATTAGTAGTAGTAGTATGAGTAGTAATTAACAGAAACTTACATGTTGAGGACATTTGAATTCTTTTAAAGATGAGAGATTAAGCTTTTGTGTTGCACAGTGTATATGACATACTAGATTACATCCTTTAATTGAGCATTCAATTTCATCTCCTGGATAAATTGAATTTGGACATAGATAACATTCAACCTGTAACAATTTAATTTCAAATCGGATCAAATCGCATATTCCTGATTTGATTTTATTTACATAATTGAAGAAATTGAGGAGGTGATTAAATAGAGTGATGGAGAATAACGAGAATGTACCATTTTAGGAGCATGAGTAAGAAATGGAAAGAAGCATTTATGTTGAGGGACTCCAGCATTGATTCGTCTTTGAATCCAATCATTAACATGTTCATCTAAGATCTTCTTTCCGGCGACTAATCTAGACTTATCTTCGCCGGTTTGGGACTGTTTCAAAACCCTAACTCCACCGTACGTGGCTTTGAGTGTTATCTCGAAATTGTCAACTTCTGCGGCTTTGACTAGTAAATTGAAAGAGGATTCATCGGAAGGTAACGGTGGTGGAAGTGACGGTGGTGGTGGTGGTGGTGACGGTGAATTCAATAAATTCGCCATATCAGGCATTTTTAACGCACTATTGAGTGCGTGTTTTTGTGTGTGTGTTTGAGGTGAAAAACTGTGTGTGTGAGTGAGAGACTGAGAGTGGTAAATGAGCTCAATAGGAAAGATGGTTTTGGGCGGGAAAGCTGAAATTTTTAGTTGTTGTTATTTGATGAGGTGGCGATCATTGAGAGAGGTAGACAAATGTTGACTATTCAAACTAAATAAAAAAGTGATAAATTGAAAATTTGATCCAATTCGTATATATTTATTATAGGAATATGTTCCCCATGTATTTTATTTTAAATCTCAAAGTAATTACAAGTTTTACTTAATCTTTACCTAAAGTCTTTTGAAACTCCTCGTTGTAATACATTTTGGATCATGCAATATACAAGTAAGGATAGGTATTTGAAGTGTTTAATTCTAAACAAGTTTGGACGGGTTCTGCTTTCTAAATCAGGATTGAACACAATCTAGACGAACACCTGGGAGAGTGCAACTGTAAACATACGTCAGGATTGATAAGTCAAAATGAAATAAAACAATTGTTACAACTTATATCCTGCTCATGCTATAGAATATTTGAAAATAAAAAATGAAGATAATTCATGAGAACATAGATTAGCGGTAAATTCTAGGATGAAGGATCTTTTTGGTGATTGTTTGTCGGTTATTTCTAACAAAAGTTTTACTCTATATAAATAGAATAGTCTTTTCTTTTTTGGATACATGTGAGAGCCACTATAGACTCTGAATTATTTTGATTCAGATAAGATTCGATGACATGACCTCTTAGTTTCCGCAGAGTAGTCTAACCACTAGACCAACTATCGATCTTAGAATAGTCTACCTCCGTCCATCAATGTTTGTTATACTTTTTTTTTCACACAGCTTAAGAAAAACAATTAATTCCTTTTATTTTTACTAAACTACCCTCAACCAACTAAGTAAACAAATTTAATGATAATAAACTTTTGAATATTAATAAAGATAAAATTGGTAGAAAATGTAAAAAAAAATCTTGGTATCTTAAATGGACAACCTTTTGTGGATATCTACTTTTAGAAACGGTGACAAACACTGATGGGCGGAGGGAGTACATTATATTCTATAAATACTCTTGAATAGTTTTTTTTCTTCTTTTCTCTCTCAAATAGTTTTTCCATTCTCTCAAGAATAGTATTTTTTCCCTTCTCTCAAGAAACGCAAGTGACAAAGTTACTATTTATATAATAAATGGCAATACAAAAAACCGTCACTTAAATACTCTTCAATGGCTGGTGATAACTGTTCTTCAATACTCATTAAAACTAGCCTTTTTGTTGACCAAACTTTGATAACTTCCATAGAACCTAAAATAAAAAGCCATTAATCCGCAATCAATAGCAATTAAGTCGTGATCAAGTAAAGAAAAACATTTTATATTAAATAATTTCCAATATCTTTTTCTCAAATTCTAATATGAGACTATTAGTACATACATAGCATTTTTCACTTCTCCCAAGAGCATGAAAGAATTAAAAAAAATTGTCTTTTATCTAATAATTCCAACAACGACGACTGGGTTAAGTTACCAAGAAATAATGTACATGAATGTTCTCAACAAGTTGACCCTGTTTGGACTGAGGCTGAATTAGCAAAGGTACATACCATAGTCAAATATGAGGTCTCTTTTATGAACCTAGCGGAATCAAGATTGTGCAACTTGATACCAGATCGAGTAGAAGACGCCTTATTTCAAAATCAGTTGTGGTGGAATCAGCAGCGGAAGGCGAGGTGAGAGCGATGCTAGAAGCGTCCACGGTGTGTCTAGAAGATTTAAGAAGTAAAACTATTATTTGTTCGAATAACCTTGATATCATTCAAGATATTAGGTCGTCATCAGCTGCGCGGTGGCGTGTCAGGGTGTATGTGTTGCGGATTGGATAAATTGCCGAGCTGCGTGGGAACATGCGGTTCAAACTTATTTCGCGTCGTCTAAATGGTCTGGCCGACAGAACTGCACACTTAACTAGAATGGGGTCACTTGGGAGGTGAGACATTTTCAGCTAGAGCCCTGGTTTTCTTGACTTGGAGTCGGCTGACCTCAACAGTGATGTGTGTTGATTAGTATATGACTAAATAAATTGCGATTTATATCAATTTCTCTATTTTCTCAGCTTGATATGTGTTTTTTAATTTTGCTATGACAATGATTGTTGTTATTTTTCTGAATGATTGGTTGATTTTCTTTTTTGAAGTAAGCTTATCGAAGATTTGAACATGCTTAAAGATTTGAACAAGTCTACTATGGGTTAAATGGTATCTGATTAAAAAGATTTAAATGAGGCAAGAGTGTTGCTTGAGTCCCATAAATCCTTGACTAATCGTGAGGAGGTGGAGAAAAAATTAAATATACCTACTTCCTAGATATTAGAGTTGCAGAATGAGGTAGACCGCTATCCTCGGTTCCTTAAGGGAGTTAGGTATAAAGCTATTAATAATTTTAAAGCTTCAAAAGAGTTCGGGAAAGATGTGGTGAGCTATGCTCCCTCTATCATTCAAGCTTGTTGGATGGACTACTACAATCAACATAGGGATATTTGTTCAACTCTTTCTTTGGAGCTTTTTGTAATTCCTCCAAGGCCTTTAGAAGTTCCAGACATGGAACGCCCTTTAATGCACCCAATAATGACGAAAGGGATGTTTGAATCCCGTAGTCTCATATATTGTAACATTGGTCTTGAAGTTTTGTAATTATGTACACTCACTATATTTGGTTAGCTTGAAACCTGTGATAGTTGTTATTGATGACATGAAATTGTTTTGTCAATTGTATTTCTTATGATTTTGTTGTCATAACGCGTAGCTTATGTGTAAACTACTTGTGCATTTATTACTGTTTTTTCCGTCATAAAACCATGTTGATTGTTGCCCTTCTTTGATGCCATGATGGCTAGTCCCTCCACCTCTGCTGATTTGTGTGGGGATTTCTTCATGCTAAATATAAACATGCTCCTTTGGGACTAGGTTGTCTACTAAAAAATAACTTTATTATCTTGCACGAATCAAACATTTACTTCCCGTCCATACTTGGATTTTTTTCCCCTTATAAATTATAATGTGTCTTATTATTCTCGTGATCGCATGTAGCGTGAGGTAGTATGGGATTTCGTGACATAGGTTGCATTTGTCTTTTGAACTTTCGGTTGATGGAGTATTTTCAATTTGTCCTCTCCTTATTTATCTCTTCAAGAGTGTGTCCAAGGTCCCAGGTGACAACCAGGTTGGAGAACGAGCTATCGATCACCCGATGCCATTTAAACTATGATCACTTGATCAGGTCGTTAAGTAATTAAAGGACGAACGAGCTCATAGTAAGGCCTTGATAACCTAGCAGGAGGTTGGATTGAGGTGTTACTGATGATCATAGAGTTATAATCCACTCTACTCAATAATCTAGTGGGAGGTTGGATCGAGGTAGTAGTGGTGATCATAGAAATCTAACCAGTTTTACTCGATAACCTAGCAGGTAGTTGGTTTGAGGTGTTAGTTTTGATGGTAGAGATCTAACCATTTTTACTCGATAACCTAGAGAGAGTATGGATCGAGACTTTTACGGTGACCGTAGTCTGACCAATTGCACTTGTTAACCTAGCAGGAGATTGGTTCGAGGTGTTAGGGGTGTCTTTGAAGATATAACCAAATTTACTCGATAACTTAGCGAGAGGTTGGATCGAGGCTTTTATGGTGACTGTAGTATAACTAGTTGGACTAGTTAACTTAGCAAGAGGCTTATTTGAGGTGTTAGCGGTGATGGTAAAAATTTAACCAAAATTACTTGATAACCTAGCGAGAGGTTGGATCAAGGCTTTTTTTTTTGCAGTGACCGTAGTCTATCCAGTTGGACTCATTACCTAAGAAGAAGTTTCTGATCAAGGTTTTAGTGGTGTATGTAGTCTAGCCAATTGGACTCGTTAACCTAAAAAAAAGGTTTTTGGTCGAGGTATAAATGGTTACCGTAGTCTAACCAGTTTGACTCGTTAACCTAGCAAGAGTTTTTTATAGATGTTTTAGTGGTGACCTTAGTCTAGGGTTGTAAACGAGACGAGTCGAATACTAGATGTGCAAGCTTATTTGTTTAACTTCTCGAGCCGAGCTCAAATTAAACAAGTCGAGCTAGAGATGTTAAAGCTTGTTTGTTTAACTTATCGAACAAGATTTTTTTAGTCGAGCTCGGGTTGCCACGAACCATTCGTTACTCTATGGTTGAATCAAAACTTCCATGAATAAATGATATTGGATAGAGTTCGTGGTATGGAAGTATGAAACATAATATTAATGAAAAAACAAAAGCGTAAAGAAAATAAAAATATCCTAGCTGATATTGAAGGTTTAGTAATATATTTACGGGTGAATTATATATAGGGTCTTGGAAACCATCTTTCTTCTCTATAGAGTAGTTTCAAAAAAGCTATTCTTCTTAGGGACCTCATTTTTTACAATAGTCTTTTCTACCCTTACTAGCACTAAAAGACAAAAAAATGTGATGTCACTGTTTCTCTCTCCACTACCTACCACTACCCACCTACCTCCAACCTCCCACCACCTACCACCGACCTCCGACCTCCGACCTCCGACCACCAACCTCCCACCACCGACCTCCGACCACCAGTCACCGGAAAAAACATAGAGTACTCCGAGAATTTGCTGAGTACTCAATGAATTTGGTGAGTACTCCGAGAATTAAACGAATACTCTAACGAATTAAACGAATACTCTATAAAAATAGTCGGAGTACTCTATGAAATAGTCGGAGAACTCTATAAAATATTAGGAGTACTCTTTGAAATTAAATGAATACTCTATAAAAATCAATGTGTATTAAATACCATTTTATTCATTTCATTCAAAATGTAACCCATTTACAATAGATAAATAAAAAAACCTAAACTAATTACAAGGTTGACCAGATCTGAAAAAAGAAAAAAGAAAAACTAAACTAAAGCGTACTGTGTACGTGAGTAAAAAAAAAAACTAAACTCCTCATCACTAAACTCCTCGCCGGCACCTTCTCCTCGACGAGCTGCTGCAGTGGTCACGAACAAGACACCACCGCCGTCAGCCACCACAAGCCTCGACGAGCTGCTGCAATGGCCACGAACAAGACACCACCGCCGTCAGCCACCACAAGCATCGACGAGGCCACCAGTTGAGCTTCGAACACCACCGCGTCTCTCCTCTCAACACCCACCGTCACCACCAAAATGGCCACAACCTCCATGGCCACCCACAAACACCACACCGGAAACTAAACAACCACCACCACCACCATAACACGAACACCACCACTGCGGCGAAAACAAGGTTGTAACACCACCAATGCAACTCGATAATATCACCACCACTCGAAAATATCTCCAGATCTGCTGGTTGTGGTCACGCGAAGAAGAGAACAGAGCATGGGTCTCGAGCTCGCATCATCGAAGAAGAAGAATAGCAGCGTAGGTCTTGAGCTCTCCAGATCTGCTGGTGGTTGTTGCTGCTGCTTCTGCTGCATCCTCGCGAACCATGGAGGTGGTGTTCGTGGTTGTTGCCTCCTCGCAACAATGGCAGATCTGGATTGGAGCAGCATTATATTGAAGAGGGGAGGAGCAGCTGGAAGAAGAAGAGGTGCTTGGTGGTGGTGTCGGCGCTGTGAACCTCCATGGCTGCCATGAGAGGTTGCGAGAAGAAAGGTGGTGGTGGTGTGTTTTGGAGCTACTCACGTCGGAGGGGAGAAATGGGAAGGAGAGAGAGGTGAGAGAAACTGGATCTGGATCTGAAAATATAATTTGTGGTATCTAAATTAATATATATAGTAAAAAAACAAAAGAGGGTAGTAAAGTAATTGGGGTTTTGGGTTTCATGTGTTAAAAACTTTCTGAGGTCTTTAGTAAGAAGAGGCTTTAGGCGAGGTCCCTGTCTTGAAGAGTGGGGTGTGTTCAAGACCCTAAGGTGAATTTTCTCTATATTTACAAGCAAATAATATATTTATCTACAATTCATAAATATAAATGGATGTTCACGAACGAGGTCGCGTGTGTTTGTTGATTCAACGAGTATAAATTAGAGCTTGGGTTTATTTATAAGCAAGTCAAGCTTAACTAGTCTTTTCCCCGAGCTGAGCTCGAACTGCTCGCAAGCGGCTTGGTTCATTTCAACTCTACTGTAGTCCAAATAGTTGGACTCGTTAAACCTAGAAAGAGGCTTTTGATCAAGGTTTTAGTGGTTATTTTAATCTAAACAAACTCGTTAACCTATCTGGAGGTTTTTGATCGATATATTAGTGGTCACCTTACTCTTACTATTTAGAATTTCAAACTAGCATGAGGATTTTAATGATTATTTTTTAACAAAATTCAATGAGATATAAATGATAATTTCAATGTTATAATTTGAATTGGAACTTTATAAATACTTTCATACAAAGTGGATGAGAAAGGGATGGTGGGTTTAATTTTTATAACTGTAAATAAATGAGAGATTTATTTCAGTATCACAATAGGGCTATAAGAAATTTGATATCACCAGGGATAAAAGAGTCATTACTCTAAAGTGATTAATATAAATAACCTTTAACCTAAATATATCAACCTTAAAAGATTATAGTGTCTCACCCGCCGTCGACACACATTTCACCTCTTACGATCAATCTCTCATACTCCGCTTCTGCTAATCAATCTCATATTTCACGTGTAACACATCACTTTATAAATAAGATCTCAAAATCGACCAATATTATTCCACCTTACATCTGCCATCATCCTAAAACAATTATCACAATTCTAGCACCATCGTCGACATCTTTTCCACTCCATCAATCACCTCATCTACTTAACCATACATTTATTTAAATTCATGTAATAATTGATAGAATCATTACTGATACACGTTACTTATTATTCTAATACTCAGATCCACAATCTTTGTGTCACAATCAATTTCAATTCTAATTGAAGTTTAACTATTCAAAATTCCACTAGACATCCTTATCGAATAATTTTTGTTCCACTATATTTAAAGTTTTTGTTGATTTTTTAAGATCGACGTGGAGATTTAATCTGAGATCTAAAAGGTATGCATCTAGAATAAGACACGTGGGTTTTTTCTGAATGAATTGATATTTGTATCTGTTTGTGTATTTTACATAGATTTATATATTTCTTACATAACATATTTAAGAATTTGAAATATATGCACATAGCATGGCCTAAAGAGTCATGACATTAGTTTTATTTCGAATTTATTTGTAGTTAATATTTATTTTTCAAGATACGTAGTTTCACATGCTCAAGTACGTAAGTGATTTTGTAATATATTGATAAAATACTAAATAATTTTTATATACTTAGCCAAGAAAAATAATATATATATATATATAAGTGCATATTTTATAAATAATTCTATTTATATATCATGTTTAGTATTGTTATTTACCGATACAAACTAGTAATGATGAAATATAATTTTTTTAATACAAAAATTAGTAATAGATTGAAGTTGAATGGCTACAACTGAATCTAAATAGTACTTTTCATTTATCTTGTGCATAGGTTGTGTATAAAGTGAAGAATATTTTTTTATCAAAAGAAAAGATCGTTGATCATGACATTTCAGTTATAAGCACAAATTATTGTGCAATTAGACTGGTAAGATATCCTACTACCAATATTTACAAACATGTCAAAGCGTGTATACAAATATTATTATCTAGAAATATTGTATTGACTTGATTAATAGTCATTATAAAAGAGACTTTGTCAACAATTCTTACACTTTTGACCTTACATGTATACGATTTCTACTATTGATTCATTTAATCTAAATTTTACTAATTTTATTGATATGTATATAATATATGCACATAACAATTGACCAAAAAAATTACTCCATATTTGTACCATTATAATGATTTAATTAAAGTTAATATAGAGTGAAATATTCACATACATGAATTATATTGTTCCGAATAAGAAAGTTATTTTTCGGAACAAGAATTTTATTGTTAAAAACAAAAAACATCATTGTGTCACTCTTATAGTTTTAATCAAGTAATAGAGGGGTAAATTATATTTACTATTTACTCCAACTTTTAAATTTCTAAAAAATAAAATATTTTGCAGGTGAGGAGTTTAGAAGAAGGGTTCCTAGGCTAATGGCATATAGGCACAATTAACCAGAGAAGTCCATTACGATCATATCTTACGCGATGATCAAAATGGTAATTTAATAGAGTTCATCACAGTGGGTCTAACTATAGATGGGCTAGACTCACCTGATACAACGCCACCTGTCACTTACCGAGGTCTCATAAGACCTTCACTACCTCCTATTCATTGCGAGAAACTGTCGCTACAATACGGAGACTGTGGTGGCTTCTATTACAAAGATTCTTGGTGGAAAGGAGTAATTTTAGACCATGGAAACGGTTGAGAGAGAAATATCCTTTTTCCATATATGGGTGATGAAATGAAGGGTAGTTTAGGTAATTTACGCGCTACTCAGGATTGGGATGAAGTTACAGATACTTTGAAGGTTCAATGAAGATGGCTAATTCTTGAGATATGTGAAGAGATTTAAATCGATTTAAATGACATGTTTCAAGCTTTGGTATACTTGCAGATCAAGGGATTGTTCAAAATTGTTGTGTATTTTGAAAATTGTATTTGATACTTGTGATGTATTTTTCATTAAGTTATAAATTAATATGTTTCTAATCTAGCACCTTTGCTGATAGACAATGTAAAACTTGTATAAATAATTATATATGATTCTCCCATTTCCAATATATTCCGATTTTCCTAGTTGGTGGTATCTATAATTGATAAAATCTACTCATTCGAGTATGAACAAATAACCAATGTATTTAATTATTCAGAGAAGTAGACATTATATATTGGTATAACAAATACCCCCAAACCACCTATGGACTCAAAACATAAAATGTAGAGGACTTTCTAATATTAATTATATTTTGTTGGGAAGGGGGAATGGTGGGTGGGTCGAGCAAAAAAAAATATTTTGTTTGGTGTACTATATTAGGGAGAGTGGGCTAGCAATTTTGACATTTTACAAATGTAAAATAACAATAATACTCTCCTTCCTACATATATGGGTGGTTGGATTAAAAGGGACAATGGTGTGCAACATGTCCCAAAAAAGGCACAATTGTTTAGGAAGCTAATGTTTGTTAAAATGGGTTTGAATTGATTGAGTACATCATTTTTTTTGGGTTAGGTATAAGTTTATATTAATAAGAGAATAAAAATTGTACACTGTACAAGGACTCATCTACCTAGGCTCGAAAGTTAACATAACAACAAAAGAAAAAAGACTATCTTATACAATTACATATTAATCCCCCAATATCATCCAAAAATGAATGATGACGGAATAAGGAAAATAAAATAGAAAAAATACGCCAACTCACTTCCTTGATAACTGATTCCTGAGATGTTATTTCACGTCTCATAGCAAGATAATTTCTCACCTTCCATACACAATACACGGTGGCTCCAAAAGCTATTCTTCAAGACTTTCTCCTCCAATTTTCACAAGTCTTAAGCTTCTTAAGTCATTTCAAAGCACTTACGAGAGTATTCGTTTTTTTGTCAATACACAACCATTTTCGAATATCATCTCATATATATTTCGCATAAAAACATTTAAAGAAAATATATTTGTTTGGCTTGTAGTCTTCACGACATAAAGCACAAAGTATATCCAACTTTAAATAGGTAATTCGATCTTTTGTTTTAAGTCTTCACCCTTAATGTCATTCAAATGACAATAGCCTGTTTGGGAGTAACGCATGAATTCAAAATATTGGCCCAAGACCTCACAAAAGATCGATGCCTAAATAGATCGTAAGGTTTCTTATGTTAAGTATAAAAAAATTCGTTAGATACCTCATGAATGATGGGATGATCACTAGCCAAGGAGAACCACCAAGCTAAAATTACTTATTTATCCTCATCACCAACCGAATCACGAATCACCTCTTTAAGTTCTCAAATATTTTTTAAAAACGGGGATTCCATTTTCTTCGGTTTCCAATTCCAAAAGCTTATATTTTGATAATAATCTCCATGAATCCATTTGATCCAAACATAGTCCTTTTTAACAACAATATTCCAAAGTATTTTCATGAAAAGTGATTATTCCAAACCCCCAAATCTTTCAATTCAATCCCACCTCCTTTAGGAACACAAAATTTATCCCAACTAACTTGTGGCGGCTTCTTATCCCAATAACAGTTCTGACAAATACTAAGAATATGATCTCGAACACCTACCGGAACCGGGAAAATAGTGAAGCAAAAGCAAATTACCCCTTTTAGAACCGATCTAATTAATTTTAATCTACCCGCAAAATAAAGAGAAGAGGCATTCCAAGATCTTACATACCCCTCCAATTTATCGAAGAAATATTTGTAATCTCTTGAAAGTAGCACGGAAGAGTCGAGAGGTACACCTATATATCGAAAAGGTATATCAACTTCATCCAAAATAAGTAGCAGCCAAAATATTCGCAAGCTGAACATTATTTACCCCCACATAATTAATATTTGACTTGGTAATATTTAAATGAAGGCTCGAACAATCACCAAACTCTTTAAGACTATCCACAAGAATTTTAACTGATGCATTATCACCTTTCACAAGAAGTTAAATCATCGGGCGAAAGTAAGACGAGTTATTTTTTCTTTTTCACACTTTAGATGATAATAAAAGTCATGTTCCGTATTTTTTTAAGAGCCTAGAGAAGTATTCAAGACATAGGATAAAGCTATAAGGAGAGATAGTATCACCTTACCTTAGCCATTTTTCTCCTTTAAGGAACCCATGAACTTCTCCATTGATTGCCAACGAATAATAAGGGATAGTAACTCAAACCATAACCCAATCAATAATTTTTCTCGGAAAGTTTAATCCTTTAAGTAACTCATGGAGAAAATCCCAAGAGCTAGAATCAAACTCTTTTCTCAAGTCGATTTTGATGGTACACCTCGAGAAGTTACTATTATTGTTATATCCCCTCAACAACTCTTGCATAACGTGTATATTTTCTATCATCGATCTTCCGGACACAAAAGAGTTTTGTGTTTTATCCACACGTTGGTCAAGCACCAGCTTAATAGTTAATACGATCCGCAATAATCATCATTATATCCTTATAAATTACATTACAACACGAGATGGGGCGATAATCTTCAACACTAATCAGATCCTCATTTTCTGGAATCAAAGCAATAATTGTAGTATTTAATTGTTTAAGAAGAAACACGGTAGTAATTAATTCTCGTACCGCTAAAATAACCTCACCGCCAAGTAGGTCCCACGATCTCTTGAAGAAGAGCGAAGAGTAACCATCGGGCCCAAGTGCTTTGTCATTAGGGATACGAAAGATAGCCTCTTTTATTTCAATATCGGAAACCTTTCGAAATATTTTCACGCCTTGTTCATGTGTAAGGATATTACTCAAATAAAAAATATCCCTATCAGGATTAGTAATAGTATCCTTAGTACACAACAAAGTTTTAAGTCGACCAACAAACGTTTCATTCAGTTGTTCACATGAATTTGTAACTTAAACGTAAAATACTCGGAATGCACACTCTCATTTGTTTACTCATCATAAGACCATGGAAAAGTTTAGTACACCTATCACTCTTGAGAGAGCACCCAAATTTTGCTTTTTGTTGGAGAAAGTTAATCTCGACTTTCTCAAGAATCCTTGTTTTTTTACGCATCTCAACTATCTCACTAAAATCACTTTCAATAATCAAGTTTTGTTGAAAACTAACCTCGGCCATTTCTAATTCTTTTTTTGCTCTTTTAGAAATATGTGAGATATGTTTCTTATTAAGCTTGCGCAAATCGAATTTCAAGGCACGTAATTTTTGACATAAAATAAATTCTTTCGTACCCAAAATGAGATTTTTATTCCAACTATTTTGCTTCGTTGAATTATATACTTTATGTTACACCCACATGTTAAAGAATCGGAAAGGTGTGATCCTTTTAAGGTTTTGTAGGAATAGTGTGACAACACAAGGAGAATGACCAGAAACGCTTGATTTTGGTAGAAATTTGGCATGAATGTAATGATCTGAAGCATCAAGTTTCTGATTTCCCAACACACGATCAATTTTACTTAAGATGTGATTAATATCCCAAGTAAAAAATTGGCCGGAATATTGCACATTTCAAGTCCAAGAGTATTACAATAGTCCACAAACTCTTCATATCTCTTAATGTATCATTTTGACCCAAGATACTCTCATTTGAAGTAAAAATATTATAGAAGTCTCCCAAGGTAAGTCATGCGTCATTAAAAGTAGAATTATGGTCAATAAGGGTATTCCGTAAATCTCTTCTTAATTTTATATCATTTAATCCATAAGTAAAAGAAGTGTAAAAGTTTAAAGATATTACCTTACACACAACTTTACAATGGATAGTTTGGGGCGTTTTGTCAAGAACTTCCACCTCGACTTTATCCAGGTCCCACCCTACAAGGATTCTCCCATGCTCAATAAGATCAAAATTACTAACAAATTTCCATCATCTAAACATTGTATTCATTAAATTCTCCACACGCTTTGTATTACTCTTAGTTTCCAAGAAGTAATGTACATGAACGTTCTCAACAAGTTGACCCTATTTGTACTGAGGTGGAATGAACAAAGGTACAGACCATAGTCAAATATGATGTCTCTTTTATGAACCAAGCTGAACCTAGTGGAATCAAGATTGTGCGACTTGATACCAGATCGGGTAAAAGAAGCCTTATTTCAAAATCAGTTATGGTGGAATCAGCAACGGAAGACGAGGCGAGAGCGATGCTAGAAGCGGCCACGACGTGTCTAGAAGATTTAGGAAGTAAAACTATTATTTGTTTGGATAACCTTGATATCATTTAAGATATTAGGTTGCCGTCAGTTGTGTGGTGGCGTGCCAAGGTGCATGCGTTGTGGATTGGGAGCATTGGCAAGCTGCATGAGAACATGCGGTTCAAACATATTTTGCGTCATCTAAATGGTCTGGCCGACAGAACTGCGCACTTAACTAGACGGGGGGCCACTTGGGAGGTGGGGCATTCTCAGCTAGATCCCCTGTTTTCTTTACTTGGGACCCGCTAAATTCAGCCGTGATGTGTATTGATTAGTATATGACCAAGAAAAATTGTGATTTATATTGAACATTATTATATTGTGATTTATATTGACCAAGACATAACTTTATTATCTTGCACGAATCAAACATTCACTTCCCATCCATACTCGGGATTTTTTCCCTTACAAATTATAACGTGTTTTATTACTCTCGTGGTCGCATGTAGCGTGAGGTAGTATGGGATTTAGTGACATAGGCTTCCTCTATCTTTCGAACTTTCTGTTGATGAAGTATTATGCAATTTATCATTTCCTTATTTATCTCTTCAAGAGTGTGTCCAAGAGACTGAGGTGACAATCAGGTTGGAGAATGAGCTATCAATCACCCGATTCCATATAAACGATGCTCAAACTGAGTGTTTTTTTTCAAGGACTATCTTGATCCGGACGTTAAGTAATTAAAGGACAAATGGGCTCATAGTAAGGCCTTGATAACCTAGCATGAGGTTGGTGATGTCTCCTCATTTGTGATAGGTTTATATTAGGATGAGACATCATTTTTAGTGATTTAGAAGTCATAAATATCGATTTTCTTGAGAAATAGTGCACTTTCCTATTTTGAGTCTTGATTTAGTGAAATAATATTTTTAGAGCATATTGGATTTAATTGTTTATTTAGTGTGAAGCTTTAAAGATAATTATGGAGATTAATTAGAGTCCAAGTCAAAGACTACAATATATGGAAAGAGATTAGCATGGAAATTGGAGATAAGGAAACAAAAGCTAAAAATATGGAAAAGGAAAAGCTGCCTAAATCTGAGATTCTGTAGCACACGTCTAAAGAAGTGGTGATTACTCCAAGAAATAAGCCGATTTTGGTAATTTTCTTTCATAAAGACGTAGAGAATTCTGTGAGGATTCTTTTGGTATATTATGGAGCAAAAACCGACCAATAACGAAGAAGATATGCTCAAAACGGTCCAGCAGTGTTTATCTTTATTTCCATACGAATTTGAGTTGGACTAGGAGTCCAATACTTTATCTCTTCCTCAAGAAAACGAATTAGGTCTTCTAAACACCTATAAATACACCCTTATATCACTTGTAAAATCATCCTTGCCTCATAGTAATTAGTTCTTAAGGTTTTATTCTTCCAGTTTATTGTAGAAAGCAAGATGATGTCTTTTGTAATTTCTTTTAGTTTATTTCCATCAGGTATGAACTAAACTCCCCATAGCTTGGGTTTTGCATCATGTATAATCTATGAATTCTAATTCTTCTATCTAAGTTTCTTTGGGAATTACATGTTTTAATTTGATATTAGCTACTTACCTTTATATTTGTTTATGTGTTTTGATTTATTGTCTTTCCTAGAACTGATCACTTTAGGATTGTTTTAATAGTAGTTAGATGGTCTCCTTAACTGGGTGTCTAATTATTGAACCACCACATAATGTCTAGTGTCGATATTAGTTCTGACAAAACATGATTCTAACTAGATAGTCATTAGGGTTTAGTTTAATCACCATATCACCAATTGATTGAAGTATTTGCTTAGGGCCTTGGTAGCGCTTGATAACCCTATTTGAAACCACGTCTTGGTTGTGCCGTAGCCCCCTTAGTTGCTCTCAAGGTCTAAGGTATGGGAATTTAGAATCCTGACTAAGTATACAAGAGCTAATATTCTCCCTTATAAACTAGATCTAATAGAAAGAATTAGAAGGATTAGTGCATACTAGCAAAACCCAAGCTATATCTCTCATCTCATATTCTTAGTATTTTAATTTATTGTCTTTTATTTTTTTAGTTTTAATTATTAATTTCGAAATTCAATCTCTTTTATTTCCTATCTTTAATTAATTATTGCTTACTCGTTATCGTTACCCATTCGACTAGCACACTTAAGTCCCTGAGAACGAACTCAACTTATCAACTAAAACTTGCATACGTCCTGTAATACTTGCAGTACTGTACCTGTCTAGGGTGAGAGTGCGTAGTTTTCTAGACTTTATTTTATCTTATTTTATCACACCCTAGGCGACACCAGTTGGATTGAGGTTTTAGTGGTGATCATAGAGTTATAATCCACTTTACTCAAGAATCTAGTGGGAGGTTGGATTGAGGTATTAGTGGTGATCATAAAGATCTAACCAGTTTTACTGGATAACCTAGCAGGTTGTAATATTGATGGTAGAAATCTAACCATTTTTGCTCGATAACCTAGAGAGAGTATGGATAGAGACTTGTATGGTGACCGTAGTCTAACCAATTGCTTTTTTTTTTATGTATGGGTGTCCGGGCCAGCTTACACGCACCACGACTATTCTCATAGAAAATATACACGCCTCCTCATGCATACTCCCATTTAACGAGTACGCGTACTCATTCAAAATGAATTTACTAAATTAACAAGTACGCGTACTCATTCAAAACGGATGAGAAAGGGATGGTGGGTTTAACTTTTATAACTATAAATAAACGAGAGGCTTATTTTAGTATCACAATGGGGTTATAAGAAATTTAGAATCACCATAAGGGATAAAAGAGTTATTACTCTAAAATGATTATAATAAATAAGCTTTAACCTACATATATCAACCCTAAAAGATTCTAATGTTTCACCCGCCGCTGACACACATTTCACCTATTACTTCACTTCACTTTTGCCAATCAATCTCAAATTTCACGTATAACATATCCTTTTATAAATAAGTTCTCAGAATCTACCAATATTATTCCACCTTACATCTTCCATCAGCCCAAAAAATTTATCACAATTCTAGAACCATCATCAACATCCCTTCCACTCCATCGATCACCCCATCCACTTAACCATACATTTATTTGAATTCATTAAATAATTGAAAGAATCATTATCGATACACATAATTTTTTATTCTAATATTCAGATCCACAATCTCCGTGTCACGATTAATTTAATTTCTAATTGAAGTTTAACTATTCGAAATTCCACCATACATCCTTATTGAATAATTTTTGTTCCACTATATTTAAAGTTTTTGTTGATTTCATAAGATCGGCGTGGAGATCTAATCCGAGATCTATAAGGTATGTATCTTAGAATAAAACACCTGGGTTTTTTCTAAATGAAATTGATATGTGCATGTGTTTGTATATCTTACATTGATTTATATATTTTTACCCATAAGATATTTAATAATTTGAAATATATGCGGATAGCATGGCCTAAAGAGTCATGAAATTGATTTTATTCCAACTTTATTTGTAGTTTAAAGTTATTTTTCAAGATATGTAGTTTCACATACTCTTAGTGATTTTGCAATATATTGATAAAATACTATATAATTTTTTATATACTTAGCCAAGAATATCATATATATATATATATATATATATATATAAGTGTATATTTTAGATACAATTTAGCGATGATGAAATATAATTTTCTTTATACAATAATTAGTACCTGATTGAAGTTGAATAGCTAAAACTGAATCTAAATAGTATTGTTCACTTATCTTGTGCATAGGTTATGCATAAAGTGAAGAACATTTTTTTATCAAAGGGAAGATCGTTGATTATGACATTTCAGTTATAGGCAATCAAGTTATCGTGCAATTTGCTGGTAAGACACTACTATCAATTATTTCAAACATGTCAAAGCATGTATACAAATATTATATCCAAAAAACATAGTATTGACTTGATTAATACTCATTGTGATTTTTCTATCTTTAAGGTTCTTGTTTGTATTATGAAAAAGACCTTGTCAACAATATAGTTTCAATTACTTTTAAACTTTTGATCTTACATGTATAAAATTTTACTATTAACTCATTTAATCTAAATTTTTCCAATTTTATTGATATGTATATAATATATACATACTTAGGATCCGTTTGGGATTGATTATTTTAAAGTTAAAACGCTTTCAATTAAAATTAATATATTTGTAAGAAAATATTAAAAATATTTTGATATCTAAAATAACTTTAAGTGATTTTTTTAATAATCACATATTTAGTGTTTTTCCTAAAAATGATTTTAAAGGTCTAGAATATTTTTACGAATCTAAAATTACTTTAAGTTATTATTTCAAAAAAATCAATCCCAAATGGACCCTTAACAATTGACCCAAAAAATTACTCCTCCTTTTATATATATATATATATATATCATACTCATGTACAAATATTTGTACCATTATAATGACTTGATTAAAGTTAATATAGAGAGAAATATCAAAACTATCTCATATACATGAATTTTATTGTTCTTAATAAGAAATTAATTTGTAACAAGCATTTCATTGTTAGAAACTTAAAAACTCACAGTTTCGAAAAAAATCACTTTTTCACTTTATAGTTTTAATCAAGTAATAGAGGAGTAAGTTATATTTACTATTTACACCAATTTTTTAAAATTCTACAAATATAAAATATTTTGCAGGTGAAATGTTTAAAAGAAGGTTTTTTAGGCTCATGGCATATAGGCACATTAATCAAATAGCCAGAGAAGTTCGATATGATCATCTGTTACGTGATGATCAAAATGGTAATTTAATCGAGTCCACCACAATGGGTCTACCTATAAATGAGGTAGACTCACCCGATACATCGCCACCTGTCACTTACCAAGGTCTCATAAGACCTTCACTACCTCCTATTCAGTGTGAGAAACTATTACTACGATACGGAGAGTGTGTTAACATTTATTACAACGATTCTTGGTGGGAAGGAGTAATTTTTTACCATGGAAATGGTTTAGATATATATGGGTGATGAAATGAATGGTAGTTTAGGTAATTTACGTGCTACTTATGATTGGGATGAAGTTACAGATACTTGGAAGTTTAGAAGAAGATGGTTATTTCTCGAGATATGTGAAGAGATTGAAATCAATTCAGATGACAGGTTTCAAGCTTTGGTGTACTTGCAGGTCAAGGGATTGTTCAAAATTATTGCGCATTTTGAAGGTTGTATTTGATACTTGTGATGTATTTTTCATTAAGTTATGAATTAATATGTTTCTAATCTAGCACCTTTATTGATAGACAATATAAAACTTGTATAAATAATTGTATATCTTTCTCCCATTTCCAATATATTCCAATTTTCCTAGTTGGTTGTATGCGTAGTTGATAGAATCAACTCATTCGAGTATGAACAAATAACCAATGTATTTCATTATTTTAAGAGAAGTAGACATCTATTATAGATTGGTAAAACAAATACCCCCACACCACCTGTGGACTCAAAAATAAAAAATATAGAGGTCTTTCTTTACTAATTATATTATGTTAGAATGGTAAGTCAAACAAAGAAAAAATTACATTTTGTTGGGAGTGTTCTCCATTAAGGAGAGTGGATTAGCAATTTTGACATTTTTACAAATGTAAAATAACAATAATACCCTCCTCCCTACATATAGGGGTCGTTGGACCAAAAGGGACAAAAGTGTGCAACATGTGCCCAATAAGGCACCATTTTTTTGGGTTAGGTAAACGGTTGTATTAGTAGGAAAAAGAGAAATTGTACACTATACAAATGAGTTACCTACTGAGACTTGAAAGTTTAGTATAGCAACAAAGAAGCTAAATACAACTAACTCATACTAATACAAGCTAATTTCCCACTATCATCCAAAAAAAAGTGATGAAGGAACAAGGAATATAAAATGGAAAATACACACCACTTCACTTCCTTGGTAACCGTTCCCTTGAGGTAGAATCTCCCCTTATAGCTAGGTGATTCTCATCTTCCACACACAATATACGGTAACTCCAAAACCAATTCTCCAAACTTTTCTTCTCCAATTTTCTCTAACTTTTAGTTTCTTTAGCCATTTCAAAGCACTAAGGAGTATATTCATTTCCTTATTTATTCCTAGCCAGTACTTAATTTCATCCCAAATCGCCCTCACATAAGCACAATCGAAAAAAGGTGATTGTTTGACTCGAAATCTTCACCACATAGAGTACAAAGTGGGTCCAACTCCAAGTAAATCATGTGATCTTTAATTTTAAATATCTCCCTCAAAGCCATCCAAACAATAATTGCATGTTTAGGAATTACACACGAGTCCCAAATAATATTAGCCAAAGGTTTCACAAAAGTTTTCCGACTAAATAAATCGTAAGATTTTTTATATAAAGTATAAAAAAAATTTACTCGATACCTCATGATTTATTTGGTGCGCATTTCCCGAGAAGAACCACAAGGCCAAGATGCTCTCCCGACCTTCACCTTCTAGAGACCCACGTATAATATTCTTTAACTCCCAAACATTCTTCAAGAGAGGAGAATCTCTCTTTTTGGGTGCCATTCTCATAATCCACAAATTTGAAAATATTTCCCATTAATCTACCTAATCCAAAGTGAGTCTCTTTTCTCCACAATTTTTCAAAGCATTTTAAGAAGTAATGCTTTGTTCCAAACTCACCTTCTTCTTTTGGTATACAAATTTTGCTCCAACTAACTTGAGGTGGCTTTTTATTCCAATAAAAATTTCGGCAAATACTAATAATACGATTTCGAACACCAATAAGAATCGGAAATATAGTAAACCAAAAGTAATTATCCCTTAAAGAACCGCTCTAATTAATTCCAATCTCTCCGCAAATGAAAAGGAAGAAACTCTCCAAGACATCACATAACATTATTTAAGAAACTAATGTTCGTTGCCAAAAACAATCTTAAAATGGGTTTGAATAGATTGTGTACATTATTTGATAGCAAATGAGCAATTAAGCGATTTTGTATTATGTCTATACTACTGATGTATATTGTATGTTATGCAAGTGTACATAAAGCAAAGACACATGATATATAATGGTTCCCCTAAGGCACATAAGTTATCAGTACATATGCACTGATGTATAAACATTTTCACTATGCTCCAAATACTTAAAGCTTAACAAATTAATTCAAAGCAAAGTGTTAATAATGCAAAACTTCAATTATCCGCAATCTAGAATCCAATTTTACACAAAACAAATCCCATTAACTTGACTACTCTATAAAAACAAAAAGTTACACGATTTATTTAATATTTGAATAATAATTAATGCCAACATTTAAACTATTTCCACCCTCTCACCAACAACAAATTTTTGATGCTGCAAAAAGTAGTAAGCAGAAGATTTGTACCTCTTCAATCAATCTCTAGAAAAATGTCAATTTTTATATTTTCCTTCAACTTGTAACCTCAACAATCTCTGTTTCACCATCACTAATATCTCCCCAACGCTTATTTTTATTATCTTCAACAACAATATTCTCGGTTTCTTCTTTTTGTTTCTCCTTTTCAACTTGATCCTCCGTCTTTTCCAAAACCAGTCCCTCTTTTTTCACACCTTCATCAACTTCAACGTTTGAATCTACAATGATCGGAGATTCAGTACCACCATTTTCAATCGGAGAAGTAGGAAAACCATTAACAGGATATCCATTAGGTGACCATGGTTGACCAGGTACAAATTCAACAGCATGTGGATTCATTACAACTGGAGGGACAAAATGGTCACCATTATAAAAAGCAGGTTTGTTACGCGGAACACGATTTCCAGTTCGATTATATCCACCTGATAACCTTGGACCATACGGTACCCTCGCTGTTGCTGATTGATGTGGTGATCTACGGACAGGATTAACTTGAAATATCGGTGGTATAATTGTAGGTGGTGGTAATATACCTCCATGTTCGTTAAAACCTGCCATAGGTACTGATCCGTAAACTGGTATCATTGATGGATTAAATGGTGGTGCAGCTGCTGATAGTTTTTTACTACTCTCTTTTCCTGTTTCTACTTCACCTATATTATTCTCATTCTCTACTATACATGTATCCTTTTCCAACACTGAAGGAGATTCAGATGAAATTTCGGTAATTTCGGTAACAGACTTTTCCTCTTGTGAAGAAGAATCAGAATTTTTTAATGCCAAAACTGAAGAGTTTGTATCACTCTTTTCTTCTAAACCCACCACAGTTTTTGTTTCTTTATTTTCCTCCTCTGAAGGTTCATCTTTTGATTGTTCTTCTGCACTTATGGTTATGTTAACACTCTCGCTCACGGGCTTGGGCTCGGGCCCGGGCTCATTCTTTTTTAAGGGTTCTTCTTGAACTTTCTCCTTGATAACTTCAGAATTCTCCTTGGGTAAGAGTTCAGTAACTGCTTTAACAATGGTACCAGGTGGAGCTAAAGCAACTTCTTTATACGAGAAAAGTTTTCCAGCAGCTTGAACACTAATAGAAGGTGAAATTGAATTTGTTTTAGCTACTTGATCAACTGAAGCTGGGCTTGATGGAATAGATTTTGGGCTAAAGCTTGAACTCTTGGTAAACGTTTTTTGCGAAACGGGCCCGGGCCCAGAGGAGCTTGGAGAAGTAAAATTAGTGGGTTTAGCTCGGTATTTCGGTTGATGAGAAGAGTTGACTAGGTTTGTATTTAGTTTCGTAAGACTTGGTTTTCTTGAATTAGAATTTTTACGGCTTACTTGTGAACGGCTTTTCGGAAAAGCTTCTTGCCATCCTTGTTCAGAAGAAAAATCTTGTCCGATATTACCCTCATTCTCGTCTAATATTACTACCACATTTTCCTTCTTACTCACTGACTCAACATTCTTCTTCTCCTTTTTTACGACATTCTCCTCGACAGTATAAGTTGGTGAAATCACTACATCCTTCACACTTTCATCTATGTTTGTTTCCTCGTTTTGACCTAGTTTGCTTTTAATCTGTTTTTCAATAAAATTACGAAATTACAAAGATGAACAAGAGTGAATAAATGAGTAAGTTTCAACCTTTGCACGAGCTTGCTTTCTTTGAGCTTCTCTTGCTTTCATTTCTGCATCTGGTGTTATATAATCCAGCAAATCTGACACACTATTATTAAAATAATTTTAGTTCCACCATATAAAAAAACGAAAAACCAAAAAATTACCTTAAATGTCCTTTACTAGAGATAGAAGCATCTGGTTTAGGTGTACCATTACGTGCAGCTTCTTGCTGTTCTAAAGCTTTAGACTCAAAATACTCTAACCACGCAGCAGCATCCTAAAATAATTTTACTCAAAATTAATTTACACATTAAAAAATAGTCTAATTTGCGCATCATGGTACATACCTGTGTACGTAAATCATCTGGTCCTAATTTAGCTTGCAATATCTGAAGAGTAGTTTGTTCATGTTGAACACTCAAAGAATATGCTTCCATTAAAGACAAAGCAATTGCTATAGCATGATAGCTAGCAGCAGTCTAAAAACAAGAGAGATTAAATTAATTGTGTGTAAAAGAAATTAAAAAAATTAATGGAAAGAGACTATACTTGTATATGATCAGCTCCGAGAAGTCTTTGATTGCATTTAAGTGCCTCATGAAGGTACCTAAGTGCCACATGTGCATTTCCTAAACCTTCTTCCATCATCGCCACGTTTATATAAGTGGCCGCAGTGTTTGGATGTGACGGTCCACATGTTAAATGTAACAGATATAACGCACGATTAACATACCTACATAAAAAAATAAAAGTAAAAAGGATAAAATAAGCATTCTCATGAAAAGGTCTAAAGTAGTTATTATAGTTAATCGATATAATCATACTTTAAGGCTAACTCTGTATGTTGTAAGCGATAGTAAAAAACGGCTAAATCTCCGTAACTTTTCATTGTGTCTGGGTGATCAAGTCCAAGCTCCCTTTCATTGATATCTAAAGCTTTTTGCTGATATATAGTAGCCTGATTTTAGAAAAAAAAAAAAGGTGAATTAAAGCTTTTATAAATATCATATTCTTTTTAATTTATAATACCTGATTAAAATCGCCTGTATGGTAAAGAACAACCGCTAAAAGACTATATGCTCCTGCAGTCATACGATGATAAGGCCCACAAACTGCCACAAGTTTCGACAGTGCCTTCACAACACAAGATGATGGGGTTTTTTTAATCAGTATTATTATTAACAATAATGTAAATCATTAAATTTTATTTTATTTTATATTTTAACCTTAGTTCCAAAGTTTACAGCATCTTCTAATTTGCCTTTATCCAAGGAAGTCTTAGAAGATTCCAATAATGTACGCCCATCAGCAGATGAACATGCTACATGCTATAGAATGTATAAAAAGAAAAAATTAACATCATTAATTAAAAAACATATATAATTTTTTATGCATACCTTATATATCGGGACCATGCTTATGATATCTGATTTTTTAAATGGAGAAGCTGAATCCATATCATAATCTCTCGGAACAAGCTCAAGTCCAACCTTGAAACAAACTTGTTATATACTATATTGAAATGAGAATTATTTAAAATATAATTTTTATAGCATACCTTGTGACATAGTCCACGAAGTATCGCGAATTTTCTAAGATCATCTCTATTTTCATTTTTCCATTTCCAACCAAATCTTTTTGTAAGAAAAGTTTCAATCCACTTCCATTTTAAATCATCATACTCTATGGATTGTGTCCCAAGTAATACATTTAAACATGAAGCGATTGAACCCGCCATGTCACAGATATTATCTACTGCTGCTATAACAGCTTGGAGTATATGTTTATATGCTCGAACAACCATTTCATGTATACATAGTGATTGCACATGTGGAAGCTTATCCGCAAGTTCAACCTATATTAATTTAAAAAAAAAAAAATTGAATACAATCTTGACTATAAGTCTATAATAACTCATGTAATCTGGACTAAATGGTAAATAAGAATTACCACACGACCCAATGAAGACATTTGTAATCCTCGTGTATGCATGAAATCAGTCAATGTTCTTCCATCAACAGGTGATAATTCAAGAGACCCAAAATCAGCCACCTGTTCATTTAAATTACAGTTCCATTGGCTCAAAGAGACGAGGATTTGTAAAATTTATATGAATTAAAAACTAACCAGTTTTGGAAGGGCAGTTTCGTCATAGTATTTATGAGCCAAATCAATTAACTCCTCAGGTGACTGTTATCATAAACAAAACCAGGTCAATCATGTATACGAGAAGGTAAATTTTTATTTATTCAAACCTTTAGGTGAAGACCAGTTTCAGATTCTTTAAGGCGTAAATAAGCAGCTTCAGGTAAAAGTTTCCTCCACATAACTTCTTGTTTTTCCTCATTTTCTTTCTTAGAATCAACCTCTTTTCCATTATTACTTTGATCATCTACTTTTTTCTTAATATCTTTTAAAAGCCCACCATGTTTTCCAAGACCCTTGACAGCTGGCTCAACTTTAGCTTCTTTTGACTCGGTTTTCCCAGATGCCACATTTTGTAAATGTTGTACCCAACAAGCCCCAAGTTCCCATCTTATCGATTTTACCTCCTCAGTAATATTCCCCTCAAGCCTCTCCAAACTTTCACTTAATACTTTCTTTACCAAAGATTTACCATTTCCAAGATCTTCAGTCTCACCGCTTTGTACTTTTTGAACCGGACTAGATGATTGAGGTGTGTTCGATTTGTGAAGTAGCATTCGCAAGCTAAAAGGTAAAAATTTAAAGTTACTAACTCATTTAAAAGTATAAATGGTATCGTTTGTTTTTTTAACCGATAAGTACTGAACTCTGAATAAACATCTAAATTGAACTTAATTCTGTTAAAAGGCCGTGTCTGAATGATTAAAATCTAAATAAAACCGACTAGTTAAGAGCCATTCAGATCTGAATTGGTCAGAAAAAACAAAATGTCCTATTAATTCAGTGTCTTAATAAACTAGATTAAGATCTCATTAAGTGCAAACAAAGTTACCATGTATGACTCACCTATTAACATTCAATGCATTTGCACCACCATCAGGTTGATCTTCAATTATAATATCACTAGGAATAGCCTTACCCTCCCAATTAACTTCACCACAAACTTTCACAATAGCGGTATATCCGCAATGTCTAACAACAACAACACCTAAAGTAGAAGTATCCTGAAAAAGACCATTATACCCTCGTTAACCGACTCCAAAAAAGAAATAATTATTATTAACTTACATGAACAGTTGCACTCTCATCGGCAGTTATGCCTTTAAGTAAATTCTTGTTAGCAAGTTCTTCTTTAGACATGTCAAGAACAAGTGTACCATCAGTTTTACCATCAAATTTAACACTTGCATCCGGTACATCTTTCGATATTTTAAGGAGAAGATCTCCAATTTGTTGCTCGAACGATTTTTCGTTATTTTCTGTTAGTTTTTTTATTGCTGATACGGATTTAAAGACTGAAACATCGACGAATAGACTATGAAGTAAAAAAGCTTTTCTATCTCGGATTTGTCTTTCTTCTGCGGTTTTACAAGGCATAGCTGCTAAAATAGCAAATTCTTTTGCCCATTTTCTGTAGTCGGATTTACCATCCCGCCCTTGTCCACCTCCATTTCCTCCCCAATTTTCATCTTCTACAGGAAGTGGAGGAAAAGTTGATGGATTTTCCGCAATAATAGGTGGAACAACCCATGTGTTTGCTCGGTATCCGTAAGGAAGATTCCCAAACTGAAAAAAAAAATTAAATATTAGTTAAAGTTCATTTTCAAGTACTTATAAGTTTGACTTACTTTATTGTGTTCGGTAAAAGCTTTCATGAGAGCTTTATATGCCTGAAAATAACAACATACAATAATGAATAATAGTGTTTAACATATAACAACATATTTACATGCAATATTTACTTACTCCATCAAAAATCCTGCTTATTTGTTGTAACAAACCAACTAAAGTATGGCTCAAAAGATTACGTTTTCCAGCTGGATAAAAGCCTTTCGTGGATGCAACAATAGTAGTTGGTTTTCCACTACAAACTCGAATCTGTAAAAGAAAAAAATGGAAGATAAAATCACTTTCCCTACTATCTTTTAGCGGCAAAAAATTTAACACTAAAATTTTTAATTTTGCCGCTAATAGTCGTCTCTATAAATTCGTCGCTAAAGATACCTTTAGTAGCAAATTATTTGTTTTTGTCTCTATTAACTTTATCGGCAAATATTGCCGCTAAAAATATAATTAGAGGCCATTTTAGTTTTTAAAATTATCATTAGAGCCATTTTAGTTGTTGCCGCAATAGCTTCGTAACTAAATGCTACTATTTCTTGTAGTGTTTGCTAGTGTGTAAAGAAAAAAAAAAGTTATGAATTGCTTACGTCAATTTGGAAAAAATCTTCATCGGTTTTATCTTCAAGGAACGGACGGGTTGATCGTCTAATATCTGTGAAATCGGAATTTAAACGTTCATTTAATTCATTAAGCTGATTTATTAATATCCAAAGTTGTTAATGATTTAAATTCAATAATAAAAAGTTGATGGAAGAACGAAAGCTCACATTGAATTGGAGGAGTGAGATGAGAGAAAGAGAAGAAGTCGTAGAATTGGCCCAGCCGTTGGGGTGGACACAACAATATCTCCGACGCCGCATCACCAGCTTTTTCCGTCGTCTTATCAGCTCCAGTGGGAGTAGATGGAGAAACAGCCGTTTTGATTGAACCGGACTTCTTGTCAGGTGATTTGATCTTCGGAGAGGTGGTTTCGGAAGTGGCAGTTTCTGAACCGGGTTCAGTGGGAGGTTCTTTTAAACCGTTTTCCTTTTGTCCGGTTCGTTTTGGAGAAGGGGTTGAACCGCCGAACGAGCTTGTACACGTGACGATATCAAGTAGGCGTCTTATGTGAGCCACAGATTGATCTTCCGTGTAGTCCTCTGTATCATTGTCTTATTATTTATTACAAATGTTTTACATTATTTATTCATTTTTATTTTAATGTATTAGAAAGGATAGGTTAATTACATTGATAAAAAATATGGACTACTCTATATTGACTATGATGAAATGTAATACCTTCGACAATGGTGAGATGACAAGGTTTTAACGACGTGATCTCGACCGTATCTTTTAATTTAGATCCCCGTACCTGTTTCATTATAAATAAATTAGTTTCGGAGTCATAGTTATCACTATTTCATCTTTAGATTCATAAAATAACTTGACTAATAGATTTAGTGCTTTCTCATTTCTTTCCCTTTCATTATTTGCTAAAAAATTTCATCCTAATCAAGTCGAGATAAATTAGAACTAGGTTATTTATGTTTCGAGAAAGGTTCGAATCTCATCATGTCTTTCACACTCTTAAAGGATAGGATATAGAAAAAGTTACAAGAAACTGATCGTTTGAGTTAATCAAAGTGATTACTTAATTTGCTACAGTGTTGTTGACTTATGCATTGTTGACTTATGCATCAATAACGATAGCCAAAATTTTGGTAGTTAAATTTTTTAATGTTGGGTGAAATTATTGTGGATGCAAGCTTAATGTTGGGAATTGAGAAAGAAATGAATACGTTCTTGAACATCCTAAAATGGCTTAAAAAATAAAAATTCGAGAAAATTGGAGGAAAAAAGTATGACGAGTCGCTTTTGACGTTACTATTTATCATATTTGGCAAATGAGAAATAGTCTTGTTATCAGAGGTGAAACTCCCACAAAAGAAGTTCTTAAGGAGATCAAACAATGCACATTTTCAGTGTTGTTTGCTTTAACCCGTAATCACGTTTTCATAAATAATAGTGGTTTGTTATTGAGATTTTTAGTAAGTAGTACATATCACTAGTTTTAATGTCTCAATGAGTAATTTATACTCCCTCTATTTCACAAATCTTGTCTACTTATTAAAAATATAGTTTAAAAATGTTTGTCTAATTAGAATATCAAGACATTTTTTTATGTTTTTTCGTTATTGTTCCTATTAGAATATTCTATGTTTTCGATAAATACTTAAGATATTAAAATATTTTATGAAAAATAATATTGTCGGGTGATACATATATACACACACACACACACACACACACATATATATATATATATATATATATATATATATATATATATATATATATATATATATATATATATATCACCCCTATTTGTTTTATTGTTGAGAAAACTCTTTCGTGGATATCAACTACTGCGCGATTTGGACAAATAAGTACCCAAGTTTTCAAAAATGACAAACAAGTATTCAACGTTCTATTTTTTGTCTGTCGTTAGTACCCGTCATGAAATTTGGCGTTGAATGACACATATCAATAAATAACTCAAGGATTCTATATGCAAATAAAGAACGTTAGGTACCTATTTGTCCACTATTGTAAACTTGGGTACTTCATTATAGAATGAAAATGTAGGCATGTCACTAACACGTGGTATTTAACGACTAATTTCACAACAGATTCTAACAAAGACAAAAAAACAGAATGTTGGGTATCTATTTGATACTTTTGAAGAGTTAGGTACTTATTTGTCAAAATTTGAAATGATGTGTATCTAAGGGAGATTTTCACCTATTATATCACATCCTATGTGAAAATTTTAAACATCAATAATTATTATTTTTTATTAATTTTTTTTATTTTTTTATTTAATATTATATATAAAAAATAATATATAAAAGTGAAATAAAAAAAGGTGATATATAACCTTGCTTAGAATTATAGAATAATAAAAATATAATGCTTAAATTTTTTTAATATTTGTAAAAAATAATGGAGACAAATAAGCAACTAAAATCAGGAAGAAAAATTAAGCTCACCTTATAGGAGGCAAATTTATTACTCATCTAGCTCTTGTAATTAGGACTGTTCCATGGAATAAATAAGCCATGAAATGATAGAGCAATCAATTTTTTAGGACTTAGAGGGACCTATTACTACATCATGGAGTCGACATATAATGTGATATTGATGCTTAATATAAAATCAGTTTTATACGTCCCAGTGTCATTTTTAAGAATCTTAAATGTTACTAACAATTTAAGACCACCCAGTTTTAAAACTTATCACTTAAAGCTTTCAAAATGACATGATAGTGACTTTAGAACCACAATACTACTCATATACCTTTCGAAATGAACATATTTCCCTCTCATAAAATATATTTATGCTACTAAAAATTAATATTCTATAATATGGGTCAAATGAAAAGAACAAGATATTTTATATAATTTATATCCGCTTTAAATACTATTTAAAATATTAAGAAATATTATAAAAAATATTCTAATCATACGACATTAATAAATAACTTTCCTTGTAAAAGTAAGTGTATATATATTCTATGTGATTAGTTAAAAACAAAATGTAATGCTAAGTCTAATGGGTTCCTAATTGTAGCTAAAAGTTACAATTAGGGGTGGAATATGAAAAAATTGAGGTCCAATAGACTCCCTATTATTGGGTTCCCAATTTTTTCAAAACTTTAACTACATGTAGCTAACAAAAAGTTAGCTATCCAATTCAATAAATAAATATTTTAAATTATATATAAAAACTAAATAATCTAATTTTTTTAAAATTTTATAGTATAAAATAGTAAATTAATTTTGAGTAAAAAAAATTAATTATTTAAATTTTTTTAGAATAAAATTAGAATATAACTTTTAAAATTGGGAAGTTGTTGGAGCAAAACTGTTTTAGAAAGTTAAAATTTGAAATATGGTAGATATTTAATTTCCGATTGTAGCTAAATAATCGGAAAGCTATTGAACTTAGCCTAACATCAACATCAACATATTTTGTCAAGGGGAGTAGTACTCACCTCATGAGATAAGGAGTAATTTGTCAAGTGACATGTTTCTACATAAACGGCCAATAACTTTCTAACATCTAAAATCTTGTCCGTTGATATTCCCTGTAGGCAATGAGACCCATTTATTTTTTGGTCAAAGTAATACAAGAACTACAGTGTAATTAACCATAGTTAAGGAAAATTACTTACCTTAAGTGTCACGTGTGTCTCCTCAAGTGTTTCTACTGTTATTTCTACCACAGTTGGCAAAACTGAAAAAATTAATAGAAATGAAAGAGTTACTAAACAATAAATTTGTTCTTGAATTTAGCTTAAGAAAAGTGAACATGCCATATAAGGGCGGGACTACTTTGAAAGAATTGGACCCAGCGCTCCCATCTTTCAAATTTTTTAATAAGCATTTTTTAACCCCTTATAACAAAAGATTTTTATTTACAAGTTTATAGCTTCCTAAATTTATAAAACTTATATTATTTTGTAAATATAAATTCCTGATTATGTGTCTGATTTTATTTAAAGTTAATGCACACATAAGATGGCCTACATGAAAGTTTTTATTTTGGTTTGAATAAATGGTAATATTTAAGGAAAAAAACTGTACGCCATATAAATAACCACCTAATTAAATTTGAAAGTTTAAGTTAACAATAAGGATCTGAATCGGGCAAAAAACAATCATAGTTGGAGGGATCATGACAATTCTAGTTACAACAATCTTGATTCTTTATTCGGCGTCAAAGACACTCGGAATTTCATTTCTGATGACACTTTTTTAGCTAGGGATAGTAATGGAGACAGTTATTCCATATATTTTGATATTGAAAATCGGATTTTTGAAATTAACAACGACCTTTCTAATACACTAGCTAGACCCTTAATTGTTTGTATTTAAGGTCATGTTTATTTGAACTTGATAGGATGTTAATCAGATTTATTAGTCACTTGGCTAATAAAACTATTTTTGTTTTTCGATCAAATAAAATTTAAATGGTTCTCAACTAGTTTATTTCATTGAAATTTTAAGTAAAGTGTGATTCATTAAAACTCTATTTCTTAATAAGATAGATTTCATTCACTTGTTTATTTACTTGTTTATTCAAATACTCAACACTTATCACATAAAAAACGTGATCTAAGACTTAAAGTAACGTCTGGCTCATTAAGATAGGTCTCATAATGGAATGAATTCAATTTAACTAGAATGCACTAATTAGCACATATTACTTAAAAAATAATGAAGCCTGAAAATTTGTCTAATAAAAATTAATATTACTTTTATTCACATAATATTTTAAAAGAAAAATACAAAATAACAACATTCTTTGTCCAAAAAAAGTAACAACATTGTATTCCAAGGAAAGGGCCCCCTCATTTATTCTCATAGTTAATTATTTAAAATATTAGTTAAAAAATCAAACTAATCATATATATTTTTAAAAAACTATAGAAGTTAAAAAATTGTACAACTTCCCAAATTTTCAAATGGGAGAATATGATTAAGAATAATAGTGCCAGGACGAAAAAACAAACATAAAGCAACATAACATAAACAAATTACAAAAACAAGATGTAACATCAACATATTTTGTCGAACTTCTAGTCAATACCTGAATTTGTTGAACATCATACATGATGAAAATAATTCCAAACTACCACATTATTGTAGTATGAATTGAAACGAAAAGAAAAATATAACATACATTTAGTTTTTTATACATATTAAATATATATAATAATTTTGATATATTAATGAATAATAATTTTGGAAAAGATTAGAATATAATAAGCAAGAATAACAATCATAATTCAAATTCTAATTCTATTAGTCACTAAAAGAATTTTCAAGTTAACAACAACTAATTGCACATTGGAGTTGCTTTTATATTCTTATAATCAAAGAAAGCATTCGTACACATTCTAACACATAATAAAACAATGGATTAAGTGCACTCGACAAATTTTCAGGCTGGCTAAATTGACCGTCTGACCTTTTTACTTAATTGAATAAAACTAAGATAAACATAATTCAGCAGAGTAATATGTAAGCTCAAGGATAAGGTAAAACACACCTTTCTCTTCCTTCTTCTTCTTTTCTCCTTTGCCTTTGTGTGGCTTAGCTTTTCCAGCTTTTGGTGCCATCTTTTTTATTTTTCTTATTCAATAACACCACAATATCAATGCTAATATTTTTTGATTATGTAAATAGTATGGAAAAAAAATTGTATAGAAAAACTATATTATAAATTCATTGAACGTAATATCTTCAATTGCAATAGACCATATCCAATCACGTAACCAAAGTTTTCAAAGATGGTACCCGAAAACTCAATTATGATAAATACAATTATTTTTTTCTATACAATTGAGAGTGAGGTAAATATTTAACTAGTATCCTTTGTCGAACATATTTGAGGAAGCAACGGGAAGATAGGGAGGAAGAAGAAGTGAATGCTAAGAGAAAGAGGAAGAGTGTGAGGTAGTTTGGTGAGTTTTAATTAGAGAGGATATAGGAAGAGTAGAGTAGTAGTAGTAATAGTATAGTAGGAGGATAAGATAAGGTAACCTCAACCCATAAGCCTTGTGTTTGTACACATATGGAAGAATATAAGGCTGGCTATTTGGAGCCTCACAAATTTTTTCTAGCTTCGACTCATCATCTCAACTTCTCTTTCTCAAACTTGGAAGTTTCTCATTAGACACCAGAAAAACCCAGTAATATTGATTTATCTGACAATTCACTTATAAGGTTTTCAAAGAGGAAGCCAAGGAGAATTTTTTGTTTGTCTTGTTTTGTTAAAATAATACCCATACTTTCACGTTTAAGTTTGTGCCACGTCTACTGCATTTGGTCCTTGGAGAGAAAGATGTAGTACTTTCTGTTAAAGTTAGCCCCATTATATTTACTAATCATATGAAAATGAAAATGGAAATGGAAATGAAAATGAAAATGAAAATACATATAGGTAGAATCTTGAACATAAGAGTAATGATGTATACCATCCAAATTTATACCACTCAAATGTCACCCAATGACGTGGCGTGAATTGATTGGTTACAAATTTTTAATGTATTTATTTCCTTGATTTGATTAAAGATTTGTAACCAACCAATTTACGCCACGTCATTGGGTGACATTTCGGTGGTATGAATTTCGTGAGTTACAATTTTCATTGATTCTAAAATAATTATGTATGCCCCCCTCTTTTTTATCTTTTTTTTTATCACCATTTGTATCATTTACATATATTTCAATGACTTTTTACACTCTTGATCAACTCTCTATTTTTATAAAAAGAATAAAAATAGAAAATTGACGATAAAAAACGTGTCATGAGAAAACATAGGTACGTAATAATCCTCTAAAATCTCGTAGTGACTATTTCTTGGCATGACTATCGAAAGACCAATACGATTAGGCCTTCCCCGTAGTAAGGGTAGTCGGGTCGTACTCTTCAGAATGTTCCCGACGTTGTGCATCCTTCCAAAATCGGATCATGTTATTGGTAGGACGATCCCTTGGTGTGCGAGTTTTTACGGATTTTCCATATTTTCGGCACAGAGGCCATGTATGGAATATTTGGTATGTTTCTTCTCCAAGTCTTTGTATGCGACTCTTTTTATGCCTCCCTTACTCATTTTCTTCTGTGACTATCCATTCTAACAAGGTTATAACAACACTAGAGAAAATAGGATATTGAGTAGGAACAAGATGATCTCCTAATATGTGTGTTGATGATTGTGGAGTAATTGCAATATGTTATGTGGTAGCAGTCCCTTTACCATCATGGATAAGAGGATCTCACTCTTTCTCATTAGTGACAACACTCTTAAGTCGTGTGATCCCTAGTCCAAGATTAATATCCATGTGATATCTTATTGTATTTATTTTGGGAGTGTTTAGTTTACCATAGACGACATCAATCTGATAAAGTAAAAATCCATCTTTTCTATTTGTGGTTAGTCAGATAAAGATTCTTCAATATCTGCTAGAAGTTTAAATTATAACATGTGCAAGAGAACATGAGAGTTAGCACCCCATGATAAAGGCTCCTGAAGGCACTTGGACACTTAAGTCAGTAGTGGTTAGAATTTGGAAGTGATAAGCTATATAAATATTATTAAAAAATAGTGTAAGAGATAAACTGTGAATGAATTAAATACCTCAATTGTAGCAAGGTTATCAATTATTTCATGGTAATTAGCTAGGGATTTAAAAAGTCCATTAATTTGTCACTAGGCTAATGGCTCGAGAAAAGATATATGTATGTCAAACTACACAAGTTATGTATGTCACTAATATAACTAAATCACCAAATAACTCATAACAATTATTTCCAAGCAAAACATGATTTTCCCTAATAGACTTCTTTTATTAAAACCTACCTAAGAAAACAAGCATGTCGGGTATACAGTATTATCTCTAGTCGGTGGGAGTGATTAACGAATCCCTTAGTTTGATATATGCCTTTATTTATAATAAAAGAGTCATGATTGTTCTAAACTATACTAGAATAAGCCTTATTCCACTTTAAATTGGAAAAAAAAAAGTTCTACTAGCGAATCCTGACCAAACGTTGCTTCTTTACTTGGTCAATAGCCGACAAGGGAAATGTCATGTGAAAGAAAAGTTAGTCGGGGCATTATGTAGTCAACACTGGATCTTGACTTTTCTAGATTCTACGATTATTGTTCCCTATGTTGTAGAATCGGGTCACTTTCGTCTAATTATTCAGATAGCTCAAAAGTTTGACAAATGTGGTCGTATATTTAAATTTATGTGGGTTGACGAGCTGGCGTTTAAGGGGGGTTTTGAAACTGCATGGGGGAGTCGATTAATATCCATAGTTTTGTGATGCAAAATAATGTTTTTTGCCTTGTTATAAAATTCTGGAGAAGCTCTAAGATGAGGAACCATCATACGAATATGTGAAGTGTGTTGAAGAAAGCACTACAGACTTGGAAGAACTGGTGAAACATGATGAAAAGTTTTGGATCGACCGAGATCAAATATTCCACTCCATGACTGTTTAGACGTAATCACAATAAGGTTGTTAAGTTGTGACTTCGACAGACATTTGGCATGAGGACACCCTACCTTGCACTAAATTGTTATCTTTAAACATATAATTACATTCCATGTAATATTACAGAGTTAATGAATGACATGTTTATCTAGGATCCAATAGTAGAAGAGACTAGAACAACTGTATTTAGTATGTATAGATCTCAGGTGCTAGAGCTGGATGGAATTAATGGTTTGTTTAATCAAGAATTCTTAGATGTGGTGACCATGTGCGTCTTTGATTTGGTTAAAGATTTTTTTGCGAATAATATATCGCTCAAATGTTGAACCATACATTGATCACACTTGTGCCAAAGGCAATGTGTGTGAGACGTAATTGACATTTGTCTGATATCATGTGCATAATTTTCCTATAAAATGATTGCAAAAATTTAATCCTCAAGTTGTAGGGTATCATGGACACTACTATGGCCCCACCCAATATGTTTTCATGAAATAATGCATGGTACATGATAAAATAATTATTGAACAATATCTCTCTTGATTTTTTTAGGAATAACAAGAAGTCAACACAAATAGTATGCGGGAGTCAAATTGAACATGTCAAAAACATTTAATATGGTTAGCTGTGATTTATTTATCATGGTTTGACGAAAGTTGGGTGATGTATACAAATTTGTGGTAGAATAATATAGTCACGAGACATCAATTTAGGTTCATTATGTGCCTAGTTGAGGTATTTTCCCTATTATTTGATATATTCTTGTTTTTTGTCTAGTTTTGGAAAATTGTTACTTTTAGACCTATTGGTGCATAATTTGTGTGTTAAGTGTGAAGCTATTAGGTACATGATAATATTAGATTCCAACGCATGGATAAGAATTCAATGAAAGGAGATCAAATACAGAAGCAAGAGTTAAAGGACAAAAAAGCTGTTTTTGGAAAGTGCAAGAGCTGTCGGCCTGATTTAGAAAGTGAATTGTTTGAGGTACCATGTGATGTTGACAAAGATTCTGGAAAGTCCCTTTGATATCCAACTAGTATTTTGAATTAGGAACGCATGGATTCTAATGATTTTTGATTTGGAGCTGAAACGAAGAAGTTATTAATGTTGTGATGTCTCCTCATTTGTGATAATAAAATCTATTTCCGATACATCATTTTAGGCATATTTATTAGTTTATAGGTCAATGTTAGCTTAATTTAGTGAACTTTCCTATTTTGAGTCTTGATTTAGTAAAATAATATTTTTAGAGCATATTGGGTTTAATTGTTTATTTAGTGTAAAGCTTTACAGATAATTATGGAGATTAATTAGAGTCCAAGTCAAAGACTACAAGATATGGAAAGAGATAAGCATGGTAATTAGAGATAAAGGAAACAAAAGATTAAATTATGGAAAAGGAAAAGCTGCCTTAAATCTGAATTTCTGCAGCTACGCCTAAAAAAGTGGTGATAACTCCAAAACCAAGCCGATTTTGGAAGATTTCTTTCATAGGGACGTAGATAATTCTGTGAGGATTCTTTTGGTATCTTGTGGGCTAAAAACCGACCAATAACGAAGAAGATATGCTCAAGACAAGTCAGCAGTAATTATCTTTATTTCCATACGAATTTGAGTTGGGCTTGGAGTCCATTACTTAATCTTTCCTTCAAGAAACGAATTAGGTCAACCTATACACTATAAATACAGCCTCTTAACACTCTTAAATCATCCTTGGTGAAACCTTAAACCTAGAGGAAGCTTACAACACAAGAAAATAAGTCTGGAAGGAGCTGTTCATCACAATGTCTTCTTCTACCTTTGAATTTGTAATTTCTTTCTTTTCTTGCATGAGTATGAACTAAATTTCTTTTAGCTTTAGTTTTTAGCATATATGTATGAACCCTAGTTTTGGTTGACATCTATCTAATTTGGGAATTCTATGTTTTAAATTGAATTATTGTTTTTATTCTCTGTTTATGTGATTGGATTTATATTCTGTGTTCTTGTGGAGTGCACCCATATAGAATTACCATTTAGTAGTTAGGTCACCATTGACAACGGTGTTTGATTACATGTTTAGCACATAACGTCTAGTATTCGGTTTATATCTGACAAATCAACCTAACTAGATAATCACTATGGTTTAGTACATGTTACTATTTACCAATTACAGGAACAGTTTGCTTAGGAAGCCTTATTGACATAGGTAAATCCTATTTAAAACTACCTAGTGTAATTGGAACCGATTATTGAAATACTACATAATTCACCCTTACATGTTTAGAACGGCAAAACTAGTGGGGATTACATGTTAATGACTCAAGCTATATTCTCATACTACTTCTCTTTCGTATTTATTTTCTGTCTTTAAATTCTTAGTTTTAACGTAGTTTAGTTTATTTTAATCAAAAACCAAATAAATATCTATTTGTCTTTAATTTTCCTGCGTTTTATCTGTTCTAGCATTTTATATTTGCACTTGATTATTGCATAAGATTCCCCTAACTTTCGTAGTCTTTGCGGAACGAATCTTACTTATTTTCTAAAACTTGCATACGATCTGTATACTTGTAGAACCGTGCTAGCTTTAGGGTGTTTATTTGCATCTAAATAGTATATCTTTTTATCACACCCTAGGCCACACCATGTTGCAGCTGGCGTGACTAGAACTAGTCCACTTTTGGAGGAAAATATTTTTGGGTTGGATTAGGTTATATAAATGAAGCAAATGATACATAAAATGTTTCTGAACCTATACATATCAGAATTCAATATTAGAAACAGGTCCTTGCTTAGTTTTTATTCAAAATTTTGGCCAAAGAAAGGAACACGTCGACTAGAGGAGGAAGAAATAGAATCCATAGCATCACAACATCACTTCTGCACCATTCCCCTGCTACCATTAGGGTAATTAGCTTGAGAACAACCACAAGTAGGATCCAATAGAGGAGATCCACCGTTTAATCAGCATAGAGAACAAGGTCTTCCTGGTCAAGGAGGTCCATTTCGAGTTCAACCATTAGGGATTCACCCTCTAGTGATCTAATCTGCTAGATTAAGCCCGCACCAGGTAATGTTGAATCAATTCATGAGTTATGGAAACTATAGTGGTGCGACCAATGTTCAAAGAGGCGCTGGGAGCTAGGGCGGACGGTCAGGTACCTTCGAGTGCCTAGGTTTCTGGGCGAGAGCCTACGAGGTTCCTAGACATTTTTCTTTTAGGCAGATTTAATTTTTTATATAAGAAAAATATATATTATTAATAATTTATAAAAAATTCTTTCAGATTATACCTGTTAGGTGACATAGGCCACCTAGGCGGTCGCACGATGGTAGACCACATTCTAGCCCCTAGGTGGGGATTCTTAGAACTAAAGGTGCGACACGTCAAGATCCGGTTAGGTCAATTCATAAATTTATGCAAATTTTTGACGCCTACATTACTCAAGGCATTACTCGCGAGCATCTGTATTACTTTATGTTTCCATTTTCTTGACCGGAGGTGCTAGTGAACAGTTGGATTGTCAACCATCTGATTCGACTACGTCATGGAACGAGTTGCAAGTCAAATTATTTTATCATTATTATCCACATAGTATGCAAATGAAAGATAAAATAGAGCTTGCAAATTTTTGCCAAGACAGTGGTGAGATTTTAGGAGAGACATGCACGAGGTTTCAATAGAGGCTATCTAGATGTCCACTCCAAGGTTTTACCCCAAGACTTCAACTCTCGATGTTCTATCGAGGACTCAAATACGAGTCACATTTTGAGGGAAGATAACATTGGAAGAGGAGGTTTTATGTACATGGGTCCAACCAAGGCCGTATTTGGTATGGGGAAGATAGTAGAGTCTGAGAGAAGTTGGCCACAGTCGCGAGCTCCTATCACGAATACAAAAGGTACATAGCGTTTAGATAGTGCCACTGTTATAGAAGCTAAACTTTCTTCGTTACAGAATCAAATGAAGTAGTTAGAACTTATTGTGAAAGTATGTTTCTAAGGGAAACAAACCAGGTTAAAAGTTGTGCAAGAAGCACAAGATTTTCCGTGTTGTGATGTGAATGGTCATAATTGGGAAGAGTGTCAAGGTAATCTGGAATCCGTATTTTTTGTGTCGACTCATGGGAATTACCAATCGGGTATATTGGTTTGAACAAGGGAATCATAATCATCTGGGCCTTCACCCGTCAAATCCAAATAGGACCATGAATCATGGTAGTTCTTACCAACCTCGACCATAAAATAACAATTTCCAGCAAAGAGCTCAAGTTCCTTATCAAGGAGGACAAAGTTATGTCAAACCTACTCCACCACCGCAACCAACCTATGATGCTTATGTCGAGAGTATTACCCAGGAATATTTGCCACAACATCCACAAGAAGGCTTTATCGCCGAGCTTCATCAGACGATCCAATCTTTCTAGGCACTGATAAGAGAATACGAGAGGGAATAATGAGAGATTCAACAAGTAATTTGTTGCGTTGAAGATATTATGGAATCAAGTCACCCAAATATCCACCCATCTTGACAAGACTCAACAAGATCTTCCACTATAATTGGGCCAAGGTACAAAAAATAAAGTGAAGGCCATCGAGAATAGTGAGGGCAATTTTGGGTTCAATCGTATGAGGATATATTGTAGAATTGTCTAAATTTAATTGTTTATTACATGCAAAGTGTTTGATATATAATTATATTGCTTCTAAGATCTATTGTGTAGCTAAGCTTAGCATTGATCTTAGATACCTTTTTTAGATTGTAATAGTTCTATTCACTCCATCCCTTCTAGGACCATATATTGGGTTTCACGTCATCATCTTAGATCTAGATTGAAAGGAAGAAACTTTCTAAAAGATGAATGTCGCTTCATGATTGCAAACGGTAGAAGTGTGGATATCTGGAAACATTCTCGAATCTGGGAGTCAATGCCTCTGGAGAGACCACTTGGGTGCCAAATTAGATAGGTTGAAAAAATTATTTGAGGAAGATAGTAATTGGTGGAACCAATTTATACCGCATGAAATCTTTCGGGGCCCAACGACTAACTATATCACCATCCTAACCACCTCTATAGGAACTCTGGGATTCTCTTATAGTCTTATTTGTCTGCACACAAAAGATGTTGTTTATTTAGCTAATTCTGGTGATCATGAATTTGTTAAGGTGTTTGAGAAAGTATTGTGCTTACATCTGATAATTGTAGATATGAGAAAAAAAGGCCTGGAATGTCATTTGTAAGGTATGCGTTCAAACAAAGGCACACAATTTCCTCTGGGAATGTTGCAGGAATGCAATACCGTCCAAAGATAATTTGTGTAAGAGGATATGTACGGACAACGACTCATTTATTTTATGCGAGAATGAAGTTGATGATGTCGGCCATTTGTTGATTGTTTCTCAGAAAAGGGATAGGATCATGACATTATCACGATCATGTCCTCCTTACTTCCTAACAAATTTGGTAAGCAAAGATAAATCAGTCTACAGTAAAACCCGATGGGAGTTGGATCTAATTAATGATGTTCCTGGTCTTTCTTTAATTGAGAGACATTGGCACCATCTGGACTGAAAGGCAGGACAAGATTGACATGATTGTGCCTGACGCTGGATCATTTGTTGAGCTGGATCTAAAGGAAATCAGTCTAAACTATATTTGTGATTCATCTTTTATAAGGGAGTGGTACCGCTCTAGTATTCAAGAAGTTGTGATTGATATTAATAATAACATTGCTAAAAGTAGGACCAATATATATTGAGATTCTCATAAGTCGTGGAAGTGGAGGCTAGGGGAATTGCAGACGCAATCGACCTCCACTCTGATCTCCCTTTTAGTAGTACGACAATCTTTTTGAATTGCCTTGAAAATGTGTAAGGCATTGAAATTCCGCCAGGAGTTAGCTTGAGTGTAAGACCATGTCTCTATTATATTCGGGAACGTCTTGAGTTTAAACAAGATATTAAAGTGAGACACATCCTCATTATCCCTCGGTCAATAAACAACGAAACTAATAAACTTAAACTCTCTAAAGTTTTCAACCCGTATAATTGAGAATCTTTTTCGGGTAACACCTTGATGGGCATTCTCAGTTATATAGCTGATGCACACAAATTGTTCATTTTTATTTAGTTTTTTGCATTTCTTTTCTCAAGTGTTTTTTTTGTTGTTGCTCATTTTTTTAGGCTTTGTACTCTCTTGTTAGTTGGTACTTATTTGGGTTTTATAAAAAATTCCGTTCTACCAAAAAAAAAAAAATGAAACATGGTAAGAAAATGTAATGGCACCAAAAGACACTCGTTTCTAAAATAAAATTGATAGCTACTCTATTGGTTAAAGTTAATATAATATGATCAAGAAAATGTGAAATCAAATTTTACCTAAATCAAATTACCTTTGAGTCAAAATTGATCTCGAATGTATTTAAAAAAATGATGGATGGTTTCTCAAATTAATATATGAAAATTTTATTGATAAAATAGAAAATTATTGTTATTTACCGTTGCTAATGGTTGATTTGAAGGTGTTCCTATAGTTTTTCTATCAGAAAAAGACATTAATAGAAAGACTCCACTCAAAGTCAATCTTCTTCTTGGTTATTAGAGAAAGAAAATACAAGGAAGAAACACAAAGGAACTACTATGAAAGCCGCAGCTTTAAGCAAATCTTCACTCTCCTTGGAGATCACTCCTATCCTTGACCAATCTCCACTGTAACTGAACACAAAAAACAATGTTAAAACATGTTAAAGATAATAATTAAGTGTGAGATGAATGTATTACCCAGCATCAATGAATCCTAATGTGAAAATTCCTACAACAGACTGAGCAAGAATTTTGTTAGAGACTTTCACTTGAAAAATTGAAGGTTTATCTCTTCCAACTGAATTTTTCTTGTTTGCAAATGCCGTGACTTCGAATTTTCTGGAATTTCGGTTCACAAAGAAAGAACAGACAGAGACAGAGTTGACGATAGATATAATACTCATTTTTGTGATCATCTTCAAACTTACTCTTCAGTCTTTGTTATCACGGGTGGTTAGCTATCTGAATTGGACAGGCGATAAGTGGCCACGTTGTGAGTACCAAGACTGCATAGCTTTTCTTATCTTAATTTATTTCCATCTCCTTTTATAAATATTTAATAATACCTCATAAGTTTAAAGTTTGTCCAGTCTCTCCCCTAAAGTTTAATGTACGTAGTGAATTTTTATTAAATTTTTTGACAAGCGATAAATAGAAGGCAAAGTGATATAAAACTATTACATCTGCTAATCAAATCTATTCCGGAGGGATATTAGAGTGCCTTAAATTAGTTAAGATAAAAAAGTTTATTGGACAAGGTGAGGAGGATCATTACCATAGAAAACCTCAAGGGTTTGGTCAACCAAAGAATGATAAATAAATTGACATATGGGGAAGTTATTACCTGAAATATATGGATTGTTGACAAGTAATAAAAAATTAAGTAATGGGGTTATTGTTCTCCACATGGAGTATAAGGTTACTATTTTTGTGTTTTTAAGAAGTCTAGAGAGTTTGAGTTACAATTAACTAAAATATAAAAGATATTTGTTTTGTTTTTCAAGTTAAGGACTAAAATGCAATAATATTGAACTATGATTAACAATTAAATAAACTAAACGGTTGAATTAAAATATTACGAAGATTATAGATGATAAGTAGGTTAAGAGTTACTAGTAATCCCTACTAGTTTTGGATTTACATGTTTATGGATATAAGGGTGAATGGGTATTTTATCACTGGTCGGGATTCTACAATCTCCCTAAATCCCTCCCGGGTAGACAGAGGGTTGTTCCTACAATGCTAGGGACATCTCCCGATTGACCCTACAAAGTTTTCAAACGCAATTGATACTGAGCCAAATGATTATCCAGCTAGTTAAGACCTCCCGGTTCACTAAGGCACACCGAATACCGAATGTTTATACACTATTTTCCATAATCTGGCCCCTCCCCGGAGATAGTCAAGATTATTATACCCAACACACTACTTGATCGAGGCAAGGACTGAAAAATTCAATACAAATACATAATCAATGCAAAAAATCAATTTATTTCAATATAAATATCCCAAAACACAATAAAATATCATAATTCAAAAGTTAGAGTTCATACATTAAACGCTTCTCAAGCTAATTGAAACTTTAGTTCATAATAAAAACGGTAAAAAAAAGATTAAAAGTGATAGAAACGTGTTTAGAAAGAAAAACTAATAAGGATTACACTAAGAATAACTGATAACGAATGAAGGAATGAGGTGAAATGGTGCAAAAATGGTGGAAAGCCCTTATTGTCTTTTTCTCCCTCTTGCTCAAGCAGTTCTAAGAGTTTTTAAATTGTGTAACTCCTATTTTGATCCCCAAATGTCTGACATATTGAGTTTCCAAAACATTTTTGGAGTTGTGGGACCCATTTAAGTGGTCTAAGTCAACCCCAAAACGTTTAAGGGAATGCAGATTAGTTTGAACCAAGACATCAACAAAATTGATATCTCTTTCATCTTAGCTCCAAAACATGAACCGTCACCTAGCACACACTCCTGACTACAAGCAGTATCATAAAACCAAAGGTCTCACTCAGAAACCTAGCCATTTATGTGCGGTGACTCTCTTAAATCGATTTCCGAATCTGGATGGTAAGTGCTTCTGCTTTCCGAAAGTGGCTTTATTGCCCTTTCCTGCCGTGACTTGGGTTTTCTTTACTTTTGAGACTTATTATCACCATATCCGGCCTCGTACCATCAAAGTACCTAAGAGTTGCACACTTAACACACAATTAACACACAATTAACACACAATTAACACACAAAAGCTCTAAAAGTAATACAAAAACCAAAACTAGACAATAATTCAAAAAACATCAAATTCTAGGTAATATTCCCTCAAATAAGTCCAATAAACCCATAAAAAGATGTCTCGTAATACTATTATTCTATCACAAAGTACGAAACATCAAGAACCCCAACTCAAAATATTGTCATCCTGACAAAATAAGAACTAAACTAGGGGCTTAACTCCAACTAATCATGGAAGAAGAGAATGTAAAGAATGATACCCAAGTATACCTAAAAAAAATTCATGAAGTAATGTCTACAAATTAACCTATAAGTATACTTATCATACAAATAATAAACACAATAAAAATGTCAAGAATAAAATTAGTTTCACAATACAAGAATAGATCGATTTCCATTTAGTTTGAAACAGTGGTTATAGGCTATGCTGTAGATCTCGGTTCCGCGGCCTAGGCGGTCAACTGGGGCCTAGCGCCTAGGAAGGACTACGCGGGGCCTAGGCGGGATTACGCGGTTTTGAATCCCACTATGTAGTTTTATATATTTAGTAATACATGTGTATAAGTTATAATCATTTTATCTATTTAAATCATAAAATTCATCTAACACCACTATATTGAATATTAAAATACAAAAATTAGAGTTATCATATCAATTCAAGAATTTCTGAGAGTAAAAAAAAATTAAAAGAAGGACTAGGCGGCCATTTCTTGCCATTAATCAGTGCCTAGGCGGGCTAGGCGCCTCTTCCACGGTGACTAAGGCGGTAGGCTAAAACGCCTAGCATTTTTACTAGGCGTAAGCGGCTGAGGGGGGAGTTGACGCCTAGGCGGCGCCTAGGCGCGCCTACGCGGCGATATCTACAGCATAGGTTATAGGTTGTTCCCTGGTCCTCCCACCTTGTCTTGTAGTCCACTCAACTACTCCCTATCCATTCAATTGTTACCTAACCAATCAACTAAAAATCTAAAGGTCTTAAGGTGTAGCATAGACATAAGCTGGGGTGTGGTATCGTTTGGGTAATTTAGAGTGAGATTTTGGCACTCTCTTTAGTCCTCACTACCCATTAATTAATCACCCTAGAGAATGAACTTATGCTCATAATCATGCTCACTCAACTCATTTGATTCCATAGCAAATCATTCCCAAGTCCCTATCCATATTCAAAGATGCCTTATGTCAGAATTTTCTTTATTCCTTCATATTTTTTCTTTTCATCATGTTTTTAAGTCAAACACAAGACCTTTTTTTATATGAGTTCTCATGTTACTTATTTTTTTATTCTGTTTCTCAACTTTTTCTTTTCAAAATCCGGTATGAATTACAAATAAGCACATACTGAATAAACAGGAAATAAACATCTACCCACCCAATGTATCCCATTGAAGAGGATAGACGATTACTTAATCTCCAATTCTTTTACAAAATCTCTCTTTGTTCTATGGATCCATTTACCCAATCTTCGCCTCAATTTCTTCCTATTGTTACAATCACTTTCCATATGGTCGATTAAGCCACATACACAACAAAACTCACCCGTCTTTCGTATTAAAAAACTCCGGTTAAAACTCTCGTTCCATCGATATTGAACAAATAAGTAATCAACACTCCGAGGTTGAAATATGTCCCACTCAATTCTAGTTTTGAAATAGTTAATTTCCTTGAAAATAACCACCTGAACGTGTTCAACTTCTCCAACTTTGCCAAATCAATTCGCGATTAGTCTTGCATTTTCTTCAAATATATAATTAACACGTATACCATGAATCTGAACCTAGAAATTGTTTTGTTTTGATTTTCTTTTGCTTTTTTGTTATTGGGATCCCGTTCTTGTATTAATACGATGTTTACCCACCAAATTCCAAGGTGTTTTATATTAATTGACCCAAAAATAAAGTCTATAGTGGAATATTCTTTTAAAAAAATTTGTAGCGGGCCCAAATTGATTGAAGAACAAAAACCCTTGCCACCGTTTTAGCAAACACACAGAGTAAGCTCTCGAGCTCTCACTGAACAGTAAACACCAAAACCATCTACAATGGCACTTTCCACCACCACCACCATAGACTACCCCACCTCCAATACACTCCACAGACTTCCACAAAACCATTACATAGACTCCATCCAATGGCTTCCTCAAATCTCTGCTCTCAACCGCCACGTCATCCTCGCCTCCTTTAATCCCACCACTTTCACTTCCACTCTCCAAACCCTCTCCGTCTCCTCCACCACCACCCTCACTCCACAATCTTCACACCCAACTCCATCAAGAATCACCTCACTTAAAACAACCCAAACCCCTCCATTAATCGCAGCCTCCACGTCTTCAGGCTCATTACTTCTCTTCACCAATAACACCATACTCAACCTCGAATCAGAGATCGAAGGCCTTCATATCGGACCTGTTTCAAGTATCGATTTAATCGAAAACGGGTCTGAATGTGTAAGTGTTGGAGAAGATGGAAGAGTTAATTTAATCAGTTTAAGTAATGAAAGAATGGGAAACTTCGAGAATTTCTTCAATAGTAATGGTTTAGTTTCATATACATCTGTAAAATGGGCTTCTCCGGTTGAATTTGTCACCGGAGGTTTAGGTTTTGGTCTTCACTGGTGGGATAAAAGACGACCCGGTGGACCCGTTACCTTATTCAACGGTCTCCGGTAATTTTATCGTTTCAATTTTCTATAAATTGCAGTTTTGGTCCTTGAATTATGCTTAACTACTTTAAATTGCAGAGATCAGAAGATTTCATCAGGCATTGTACACTCAATTGATATTCATCAATCTCGAAAACACACTTGTCTTGTAAGATATTTGTATATATGTACATTATACATACATACTGTGTCTGAAATTTATACACGTGTCATTATATTTAAAGGCAGGAGGATCATCTGGTACAGTTTTTGCATGGGATCTTCGTTGGCAAAAACAGCCTATAATTCTCTCAAGTGCAGAAACTTACAATTCATTATCTGAAAGTGAAGTATGGGAGGTTCAATATGACAATTATACCCCTTCTTCATCACAGATTTTACCTGCTATAATTTGCTCAGAAGATGGAATACTAGCTGAAATAAAACAAGGTAAGCATTTAAAAAAAATGAAATGTTAATTTTGAAAATGATTTAATTTTAATTTAATTTGATTATATAGGTGAAGAACCTGTAGAGCTATTAGCTGAACCATGTGCAATTAATAGCTTTGACATTGATAGGCAAAATCCATCTGTGAGTAAATTTGAAATTTTGTTAATTTTTTATTTTATTTTAATTTTGTTTTATTATTTTGGTACAGGATATTATATGTAGTTTGGAGTGGGAATCAATAGTTATCTTAACAAGGCTCAAGTGATGATATATTGTTTCTGCAAATTAGTGTTATTGTATAATGTAAAATATCCATATAATGGATATAAATTTTTTTAAGTTATTGGAGAAAATTAAAAATTGATTACATTTGTTCATTTTGTTTAGTTATTGGGGATAATGATTTTTACAGGTTTGTTTCTTATTTTAATGCATGTTACGCATGATATGTTCTGAAACCATTTTTTGATTTTTTAAAATCGCTATGAATAAGATTCTTAAATATATCACTAATTGAATTTACAAAATCACGAATCGAAAGATACAAATGTAATCAAGAACAGTATACAACTATAAGAAGTGTATAAATAATAAATATAACATCTCAATCTTATTTAAAAAATAACATAACAGAAAAAGCAATAATTTCTTTTCAATCATAAAATTAAATAAAAAAGCCACCATAATAAAGAATTAATCAACTCTAAGAAGTGTATCAGTCCTGTATTTTAAATATATGAGAATTGCATTACACATTCCGATTTAGTTTTTTAGACGGGAAAGGGGATATTTTTTCTCCAGACATAATTGCACTCTAGGTCCCTGTATTAAGTGAAAATTGCACTACAGGTACTGCTAATTTTTTGTAACACTGTAAGTCTCTATAGGGTTAAGGGATATTTCTAACTTAATTGTATTACAGGTCCTTATATTATGTGAAAATTATATTATGTGGAAATTGTATTACAGGTCTTTATATTATGTGGAAATTGTATTATGGGTCATGATATATTTTTTTAATAAATACACTATAAGTTTCTATAGGGTTTCGGGGCATGCCTGCAATTTTTTCCCCTATATTATGCAAAAATTGCATTATCGGTCCATATACTATGTGAAAATTATACTATAGGTCCTGATATTATTTCTTTTTGAAAAAATTTCAGTGCAAGCCACTATAAAATTTTGGGGAACTTTTTTCTGAATTATTTGCACCATGTCCCTATACTATGTGGAAATTGCATTATAGTTACCAATAAGTGAAGATTCAGGAAACTTCGAGAAAATTCGGGGAGCGCCATAAGAATATCTGGAGAAGGTCAAGAATATTGGAGGCACGCCTAGGATCGATTTGAGGCACGCCTAGCGTGTCGGCGATATCAAAGGCACACCTACATTAATTCGAGGCACCTCTTGATTTTTTTGCGACAAGGGTGACTAAGAGGCAGCTAAAGCTAATTCGAGGCGTGCCTCCAAATACAAACCGATCTTCAAGCCATGGAGCCAGTGAAGAAAGAGAAGGAAAGAGAAGGCTGAGCTCCAAGCTGAAGTTCAAAGGCTAAATTATATGACACTTGATCTATCTAGCCAACTTCAAAATTTAAAGACTGCATCAGGAGCTTCAGTGACCAGGTTTCTCTTTTGAATTCAAAATCCCTTCAAATAATGCTCTATCTTGTAATGCATCAATTCCTTTCTCATGTGACTTCTTGACTTCTGTTGGGAAAAAGTTGATTTTTCCGTTCGAGAAGCGTGCACAGGAAAAAATAAAAAGATAAGGATAGCAATATTATATGTGGTTCGACCAAAGATACCTACGTCTATAGAGTAATTTACTATAATCACTCACATTATTACAATTTGGTTTTTGTACGGAAAAACTCTTAAATCCTCTAGAATAAAAATATAACAATATACTCTTACACTCACACAAGACTTTAATCACTACAGGAACGTTACACTATCTCGGTTAACTAACCTACATGATTCTCGCTCTTGGATCTTTTGTGTCTCTCTTCTTTTCTCTCTTTTTACTTGTCTTCAACTATCAACATATTATTTAGTTGCAAGCAGACACGTCCAAATCCCCCAACCTTCATCGCCTCGTTGTTTGTAGCAGTAATGTAACCATACTTCCTATCGGTATACAAAGTTTCAAACAACTCTCGATCATTGCATATATGAATGAAAGCAGACGAATCTAATATCCATTAAGAATTCTTCATATTAGACATAACAATATTTGTAGTCACCTCAAAAAACGCGACATTGCTTTAGTCATGTTTGAACTTGAACCATCTCGATCTTGACTTTTTCATTAAATAATTTGAAATCTTTTAAGTCTTCGAACATTTGACGGCACCAAGTTTTGATATGTCATTTCTTTCCACAATAGTAGCATTCTCGTTCGTTATGGTCACGAACCCGAGACCGAGATCTTCCATCTTTACGGGGACAATTCTTCTCGTGACTCATCCGTCGTTTAGAATTCTCTACAAAAAGTACATTTCCATTATCATTAGTGTTTCTTCTTCCTATCATCCGTTCATTTTCACGAAGGAGTGCAGTGACATTATCCATACTGAGTGTTTTCCTCCCTACAAACCTTGTCTATACCAATGTTTTGTAAGACCTCGGTAGGGAAGACAACAATAAAAGAGCTTGTTCCTCATCCTCGAGCTTCTCACCAATATTTAGAAGTTGGCACACCAACTAATTGAACGAATTGATATGAATTTGAATTTCCACTCCCTCCATCTTCAAAGAGTAAAGTTCCATCTTAAGGCATAATCGATTTGTCATCGATTTAGATACATATGTTTCCTCGAGTTTTTCCCACAACGCCGTCGGTGTTGTCTCCTTCATCACATTAAATTTGATCTCGGGAGCAAGAGCCAATCGAATCGTGCTAACAACCTTCTTTCTCATGGAATTCTAAATAACGCCAGTCATACCTTGAGACTTTTCTTCCTCCAAAGCTAAGTCAAGACCCTATTGTACGAGAAGGTATTGAGTCGCGATCTGCCATAGTGCAAAACTCACCTTACCATTGAACAATGGAACTTCTAATTTTGGTCCAGACGCCATCCATCCTTTCAAGACTTCTATGCAACACAACCACAACTCTGATACCATTTTGTTTGGAAAAAGTCGGATTTTCCGTTTGAGGATTGTGCACAGAAGAAAATGAAAAGACATGAACAACAATATTTTACGTGGTTTGGCCAAAGATTTCTACGTCCACTAGTAATTCACTATAACCACTCACACTATTCAACTTAGTATTTGTACTAAAAAACTCTAAAACCCTCTAAAATAAAGAAATAACAAAGAACTCTCACACTAACCCAAGACTCTAATCACTATAGGACCGTTACACGCTCTCGGTTAATTAACCTATATGATTCTCACTCTTGGATCTTTCGTGTCTCTCTTCTTTCCTCTTTTTTTCTTTGTCTTCAACCATCAACATATGGTACCTATTTATAAGCTTTCAAAAATTCAACCAGACCAATGAATTTAGCCATCTTGAAAGACTCCAAATCATTCAAACTTCCAAGACCAACATTAACTCTAAGACTACTTGGTTTCCGAAGACTCCATTTAGTCTTCCAATGCATTGGTTCATGGACGCGAGTCAAATCTCAACAACTTGTAGGAATGCAATTTCTTATCAAAGGATGGAAATTTGTGAGCTGGTGAGGGAGAGAGATATACTATGGTGAAGAGCTTACTACACATGGATCGCGAGGAAGAAGAGCTACGCACTGAGATGGCAAGTTTCAATCAAAAATCATCCTTTGCTCCTTCAGGTACATCCCTTGTGTCTCATTTTGTCTACTTAGAGACCAATATGTTAGTTTCTTGATACAATATATATCAACTGAACTGAATTTTACTGTTTCGTGTATACTTAACAAAACATGCTCTCGAATATTGAAGGTGGACCAAGGTTTAGTGGTCATGTGATTCATCAGGTTTGTATGCAAAGACTAAGATAATTTATAAATGAGATGATTCTAGACTTACATTCTCTCTTTTATTAACATTTCATGCATTCTTCTCAGTGCTATTCATATCGTTCCATTTCTACTTCACAGGGAGAAGTTCAAAAACATGGAAGATTTGATAGAGATTGAAGGTTTTATGTTCCAAAAGGACGAACATTTTCCTACTTGTTTTGCAAAAGGAAAATGAGTAGTCATAAAACACTTTGTGTGCATTACATTTGTAGTATTTTTTCAAACACTAGTAATTTATTTGTTATGTTTGTATATTCAAATTGAAACCACAATGAAAGATATTCAATCCTAGAATTAATTCTATCACAACTCTGACAAAATCTGCTAAACATAGACTTAAATTTTGTTTTTAAATTTTAAAAGTGAGTAAAGGGGAACTCCTAGTCTTGAAATTTCTCTGGTGATTTAAATCATATTTATATTTATATCAATTTGAATTATTATATATATAATCCACGATAAAAGGTGAATATTCTTTTCATCAATGGCCCTGTCCAGAGGCTGTAAATGCTGCTGCTTGGTTGAATACATATTAAATCATAGTTTTCCTACTGAAATTTGAAACACATATGGGGAGTATTTTGGTAATTTTGTGTTACAATCGCTATGGGTAAGATCAAATTACCTGTGAGGTAAAAAACACGTAGTGCATAGATTCTCTTCTGAAGTGTCTTATACCAAGAACGTTATTTCCCTTGAGCGTAAACTTCAGATCGTAAGGCGGTTCCACCATAAAAGAAAAAACTTGAATAGAACGTGAAAATGAATAACACAAATAATATTCATTATAAGTTATTTCAACACCGACACATTGGTAAAAAGAGTTAATCTACTAAGCTAATTTTTTATTGAGGAATTCTTTTGAAGCAATTTGTCCTATCCGCCTTTCACTGAGTATACTTAGCAAAATTTTGAATTTGGTTAGTGAATTTTTTTAGTATTACCAAAAAATACAAAGTATTAACACAAAAATAAGGGAAGAAATAACACAATTTATATTTTTATGATGGAGAAGAATATTACAACAATAAATTAAAAAATAAATAGTAACTAAAAATAGTTAAACCTAACTAAAAAATCCCAATAATACACAAAAAAATCTAAACATTTGCCGCTAACGTCATCGTTTCTCACCAAAACTTTTTTTTTTTGAAAATTTGCAGATCGGGCCTTGAACACTGTCATGAGTGCAAAATAAAATTCAAACACTGCCTTGGCCATGGATCTTGTAGTTGTGCTCAAAACACAGATCTCAAACACTACCGTGGAGGCTTCGAATGGATCTCAAAACATGTTCACATTTGGCAATGGCTGCAAGTAGAACTTGAAACTTTAAGTGAAGCTTAGAACTCGAAACACTGGCATGGACCAACGGAGGAGATGCGCTGGATCTTCATTGGAGCTGCTACGATTTGGAGCCATCAATTTTTTTTTTAGCTTCCATGCTTTATGGACCAACTGCCATAGAAGAACATCAACATGAAGCCTAGATCTACGAGCCATCATTGCTATTACCTGCCGCCTAATAGAACCATCACCATAAGATTTCTGGTGGTGGAGTGTGGGGTGGGACTTTGTGGATCCTTTCCAATAACTCACAACTTCGAATCTCGAAGAGTTGATCATTCCTAAGGTGACATTCCCCTTCGGGTGCGGGCCTTAGCCTTTCTCCAATGATCCAAGTTGTTGTGTTAATTAATCTTTAAATATGGGCTTTCGGGTATTCCGACCCTACCATAATTAAAAATATTCTAAAATAATCTAATAAATATTCTATAAAATATTAATTTAATTAAAAAGGAATTTATTTAACAACAAAGTAAATTATAGGACATTATCATAAATATATAGATAAATCCAAAACAAATAACCGATTAAATGAAATTCATTAGTTTACACACAAATTAAAGGTTAAAAAAGTTTTTTAGTTGTTTTTCTTCCTATAAGTTTTGTGTTTAAATTGGGTTTTGGTTGCGATGGTGGTGATTGGATATTGGTGGAGAAGGTGGTAGTAGTGGTAGTGTTGTAGAGGAAAGAGATACGGATAAAGAAGAAAAAAAATGTTAAAACTGAATTAATGATTGAATGACTTTGTTGCCCCTACTCATGGTAATTAACGTATATTGACTAACGGTCAATCTAATACGAATATAGATATTAAAAAACTAAAATAAGAGACTGTTTGAGATATTTATATATCCTAAAATAAAGTTAACAGAATATTAATATGAAAATAAAATATAATATAAATATTTCTTAACCTAAAAACAACCATTGACATTAGTATATCGCCGCCTCCTTCTCATTCACATCTTCGATCCCTTCCACATTTTCAACGCTCAACACTTTCTCATTACGCTATTACGTACATAATATTTTCTCTAATCTATCATATGTAAAGCATATGATCCGCATTTGCAAAATCATACTTAATTTATTTAAAGACACGGTTGTTGATCATGACATTTCAACAAAAGAATGAACCAGGTACATCACAATACTATATATTTTAATTGACATTTCAATTTAGTAAAATTTTGACCAATTTTTCTTTTTAGTAAATTAGATTCATGATTTTCTTTTGGATAAGGGCTAAGATTTGAAAGATTAAATTAGAATTGCATGATATAATCAACTTTTTTCTAGAGTAACTCCATGATATTGTGAAGTAACTAAATATCATTTTTATTTTATTTTATTTTCATAATTATTTATTTTCTTTTTTAATTAATTATATATATATTACATTGTTCTAATATTTTATAATCTCTAATTTGTTTATATAGATATTCTTATATATATAAATAATTGATAAAAAAACTAAACATTGTAATATTTAATTTTGAATGTTAAACGTTTTAACTCACCGAGGACTAATTTTTTATTGAGTTCTTATGTTGATTGGATAGAGAAAACGGATATTGAATCGATCCTGTATATGGACCTTCCTGAAGGTTCAACGCGAAATAGAGGTGGATAGATTACACCTCAAACTATATTATGCATTCTCCCAGAAGTTTAAGAAATTAAATTTACTAATTTTAGTAGACCTTAGACGTATATAAAAAAAAATTGTTAAAAATTTAAACCCAAACCTTATTCTTTAAGCTGATCCAAACTTTTATCCTTTTTTTTTATAAATATTTTGGACCTTAAATTGAGTAAGAGACTTATAATTAACCTAATCTTTTTGAACAAAAATTGAATTTTTTCTTGATAAAAATGGATGATTTTTATTTATTAACTTGTAAAAGCTTATTTCTTAACTTTGTAATTTTCTATAAAAAATCATTTTATTATACATCCAGAGGCTAGCCCACGAGGAATTTAATACAGGATTTCGAGTCGCACCGCCGTTCCTATCTTTTATTATACTACTCCACAAGTAGTTGGAGAATTTTCATTCTCGTAAGGACCTTTAAGTAAATTCACCTTTTTTTTTGCCAACAGATCTGCACACATATTAGTTTTACGATACACACAAAAAACCTAACTATTACTCAATTCACTAGCGTATGAAACTCATTCGAATACCCAAAAAACTATTTTTTTTTGCATCAAAAACAAAATCTCATTCTTTTACAAAAGGTTTGAATTTTATTTATCTTTCTTGCTAGAATTAACATAGATCTATTCTTGCGTTAATAAAAAAATTATAAAAATTTAATCACGGGAAAATAGTTTAATTTTACTCTTCATATTCTGATTTTGATTTAATATTGATTTCCGTAAATTTAGATTTCATTATTCAAATGTACAAAATTCTATGATAATCATATGGAATTGCTATGTTTTAGTTGATTAATTAGGAATCTCAAATGAATTTTGTAGTTATTATTTGGTTCTGATTTGATGGATATTGTTCTGTGTCCCTATACGTCTATAAATGTGTATCAGATCCAGGATTTTTCATGAGTGGGGGCTAATTTAGATCGATCTATAGTGGGGATCGGGACATCATGAGTTAAAGACCTGGCTAATTTTTTTTTTTTTTTTAAACTCTTAGAAAGGGCTAAATTCTTCAAATTGTGACTAATTTCTTGTCTTACTCAAACTTTTCCCTATAATTTTTTTGGCAAAGTCGCAGTGCCCCAGCATCAGCTCTTGTGTATGTATTGTTTGTTAGATCAATGTAGTTATTAATTTGTAAGTTTATAACTGTCAATTGTGTTATTTAGAGCGTGGATTTAAAGTAGCATATTTTTCATGTAGTTGTAGCTTTGTTAGGACTCATGGCGCGCAGATTTAATTAGAACTTATGTCTCCTTTATATTTAACTCATGCTTTCCTTTTTATTGCAGTTTAAGCTGAGATGGCTTCAAGTATGCGAGAGTCTCTGCAAAGAGAGCTAGCTGCGGCGAAAGAAGAGTTGCAGAATAAAAACCGCGAGCTTGATCAAGCCCGAGAAGATGATACATATCGCTCGCTTGGTCTTTACGTAAGACTAGCGAAGCTACAAGGAGAACTTGAAGCCATGGAGCCACTAAAGAAAGAGGAAGCTGAGCTCCTAGCTGAAGTTCAGGGGCTGAATATGCAAGATTTATCTGCCCAAGTTCAGAGTTTAAAGGATGAACATGCTAAACTGGTAGCTGAAAATCATCAGATTCCTAAGCTAAGGGATGAACTTGATGAACTTCATCAAGAACTTCACTCGATCAGGTTTCTTTCTCCTTAATTTCGCTTTTATATTTTATTATGTCTAGCTTTTAGTGAATCAATTTATTTCCCGTCTGACTTGTAGGCATGCCATTGAATATAAAAAGATGGTGAATCATGAGCTAGTGAAAGAGAACTGTGACATGGAGAAGAGAATAATAAAGATGGAATGCGAAAAAGGAGAGCTTCGCATTGACCTTGCACGTTCTGAACAAAGACCAGCCTTTGCTCCTTCAGGTACATGATTTCTTTGTTCTTTTACCTTACTTATGCCATTACAACTTAATTAATGTCTCATTTTCTCTACTTAGAAACCAATATGTGAGGTTTTTCTGTGCCTTGTATATATATAGCTAACAATGTTCTCTAATATTGAAGGTGGACCCTACGGGAGAGGCTATAACGATCATGCTGACAGCTTCCCCCAGATTCCCCCTGCTTCTTATCGTGAAGGAAATGGGAGTAATCAGGTATGGATGCAAACCTTCAAATAATTTATTAAAATAGAAGAAGAAATAGTTAAATGAGATTATTCTAGTGTTGCATTGTCCCTTTTATTGACACTTCATGTATTCTTCTCAGGGCTTTTCACATGGTTCCAGCTCTGCTTCACGTGGAGGAGTTGATAAGCATTGAATAACACCTCTGGATATAAAAGGTTATACCTATGCAGTTGTAAAAAAAAACTGAGAGAATATGTGAGGAATATATATATTATATACTGTTTGTGATACTCAGTAATAGTTTTTTTACTTACATTTGAAACAAATATGGGGGGTATTTTAGTAATTCTGTGTTGCTATATGAACACAACAAATATGCTCAAAGTTGATCCTCTTATAAATTGCTTTATTACGGGAAGTGTCTTAGTCTGTAGCTTCCGGTATATAGGTGTGATCAATTGGCCTGTTCGTATCAATTGATCCACTATAATTCGGCCCATATGACCCGTCTCCACGGGCTTTGGGTCTATACCGGGCCTATGCTGCGGACTTGGTTCTATACAGGCTTTTGTGTTAACAAAAAATTGATCGAACTAGCCTGGCCCGCCATTAATATATATATTATAATAATAATGTATATCATAAATGTAAAAATTCCTATTGTTGCAAGGCTTTTGTGGGTGAATAATAATACTTACTAGTTCATCCTTGTAAAGTCTACTAATGGTGATAAATTATACTTGCCATTACCAGATAAGAATCTTGATTTCCTAGACTTTTGGTGGGTGAACAAAAAAAGGCTACAGGTTAAATTGCAACTACTATGTGACTTCTGAGTCTAGTTATTAGTCTTTTTCTTTATTATGTGATTTTTTGGTTGTGCTTAAACTTTCGTGAAGCTGTGCACACTTCTATTATTAATATATTAAAGTAAAAGAATTTACATGTAGATGGAAATCAAATACCCATGTATACAGTAGAACTCTAGAACTATATATTACTAACATAAAAAACTTAGGGGTCCGCTAAAAAGCCAAACCTGTTAATAGCCCATTAGATCGGGGTCTTAAATATAGGAACGCAATTAAATGATCCGCATTGAATTTTACCAAATTCCGTGGGTTTTGGGCCCGTGCACTTCCCGCAAGTCGTCCGAAAATAGTATGAATTCTCTTATCGAGTCACTTTATAAGTATAAAATTCTAGGGGTCTCCTGGTTTACCGAAACTTCTCTAATTGAATATGATAAAACTTAAAAGCAGTGAACTTATTATCGTTTTTTTAGTTAATTTGAAACTTCGTAATCTCATCTTGCATACAAATTCTAAGGGTCCCATGTTTCATGTATACCAAGAATGTTATTTCCCTTAAGTGTAAACTTCATATGATAAGCCATTTTTGCAACAAAGAAAAAACTTGAATTAGATTGTGGAAATGAGCAACTCAAATAATGCTCGTTAGAAGTATTTTTTGTCTTCTCTTCCTACTAATTAAAATCATTCAACACTCGACACATTGGAAGTAAGAGTTAAGCTACTAAGCTAAGTTTTCGTTGAGGAATTCTTTAGAAGCAATTTCTCGTGTCTGCCTTTCTAGGCTTTAAAATAGTATTAAATTATCTTGTTTAGTTCCCCATTAAACAGAGATATCTTGGGCCCACTTCGAGATAATCCACTTCAAAAGCTTTTCTATTAAGTTGGGCTCGTATACGAGCTGTCAATCTTGGCAATTTCCTTTTTTTAATTGGTCTTTGTGTGTATTTTGTCTGGATGAAGATAAAATTTAATGCTTCCAATTATATATGGTATATGATGAAAACGTGTATCGGTAATTAATTCGTGGGTCCGTTTTAACGTCAACAATTACTATTTCAAGTAGGCAAAAATCAAGCGATATTATTATGAGTTATGCTTTTACACTATGTGCTCTAATTTCAGCTTTTGCATTTAGATTAATTTTCTTTCTTCTTTTAATTCGGGTTCCCATTTCTATTTCTTGTACAGATTGAGAGCTAGGAAAATCTTTACCATGAGAATTTATTGAACGGTAAGGAAATATCAGGTATTTTTCTTTTCTTTGAATATTGTGTAATCCTAGTAGTATTTTGGTACAAATACACTATGCTTCTACTACCATTTTGCTGCCATTTTCAAGTATTGTTACTCGTTGAAACATGGCATCAAATGATACCCATCGTTTTGCTTTGTGGTATAAGGTAAGATAGAAATTTATAGAACCTTTGTAATTCCAAGATATATATTTAAATCATGTGATCTAAGGTTTTGCATAAAGCTTGTGTAACTAGAACTCCTGAAGATATAACTCGTAACAGAATGCCATGAATATTAATAAGGGACACTACGATTATTATTAATTGTTACAACTTAATAATTACTTTTGTTAGTTTTATTTATTATGTTGTTTGTAATTGGTGTTATGGACCAATTACAAACAATAGATGAAATCAACGAAATGGTTAATAACCAATAATAAAACTTGTATCAAGTATTTTTTGTTATAGGTCTATGTATTGTGGCTCCTTGTTCAAGTATTCATACACTTGTGTGCAGTTGAGGTAATTCAGAAACAACTTTTTTCTTTGTTTTATTATTTTACCCAATGCACCATCTTTACTTTTACATGGAATCTATTCAAGTCTTCTTGCTTATTTCTTTGTGGAGAAATGGTACACTCTCATATTTGCATACAATAGGTTTACCAATTTCTTAAATTTTGTTCATTTTTAGATAATTAAACTAGTTAAAAAAAATTTAGGGGCATGATAAATGAGGCTTTAGAGCACCATGACCATAGGATTTACAGTGGTGGAGTGTGTGGGGTGGGACTTTGTGGATCCTTTCCAATAACTCACTATAAATCCCTATATTATTCTCATTTAATTAATTACACTAGAAGTCCCTATAGGGTTAGCACATGGCTGTAATTTTGTTTCTAGAGTTAATTGCACTATAGATCCCTATATTATGCAAAAATTGCATTTTAGGTCCCTATATTATATAAAAATTGCACTATAGTATAGATCTTATATTTTTTTGGGAATTAATTACCGCGTAAGTCCCTATTAGGTTCCGGGGCATGCCCACAAAGTTGTTTTTTACCGACTTAATTGCACTCAGTGGCGGACTTTAGAGGGTATTCGGTGGGCTCAATATTGGTCCCTATATTATGCAAAAATTGCAATATAGGTTCCTATATTATGCTTATTTACATTCATTACATCTTAGTTTTATAATATTATGCAAAAGGGTAAATTAAGCAAGTAGTCTATTTTTGCTTTTTGATAAGGATGAAATAATGTTATGACACTATAGATTAGATTACCATATTCTATAGTATTTGATTTGAGTAAGTTATATCATCAATTTTTAATAATAAAAAACTTTCCATTTTTCAATGTGAAATCTGAAAACTTAGCAAAAATGTAACAGATATTTAGTGGATTATTACATTCATAGAGATGATCATACTCGTGTTTGTTATGTATGTCTATTAAAAAAAGAAATCAAAAAAAGAAATCAGAAGTTGCCATGATATTTTGTGATGATAGAAAATCAAAACAATTTTTTGTGCATTACCCATATTTTTATGCATATCAATGATATTTGTGGGTAGCGTGCTATTCAAAAATTGGTGCAGTTTTGGGGCTAGAAAGACGATGATTTGCAGCTGCTTTAGTCGAGACTTTTATGCAGATTTGCTAAAGCTTAAACCAGTGAGAATGGAGTTACTATAGCAGGGAAAATATGCATAAAAACCTGGGTAATGATGATTTGATGAGGCTTGACTCTTTATGGGTGATTATAATAACTTAAGACTTCTTATCCAATTCATTTGATATCTAATCCCGAATCATCTACAAATGAGCGGTATAAAGATGAAGATGTTGACGAAAGTGGGTAGATACCAAGGATATATAATTGGTTATGACATAAGCAAAGGTTTGGAGACCAAAGGTTACTAAATCATTCAATGTTGAAGATAGGAGAAATCTTGATGATCAACATAAATATCTATAAATGTTTGATTTGTGGATTTGTAAATATTAGAGGAATATCTTTAATTTGTCATCCGTGTCCAACACATAATCTCGTATGCTTACTTTCTCTTTTAAATCAGACAAAGTTTAACATACTTTGGGAGCGCTTAGTGATTTCTCTTATACATAGATTGCCAAAAATGTGAAATTAGCTGGTCGGTGTGTACACTAATTGGCCTAGGTTTATACGACTTCATGATCAAGTAAAACTTGAGTGATTTATACTTCTCAGATTTCTCCCTTGAATTGGTAAGAGTTAAGTCGTTTGTTCGACAGGCTCATTCATTGAAGATACCTTCCAATGCCCAAATCTTTGATGATGGAGGTTCTCTCCGATTATAATGGAAATCATACTATATCTGAATAACTACTGAACATTTAACGAAATGATTACGGTTGATATGTAATTATTTGATAACACAATCATATCAATTAATTATATAGGAAGAACATAATACAGCAATTATATTATGAAAGAAATAAATTATGAAAGGCAAAGAATGCATATCTCTTTCGTGGAACTGAAAGGGGGTATATATGGCCGTTCATTGTGCCATTTGACCAAACTTCTCTCGTGACAAGTTTATTAAATGGATAGAATGTAGGTTCTTTGACGGACTTTGTGTATCCTTTTCAATAGGGGTTGAGTATGGTTCGGTTCGTCTTGGTTTTTGGTCAAAACCAAAATCGGATCCGAACCGAATATTTCGGTTTTTTATAATATAATAAACAAACCGGATGGTTCGCATTTGGTTCCACATTCAGTTTTTGGTTCCAAAGTGGTTTGTTTGGGTTCGGTTTTGGTTTGCTTCGAATTCAGATGCTTGGTTAATAATATTTTCACCCCATTTATGGAAATACATTGTCCAATAGAGACTAATATTCCAATACAATTATGCTCTATTACTTGTCCATGTGGACTATTAATATATCAATTAAATATAAACTTATAATCTAACAATACTTATATTAATTTACAATACCACAATAAATTTTTATATCTATTACTTCCTACTTCATACAATCATGAGTTAATCAATCAAGTAATTAATACTTATAATTTTAAGTGATATAAAAAAAATCTCACTAATAGCGCCATCGAATATTATAACTACAAGTTCACGTAGATGATAATTTCTCGACAAAATTTTCTCCCACATAATTTTTATAAATAAATTCACACATTCCCTATAGTTTCTTTCTTTAGTTCGTTTTTTCTTCGGTTTTCTTGGTTCGGTTTTTGCGTAGTGAACCGAACCGAACCAAAAAATTCGGATTTTGAAAAATTAAAAACCAAACCATTTGGTTATTCGGTTTTTATTTTTTTTGGTTCGGTTTTTTCTGATTTTTCGGTTCGATTTGATTTTCAGGTTCTCATCTGCTCACCCCTACTTACCAATATCTCACAACTTCCACTCTTGAGGGGCTAGATCAAGCCTAAGGTGACATTCTTCTTCGGGTGCGAGCCTTGGCTTTTCTAAGTCTTTGTATTAATGAAACTTTAAATGCGGGCCTTCGGGTATTCTAGCCCTACCACAATTAAAAATAATTTTATAAGTATCAAACAAATATTCTAAAAAGTGTAAATTTAATTAAAAAAAGGATTTTTTTGTTGCTTGGTGTTCGGGCCAACTTGTACGCACCTCGGCTTATCCCACAGAAAATATGCACACTTCCCCACACATACCTCCCATGTTTCGGGAGAAATTCGAACAGCGTACCTCTCACGTTAATAAATAAAGATCTGACCAGTTGCGCTAACCCAAATGGTTAATTAAATTTAGGAAATCTATCATGAATATAGACATAAAACCAAAACAAATAACCATATTAATTTAAAATTCATTAATTTACACAGAAATCAAGATTAATAAAGAATCTTTAAACTGTAGTTGTTTTCCATTCTATATTTTGGTGTTAGATTTGGTTTTGGTTGCGGTGGTGATGATCGAAGGTAGTGGTGGTGTTATAAAGAAGGGGTTTATGACTAAAGAAGAAAAATGTTGAAATTGAATTAAGAATCAGATGACTTTGTTATCCTTATTGGGTTGAAAAAAATCAATTTGATAGTTAACGTGTCTTGACTAGCTGTCAATCTAATAAACTATAATTATATGCCTTAAATAAGGGGTTATTTGGGATATTTATCCTTAGATAAAACTATAATATTAATATAAAAAATAGATATGTAATATTAATATCTCTTAACCTAAAAACAGCCATTCGTATAAATATATCAAAGTCGTCGCCTCCATCTCATTCCACCTCTTATGTCATTTTTACATTCATTTCAAACCTCAATACTTCCTCGATGTACTATTATAGACATAATTTTTCTTTTAATCTATCATATGTAATACATATCATTTGCTCTTCCGAGATCATACCCAATATTGAAGAACACGGTCGTTGATCATAATATTTCAACAACAACAATGAATCAAGGTACACCACACTACTGTATATTATTAAATGATATATCAATTTCGTAAATTAGATTCATGATTTTTTATTTTAGATTGTGGATCAAATTTGGAAGGATAAATTAAAATTTCCTATAATAATCAATTTTTTGTGGGTCAATTTTCTACCATTATGTGAAATATCTAATATAAACTTTTATTTAATTATGTTTTTAATAATAATTTGTTTATAATATTATTTTATTTCTGTATTTATTTGGCTATATGTATTTTATTATTTTGATATCTCACTTTATCTATTTTCTTATATAGGTATTTATTAAATAAACAATTGATTAGGAAAACTACAACTTATAATATTTAACTTTCATAGTTTTCATTCAATTAGGGCTAGTTTTTCACTATGTTTATACAAAATATTTAAAGTTATGGAGAAATTTATATTATATTCTAAACCAACTCTTAAACCAAGTCAAGACTATAATTCATTTATGTCTATTTGGGTCTAATTAGGAGAAAAAATATAAAAATAAAAAATATAACATAAATAAAAAATAACATAAATGAAAAATATATTAGAAAATAAGTATAAACAACTAAGAGTGTCGTAAATTTACAAAATATTGTGAAAAACTCAATAGAACTCTAATAATTATACTTAAATGATTCATATGCGATTTTCTAAATTGCATCACTATTTTTTATCGTATTACCCGATTATGTATACATGTGTGGTTGGCCTGATTAGGTATACATGTTTGGTTGGATCTTATGGTTTGAAAGAATTTTTTATATACAATATATATATATGTGTGTGTAAATTTTAGACAAAATTGCATAGTCAAAAACTAATTATGAAAGTGAACCCCCACTGGTCACTATACAAATATTCTCTAATCAATAATTGTTCTCACAATATTTTTGCAGTTTATTAATTATGTGAAGTCACAAACGGTGAAGATGGGTAAGTTTCCATCAATAACTCACATACTAATCCGGACGAGGAGGGTAAAAGAAACGGGGAATCACTTACAACAAGTCGTCTTCAAGTAGGCGAGCCGATACCCATAGTGAATCGAAGATGAAATTAGTGGGCTTTCTAGAAAAAGAGAACGCCAAATAGATGTTAAAATTTATGAGCAGGCACCACCAGGAGACGGTAGAGTATATGATCATGAGCGTAGTCCGTCGAGTAGAGCATTTCCAGAAATAGTTGAAGTGACATAAATAAAGAAAGAAGCGATCGGTGTTGATGTAGTGGAAGTTTCAGAAAAAGTTCCATCACCCAAAGAGGGGAATCTACAAGATATTAACAATGGTGAAGAAATGCCAACTTTAACTTATAATAAAAATTAAGAACGAGTCTAGATTTTGCTATGTGTCTTTATCATATTAATTCTAAATCTATATTTTCTCCTTAACTAATACACGTCCTAAGTTTTCTTTATAATTTTTTTACTATATAATGAAACACCAATTGAGATAAAGAAAAGTTCAAATTAAATTAGAGTAAATATTAAAAGAGGGTTTAGATTTTGTCATGTGTTTTTATCATAAGTTCTAAACCTATATTTTTTTCTTAACTAATACACGTTATAATTTTCTTTTCAACTTCTATTCTTTTTAAAAGTACTTAACCAAATATTCCATATAATAGAGAAAACTATGCTAGCAATTCTTTTCAATTTTTTTATATAGTAATACTTCTATTGAACACTTTACAATATGTCTTAAGTATAATTCTTTTATATTTTGTGGTATGGGTTTTAATTTTTTTCAATTCTCCATCGTGCTTTGGAGCACAGATTATACCTAGTATCTACATATAGAGCAAATTCCATTTTTAGGCCATTACCTATGGCCTAAAAATATTTTTAGGCCAAACGTTTCAAAAGTAACATTTTTAGGCCAAACGTATTCAAAACGCCCATTTTTAGGCCATTTCACTAATTTCATAAGATATTTTATTGATTCTAAGGATAATTTAGGCATTTTAAATAAACTATATGTTTATTTGGCCGCATCGCAAACTAGAAACTCGGTCTGAAGTGTCCAAATTATCCTTAAAATCAATGAAATATAACATGAAATTAGTGAAATGGCCTAAAAATGGGCGTTTTGAATACGTTTGGCCTAAAAATGTGACATTTAAAACGTTTGGCCTAAAAATATTTTTAGGCCGTAGGTAATGGCCTAAAAATGGGATTTCCTCCTACATATATTATAAGTTGGTAGATATTTTCAAAGTATCAAAAAATTTTACTCCAGCCATTTTTTGGCTGATCCAAACTTTATATATTTTTTTGGATCATAATTCGAATTGAGTAAAAAAGACTCGTGGCTTTAAAGTCAAATTAGTTTAACATTTTTTAAACAAAAAATAAAAAATGGTGCACTTTTATTAAAAATAAATTTTAAGGGATTATTCTTAACTTTTTATGTAATTTCTTAAAAATTATTTGGTTTCTGTGAAAAAACATATTTCACTTTTACAAGTTCTCATTCTACTCGCAAAAATTTGAATTCTACAATTCTATTTAATTTTTTCATCTTTATTAATTAATAGAGTTAACATATATCTATTGTTATTGTAACATCAAAATTATGAAAATTAAATTCTGAAAATTAATTTAGTTTTGCTCTTCAATTATGTTTTTGATGTATATTGATTTTCGTAAATTTAAATATAATTATTTGAATGCATAAAATTTTCGGATGATTAAATGATTTATATATAGTTAAATTAATCAATTATTTGAAGATATTGTTACCTAAGGGGTCTTGAAGATATACCTAAGACCCAACCACACCTTCCTAATATCCTCTTCTACTAAAGGTCACAATCATATTTCAACGGTATAGGCCAAAACTCCAATTACATTTTTACCCTTTTTTGTTTTTTCCCTATATATACTAAATATTGCTAATTATTTTTTAAAAACCCTAAATACATTGCCCGAAACCTTACTCTCTCCTCTCTTTTTCTACCTCTCTCCTCTCCTACTATACCATGGATCTTCGTTCTAGTTTGTGATCCGCCATGGAAGGAAGAAACCTGTTTAGCTTCTTCGATCGATTATATAATAAGCGCCGATTTGGAACGAAGGCAAAACTCGAATATCCGTTTTGGAAGCCATGGATGAGTGCTCAGATTTGGAAGCTCCAATTCGTAATCCATGGATAAGTGCTTAGATATGTAAAGAAGAAGCTCGAATCTCCGGCGAATGGTGGGGCGTTGGTGCGATGGTGGTGCGAGCTGGAGCTGTTGCGAGCTCCGTCCAGAGAAGAAGCTCGATTTTGAACCCATGGATGAGTGCTCAGATTTGGAAGCTCCGATTTGGAAGATTTTGATTAGTGCTCAGATCCGTGAAGACGAAGCTCGAATCTCCGATGAATGGTGGTGCGTTGGTGCGATGGTGGTGCAAGCTCCGGCTGGAGAAAAAGGAGTTCTGTTCATTTAATTTGGCGAGGAAGAAGGCGGCGCAGGAGATGGCTTCGCCGGGAAGCTTTTTTGGAAAACTAAACTAAAGAAGCTTCGTCTCTTCATTGCTTCTCGCCGGGAAGCTTCGCCGGCAACTTCCCTTTCTCTTCCCCATGGAGTTTTGATTCTGGGTGTTTTCTTTTCTTTTTCTAACTACAGTTGTAGCTTGATTGTATTTTTCTTTTCTTTTTTCAAACGACAGTTGTAATTGTATTTTTTTTAATGTTTTTGTCTTTGTAAAACTCAATAAAACGCATGTGATGTTGTATAACTTTGAGTTTTTTTAATTGAATTTTAATTTGTATTAAAATATTGTAATTGATTCAAGTCTACTTATCAACTTTTTCCAAATACTCAATACACCTTTTGAAATACTTAGTAAATTTACTCAAATACTCAGTAAAAATCATCGATATTCAGATGATAATACTCAGTAAATTTGAGTACTCAACACTTTTTTCAGAATACTCAGCACTTTTTCTTTGGTCACTCAGTACTCTTTTTCCAATATTCAGTATTTTTTTCGAATACTCAGTAACATTTTTTGATACTCAACACTTTTTTTCCGATACTCAGTACTTTTTTCGGCGACTCAGTAACTTTTTCCAGTACCTAACATGTTTTTTTGATACTCATTACTTTTTCTGGCGACACTGGCGGTTGTTGTCGGTGGTAGTGGTCGGAATTGGTAAGTATTGACTTAATGAGGAGAAGATAGAAAAATGGAAACGGAGGAAAGAGAAAATTGATAAAGGAAGAGATAGAAGAATTTTTTTTTCTTATACACACTATAAGGGTAGTCATGACATTGTAGATATTTGAGACTCCTTCAAAGGAAAGGGGAATGCAATGTTTCTTTTGTGGCACTAAGATAGTCTCCAAGACCCTATAAGTAATTAACCCTTATTTGAATACAATTATAAAAGAAGAAAATTTTTTGATATGTTTTATATTATTACTTATCAATCTTAAATAAATTTTGGCATTATTATTCATTGATATGGATTGATTTTTGTGTCGGTCTAAGCGTGTATATGAAACGACAGATGCAAAAATTTTGCTAAGTGGGGGTCAAATTAGGTTGACCTATAGTAGGTGAGCTTAAGTTACCAAATGGTAAAGAGTATTACCTTAAAGTAGAATATAAAAATATACTTCTAGTTTGCTCTAAGTGTAAGGCAATAAGGCATACTAAAATGAAGTGATATTACTTTGATCAACATGTGAGCAATGGGGTGACTTTAGCGCAAGGATACAATGTGTATACAAGGAGGCTACACACGTAACGAACAAATCCCGAGAGAGAGGTCAAGACCCAAAAATTAGGGCTAGTAAAAGCCTTATGCAGCCCGGCAAAGCTGGATTTACTACTGAAAAAAGCAGGAAACAGGGGCTCGAGTAGACTTTACACAGTTGGTGAATGTCACAAAAAAATATTGGCATGGGGTTTAAAAGATGTGCGCAAAAATTAGGCATGAGAGCAACAGGGATGGGGAGGCAATGTTTTCATGTGAAAAGGAAAAATTCATTTGCATCAAGGGTTGCTGTAACAGCCACAAACAACTCTTGGCCGTGATGGAGCAAGATAAAGTTGATGTAGGAATTTGCCAAAAGGCCCCTAGCGAAGATAATTGCACTTTTAAGTGGGTAAGAATGGTAAAGGGCAAGTTTTTAAAATGCTCTAACAAGGAATTAGTTGAGGAGAAAGAATATGCCGAAGTTAAAAAATTTTGGTATTAATTATGCCTGGAAAATTGGTTATGAAATAGTAGATAAATGTGGACTGGGAATGGATGGGAAACAGAAGCATAACAAGAAGGGCTACCATTTGTATTGGTTATTGAATAAAGAACATAGAAAAAATAAGTGAATGATAGGAAAAATACTATGGAGAAGCATGAGAAAACGCACTTAACTTTAAGGAGAAGATTTTGGAAGGCTAAGGTACTCATTCATCGAATATACCTTCCTATTCCATGATCTTGATGATGGAGGTTGTCGCCTCCCAGAGTGTGATAAATAAACCAACACCCTAGAAGCCAATTTCCGCAAGTGTAAGCGTCGTTGACAAGTAATAAAGATAAGTACTAGGGATTATCGTCTCCACAAGGACTAAAAAGTTACAAATGATGTGTTTCGCGAGAGTATGATCATATAAAGTTGCAAGAAAATGACAAATAATCTAAATGTAATATTTTTTGGTTTTTGCTTAACAAGCTAAATACAATAAAATAACTAATTAACAAAAATGAAAGACAATTAAAATGATACATGAAAAGGAAAGGATGAGAGAGTTGTTTGAGTCTTGCTAGTAGTTCCATATGCCTCTAATTTAACGTGTTCATGAATAAGGGCAATTTGGTAGATTCTCATTAACTAGGATTCTAATGTTTCTCTAACTCCCGTTAGGGTAGCTTAGAGAGTAAACCTAACACAATTCATGGACTTGGTAAGGACACCCTAGGAAATGACCGGTGTAATAATTCTAACCCTACTGACTATCTAGCTAGGCAAACCCGCCAGGATCACTACCACACACTAGACGTCTATATGCTATATCTGCAACTAAACCCTCCATCAGGGTGAAAGCTTTGCTACTAGAGCTACCCACTACTCGGACAAAGTATGTATAGTGTTAACACAAACATATAGTCAATGGAATAAAATAAATACCAATCTCAATTAAACATTAATCCCAAATTTAGTAAAACATCAAATAAGCTAATCATAGATTCTTACATAAAGCAAGTCCCTAGAAATGAGGGTTAGTTTGTAAATAAAAAGTAAAAAAACTACTGAACTAATGCAAGAATCATGTATAAATGAAAAAATTTACTCTTTGGAATGAAGGAAATTGAATATGGGATGGAAGAGAATGGTGGAATTGGGTGGAAATCCCCCTCCTCTTCTTCTCCTTCTCCAAACATCTTTGCTCCTCCCTCTGCTGAAATATTTATTCTCTTATGTTGCATACTGATTCTAGAGGCTCTAATATGCTTATATACTAACCTAAAAACGTTTTGGGGTCAAATGGGCTCACTTAAATGAGTTACAAATGGCCCAACTCGTTTTCAGGTAGTATTGTCTAGGTTCGAGTTACGATGGAAGAAAATGACATAACTTTTTCATCTTAACTCCAAATTGACTTTTGTCACTTCTCACGCGTCACTTACTTCAATCTCTATCCAAATAAAAAGGAACATTTTCAAAAGATCTGACCAATTAATCATGGTGACTGAATCAATGGACGTAAAAAAAATTCAGTAAACACTCTAAGTTTCCTTAAGTGACTTTAAGCTCATTCTACGCCTTGGCCTAGGTTTTATCTTGACTTTTTTTGACTTCTTCTCTTCATCTTGGAATCTTGTATTACCATATACCTAAGAGCTACACACCTAGCATAGAATTTTGGCACAAAATCTCTATAAAATAGCAATATGACCAAAACAAGAGACAAAAGTGCAATAATCAAATATAAGGGAAAATGCCTCACTTAGGACCAATAAACTTCCAAAAGAATGTATCATGAGTGGATTAATCCATCATAAAAATAGAGACATCAAAGGTTTTCTCCGATCATTATGGAAATCATAGTAGGCTAATTAGTATTTGAATAACTAGACATTTAAAGAAAGGATTATCGTTGATATGTAATTATTTTATAAAACAATCATATCAAGTAATCATATAGTAATAACATAATACAACAATTCTAGGATAAAGGAGAGAAATTATCGTGATCTTCCATCTTTACTCGGACAATTCTTCTCGTGACTCATCCCTTGTTCAAAATTCCCTATAAAAAGTGCAATTTCATTATCATTAGTGTTTCTTTTTCCCATCATCCGTTCATTTTCATGAAGGAGTGCAGTGACATCATCCATAATGAGTGTCTTCCTCCTTACCAACAATTTCTGTACCAACGTTTTGTAAGACCTCGGTAAGAAACACAACAATAAAAAGAGCTTGTTCCTCATCCTCGAGTTTCTCACCAATATTTAGAAGCTGGCACACCAACTGACTGAACGAATTGATATAAATTTGAATTTACACTCCTTCCATCTTCAAAGAGTAAAGTTCCAGCTCAAGGCATAATCGACTTGTCATCGATTTAGATGCATATGTTACCTCGATTTTCTCCCACAACGCCGTCGGTGTTGTCTCCTTCATCACATTAAATTTGATCTCGGGAGCAAGAGTCAATTGAATCGTTCTAACAACCTTCTTTCTCATGGAATTTCAAATAACACCAGTCATATCTTGAGGATTTTCTTCCTCCAAAGATAAGTTAAGACCCTGTTGTACGAGAAGGTATTGAGTCGTGATCTGCCATAGTGCAAAGCTCACCTTACCATCGAACAGTTGAACTTCTAATTTTGGTGCAGATGGCGTCTATCTTTTCAAAACTTCTATGCAACACAACCACAACTCTGATACCACTTTCTTGGGAAAAAGTCGAATTTTCCATTCGAGGATCGTGCACAGAAGAAAATGAAAAGACATGAAAAACAATATTTTACGTGGTTTGGCCAAAGAGTCCTACGTCCACAGAGTAATTCACTATAATCACTCACACTATTACAACTTAATTTTTGTATAAAAAAAAACTCTAAAACCCTCTAAAATAAAGAAATAACAAAGAACTCTCATATTCACCCATGACTCTAGTCACTATAAGACCGTTACACGCTCTTGGTTAATTAACCTATATGATTCTTACTCTTGGATCTTTCATGTCTCTTTTCGTTTCTCTTTTTCTCCTTGTCTTCAACCATCAACATGTGGTACCTATTTATAAGCTTTCAACAAATCAACCAAACCAATGTTTCTAGCCATTTTGGAAGACTCCAAATCATTCAAACTTCCAAGACAAACATTAACTCTAAGACTACTTGGTTTCGCAAGACTCCATTTAGTCTTCGAATGCATTGGTTCATGGACCTGATTCAAATCTCAACAACTTGTAAGAATGCAATTTCTTATCAAAGGATGGAAATTTGTGAGCTGGTGAAGGAGAGATATACTACGGAGAAGAGCTTGATACACATGGCTTGCGAGGAAGAAGAGCTACACACTAAGCTGGCAAGTTTTGATCAAAGATCATCCTTTGCTCCTTCAGATACATCCCTTGTGTCTTATTTTGTCTACTTAGAAACCAACCTATTAGTTTCTTGATACAATATATATCAGCTGAACTGAATTTTACTGTTTTGTGTATATTTTACAAATATGCTCTCTAATATTCAAGGTGGACCAAGGTTTAGTGGTCATGTGATTCATCAGGTATGTATGTAAACACTAAGATAATTTATAAATGAGATGATTCTAGTCTTACATTCTCTCTTTTATTAACACTTTATGCATTTTTCTCAGGGATATTCATATGGTTCTAGTTCTACTTCACAGGGAGAAGTTCAAAAACAGGGAGGATTAAATAGAGATTGAAGGTTTTATGTTCCAAAAGGACGGTCTTTGTCCTACTTGTTTTGCAAAAGGAAAATGGGTAGTCATAAAACACTTTGTGTGCATTACATTTGTAGTATTTTTTTCAAACACTAGTGGTTTATTTGTTATGTTTGTATTTACAAATCAAAACCACAATGAAAGATATTCAATCCTAGAATTAATTCTATCACAACTCTGAAAAAATCTGCTAAACATAGACTTAAATTTTGTTTTTAAAATTTAAAAGTGAGACAAGAGGAACTCCCAGTCTTGAAAGTTTTCTGGTGATTTAGATCATATTTATATTTATATCAATCTGAATTATCGTATATATAATCCACGATAAAAGGTTATACTTCTTTTCATCAATGGCTCTGTCCAGAAGCTGTTAATGCCGCTGCTTGGTTGAATACATTTTCAATATTCAATCATAGTTTTCCTACCGAAATTTGAAACACATATGGGGAGTATTTTGGTAGTCTTGTGTTACAATCGTTACATGTAAGATCAAGTTACCTGTGAGGTAAAAAACACGTAGTGTATAGCTTCTCTTCTGAAGTGTCTTATACCAAGATCGTTATTTCCCTTGAGCGTAAACTTCAGATCGTAAGAGGGTTCCACCATAAAAGAAAAAACTTGAATTAGAACTTGAAAATGAATAACACAAATAATATTCATAATAAGTTATTTTTTTTCTTTTTCTCTTCCTATTAATTAAAGGCATTCAACACCGACACATTGGTAAAAAGAGTTAAGCTACTAAGCTAAGTTTTTTTGAGGAATTCTTTTGAAGCAATTTGTCCTGTCTGCCTTTCACTGAGTATACTCAACAAAATTTTGAATTTGGTAAGTGAATTTTTTGAGTATTACCTAAAAACGCCGAGTATTAACACAAAAATAAGGGAAGAAATAACAAAAAATTTATTTTTATGACGGAGAAAAATATTACAACAATAAATTAAAAAATCAATAGTAACTAAAAATAATTAAACCTAACTAAAAAATCCCAATAATACAAAAAAAATCTAAACAATTTGCCGCTAACGTCATCAGTTCTCACCAAAGCTTTTTTTTTAAAAACTTGCAGATCGACCCTTGAACACTGTCATGAGTGCAAAATACAACTCAAAACACTGCCATGGTTATAGGAAAAAACTGCCATGACCATGGGTCTTGTAGTTGTGCTCAAAACACGGATCTCAAACACTACTGTGGAGGCTTCGAATGGATCTCAAAATATGTTCACATACTGCAATGGCTGCAAAATAGAATTTGAAACTCTGAGTGAAGCTTAGAACTCTAAACACTGGCATGGACCAACAGAGGAGATGCACTGAATCTTCACTGGAGCTGCTACGATTTGGAGCCATCAAATTTTGTTTAGCTTCAAGATTTATGGAACAACTACCATAGAAGAACATCAACATGAAGCCCAGATCTACGAGCCATTATTGTTGGAATCTGCCGCCTAAAAGCACTATTACCATAGGAATTCTGGTGGTGCAGTGTGGGTGGGACTTGTGGATCCTTTCTAATAACTCACAACTTCGAATCTCTAAAGGTTGATCATTCCTAAGGTGACATTTCCCTTCGGGTGCGGGCCTTAGCTTTTCTCCACTAATCCAAGTTTTTGTGTTAATTAACTTTACATATGAGCCTTCGGGTATTCCGACCCTACCATAATTAAAAATTATCTAACAAATATTCTATAAAGTGTAAATATAAATAAAAAAGAGTTTATTTAACAACAAAGTAAATTCTAGGACATTTATCATGAATATATAAATAATTCAAAATAAATAACCGATCTCATGAAATTCATTAGTTTACGGGTGAATGAGAGATAGGGTATTAGAGACAAAGTTTATTCTCTATAAGGAGGGGAATAAATCTCAATTCTTTCAAGGGACCTCAAGGATAACCAAATACTAAAATACCCTTACTAACACTAAAAGACAAAAGAAGTGATGTCACTGTTCATCTCTCTCCACTATCCACCTACCTCCGATCTCCTACCACCGACCACCGGAAAAATTGATGAGTACTTTATCAAAATTGATGAGTACTCTGTCAAAATTGATGAGTACTCCGTCAAAATTGATGAGTACTCTGTCAAAATTGATGAATACTCTGTCAAAATTGATGAGTACTCCATCAAAATTGATGAGTAATCCATCAAAATTGATGAGTACTCAATAAAAAGTGTAGAGTATTACTAAAAATCAAAGAGTAGATAGCCAAATTAATAATTCATTAACTTTTCAACTTATTTATACAATTTCAAATCAATTACAAGATAATTAACAAATCAAACCATTAAAAAAACCAACTACATTCGTGTTTGACCTGATCTGGTCAAATCAGTTCTGAACAAAAAAAAAAAAAAAAAGCTAGAATCAACCAAAAAGAAAAAAACCTAGCAACGGAGTCCGATCTGCTGGCTTCGAACCTCCATTGCTCTTCTCTCTCTCTCTCTCTCATGGCCGAGCACCATCACCATTGAAGCTCTTCTCAGAGCCATTGATTCACCGCTGTTTTGAGCTCCGAGCAGTGAAGCTCCGTCGTAGATCTAAAATGTAGTTGTTACTTGTTTCGAATGGAGAAACGTAGTTGTAAAGGATCTCATCAAGGTTTGGCCATGGCACTTATGCCTTCTTCTCCGGCGCTCGAGCACTCATCCATGGTGGTTTCCCATTACGAAGGTGCGAGAAGAAGGAAGCTTATCCATGGAGCAATGAATCCCGGAGGTCAAACCGAGCACCACCACCAGTTTCGCGGTGAAAACTGGGAGTCCAATCTGCTAGCTTCACCTGGAAGACAGAGGAGGCTTGGCTTCGCCTGGAAGACGCGGAGGAAGCAGCTGGTTCACGCATCAAATCGACCATGGACTTCGAACAATTTTCTGGTGGTGGTGACTGTTGAGGAAAGACGGTAATGAGGAGGCTCAGACGAGCTGCTGGTGGCTTCGAGCTTCGCAACCATGGTGGATAAAGAAGACTGCTTTAGTTGGGAGGATGGAGGTTGGAAGGAGGGAGGTGAGAGAAACTATATCTGGAAAATAGAACTTTAGGGTTTATAAATTAGTATATATAGGAATAAAAAAAAGGGGGGGATTATAGTGCAAAAAATTAGTTGAGATCTTTAGTAAGAAGAGAAGAAAAGTGAGGTTGGGATTGGAAAAAGGGGGTGTCTTCAAGACCCTTTGTGTCATAATCTCTTAGTTTACACACAAATTGAAGGTTAAAAAAGTGTTTTAGTTGTTTTTATTTCTATAAGTTTTGTGTTTAAATTGGGTTTTGGTTGTGGTAGTGGTGATTGAATATTGGTAGAGAAGATGGTATTGGCAGTGTTGTAGAGGAAAGAGATACGAATAATGAAGAAAAAAATGTTAAAATTGAAATAATGATTGAATGACCTTGTTACCCCTACTCTTGGTAACGTATATTGACTAACGGTTAATCTAATACAAATATAGATATTAAAAAACTAAAATAAGAAATTGTTTGAGATATTTATCCTAAAATAAAGCTAATATAATATGAATATTAATATAAAAATAAAATATAATATAAATATTTCTTAACCTTAATACAACCATTGCATATGAAAATAAAATATAATATAAATATTTCTTAACCTAAAAACAACCACTACCATTAGTATATCGCCGCCTCCTTCTCATTCACATCTTCGATCCCTTCCACATTTTCAACGCTCAACACTTTCTCATTACACTATTATGTACATAATATTTTATCTAATCTATCATATGTAATGCATATCATCCGCACTTACAAGATCATACTTAATCTGTTTAATGACACGGTTATTGATCATGACATTTCAACAAGAGAATGAATCAGGTACAACACTATACTATATATTTTAATTGACATTTCAATTTAGTAAAATTTTGACCAATTTTTTTAGTAAATTAAATTTATGATTTTCTTTTTGATAAGGGCTAAGATTTGAAAGATTAAATTAGAATTTCATGATATAATCAAATTTTTTCTGAGTTATTTTTTTTTAGTAACTCCATGATATCGTGAAGTAGCTAAATATCATTTTTATTTTATTATATTTTCATAATTATTTATTTATTGGATTTCTTTTTCAATTAGTTATATATATTTTATTGTTTTAATATTTTATTTTCTCTAATTTGTTTATATAGATATTCATATTTAAATAAATAATTGATTAAAAAACTAAACATTATAATATTAATTTTGAATTTTAAACGTTTTAACTCACCGAGGACTAATTTTTTATAATGTTGTAAAATATATAAAGTTATGTACACATTTGGATATTAATTAAAAACATTTTAACTCACCGAGGACTAATTTTTTATCCAGTTGTAAAATATATAAATTTATGTACACATTTGGATTATATTATCGACCAACTATGAAACCAAACATGACCTATGAACTAAAAAAACAGAGCCATAACTTAGGATCTTAAGTTAGAAGACACGGTATCTATAAAAATATCTTTACCATATGAATTCCATGTATTTTTATTTTTATATTTTTATTTATGTAAATTTGGGTTTAATTGGGAGGATAGACGGAAAACATAACTTACGTGAAAATTGAAAAATGTATAAGAAAATAAGTGTAAAAGACTAAGAAATCGTAAACGTACAAAATATTGAGGAAAAACTTAATGAAACTTTAATAATCGTATCATTAATATTGTCGATCAATCAGTATACGGTCGAATCTTATGATTTTAAAAGATTTTTTTACACAAAAATATTATATATATATATATATATTATTTGTTGTTAAAGACATATTTTGTCCGGGCTTGGGGAAGAGAGCGAGATGTAAGGATAATTTCCACGGCAAGAAGCATACTAGTTAAGTTGGTTAGACCGACTTTTGGTGTTAAGTCAACGTAGACGGTTGTTTAGCACAAGGGCTAGTAGAGAGGGAGTTAAGGGGCCTTTTCCACGATAGTATAGATGATTTCTTAGGAGAATTCGCGAGTTCTTGTTTGTAAATTAGGCGTTTCAAGTCGAGTTTCCCTTTATATTTTGGTTTGTATATGGCAATTACTCGGAAGTATGAGATGGTTTTCACTGAGATTGATTTGTTTGAGCTACATGCACTAGCGAAGGGTGGTGGGAGAAAAGGGATTGGTTGGATGAAGTACTCAAAGTGTACAAGACTATACTTGCAAATCACGTTAACTTCGAGATCTCCTATGTGTATCGGGAGGCGAATTCTTATGCCGATTGGATGGGAAAAACGGATATTGAGTCAATCCCATATATGGACCTTCCCGAGGGTTTAACGCGAAATAGAGGTGGATAAATTACACCTCGTACTCTATTACGTACGCCCACGGAAGTTTAGCAACTTAAATTTACCCGTCTTTGTTAGACCTTAGACGTAAGTAAGAAATTGCTAAAAATTTAAACCCAAACCTTATTCTTTAAGCTGATCCAAACTTTTATCTTTTTTTTCGATAAATATTTTGAACCATGAATTGAGTAAGAGACTTGTAATTAACTTAATTTTTTTAAACAAAAAAATGAATTTTTTTTCCGATAAAAATGTTTTTTTTTTAAAATATTAACTTTTAAGAGCTTATTTCTTAACTTTGTATTTTTCTATAATAATCATTTTTTTATACATCCAAAAGACTAAATGTTGTGAGTGAAAATATCACCGTTTAAAACGAAGTAGAAGAAACGTTTTGAAAGAGGTGAAATGTAAAATCAATTAAATTGTAAACTATCTATTACAAGAATTGAAATTACAAATGAAAATCAACTTACACGGAAAAGCGAAACACTAACACACGGAAAAAAAATAATCCTAGCGTTAAAAAAGATTTTCCGGCGTACCGGTATCTTCTAACGGAAAGACTACTACTAACAGCTGTTTTATCTCGGAGAGAAAGGTAGGGAGAAGTGTTTGCTTTGTTGATTTTTGGTGAGATTACAAGTGGGGGAGTGAGCACTATATATAGGGGAGGGGAAGTTCTGAAAACCTTTGTCAATCGTAACGGACCAATCGCGTCCGTGATTACCTCCAGTAATTGATTGACAGTTTTGGATTTGATTTTATTCCAAACGTTACTGTTGACTTCTAATTCCCCCACGTTTTAATTGCTTCTGTAACCGCTGGTTGTCTTGTCTTTCTTCCACACGTTTTGATTGACGAGTTGACCAGCTGATAATTATCTTAATGAGAGCGTGATTGGAGGAGCCTTACGTTTTATCTTCTGATTGAAAGCGGCACTATAAGAGCTGGACCCAAAACTTGTTTCATTTTTCATTTTTTGACTCCCCCACGAGCCCACGAACCACGACCCACGCCCACGCCCACGCCTCACGCCGCCGGTGCCGGTGCCGGGCGGGAGGGTGGTGGTGGTGGTGGTGGTGGTGCGCGCGTGTGGGTTTGTCCAATGCCTTTTCACATGCATGGGGTTGTGCTCTTTGGGAACTAAGTGCCATCACATAGTCTAAAAGAAGGTTTAATCCTTTCTTACCCACCGATGTGGGAAAAAGGAAAAAACCTTCCTCCTACACAAATATGTTCCAACAAATGTAGTTAATACAAAACTAAATACACCCACTAGAAGAATCTAATACGGGTCTTCGAAAGCACATACTACTCGCCCGAGAACAAAGACCTTTAAGTAAATTCACGTTCTTTTTTGTCAACAAATCTGCACATATATCAGTTTCACTATACACAAAAGCCTAACTAGCCTAACTATTACTCAATTCACTTGCGTATGAAACTCATTCCAATCGATCTAAAAAAACTATTTTTTTTTTTGCATCAAAGGTATATTTAATTTTTACAAAATCTCATTCTTTTACAAAAGGTTTGAATTTTATATTCTGTTTAATTTTCTTTATCTTTCCTTGCTAGAATTAACATAGATCTATTGTTACGGTAATAAAAAAAAATTATAAAAATTTAATCACGGGAAAATAGTTTAATTTTACTCTTCATATTCATATTTTGATTTAATATTGCTTTCCGTAAATTTAGATTTCTTTATTCGAATGTACAAAATTCTATAATAATTCTTCAACTCTTAGAAAGGGCTAAATTCTTCAAATTGGACTAATTTCATGTCTTACTCAAACTTTTCCCTTTAATTTTTTTTGGCAAAGTCTCATTTCCTTCCGCATAAGCTCCTGTATATGTATAGTTTGTTCGATCAATGTAGTTATAAATTATTAAGTTTATAAAATTCAAGAGTAATGCTGGGTATCACCTAAAAAGATATCACCTAAACATCACCCATGATGTGGTGATTAGGTGGTCCAATTATGGATTTTCTTTTTCTAGATTTACTTTTTTCTCTCTCCTCCATGGTTGGACCACCTAACCGCCACATCATGGGTGATGTTTAGGTGATACCTTTTTGGGTGATACCTAGCATTACTCAAAATTCAATTGTGTTATTTAGAGTGTGGATTTAAAGTAGCACGCTGTTAATGTAGTTGTAGCCTTGTTAAGACTCATGGCTCGGATTTAATTACTTGTTTCCGTTATATTATAACTGTTTTTATGGACATAGAATTCATGCATTTTTTTTTTAAATTTTTTCTTTAAATTCTTTTGTTACTCTACTATTTATGATTGATTATAGTGATTTATGATTTATTTTCAGGTGTTTCAATTACAAGTGAATAATGGAATACCGATATTAAGTTGGTTTGATGATCCATCAGACCATGAACTTCTTTCATTATTACCATTCTTGGAGAAATTAGCAGATGCTGAGGATGTTCGACCAATAATTGCTGAGAAATTAGCAGAAGAGTTACAGAACAAAAATCGAGAGCTTGAACAAGCCCGAGAAGATGAACTTGATGAACTACATCAGGTTTCTTTCTCCTTCCTTCGCGCTTTTATATTTAAAAACCTTTATTTATCATGTCTAGCTTTTAATGAATCATTTTAATTGTAGGAATGCCATTGAATATGAAAGGATGGTCAATCATGAGCTAGTGAAAGAGAAATGTGACATGGAGAAGAGCATTATAAAAAGATGGCATGCAGTTGTAAAAAAAATAAAATTGAGAGAATATGTGAGGAATATATATATATTATATACTGTTTGTGATATTCAGTAATAGTTTTTTTACTTACATTTGAAACAAATATGGGGAGTATTTTGGTAATTCTGTGTTTCTATATGAACAAAACAAATATGTTCAAAGTTGATCCTCTTATAAATTGCAGTTATTATGGGTAAAATCAGATTAGCCTAGTGCATAGCTTCTCTTCTGAAGTGTCTTAGAGTGTAGCTTCCAATATATAGGTGTGATCAATTGGCCTGTTCGTATCAATTGATCCACTATAATTCGGCCCATATGACCTGTGCCCGCGGGCTTTGGGTCTATACCGGGTCTTAGTTTAAGCAAAACTTGGATCTGTACAGGCTCTTGTATTAACAAAAAACTGATCAAACTAGCCTGGCCCGCAATATATATATATATATTATATCATTATAATATATATCATAAATGTAAGAATTCCTATTGTTGCAAGGCTCTTGTGGGTGAATAATAATACTTACTAGTCCATCCTTGTAAAGGCTACTGATGGTTATAAATTATACTTGTCACTACCAGATAAAAATCGTGATTCTCTAGACTTTTACTGGGTGAATAAAAAAGGCTACAGGTTAAAATTGCAACTACTATGTCGCTTATATCTCTAGTTATTAGTCTTTTTTTATTATGTAACTTTTTTGTTGTGCTCAAACTTTCGTGAAGCTGTGCACACTTCTACTATTAATATATATTAAAGTAAAAGAGTTTACATATAGATGGAGAACAAATACCAATTTAGGGGTCCGCTAACAAGCCAAACCTGTTAATAGCCCATTAGATCGGGTAATAAAAGTAGGAGTCCGCCATTACACGGGCCCAAAATTGAACTTTGCCGAACCCAGTGGGTTTTGGGGCAGTGCACTTGCCACAAGTCATCCTAAATAGCATGAATTCTCATATCGAGAGTCACTTTGAAAGTATAAAATTCTAGGGGTCTCCTAAGTTACCGAAACTTTTCCAATTGAATACGATAAAACAGTGAGCTTATTATCATTTCTTCAGTTGATTGGAAACTTTTTAGTCTCATCTTGCATGCAAATTCTAAGGGTCCCACGTTTAATGTATACCAAAAACGTTATTTCCCTTAAGCGTAAACTTCATATTGTTGATATAAGTAAAGTCAAAGGGTTGGTCAAAAGTAATGAGTTGGAAGCTTATGTGGCAGAACACTTCAGCATATAAGATGGGCCAACTTCTCGGGTTATTACTTGCACCGCTTTACTTACGAGACTTAATCTCACGCGTTGATCAAGTATCACTATGAACGGCTCAGATTAAAACCCTTATGGAGCCATATAAAAGGCTCGAGTCTTTAGCCTTGGTCAGACTTACTCTCTTGTCTTTTGACTCTTCGCTCTCTTCTCTCTCGTGTTCTTCAGATAATACTTAGGGTTTCTTGTAAACATTAACAATCTAATCTATAAAGATTGTTAATTAGAATAGTGTAGATCAAGCCTATTGCTTGAAGATTGAGTAGATTTCTCGATTGATTCTTAGGGTTTCACGCTGAAACTCTTGTGGTGCTATTCTTGTATTCTTGTAACTGATCTGAAGTGTAACCGTGTTCATATAGTGTGCGAAGCATCATCTGAGGGTGGCTTCAACGTGGATGTAGGCATTATTGCTGAACCACGATATATCCTTGTGTTCTTTACTTTCTGCATTTATCTTTTTCTGGGTTTGATTATTGTTTTCAACCATAGATCCTTTTTTGATCTATTCTCGCCAAAGTTTTATTACGTTTTACAAAGTAATTTTACAACACATATGATAAGATGTTTTCACCACAAAGAAAAAACTTGAATTAGATTGTGGAAATGAGTAACTCAAATAATGCTACTCATAAGTATTTTTTTCTATCTCTTCCTACTAATTAAAAGCATTCAGCGCCTGATACATTGGTAGAAAGAGTTACGCTACTAAGCTAAGTTTTTGTTGAGAATTCTTTAGAAGCAATTTGTCATGTCTGCCTTTCTAGGCTTTAAAATAGTATTAAATTATCTTGTTTAGTTCCCATTAAACATAGATATCTTGTTTTCCTAACACAGCAACAATTATTCGAAAAGTGAAGCATGTCGCTACCATGATCACTCGAGCGTGGAGGCAATCACCGGGTATGCGCGCAACGAAGAATCCTTCTATATCCATGGTTGGATGGTCCAAGCCCACCCGGGGCTTTAAGATGAACACGGATGGTAGCTATAGTAATTGGAGAAAGATAGGTGGCGGAGGTGGGATTGTTCGGGATGATAATGGGGAATGGGTGAGTGGTTTCCGCATGAAAGTTTACAATGATTCTCCGGTTATTGTAGAGATTATAGCACTTTGTGAGGTGCTTAAATTGTTAGAACGGTTGGGACTCCATGGCGTGGTGGTAGAGGTAGATTCAAGGGAAGCAATCGGCTTAATAGAGAGTGCGAGAGAGGGAAGAGGACCTGGGGCGCAATGGATTAGACTTATCCGGGCTATACTTGATAGAAATAATGAATTTATCGTGAAGAAGATTTTTAGAGAGACAAATGCTTGTGCCGACTGGTTAGCAATGACAAGTTGGCGGAATAGGGATGATTTTGAGCTGCTAGAAGACCCACCAGATGGCATATGGACTTCTCTCACCAAGGATCGCATGGGGTTTAAGACGCCAATGGCAATTTATAATCCCGATTTACTTAATGATGTATTAGTCTAGTGCGTTTTTCTTTGCTTGTAACATGATCCACTGGGTCTCCGATGGAATAAAAAAATAGATATCTTGGGCCCACTTCGAGATAATCCAACGCTTAGGCCTAACAAAAAAGCATAAATTTTTAGAGGACACATAGTAGAATTGCTTGAAAGCTTTTCTATTAAGTTGGGTTCGTATACGAGCTGTCAATCTTGGCAATTTCCTTTTTTAAATTGGTCTTTGTGACTTTGTGTGTATTTTGTCGGGATGAAGACAAAATTTAATGCTTCCATTTATATATGGTATATGATGAAAACGTGTATCGATAATTAATTTTGTGGGTCCGTTTTAACGTCAACAATTACTATTTTTTTTGTTGAAAGAATTACATATATTAAAAACTTCAAGTTACAAAATCAGCCTATCCCTAGTGGATCAAAATCCGAGCCTAAAATCCTTGCTAATTGAGATGGTGGAAATAAATTCCAAAGGCTAAACAAGGCACCTTTAAGCACTTGTTTAGCCACCCAATCTGCAGCAGAATTTTTGGATCTCTTAACAAAGGAGATTTTAATCATATACTTAACTTTACATTTGAGAATGTAATTAACTAAGTTATGAATATTACAAAATACTTTCCTACCAAAATACATTTGATTAACAAGAATTAAACTATCACTTTCAATCTCTACTGAACCAGGAGGTAAAGCTGCTGCCATTTCACAAGCTTGAGCCAAACCTCTTGCCTCTGCTTCAAGACTTGAATTAGCTTCCAAGTTCCTCGCAAAATCATCCACCATGCTCCCTGTTGAATCACGAGTAATACAAGCTAGTGAGGCCTTTTTAGTATTTTTGATATAGGTAGCATTAGTGTTAATTTTGTAAAAACCATAAGGGGGTGGTTTCCATTTCTCATTTCTGTCTTCTCCAAAGGTTAAACCTTGAGTTACAGAGTTTGAGTTAAGATATCCATTTGTAACATTAGAATCTGAGGATTCTCTCATTTTAAGATTAAGTTTAGCCTCAGAGTTTGACCAATTCATGGTAAAATTCTCATCATAGGCTTTTAAAGCTTCCTGCAGAACAAGTAAAGGGTCAGGAGTAATGCCTCTAAAGAGGCTTTGGTTTCTCCCTTTCCAAATAAACCAAACCAATTAAAAAGCAAGTTCTCCTAAGTAAGCATCAGTTTGTTTACTTTCCAAACTACAATTTCTAACAAAAGCCACCCATTTCATGAAATTAAAGGTTGGCTCAGTCATAGAATCGAAATTCAGAGGGCTAGCAATCCATAATGCTCTTGCCCAAGAGCAGTGGGAAATGAGATGTTCAACATTTTCTATATCCCTCTCACAAATAGTACAAAGGTCACTTTTGCAAGATTTTCTCTTCTTCCTATTTTCATTTGTTGGTAACCCATTAACACAACATTTCCATATAAAATTTTTAACCTTTGGATGTATTTTCATACTCCAAATGAAATTCCATTCCTCAGAATGAAGTTTAAAGGAGGAGGAGCTTAAATTCTTATCCTTTATTTTTTCAACATTCAATTGTGCCATCCAGAGCTATCTATACATTTCCTTAACCGTGACACACCCATTCAGAGAAAAAGGCCAGAATGGTGCATCAAGACAGTCAATAGGAGGGATGTATAGAGTAGCAATGGTTGTAGCAATTTCATTTGTGAAATAAAGGTCAAGTAACTCAAGCCTCCATTCAAAATTTAAAGGATTTATAAGTTCAGAAACCATTTTTAACTCGCAATTTGGGGGTTTGACCATTAGACCTTGTGAAGGGACCCAAAGGTCTTCCCATAGTCTAATAGAACTCCCATTCCCAATATTCCATCTTATAGTGTTAACAAAACATTTTTTGCCTTCAAAGAGGTTTTTCCAACCCCAAGAACAATTTGAGCAAAGATTTGAATTCAGAAAATCTCCTTTTGGAAAATATTTTCCTTTGAAAAGTTTGAAAACCAAAGAGTCTTTATTAGAGAAAAATTTCCAGGCATTAGAAGATAAGAGGGCTAAATTTTGTAAGTGAAAATCTTTAAAACTAGCCCTCCATCTTCTTTAGAATTCATAAGTGTTTGCCATTTAATCCAATGACATCTATCCTCACCTTGATTATTCCAGTAGAAATTGGATAACTGGTGAAGTCAAATAAGTTGTTACCTTTTTAGGGATGAGAAAGACAGACATAATAAAATTTGGGATTGCTCCAACAACTTCTTTAACCAACACCTCCTTACCACTTTTTGAAAGCATGTTTGTATCCCACCTATCCATTATTTTCATTACCATTTCCACCAACGATTCTAATGATTTAACTTTTGATTTACCCCAAGAAGAGGGAATTCCAAGATATTTGCCCAGATGCTCAAGTTTGTTCATCCTGAGATTAGAAGCAAAATTAATTCTTAGTTCATAAGGAGTATTTTTGCTGAACATTACCCCACTTTTATTCAGATTAACCTTTTGACCTGTTGCAAAAGTATACCAGTTAATCACATTTTTGAAAAAATCAATATTATAATCATTAGCTTCTAGAAAAAACAAACTATCATCAGCAAATAAAACATGACTGACCATAGGGGCTGCTCTCGCAATTCTAATGCCCTTTAAAAGTTCTTGATCAACAAAATAATCAATAAGATATGTTGTAGCTTGAGTAACAAGGCAGAACAGGTAAGGGGATAAGGGATCCCCCTGCCTAAGTCCTTTTTGAGGTTTTTCCAAGTCAAAAAGTTCACCATTGACTTGTATTTTATAGGTTAATGAAGTAATACAATTTTTAATCCAAGCTATCCATTTTGGGTGGAATCCCATTGTAGACAGTAGATCAATCAAAAAATCCCACTCAATATTCTCATATGCTTTACTCATGTCAGCTTTGATAGCTAGAGAGTAATTCTTTGAGGTTCTCTTATTATTAAGATAATGAGTTATTTCCTGTGCAATCAAAATATTCTCAAAAATAGACTTGTTTGGAATGAAGGCAGTTTGTGTCTCAGAGACCAAATCGCCAATCCATTCCTGAAGTCTTAAAGTTAAGATTTTAGAGATGACTTTATATATAAAGTTTGCACAACTGATAGGCCTATAAGAGGCCACCACATCTGGATTATCACACTTAGGGATAAGTGCTATAATAGTACAGTTAATGGTTTCAAGAGATGTATTATTAAAAATAAAATCTGACATCATCTCAATAAGATCATCTTTGAGAGTTTCCCAAAATTTCTTAAAGAAAAAACCTCCATATCCATTTGGTCCTGGAGATTTATCTCCACCCAGTGACCATATGGCATTTTTAACCTCTTCACATGTGACAGGTTTTATAAGGGAGTTGTTCATCTCATCAGTGACAACCTTCTTGATTTTACTCAAGACATGAGCATAATTTCTATTCCCACCTGATTTAAACACTTGATTATAATAACTAGTTATAATACCAGGTATTACATTAGTGTCTGTAACCCACTGACCACTAGGGTCTTTTATTTTGCCAATTCTATTCTTAGATCTCCTAACTTTTGTAGAGGCGTGAAAAAATGTTGTGTTCCTATCCCCAAACTTAAGCCAATTGTTTTTGGACCTCAGAAACCAGTACAATTCTTCCTTTTTCCAAATTTCCTCCAGTTCCACATTCAGAGTATTGAATTTAACTTCATACTCATCATTGTGGTCAACAATTACTATGTCAAGTAGGCAAAATTAGGCGATATTATTATGAATTCTGCTTTTACACTATGTTCTCTAATTTCAGCTTTTGCATTTAGATTAACTTTCTTTCTTCTTTTAATTCGGGTTCCATTTCTATTTCTTGTACAGATTGAGAGCTAGGAAAATCTTATCCGTAAGGAAATATCAGGTATTTTTCTTTTCCTTAAATATTGTGTAATCCGAGTAGTATTTTGGTACAAAATACTCAATGCTTCTACTACCTTTTGGATGCCCATGTTCAAGTATTGTTACTCGTTGATACATTGGCATTAAATGATATCCATCGTTTTTTTTTTGAGTACATGAGAGAGCCACTTTGGGCTCGGAGTCGAAACGACTCCAATGAGATTCGATCCCAGGACCTCTTGATCTCTGCGGAGTAGCCTTTTTTTTTTGTCAAACGATATTATATAAATAGAAAGGCTAAGAGCCCCAAAAGTTAGCCTATACCACACAAGTCGCGGTCAAGGCTGAGAAGATGGGCTAACTGGGGAGGAGGAAAAACACTCCAATCACCAAACAACTTGCCTAAAAGCTTGTGTTTGGCGACCCAGTCAGCCACTCGATTAGCTTTGCGTCTAACAAAGGAAAAGCTAGGTCTATGTTGTTCCACAGTACCATAAATACATTTGAAAATATTACAACAATTTAAAAGTAAACAAGGTTTGAGAAGAGCTAATGATTCAATAATGATTCCACAATCATTTTCAATAATCACAGAATCAGCATCAAAGTTTGTAGCCACTTCACAACCCCATAAGATTCCCAAAGCTTCAGCTTCAGTTGAGTTACTTGCTTCAATCATCTTAGCATCCCCTCCAATTAAGCTACCAAAAGAGTCCCTGATAACATAAGAAATAGCACAACCCAGAGATGAATAAGAAGCATCTGTATTAATTTTCATAATATTAGTAGGTGGGGGAGTCCAAATATCCATTTTATTAACGTTTTTATCCCTCCTGGATGGATTATCCAAAGATGTAATGGCATCATTTTCATTATTTTTGTTAAAATCCTTCAGTTCAGTATAATTGACATCATTAGGAATTTTATTACTATCTGTATATTCTTTCCAGTTTTTAAAAGCCTGATTACAAGTAAATAACGGATCAGGCATGATTCCTTGAAAAATATACTGGTTTCTCCCTTTCCAAATGAACCAACAGATATTACTAAGTAAAGCATCAAAACCCATAACATTCTCATTATTGTTATTAAGAATTTTAACAGTAGCCTAACTACTAGGCCAACTATCTATCTCATATCCATCGTTTTGCTTTGTGATAGAAATTTATAGAAGACTTTGTAATTTCAATATATTTTTAAATCACGTGATCTAAGATTTTTAAATAAAGCGTGTGTAACTAGAACTCCTGAAAATATAACTCGGAACGGAATGCCATGAATATTAATAAGGGACACTACGATTATTATTAATTGTTACAACTTAATAATGACTTTTGTTAGTTTGATTTATTATATTGTTTGTAGTTGGTTATTAGTAGGGATGGCAACGGATCGGATTATTGCAAAAAAAAATCCAAAACCATGTCTATATCCATTTAATTTATCAAAAACCAAACCCTAACGGATTTAACCATCGGACTTACTTTTCAAAACCATATCCGAATAATTCGGATTCGGTTTTTTAAACGGTTTTTTGGATTTTAACCATAACCCGGCTCGCGAGGCGTCCCTCTCGCAGTAGGATTCCTAACCTCGCCCCGCTCTTGTGACATGCCAAACTATAACTCTCTAAATATATTGAAAATATTGAAAAAAGATCACTAATATATGAAAAATCTACAATATATAAAATATTTTGTTGATCTTTATTTAAATAACGTTTTTGTTAATTCTAATATTTAAATTTTAGTTTTGAGATATGAATATACTTTTTTATCTATATTACTATAAAATATACAAAAGTAGATGATAATAAATGGGTTTTTGGTTATTCGGTTTTATTTTTATCTAAAATTTTAACCTAAAGGATCTAACCACCGATTACATTTTTCAGAACCATAACCTAACGGTTTTATCCATGGTTGCATAATCGATTTTTAATCGGTTCAAATTTTCATCGATTTTGATTTTAAACCATAACCATTTACATCCTTATCTATAGTTGGGTTGAGACTTTTAGCCTTTTGGCAATTAAAAATCAAAAAAATATAAAAAAGATGGACTTCAAAATATAAAAATCCATGGATTTTAGCCTTTAATAGGTAAAATAAAATCATACATATATATATATATATATATATATATATATATATATATATATATATATATATATATATATATATATATATATATATATATATATATATATATATATATATATATATATAACGGATTTTCGGTTTTTCGGGTTTTTTTAATCTAAAACCATAACCTAACGGTTTTAACCATCGTTTTCACTTTTTAAAACCAAACCCTAACGGATTTAACCACGGTTACATAATCGGTTTTTATTCGGTTCGGTAATCCGTCAGTTTCGGATTAAAATCGTAAGCACTGCCATCCCTAGTTATTAGCAAAAGGAAAATTAACAAAAGTTGGTTATTAATTGTTACAACTTAATAAAAGCTTTTCTATTAAGTTGGGCTCGTATACAAGCTTTTCTATTAAGTTGGTTATTAGCTATATTGACTTTTCCAATGTTACCATTTTTTTTTTCTTCAGAAATTCGTTTTTTAATATTTATGTTCTTTCTATTTAGCGGATAGGTCCGTACCCATGGGTACGGACCTATATTGGTTTTCTATTTTTTTTAAAGGTATGTGAATTTCTTTTATAAAGTCTAATTACACTAAAGGTTGTACCAAGCCCCATTTTTGTCTAAATGTATATATCAATATCTATCATGTCCAAGTCTGTACTATAAGGGTTGTATCTAAGCCTATTTTGTTCAAATTCATATCCAATAAAGTCAAAATTTGTACCCGGTCTGTACCCAAAGCCCAATTTATTCACATTCACACATTCAAGCCCAACTACACCCAAGCCCAGTCCAACTGCAACCAAACCCTATGGTCTGTACCCAAGCACATTACCAAGACCGAGTAACTTTTTTTTAGACGGGCTGGTCCCATGGCCTAAAAGACTGATTAACTGTTTTTTAGAACCCATGGCCAAAGGGCCTGGACCTGGCCCAAACGCGAGAGTAGCGAGAATGACGCGATGGTTCTCGTGCTGCGGTGCAGACCTACAGATCTAAGTATCGACTGTGGTGGCGTTTTTTGAGAAGAGTGGTTGTGGTGGTGGTGGTTTCCTGCGCGAGAATAGTGGATGTTGGTGTGGAGGAGCGCTGCAGCGGAGGTTCTCTACTGGACCAGCAGTGGATCGGAGTTTGAACGGAGAAGGATGCGTTGATCGGAGAAGCGTGACGGAGGTGATGCTGCGCGTTGCTGGTGCTGCTGGTGCTGCTGCTGGAGTAGATCTGTTCGTGTTTCTGGTGGTGGAGGTTCACGCACATAGGTTCTGAAGGTATTGTTTTTACTGCTGTTGTGTGTTGCTGGTGCAGCTGCTGTGTTGCTGGTGCTGCAGTTGTGGTGCAGTTCGGAGGGAAGAGGCAGCGATGGTGGGTCTTCATTGGAGCGCCGACGAGGGGGAGGTGATGATGCAGTTGCGGCGACGAGGGTTGTGCTACTGTTGTGGAGGTGGAAGGCCATGGGTTGGGGTGAAGAAGGAACGTGAATGGGGAGGGGGGAGGGGTGGCGTCAGAGTGGACAGTCGTTGGTCACAAGGAAGCACAGAGAAAATGTGTTTTGGGTTGACACAAATCCTATAGGGGGTTTTTGTTTTGGGTAAAATAGTTTCAGTGTGTATAAGAGGGTTAGGGGTGGTTTTTTGGTCATTTTACTGTTTTTAGTTGGGTTCTAATAGGTAGTTGATGCTTAGTTAGGGGTGGGTTTTTAAAATGGAACCCCAAGTTGTTGGGGCCTTATTTTATAAATGCCCTATAATGTTATGACACTATGGATTAGGTTATCATATTTTATAATATTTGAGTAAGTTATATCATCACTTCTAATAATAAAAAACCTTTCATTTTCCAATGTGAAATTTGAAAACTTAGCAAAAATGTAACGGATAGTTTGTGGATAATTACATTCATAGATGATTATACTCGTGTTTGTTAAATATGTCTTTTAAAAACAGAAATCAGAAGTTGCCATGATATTTTGTGATGATAGAAAATCAAAACCATTTTTTGTGCATTACCCATATTTTTATGCATATCAATGGTATTTGTGGAAAGCATGCTCTTCAAAAATTGGTGCAGGTTTGGGGCTAGAAAAGACGATGGATTGCAGCTTTTCTAGTTGAGGCTTAAATACAGATTTGCTAAAGCTTAAACCAGTGATAATGGAGTTACTATAGCAAGGTAAAATATGCATAAAAACATGGGTAATGATGATTTGATGAGGCTTGACTCTTTATGGGTGATTATAATAACTTAAGACTTCTTATCCAATCCATTTGATATCTAATTCCGAATCATCTACAAATGAGTGGTATAAAGATGAAGATGTTGACGAACGTGGTGTAGAACCCAAGGATATATAATTGGTTATGACATAAGCAAAAGTTTTGAGACTAAAGGTTATCAAATGATTCAAGGTTGAAGATAGGAGAAATCTTGATGATCAACATAAATATCTACAAATGTTTGATTCGTGGATTTGTTAATATTAGAGGAATATCTTTAATTTGTTATCCGTCTCCAACACATAATCTCGTATGTTTACTTTCTCTGTTAAATCAGACAAAGTTTAACATACTTTGGGAGCACTTCGTGAGTTTTCTTTTACATAGATTGCCAAAAATGTGAAATTATGCTTCTCTTACACTAATTGGCCTAGGTATATACTTTTTTTTACGTTAAAGCATAATTTAAATTAATTAAATTTGTCATATACAATAAGATAGGATTCTTGTTCTTAGCCTATGCCTTCAATTACAAAATCAAGTTCAAGTGATTGAAGAAAGTAGGGGGTTGGATTTGAAATCCAATGCTTTGTTGAATTTCCTTGAGACAAATTGGAAATTTATATCAATGTTGTACACTAAACTTTGAATATCTTCAAAAACATGGAGAAGATGACGATTCTCAAACTTTGTGCCCTTCATTAACGGCTTCATGAGGCTAAGACAATCATTCCTTAGTACAAAATGTGCGCCTTGATAAGATGTAGCTTCAAGTAGTGCATTACGAATGCCAATAGCTTCCGCTTCTTGAGGAGATTTAGCTTTGAATTTCCAGTACCTTCCTCTTAAAAATTGGCCCTTTTTATCACTAAAAACACACGCAGAAGAAGCATAATTAGTTTCTTTAAGGTAAGATGCATATACTCTAAGATAAGTTTCTTGTTTATTAGTAATTTCCCTGTTTTGATGTAAGCATTTACTCTCTTTAAGGTTCGCAATTTTTCCTGTATTAGTACCTGTAAATGCCTCAGAGTATGTTTTTTATATTTTACAAATTCGTCATAGGCATAATAAGCATTTTTCATATTAATTAAGGGGCAGATGGTGTGATTTTCAAAGATGTATTCATTCCGACTTTTCCAAATGTACCACATAATCCAGATTGCCATCTCGACTACTGGTCTATCATTTTCATCATTTTTTAGTTTCATTTCAATGTGATTTTGCAGCCAATGCTTTATACTTATATTGTTTTCTTGTGAATTGATAAGACCAGTAGGAGTTGTAAACCTGATGGCTTTTGAACTTGAACAAAAGAGCAAGAGATGTTCAGTAGTTTTAATGTCCATTCCACAAACTTTACAAATACCATTTAAAGCGCATTTCCTGTGATATTTATTATATTTAGTAGGTAAAGCATCAGATATAACACGCCATGCAAAGTTTCTAAGTTTTGGGGGCATATTTAAGTTCCAAATTGTATCCCAGAAGTTTATACTAAGTTTGAAGGAGCTAGAAGGTAACAATTTCTCCATATTGTTCTTATTATCAATGATAGTATTTGTAATATGTTTGTAAATATTACTAGCAGTAAGATTTCCATTGCTAGCGTGTTTCCACACTAGAGTATCAGGGGCATTAGATATGCTAATGTTGAGAGTTTTGACTTTCTCAGCTTTTTCTCTGCCCAATGTTATAATAAGTTTTCCTTCATCCCAGTTTTTATCCTCATTAATGAGGTCAGATACTTTATTGATAGGAAGATTTAAGTGATTTATAGGTTTATCAGATTGGGGGATCCAATCATCATGACATATCAAAGTGTTTTCACCATTTCCTATAATCATGTTAGTATCCTTTAAGTAAGTATCTCTGCCTTTAATTAAGCTTCTCCAAGCCCAAGATGGATTGTAACCCAAAGAGGCAGTTTCAAAGTGATCAGTTGGGAAATAAATTCATTTCATGACTTTGAAAGCAAGAGATTGTTTATTAATATTAAATTTCCAAGCAAAAGAAGCCAACAATAAAATATTAAGTTGAATAAAGTTTTAAAAATTCATTTCTCTTTCTGTTTTAGGCATTTCCATGTATTTCTATTTTTTCCAATGAATTCTAGTCTTACCATTATTACCCCACCAATATGAGGCTATTAATGATGAGATTTTATTACATATAGAATCAGGAATTTGGAAGATAGATATTATATAAACCAGATTGATTGAATAATTGCTTTAAGTAGTGTTTCTTTACCAGACTCAGAAAGAAATTTACAATTCCAGTTATCCAGTTTAGAAATGATCCTTTCAATAAGCCAATCAAGGGATCTAACTTTGGATCTACCCCAATTCGAGGGTAGTCCAAGGTAGCTCCCTAAATTAGTTATATGATTCATTTGAAGAATATTAGTAAGTTCAGTAATAACATTTGAAGGAGTATTTTTACTGTAAATTACTCCACTTTTGTTAAGATTTATGTTTTGACCAGACGCATAACTATACATGTTCATAACATCATTAAAATGGTAAAATTCATCAATATCAGCTTTTAAAAGGGAGAGACTATCATCTGTAAATAATATATGAGTAAGGGTAGGGCAATTTCTGCTCAGTTTAATGCCTTTAATAAGGCCTTTATTTATTTTATCATTAATAAGGGAAGTGAGGGCTTGAGTAACAATACAAAATAGAAAGAGGGACAAAGGGTCCCCTTGTCTAAGCCCTTTAGTAGGTTTAGGCAAATGAATAGGGCAACCATTCAATAAGATAGAGTAGGAGACTGTTTTAACACATCTTTCAATCCAATTAACCCATATTGAAGAAAAACCGAGAGCAATCATAGTATCAAAAAGAAAATCCCACTCTGTGCTTTCAAATGCCTTTGATATATCTGCTTTAATAATAGCAGAGTCATTCTTTGAAGTTCTTTTATTTTTTAGGTAGTGTACTGCTTCATGAGCAAAAATTATATTATCAGTTATATTTCTATTGTTGATAAAAGTTGATTGTTCCTGGGAAATTATACTATTCATAAAAGGCTTTAATCTTTTTACTAATATAGTAGCAATAATTTTGTAAGAGAAGTTAGGACAGCTTATAGGTCTCAGTTGAGTGATAGAGGCCGGGGCTTTAACTTTTGGTATAAGGGTGATATAGGTTTTGTTGATAGAAGTTAAGTCACCCTTATTCCAAAAGAAATCTGTGATAAATTTCATGAGATCAATTTTGATAGTGTCCCAATTTTTTTTATACAAACTATCTGAGAAACCGTCAGGGCCTGTGGATTTATCTTTACCCAAGTCCCACACCGCTTCTTTAACTTCTTGTAAATATATTGGAGCTTCAAGTTTTTTACTCATAGCAGATGTGACAGTAGGTTTTATTTTATTAAGAATACTATGGTTGTTTCTAGGGCCTTTAGTAGTGTAAGTATTTGTGTAGTGAGAAATAATGTAATTTTCTATATCTTCAGCTTTATCCATCCATATACCATCATTACTAATTAATATAAGAATTTTATTATTTTTTCTTCTTGTTTTTGTTGAATTTTGAAAAAAGGCAGTATTTCTATCCCCAAAATTAATCCATTGTATTCTTGACTTTTCTCTCATATACATTTCTTCCTTATTCCAAAAAATTTCTAAGTGTGCAGTTAAGAAGTTATTATGATCCCAATTATCATGTGGGGTTTCATTGATTTCCTCTAATTTCTTCATAAGATCTTTAATAACATTTCTATTATTTTTTCTTTTTGTTTTGTTCCATTTGGTAATAACATGGGAAATATTATTAAGTTCTGATTTAAACCTAATAATTTATCTTTGAATAGTATTAGTGTAAGTATTCCAATGGTGGTTGATCATATTACAAACCTCAACATCACTGTTCCATTCTTTTCTGTAAATAAACCTATCAAAATTTTTAAAATTTGGTTTATTACAGTGAAGAATGAGAAGACTATGACCAGAACCAATGACAGAATGGTTTGCAATCCATGCATCAGGATAAAGGTCATCCCAAGCTTGATTTGCTAATCCCCTGTCTAATTTTTCTTTTATAAGTTTATCACCACATCTTCTATTGCTCCAGGTGAAAAAACACCCTTTACTAGATGTTTCAGTGAGTTGATTCAAACTTATAAAAGAATTAAGAAGATTATTGTCAGTATCATTATCATTGTTACCACCAAGTTTTTCATATATGTATCTTATCATGTTTAAGTCACCAATAAGAAACCAAGGTTCATCTTTTTTATCACTCATAAGTTTTTCAATTTGGTCGAAATTTCCTTCTTTTTCACTATCATGTGAAGAGATATAAGTCTAAGTATAGTAAGCAGTAATACCTTTGTTATCAGTGATAAGACAGTGTATGAATTTTTTATTAGCCTAGATAAGTTTTATTTGCAGGTCTTGTTTGGCCATTAATACTAAACCCCCCGCTTTTCCTATGGGCGCAATAGTACAAATGTTTTTCATATTAAGAGAGTTAATAAGAGAATCGGTTTTATCTTTACCATTAAGAGTTTAAATTAAGAAAATTACCACAGGCTGATGGGTTTTGACTGCATCTTTGAGTGTTAGAATTGTCAAGGGGGTACCAATCCCTTGACAATTCCAACAAGATTGTATCATATACCTCTGTGGGTTTGATCTAGGTCAAACCCGCAAACCTCTTCAGTTGTTGATTTATCTCCATTTATCATAGCCGTATCTTCTCCCTCAACATTTATAGTATCAGTTGTATCTTTTGTGGTTGATTGAATTTCAGATTTAATTTGTTCATTGGATTGTTGAGAATCATCTTTATCTTCTTTCCATCTTGTCTCCCAGAGCTTATCAAATTTCGAGATAACCCTTGTACTGTTGATCGCAGATTTGAGATTATTTGAAGGTTTATAATCTTGAAGCCAATGATGAGACGGAGTATAATTTTCTTCATATAGAGCAAACAGAATTGAAGTAATTTGATTGAGAGGAGTGGGATTGCTAACATGTTGTTCAGTCGCTGTAGGGTTTTTATTGTGAATGTGTTCATGTGATTTGGGAAATTTGTTTTGATCGGGTTTAGTATTATCAAGTGGAAAATAATGTTTAGGAGTGATAATAACTGGAGTTTCATTTGATCCAAAAGTTAGAGAGTTTGGTGTGTTTGGGCTTGGATTGTTTTTTACTTGGGGTGTTGGGCTTTTAAAAAGATTTGTTTTCAGCTCTTCATTTATTTCGGCCCAAGTCTTGTTTGGCCCATTAAAAGGTTGAATAGTATTTTTCGGCTTTGAAAGTCTACTTTTGATAGCCGACAGACTGTGGTTACTATCATTCACCATTTCAGAATATAGGTTAGCAGAAATTCCTCTTCGTTCTGAGATATTTCCTTCTATAGCCATATCGATGTCAGAGGCATTAAATGAGAGAGGTTTGGTCAAATCAATTTTTGAAATTGGTCTAAGAAAAGTAGGGTTAGGTGTGAAAGAGGCGGGATTATTTTGTTGTACGGAAGTCGAGTTATTTGGGTGAGATTTTTGACTCGGTAAGTTTTGGTGAATTGATTTGATTTGGTGAGTGAGTGTCGAGTTTTGGTGTTGATTTACGAGTGAATGGGTTGACTCGGTGGATTTATTTTCAGTGATTTTTGGATCATAGCCAAAAATTCTTTTGGTAAGTTTGGTTTTTAATCGAGTTTTACTTTTGCATTCGCTTTCCTCATGATCTAATAAACCGCAAAGATAGCAAAGATCACAAAGCTTTTCAAATTTTAACATACCTCGAATTTTTTGACTGTTTCCCAGATTAATGTTGTAGGTACCGTTGATGGGTTTGAAGATGTTCAAGTCAACTCTAACCCGGATAGCATTGAATTCTTTGAAAGTTTCGATAGTAGGTAGGATGATTGCTTCCACTTTTCCCATTTGTGAGCCCATTTTCCTTACATTATCTTCATTAATTAGTGTTGGTGGTACATCATGTATTTGAATGATGAATGATGTTGTTGTGAGTTGAATATCATGTTGAGATTTTGCTATATCCCATTTCTGCAGTAGAACATGTTTCCCCACAAGGTTCCATGGCCTATTTCTCTAGACTTGTTGAAGATCTTGTTCAGAATCAAAGGTTATTATGCGGGTATTGAAACCTCTCTACTCTGTGTGAACCTTTCCTTTAAATCCCCAAGAATTGATTATATTTTTTCTTAGGTAGTTAAAACTGACAGCCTTGTTAGCAATGATTTTAGCATAAAGTTTTGGCCCTTCAAATTGAGCATATACAGAATTTGGATCAGCAGTAAGGATAAGAGTTTCATCAGCAGTGTTCGTGTTTTGTCTTGTATAAAATTCCATATTGAATGAGGCAAGAGAATGTAATAGAAGGTTGTAATAAATGTAAAGATAGTGGAGCAAATATGTAATAAGTGATATGAATTAGAATATGAGAGTAATAGTAAATGTGATGAAAATATCAATGTTAATGTGAATGTAGGTAAGTTTGGCAATTTGTATGAACATGAAAGTGAAGGACATATTTGAGTGAAGAAAGGGTGGTTTAGAGGTGTTAAGGGATATCGGAAAGAAGGAAAGTGGTGGTGTTCAAATCTCAGCTGTTTCCTTGGGGAATGTGCCTGAGAGAGACTAGTTCAAGATTACACAGGTTGTTAACAGTTCACTGCCTAGGTATATATGACTTCATGATCAAGTAAAACTTAAGTGATTTATACTTCTCAGATTTCTCCCTTGAATTGGTAGGAGTTAAGTCTTTTTTTTTTCCTCAAGGTAGGAGTTAAGTCGTTTGTCGATAGGCTCATTCATTGAAGATACCTTCCAATGCCCAAATCTTTGATGATGGAGGTTCTCTCTGATCATAATGGAAATCATACTAGGATAACTAGTATCTGAATAACCATTGAACATTTAATGAAATGATTACGGTTGATATGTAGTTATTTGATAACACAATCATATCAAATAATTATTTGAACCGTGTACCTATTAAGAATTTAAGATCTGACCAGTTGCGCTAACTCAAGTGGTTAATTAAAATTTAGGAAATATATCATCAATATAGACATGAATCCAAAACAAATAACCCTATTCATTTATAATTCGTTAGTTTACACACAAATCAAGATTAGCAAAGAATCTTTAAACTGTAGTTGTTTTTCATTCTATATTTTGGTGTTTGAATTGGTTTTGGTTGCGGTGGTGATGATCGAAGGTAGTGGTGGTGTTATAAAGAAGAGGTTTATGACTAAAGAATAAAAAATGTTGAAATTAAATTAAGAATCAAATGACTTTGTTACCTTTATTGGGTTGGAAAAAAAATCTAACTTAATAGTTAACGTGTCTTGACTAGCGGTCAATCTAATAAACTATAATTATAGGCCTTAAATAAGAGGTTATTCGGGATATTTATCCTAAAATAAAAGTATAATATTAATATAAAAAATATATATGTAATATTAATATTTCTTAACCTAAAAAACAGCCATTAGTATAAATATATCAAAGTCGCCGCCTCCATCTCATTACACCTCTTATGTCATTTTCATATTTATTTCAAACCTCAATACTTTCTCGATGTACTATTACAGACATAATTTTTCTTTAATCTATCATATGTAATGCATATCATTTGCTCTTCCGAGATCATACCTAATTTGTTGAAGAACACGGTCGTTGATCATAATATTTCAACAAGTACAATGAATCAAGGTACACCACACTACTGTATATTATTAAATGATATATCAATTTCCTAAATTAGATTTATGATTTTTTATTTTAGATTGTGGATAAAATTTGGAAGGATAAATTAAAATTGCCTGTAAAAATCAATTTTTGTGGGTTAATTTCCTACCATTATGTGAATAATCTAATATAAACTTTTATTTAATTATGTTTTTTATAATAATTTGTTTATAATATTATTTTACTTCTGTATTTATTTAGCTATATGTATTTTATTATTTTAATATCTCACTTTATCTATTTTTTATATAGATATTTATTAAATAAACAATTAATTAAGAAAACTACAACTTATAATATTTAACTTTAATGGTTTTCATTCAATTAGGGTTGGTTTTTCACTATGTTTATACAAAATATTTAAAGTTACGGAGAAATTTAGATTATATTCAAAACCAACTCTTAAATCAAGTCAAGCCTATAATTCATTTATGTCTATTTGGGTCTAATTAGGAGAAAAAAAGACAAAAATAAAAAATATAACATAAATGAAAAATATATTAGAAAATAAGTATAAATGACTAAGAGTATTGTAAATTTACAAAATATTGTAGAAAAACTCAATAAAACTCTAATAATTATACTTAAATGATTCATATGTGATTTTCTAAATTGCATAACTATTTTTTATCGTATTACCCGATTATGTATACATGTGTGGTTGGCCTGATTAGGTATACATGTTTGGTTGGATCTTATGGTTAAAAAGAATTATATATATATGTGTGTGTGTGAATTTTAGACAAAATCGTATAGTAAAAAAACTAATTATGAAAGTGAACCCCACGGGTCATTATACAAATATTCTCTAATCAATAATTGTTCTCACAATATTTTTGCAGTTTATTGATTATGTGAAGTCACACACGGTGAAGATGGGTAAGTTTCCCTCGATAACTCACATACTAAACCGACCGAGGAGGGTAAAAAAATTGGGGAATCATTTACAACAAGTCGTCTTCAAGGAGGCGAGTCAACACCCATAGTGAATCGAAGATGAAAATGGTGGGCTTTCTAGAAAAGAGAACACCAAATAGATGTTAAAATTTATGAGCAGGCACCCACCAAGAGGCGGTAGAGTAGATGATCATGAGCGTAGTATGTCGAGTAGAGCATTTCCAGAAATAGTTGAAGTGACATAAATAATTGGTTAATGAGCGATTGGTGGTGTTGATATACTGGAAGTTTCAGAAAAAGACCCATCACCCAAAGAGGAAAATCTATAAGATATTAACAATGGTGAAAAAAGGTCAACTTTAACTTATAATAAAAATTAAGAACGGGTTTAGATTTTGCTATATGTCTTTATCATATTAATGTTAAATCTATATTTTCTCCTTAACTAATACACGCTCTAAGTTTTCTTTCTATTTCTATTTTGTATAAGAATTCAATTAAATAATTCATATAACAAGAGATAAAACTATGCAAAGCAATTCTAATCTAATTTTTTTTATAGTAATGCACTTGTTTTAATTTTTCATATAGTACTACTTCTTTATAAAAAAAATACTATATAATAAAACACCACTTGAAATAAAGAAAGGTTCAAATTAAATTAGAGTTAATATTAAAAAAGGGTTTAGATTTTGTCATGTGTTTTTATCATAAGTTCTAAACCTATATTTTTTCCATAACTAATACACGTCATAATTTTCCTTTCTACTTCTATTCTTTTTAAAATACTTAACCAAATATTCCATATAACAGAGAAAACTATGCTAAGCAATTCTTTTTGAAGTTTTTATATAATAATGTACTTATTTTAATTTTGTATGTAGTAATTTTATAGCCAACTTTACATTATAATTTTTTTGTATTTTATGATATGGGATTTAATTTTTTTCAATTCTGCATCGTGCTTTCGAACACGGGTATACCTAATATCTACATATATCATAAGTTGGTAGATATTTTCGAAATATTAGTAATTTTTACTTAAGCCTTATTTTTTGGCCTATTTTTTGGCCGATCCAAACTTTATATTTTTTTTGGGATCATAATACCAATTGAGTAAAAAAAACTCATAGCTTTAAAGTCAAATTAGTTTAACTTTTTTTAAACAAAAAATTAAAAATTATGTACTTTTATTAAAAATAATTTTTAAGGAATTATTTCTTAATTTTTTCTGTAATTTTCTAAAAATTATTTGATTTTTGTAAAAAAAACATATTTCACTTTCACAAGTTCTCATTCTACTCGCAAAGGTTTGAATTCTACAATTCTATTTTATTTTTTTCGTCTTTGTTAATTAATAGAGTTAACATATATCTATTGTTATTGTAACATCAAAATTATGAAAATTAAATTCTAAAAACTAATTTAGTTTTGCTTTTCAATTCTCTTTGTGATGTAATATTGATTTTCGTAAATTTAAATTTAATTATTTGAATACATAAAATTTTCGGATGATTAAATGATTTATTTATCGTTAAATTAATCAATTATTTGAAAAGATTATTACCTCAAAGGTCTTGAAAATATACCCATAAGACTCAACCACACCTCCCTAATTTCCTTTTCAACTAAAGGTCACAATCAAATTTTAACACTATAGACCAAAAATCTAATTACAGTTTTACCTTTTTTTTGTCTTTTCCCTATATATACTAAATATTGCTGATTATTTTTTTAAAACCCTAAATTACATTGCCCGAACCCTTTCTCTCTCCTCTCTTTTTCTACCTCTCTCCTCTCCTACTATACCATGGATCTTCGTTCTAGTTCGTGATCCGACATGGAAGGAAGAAACTTGTTTAGCTTCTTCGATCTATTGCATAATAAGCATCGATTTGGAACGAAGATGAAACTCGAATCTCCGTTTTGGAAGCCATGGATGAGTGCTCAGATTAGAAAGCTACAATTTGGAATCCAAGGATAAGTGCTCAGATATGTGAAGACGAAGCTCGAATCTCCGGTGAATGGTGGTGCGAGCTGGAGCTGTTGCGAGCTCCGTCCAGAGAGGAAGCTCGATTTTGAACCCATGGATGAGTGCTCAGATTTGGAAGCTCCGATTTGGAAGCCATGGACGAGTGCTCAGATCCGTGAAGACGAATCTCGAATCTCCGGTGAATGGTGGTGCGTTGGTGCGATGGTGGTGCAAGCTCCGGCTGGAGAAAAATGAGTTATGTTCATTTAATCCGGTGAGGAAGAAGTCGGCGCCGGAGTTGGCTTCGCCGGGAAGCTTCTTCGGAAAACTAAACTAAAGAAGCTTCGTCTCTTTAATTCTTCTCGCCGAGAAGCTTCGCCAGCAGCTTCCCTTTCTCTTCCCATGGAGTTTAGTTTACTATTTCTAACTACAGTTTTAGCTTAATTGTATTTTTCTTTTCTTTTTCAAACGATAGAGTTAATTGTATTTTATTTTATTTTACCGTTTTTTGTCTTTGTAAAACTCAATAAACGCACGTGATTTTGTATCACTTTGAGTTTTTTTAATTGAATTTTAATTTGTATTCAAATGTTGTAATTGATTTAAGTCAGCTCATCAACTTTTTCCAAATACTCAATACAATTTTTGAAATGCTTAGTAAATTTACTCAAATACTCAGAAAAAATTATCGATATTCAGATGATAATACTCAGTAAATCACTCAACACTTATTTCAGTATACTCAACACTTTTTCTTTGGTCACTCAGTACTCTTTTTCCAACACCAAGTATTTTTACCGAATACCTAGTAACTTTTTTCGATACTCAACACTTTTTCCGATACTTAGTACTTTTTTCGGTGACTCGGTAACTTTTTCCGGTACCTTACGTTTTTTCGGTACTCATTACTTTTTCTGGTAAAACTAGTGGTGGTCGTCGGTGGTTGTGGTCGGAATTGGAAAGTATTGACTTAATGAAGGAGAAGAGAGAAAAGTGAAAATGGAGGAAAGAGAAAAATTGATAAAGGAAGAGAGAGAAGATTTTTTTTTTCTTATACACACGATAAGGGTAGTCATGACATTGTAGATATTTGAGACTCCTTTAAAGAAGAGGGGAATTAAATGTTTTTTTTGTGGCACTAAGATAGTCTCCAAGACCCTATAAGTAATTAACCCTTATATGCATACAATTATAAAAGAAGAAAATATTTTAATATGTTATATATGATTACTTATAAATCTTAAATAAATTTTGGAATTATTATTCCTTTATATGGATTGATTTCTATGTCGGTCTAAGCGTGTATATGAAGTGGCAGATTCAGAAATTTTGCTAAGTGGGGGTCAAATTAGGTTGAACTATAGCAGTAGAGCTTAAATTACCAAATGGTAAAGAGTATTACCTTAAAGTAGAATATAAAAATTTACTTCTAGTTTTCTCTAAGTGTAAGGCAATAAGGCATACTAAAATGAAGTGATTTTACTTTGATCAATATGTGAGCAAAGGGGTGAATATAGTGCAAGGATACAATGTGTATACAAGGAGGCTATACACGTAATGAACAAAGCCCGAGAGAGAGGTCAAGACCCAAAAATTAGGGCTGCTAAAAGCCTTATGCAACTCGGCAAAGCTGGATTTACTACAAAAAAAAGCTGGAAACAGGGGCTCGATTAGACTATACACAGTTGGTGAATGTCACAAAAAAATATAGGCATGGGGTTTAAAAGATGTGCCATAAAATGAGGCATGAGAGCAGAAGGGATGGGGAGGCAATGTTTTCATGTGAAAAGGAAAAATTCATTTGCATTAAGGGTTGGTGTAATAGCCACAAACAACTCTTTCTCGTAATGGAGTAGCATAAAGTTGATGCATAACTTTTCCAAAGGGCCCCTAGCGAGTATAATTGCACTTCTAAGTGGGTAAGAATGGTAGAGGGAAAGATTTTAAAATTACCTAACAAGGAATTACTTGAGGAGAAAGAATCTGCCAAAGTTTAATAATTTTGGTATTAATTATGCCTAGAAAATTGCTTATGGCATAGTAGATAAATGTGGATTGGGAATGGATGGGAAACAAAAGCATAACAAGAAGGGCTACTATTTGCATTGGTTATTGATAAAAGAACATAGAAAAAATAATTGAATGATAGGAAAAATTCTATGGAGAAGCATGAGAAAGTGCACTTAACTTTAAGGAGAAGTTTTTGGAAGGCTAAGGTACTCATTCATCGAATATACCTTCCTATTCCATGATCTTGATGATGGAGGTTGTCGCGTTGCAGAGTGTGATAAATCAAACCAACATCCTAGAATCCACTTTCTGCAAGTGTAAGGGTCGTTGACAAGTAATAAAGATAAGTACTAGGGATTATTGTCTCCACAAGGACTAAAAAGTTACAAATAACATGTTTCGTGAGAGTATGATCATATAAAGTTGCAAGAAAATGACAAATAATCTAAATGTAATATTTTTTTGGTTTTTGCTTAACAAGCTAAATACAATAAAATAACCAACTAACCAAAATGAAAGATAATTAAAATGCTATATGAAAAGGAAAGGATGAGAGAGTTGTTTGAGTCTTGCTAGTAGTTCCATATGCCTCTAATTTAACGTTTTCATAAATAAGGTTGATTTGGTAGATTCTCATTAACTGGGATTCTAATATTTCTTCAACTCCCGTTAGGGTAGCTTAGAGAGTAAACCTAACACAATTAGGGGACTTGGTAAGGACACCCTAGGAAATGATAGGTGTAATAATTCTAACCCTATTGACTATCTAGCTAGGAAAACCCGCCAGGATCACTACCACACACTAGACGTCTATATGCTATATATGCAACTAAACCCCCCATCTGGGTGAAAGCTTTTCTATTAGAGCTACCAACTACTCGGCCAAAGTACGTATAGTGTTAATACAAACATATAGTCAATGGAATAATATAAATACCAATCTCAATTAAACATTAATCCCAAATTTAATATAACATCAAATAAACTAATCATAGATTCTTACATAAAGCAAGTCTCTGGAAATGAGGGTTAGTTCATAAATAAAAAGTAAAAACTACTGAAAACTAATGCAAGACTCATGTATAACACGATTAATTGGTCAAATCTTTTGAAAATATTCCTTTTTATTTGGATAGATATTGAAGTAAGTGATGCGTGAGAAGTGACAAATATCAATTTAGAGTTAAGATGAAAAAGTTCTGTCATTTGCTTCCACCGTAACTCGAACCTGGACAATACTACTTGTAAACGAGTTGGGAAATTTGTAACTCATTTAAGTGAGCCCATTTGACCCCAAAACGTTATTAGGTTAGTATATAAGCATATTAGAGCCTCTAGAATCAGTACGCAACATAAGAGAAGAAATATTTCAGCAGAGGGAGGAGCAAAGATGTTTGGAGAAGGAGAAGAAGAGGAGGGGGATTTCCACCCAAATCCACCATTCTCTTCCATTCCATATTCGATTTCCTTAATTCCAAAAAGAATCAATGTACGTCAAAAAATTTCCAGTAATCACTCTAACTTTCCTTAGGTGACTTTTAAGCCCATTTTACGCCTTGGCCTGGGTTTTATCTTGACTTTTTGACTTCTTCTCTTCATCTTGGAATCTTGTATTACCATGTACCTAAAAGCTACACACCTAGCACAGAATTAAGGCACAAAATCTCTACAAAATAGCAATATGACCAAAACAAGAGACAAAAATGCAATATTCAAATATTAGGGAAAATCCCTCACTTAGGCCCAATAAACTTCCAAACGAATGTATTTTGAGTGGATTAATCCATCACAAAAATAGAGACATCAAAGGTTTTCTTTGATCATTATGGAAATCATAGTAGGCTAATTAGTATTTGAATAACTAGACATTTAAAGAAAGGATTATCGTTGATATGCAATTATTTGATAAAACAATCATATTAAGTAATCATATTGTAATAACATAATACAACAATTCTAAGATAAAAGAGAAAAATATGGAACTAGGTAAAATGATTTTACTCATTTAGTGGCAAATAATGCATACCTCTTTCGTGAACTGAGAGGGGGTATATATGGCCATTTATGTCCCATTGCGCCACTTGACCAAAATTTTGTCATGACAAGTTTATTAAATGGATCGAATGTATGTCTTCCGAGGGATTTTGTGTATCCTATCCAATTATTCACAGGTTCCACTCTCGAGGGGTTGGATCATGCATATGTTGATAATCCTCGTCGAGCTCGTTCCTAAGCCTTTCTCCACTAATCCAAATCTTAGTATTAATGAAACTTTAAATGCGGTCCATCGGGTATTCCGGCCCTACCACAATTAAAAATAATTCTAAAAGTATCAAACATATATTCTAAACAGTGTAACTTTAATAAAAAATGAATTTAATTAACAACAAAGTAAATTTAGGGCCTTTATCACGAACATTGACATAAATTGAAAACAAATAACCCTGTTCATTTATAAATAGTTAGTTTACACATAGATTAAAGGTTAAAAAATCCTTAAAACATAGTTGTTTTTCCTTCTATATTTTGGTGTTTAAATTGGTTGGGGTGGTAGAAGGTTAATGGAGATGGTAGTTGTGAAGGTGTTATAAAGGATATGCGTATGAATAAAGAAGAAGAAGAAGAAGAAGAAGAAGAAGAAGAAGAAGAAGAAGAAGAAGAAGAAGAAGAAGAAGAAGAAGAAGAAGAAGAAGAAGAAGAAGAAGAAGAAGAAGAAGAAGAAGAAGGAGGATTGAATGACTTTGTTAGGGTTGAACCAAAAAAATCAACTTGATAGTTAACGTGTTTGACTAGCAGTCAATCTAATAAAAGGACTAAAATAAGAGACTATTTGTGATATTTATTCTTAATAAAACTAACCGAATATTAATATAAAAAAATGTAAATATCTCTTAACCTAAAAAATAACCATTAACCTAAATATCACACTCGCCGCCTCCATCTTTTTCTATCTCTTATGTCCTTTCCACATTCATTTTAACTTTCAGTGCTTTCTCATTGCACTAATATCACCGTAATCGTTTCTTTAATCCATCATATGTAATGTATATCATTTGCTCTCACAAAATCATACTCAATTTATTCAAGGATACGATCGTTGATCATGACATTTCAACAAAAGTAATGAATCAGGTACACCACACTACTGTATATTATTAAATGACATGTCAATTTAGTAAATTAGATTCATAATTTTATAGATTGGGGTTAAAATTTGAAAAGAAAAATTAAAATTCCCTGCTATCATCAGTTTTTTCTAGGTTGAATATAATTTTTTCTTCATAATTAAATATCATTTGATCCAACTACTGAAGATTGTTTACCCATAAAATTTAAGGGCTTATTTTTAAGTTTATGTGTAATTTTTTGAAATTAATTTGTTTTTCATCAAAACATAGTTCACTTTTACAAATTTAAATTCTTTTGCCAAAGGTTTAAATTCTACAAATATGTTTAATCTTTTTCATCTTTGATTAATTTTTTTTATTATATATATATTGTTACGGTAACATAAGAAATGAAAATTAATGAGTGAAAAATAATTCTAGTTTTGCTCTTCATTTTTATGTTTTTGATGTAATATTAATTTTTGTAAATTTAAATTTAATAATTAAATGCATAACATTTTATGATAATTCAGTGATTTTCTCTCTAGCTACTAATTGTATTTAGTCAAATTAATTAATTATTTGAATACAAGCATAAAGGAAAAAAATGTTTTACTATGTTTTTAATGATTGTTTAGCAATCTTAACACTTTCATCATTACTATTTGATTTCACGGATTGATTGATGTGTGTGTCTAAGTGTATGTATGGAGTGGCGGATCCTTGAAATTTCCGACAAGGGACAAATCGATTAACCAATAATAAGGTTTGGAGCATCATTATAAGAAGACTTAGGGTTATAACTTATGTATATAGTTTTTAGGGTCCGTTTGGAAGTGTTTATTTTAGAGTAAAAAACACTTTTAGAATAAAATTAATATATTTGAAAAAATTATTAAAAATAATTTTGAAATCTAAAATCACTTTAGATGTTTTTTAAGAAGCGCATATATGGTACTTCTCTTAAAAATATTTTTAAGAGTCTAAGAGCCCGTTTGGAATTGCTTATTTTAGAGTAAAAACGTGCTTTGAGAATAAAATTTATATTTTGAAAACATTATTACAAATAATTTTGAATTCTCGAATCACTTTAAGTTCTTTTTTATGAAACACATATTTGGTGCTTTTCCTTAAAGTGTTTTTCAGGGTCAAAATCGCTTTTAAAGATCTAGAAACACTTTTAAGTGCTTTGAAAAAAATCACTTCCAATTAGGCCATTAATATAGGCTAAAAAACATAAACAAAATTATACTCTGAGAAGGAGCTAATTTCTTCAAACTGGGAGCTTTTCCCTTTTTTTTTTTGATAAAGTCGCACTACTCCCCTTGCATCTACTCCTTTGGATGTGTTTTCCTCTAAATCAATGTAGTTATAAATTTGTAACTTAATAAATTTCAATGGTGTGATTTAGAGTGTGTATTTATGTAGCATGTTGTCATTGTAGTTGTAGTATTTTTAGGACTCGTGGAGAGGATTTAATGTACAACTTATTGTTTCCGTTATATTAGAAGTACTGTTTCAGTTGATAGAATGTAATGATTTTGAGGTTATATCCGTTTTAATTGTTGTAACAATTTCCCGTGTATATGTATTAACTTGTTTCATGTAGAACCTTTCTTTTTATATGATATTATGAAGTAGTTTGTGGCAACATAATATTTTCCTTTTTTAAGATAGAGAGTGACTTTTCTATGGAGATGAACTCATGCATTTTTTTTTGTAGTTTAAGCTGAGAAGTCTACAAGAAACCACATTGCTAGTGAAAACGAGCATGAGAGACTACAGGAGGTTGCTTATCAGTAAGTGCAGTGTGGAGCTTCTTTTGTTATTTATCCTGGGAAAGGGGAAGTTTGGGCTCTTTTTAAGGACTGAGATATTAAGTGGAGCTCAGACTCAGATGAACATAAAAAGTTTAAATACGAGATTGTAGAGATAGTGAAGGATTTTGTTGAGGACGGTGGAACTGAAGTTGCTTACTTAAATAAAGTTGAGGGGTTTCACTGCTTATTCGAGAGATCAAACAAGATGGCATAGACTAGATACTGATACCACCTAATGAACGGTTTTGAGATTTTCGCATGGAATTACTTCTTTTAAGATGTCCGACAATGAGAAATATGGTGGTCTTGAAGGGTATTTCAAACTTTATTATGCTTCTCTTCCTACCAAACCAAACAAGATTTGCTATCCTGTAAAGTTTAGAGAGAAGATTCGAAGCATATAAGAGCTCGAATTGGTTGCTCAAAAGGGTGTTAGTACTCCTTATGATTTTCTATTTTTATATAAACTTATTTTAAATTGTGGCCTAGCTTGTATATTGGATTTGCTAAAACTTGAACTAGTATTTTCTCGATCTAGATGTTATATACTTGTAATAGCCATTTGTAGTGAGAATGGAAATCTAGGGTTTAATTTTATAATCCGTTGATACTGTTACAAGTTATCAATACTCTAAATTTATTTTTGTGTAGAATTAGTACTACACCATAAAATTCCATAGGAAAATTCTTTCATTTGATGGTGTATATTTACTTATAAATGATATAAGACAGGTGATTTACAGTTAAACCTCTAAAAATGAATACTCTTGGGACCAAGGAAAAATATTCGTTTAGCGAGATTATTTATTTATCGTAAATGAATATATTATTTATTTATGGATAAATGCATTTTTATTTAGTATTTTTGCACATTTTTATATTCTCGTATGAATAATTACTTTACATATTGTAATGTGAAAATGTACCTATTAGGCAATAATTTCATTTCAAGGGATTTTATATAAATATAAATATAAATATATACATATATTAGAAATTGAAGATATTATATTAGTAATACATGAACCATATAATACATTTTTGTACTTAGTATGTACATTGTATTTGAGACTACGAATAAGACAGTATGTATGGAATATCTAGAGTCTTAGAAAATATATCTAACCTATACTAGAAACTATATATAAATCTTAAGTTTTGGTTTGGTAAGTAATTTATTCTACCATATCTTTCTTAACATTCAATTTGATGGCTTCCAATCAAAAGCCAAAGCCATCAAGAAAAACATCTTTGACTGACAAGATAAGGAGGGTTCATATGTGAGTATAAGAAGGAACATCCAACACTTACGCAAAAGGATATGCAAGCATGGTGAAGGAAAAGTTTGTCTGTATTATAGCCAAACTACAATATCAAACACACACACACACACACACACACACACACACACACACACACACACACACATATATATATATATATATATATATATATATATATATATATATATATATATATATATATATATATATATATATATCTAATGAATTATGATAGTTATTCATTTATATTTACATAGGGTCTTTAAGGATTTCAAGAAAAAAAATTCATTAATGCATTTAGCGAGGTTATTCATTTAGCCCCTTAGCCCAATTCGGGACTAGAGAAAATTATTTATTTGTCGAGGTTACTCATTTATTAAATATTCATTTATCAAGATTTAAGTGTATTAAGTTAGTAAAAAGTCGAATACGTTTGTAAGTCATCTTATCCAACCACAAAATAATGATTATCTTTATAAATCAATATATAATTCTTCCTAAATACGATATAAATTATTTTGATGGAAAACTAATTCACATTTTAAAAGATATTATAATGATTGGTCTGAAACTAAAAACTGATTCATTAAATTAATTGTCATCTATGTTATAAGCCGTTGGAAGGAAAAGTATAATATATATAGGATGAATGCCATCAACGTCCTTTTATCTTTCACGCATATGTTGCTGGCCATTCTTGTGTATTTAATTGACTTTACATGTGTATTATTTTTTAATATTTGTAACACAGTTAGTTTCTTTTTAGAATATTAGTTAGATAATAAAGAGTCAATGCCACGTCATGCCAAGCGTATTGACATATTAACTTTTTTTTTGTTTTTCAAATGGTAGCTTGGCCTTTTGTCTCTATTATACTACATTACTTACCCTTATCAAATAAATTATTAAAAAACAAACTCAAACCCTTACTCTAACATAATTAAAACACTACTCAAACGAAATCAAAGCGAAACAAACTATTACCTAAACTTAACTGAATCCTGCATTTTGTTGAAGAATGGCGAAGAATAAAAAGCATGATGTTGTTGAAAGTGAGTCTAGTCGTAATATCTAGGGGTTCTTAGTTACGGATTAACAAGGATTTGGTTTAGTTGTATGAAATATTAAGGAAGTGTAATTACTGGTTTAATTATGTGTAAAATATTAGTTGATGCATCCTTGTTGTAGTAATGAAGGGTATCAATGGTTAATTTGTGTTTGATAGGTTGAATGAAGTTTGTATATTTTGTTTTTTTTTGGTTGGGTAAACGATTTTATTAAAGTATAGGAGAAACTGTACAATGTATAAATATTACATCCTGGACTCGAAAGCTTAAGATAGTCACTATCTATTTGCTAGTCTAGTCTCATTAAGATACATACGAAATTCCACAATCATCCTTGAAGGCATGATGGGGTACATAGCAAATAAAATAGAAAAACACACACATAATTATTATCTTTTTATAATTATTTATTTATAGGATTACTCTGCTTTCTTATTTTATTAGATATACGTATTTCTTTCATTTGATTATATAATTTAGGGGAATTAGCTTTATAAGGCCCAAGCCATATAACACTTTGTATTTTAAGTCCCAAAACCAACTATCCCATTACTACTCTAACCAGACCAAACAAAAGGCTAAAATGCCCCCAAACCTTATCCCCATAGTGAAACACTCAAATCCCACCCCCCAAACCCTAATAGGATCAGAATCCCCCCACCCCATTTTTTCTGTATCTCACTCTTCTCTCTCTCTCTCAATCCATTCTCTCCCACCTTCCTCACCATGCCGATCTGCAACACCAACCCGACCCAACCCCACCTCCATCTTTATCACCGAACCACTACCGCCCACCCCCACCCCACCTAACAACTCACCTCCATCACCATCACCTTCCCACCTTCTAACCACCAACAACACCACCACCACCTCAGCCTTCACCACCACCCCCCAACCCACCTTCCCACTGACGAGCTGCACCATCACCCTTTCCTCCGTCATCACCCTTCCACTGCTGATATGCTTCGACAGCCACCATAAGGAAGGTCGGATCTCACAAGCTCTCAACCCTCGAGCCTTCCAGATCTACGCCACCATCACCGTTCAACAAGCACCAGATCTACGCCACCATCACCGCCGCTGGAAACCACTGTAAACCGCCGCTGTGACGTAGGATCAACACCACCACCATCTTCCCCGTTTTTCAGATCTGCTCCAGCGCCGCTAGCATCGCTGCTCTCCTGCACCCCACCACCGATGCTGCTCTCCTGACGTAGGTCTGCCTCTGGCTTGCGACACCAGATGGGGCCAGCCCGTGCTCGAAACCGCCACCACGCCACCGCCATCAACAGACTCCTGAAACTCCTCGCAGCACCACTCACGACGAAAAGCCAAAACGCGATGCAGAGTAAAAAAAAATTTAAATGGGCCAGCCCCATGTTGTGTAACGGGTCATTAGGAAAAAAATGTATTAGGTCCAGCTCATTGTCTATGTTTTGTTATTAATGGGGCTGGCCCAATGTGGAGTTTAAGTTGGTGTATTTTTTTTTATATAGGTCCAGCCCCAAATCTAAGTTTTGGTCTTAATGGGGCTGGCCCAACTTTGTATTTTAGGTATCTGGATAACTTTTTGTATATTATGGGTACAACTCATTTAGAAAAATGAAAAATGTTTGTGTTTCCTTATTGTTTTTCTTTATTATGGGGCCAGCCCGTGTATTGTTGATAGATTCACACAATAAAAAATAAGCCTAACAAAAATGTAAAATAAGATGTTGGGTACAGCCTCAAAAAGAATTTGAAGATATTGGACTTAATAAAAGATACTAAAAATGAATTGAAAAAAAATATATTGAATCTAGACCCATCATGTTATAATGTAGTGGTACAGCCCCATAACGAAGAGGGGTAAAACGGGAAAGTTCCAAACCAGCTAGTTAGAAATAGGCCTTAAAAAAGTTATCCCAACCAGGACTTAAAATACAAAGTTTTTGTTTTTTGGGCCTCAAATTACAGTTTCCTCTATAATTTAATCTAATTTTTACAGTTTTAATATTAAGTATATAATTTATTTGAATAACTAAACTGAGAATACGGTAGAAGAGGTGACACCTCACTATAAAAAGTGAGGTAGCGCCCATTAGTATAAAAAGAAAAAAAACATAACAGAATTACACTTTCACTTCTTATTTCTCCCAGATTTCCCATCTCTCCCGAAACACATACTCCACGCTAGAGCTTGCAGTGGGATTAATTGCAGCCATTGTACATTCTTCTCCCCCACCCCCCCCCCCCCCCCCCCACAGCTTTGTTCTTATCTTTTTTTCCCATCATTTAATATTTCAACCATAATTCTATATAATGTATAAGTTATGTTTGAAATTGTTGAACCATATTACTGAAAAAGACATCAATTCAACCATCTAATAGAGAAACATCTCAAAAGAAACAATCTTTTAGAGAAATTGTCAAGAGCTTGTAAAACTAACATTAATTGCGTCATTGGTACCTGATATTTTTGGTGTTTGCCTTATTTTCTGAGATAGGTTTTATATGGGGAATGTAAAGTTGTAAGTCTTTCATGTTGAAAAACCATTATATCCACACTTGATTGATTTATTGGATTTGTGTGTATTAAGTCCTACACTTGATCAATACTAATCGCCTTTTGTTTTAGTTATGTAACTTTATCTCGGTGATATAGTTGTATAGCTTCGGAAATGATCAATTAATTTTTTTTTCAGGGATAAAATGTTAACACTTAAATTTATAAAATGAATTGAAGAAACGGGTTGTTGTGCTGATATTTTTCATGGACAATCTCAGTTGAGGGTGCAGAGTCTGTCTTTGAAGAGATGGAGCAACACTTTTACGATTACGTTAACTTTTGATATGTATATATATATATATATATATATATATGTGTGTGTGTGTGTGTGTGTGTGTGTTTACTCATGTTTTGTGCATTTTGAATTGTGCAGTACTAAAGTTAAAGCTCTTTAACCCTTAATAATGTGGATTCCAAAGTTTGTCCTTTATTATCCAGTAACTAGAGATTAGGAAAGAAAATTAGTTAGGTAACCCTCGGGTTTTTATTTGAATTTAATTGTTTTGTAGATTGGTAATTAGAAGTTCGAATACAAAGTGATTATTATATGTTAGAAGCATGGGGCTGAATTCTGTAGAGATATAACAAAAAATGTTAGTTTGGGGTAATCAAATTTTAGTAGATTATTATTGTTTTTTATTAATGGTTACAGCTCCGGCCTCCGGGAATAAGTGTCCGTCCAGGCAATTGGATATCAAATGTGATAAACAAACTATTAATGGGATATCATCTTGTCTTGAGAGATTATTTGAATTGAAATTGTGGACCTTCAAATTTTATTTGCATTGAACCTTTATCTTTTACTCGTGGATGATAGTAAATTTATTAGAGATGTGCATTAATTAATATTAGTGGTACTTCTTATTCTGTCTATTTTTATTTGTCTATCTTTTTGGTGCACAAATATTTGAAAAAACCAATAATCTTATTATTTTTATAATTATCCTTAATTAATATACATGAGATTATTTATTACAATACGTTTCTATTATTTAGTTAGAAATAATATTAAAAATATAAAGAAAAGTATTTTGATATTAAAAAAAGAATAAATAATATTTGTTATTTTTGAGAGATATTAGTTTAAAAGGTCCACAAACCTAATAACCCACCTTATAGAGTATAACGTGATATTTCTCTCTTAAAAGGTCCAGGTTTATAGTATGTATACCAGCCATACCCCATCTTATCTGATTTATACCATATTTATCGCTATGTAACGAATTTCATATATGTAGCGTACTTAATAGATTCTATAATGATAGCATGTTATTATGGAAACTTTGTTACCCGCATACACGCTCAAAGATATTAACACCAGCAGATACATCACCATTTTGCAGTAAATATTACAACACAATTTGATTAGAAGGTATCTATTCAATCTAATAAGCTGTTTTTTATTTTAAATAGTGATAAAAACAACGTTTGATATACATATAGATCAATATTTGTGTTTAGGAGAATGTTATATGCTTCATTTTCGTTAGACTGGGATGATAATCATATATTAACAGTTAAAGACATATCATATTAGGATTTGAGGTAGTGTTGTTGCGTTATTGTTTTTCATTACATTTCACTGTTCAAACCAATAAATGAGATGTTTTTTCATGAATCACCATAATACGTATTCAACACACAACAATTCTAATTATTTTCAGAACAAATCTAATTTGTTGGTCATTATTCCTTAAGATCATTAATTGTATATGCATCTTTTTAATTTTTATTCTTATATGTATTAGATATGTCATCGAATGTACTAGTCGTTTTCCGTTTCATGAAGGAGAAAGCTTTGAAGTTATTCCGATTGTTTGACTCATATGAATCGATTAAGACTTCTGTGAAAGAAACATGGTCAACATTGGTTGGTAAGTCAGTTGAATTGTTCTATTCAGTTGTTGAGCACCAGAAGTGCAAGTGCAAATTTGGCGATGAAGACGACTTCAGGACGATTGTATGGTTGCTAGATCATAGCCTCTTATTTCATAACTCATTTCATTTCGTCTATTTTATCCTGTAATAAGTGAATGCTAGTGCACCACACCCTCTTTTATCTAGTATCACAAGATACAATTTGATATGGTTTTGCATTTCTCAATAACAATGTATTTTTTTAATTAGTAATCAACTTTATCTACCCTTATTTTGTTACATTTTGTTATTATACAAACTAACATTTTAAACTGTCACACCATCAGAATAACACGCATAACCCAACTACTTGTTTCTGCTATTTCAGGTTGACACACAACCCAATGTTTTTAATATCCACACCACCAAAATTGCAAACATTACCCGCCACCGCCACCGCCACTATTTATTACTATACGAACAACAATCTACACCATTGATTCTAACTAACACACCACCTAAATTACACTAACACACCGACTATAATGTTTCTCACACAACATAACAAAAATTGCAACTCACCATTAAACACACTCAACCCGACATTTTTACACGTATCCACCACCATTTATATCACAAATACAAATGTATTCCGACATTTCAGTTTTATACAGATACGATTTTAAAGAACAACATGATATGACACCTAATAGAAGTTAAGTTATAATAACCAAAAATCAATCATGATCTTTTTTTTAGTCGAATAAAATCAATCATATGATTTTTTGCATGAAATCAGGAAATTTTAGTTTGGTATGTCAATAGTTATTAATTGGTAAAAAAAGATAATTCAGATTTATATGTGGATTAGACCTAATAGACAACGGTTAATAGTCTATAGATTTTATCAGTCAATTATCCTAATTTTTAATAGTTTTTGTTGGCACAGCTAACCGTTTTAATAGGTTAGATTACTATAAAGAGTACAATTTTATTTTCTAGGTTAATACAAACAATTACTTAATAAAAAAGATTCTGATTTTCCATCTTTGGCTACCGTGACTAATAAGAAAGTTATGATAACTTATATTCTCGATCTTTTATCAATTAAATATACCCTGGGACACTCTCCCTCTCGTCTCTCGTGTTTACATCTTGTTTCCAAATTCTTGTGTTAGACACGGAATATAACAAGTTGCGATTTTTTATATTTAGCTATAAAAGTGACCTTTTCTTCACCTTATGATGGGGACACAATATCAAGTAACAATCTTGCACTTTATAATTATAAAAGTGCAATTAAATGACAACTTTTCAAGTTTAGCGCAAACAAGGAACGTGGGTGACAGTAGCCGGTCACGTTGGAATCTGGCCGTTTTGACATATTCGAGGTCCCCACGATGTTTCGTATAGTTCAGTTCCAAGGATATATGGTTTGTTGAAAGTGTCCAAACCATGGGACTTAAAACTAAAAACACTTCAATCAAGTGTAAACAGCTATCTCGACATTATTTTCTTATGAAAGGAAAGCTATTGATTTTTGTTTATAACACCATGAACCATGTTTCATAATTGAATTGCACGCATTTTGGTTCGGGTTTTGAAGGGCGGAAGAGATAGAAATCGGATCCTTACCTTAGAATATAGTTTGGCTCGCTCGAATTGCAAAAACTAATGAAGAGCCATTATAAACTCTGGGGTAGGTCAAATGGAAAAAAAATCAATGATCAGAAGTGAGAATTAAGAGATACATCATATCTATTGGAAAATAAATATATATACGAATTAAATAACAAAAAAATGAACACCATGAAAGAAAAGATCAACTAAAAAAATAACATAAAAAAACCCAATACAACTCATAGATCTTCCAAATAATTTGTCATTTTATCATTGAATTGAAATGAATGAAAAAAAAAACCTAGAGTTGTAGTAAATACTTCTATAATGATCTAATAAGATTATATTTACTATTGGTTTTAACCTCAATGTCATGTTTTATCTATCTATTTTAAAATTTAATAATAAAAAGTTGTCAACAAACATAGAGCAAAACAAAAGATAAATTATGACAAGATTTACAACCACAAAATTAGGCCTAAAGCAATATGGTTTTATCAGACCCATCTTGAACCCGTAGAATAAAAATTAGATATGCAACCTAGTTTATATAACTTCTCGAGTCGAGACGAGCTGAATTTAAATCATAACGAGTTCAGTATTAGATGTGGAAACTTGTTTATATAATTTCAAAAACGAGATTTTTTTAGTCGAACTTAAGTTTACGAACAATTTGTTTCAATAAAAGTTTTAAAAAATAAACAATTTAAGTTAATATTAAAATCATTAATCTAAAAATCAAGAATATAAATGAATAATTAACAAACGAATTCAAACAAACTCGTTTTATAATCGAGTTCAAATTGGAGCTTGAGTTTGTTTATAAATGAACGATTTCGAATAAGTTTTTTCTTGAGTCGATTTCGAGGTGCTCGCAAACATTTTGTCATTTACATCCATACGCTACATCATTAGTGATATAAATTTTGGAAGTATGTATCAGATTTAAAGAAAAAGTTGTTTTTTTGGGCCTCTAAGTGTAGTCCACAATTCCTCGAATAGTTCTCACTCCAACTTTGTTTTTGATCCCACATTAATCCTGAGTCTTTTTTAATAATATACCTGAATATAAAAGTAATGGTAAAAACATACCAAAAACAAAAGTAACCCAGTTACCGAAATGCTTCATTTCGGATACTGGGTATCCGAAACGGTTTATTAATTAACATAATCCCTTAATTAGCCTAGCGGAAAGGGCATTGCGTTTTCTTGTAAGAGATCTCGAGTTCAAAACCCCAGGTTCCCAATTCACAAGTTTTTTTACCTAGATGTAGCTAAAAATTTCACCCCTAATCCATCAATTTTAATTTTTCTAAAATCTAATCTATCCTTTATTCTAGTTTATTTATTTATATATATATATATATATATATATATATATATATATATATATATATATATATATATAAATCTTTAGTAGCTAATTATAAATTACATATCATTATTTTAAATTATTTATTAATGAATATTTTCATAATAATAATAATTAATAATTAATTTAAAATTAATTTTAAGTTTACTAATAATAAATTAATTTTTTTGCACTTTATAATTCAACAAACTTATTAATAAATTTATTTTTTTCAAAGATAAAGTAATAAATTTTAATATTATCAAAAAAATTATCTTAAAAAAATTATAAATAATTGATAGAAATAATTATAATTATCATTTAAATATTAAAAATAATTTATATTATTCTTTAAGATATATAAATTATAAATAATGAAATTTATAAAAATTTAGAAAAATGATTAATTAAAATTAAAATAGAAAAAGTATTAAAATAAAATTAAAATATAATAATTATTATTCTTTTTTTGTCACAAAATTATTATTCATTAATATATTAGAGTTTAATTGACCAATGTATAAGGGCCGGCCCGAAAGTCTTGGGTACCTAAGGCGAGATAAAAAAATTGGACATTTTACGGTTTAATAAAAATATCAATAGATCATGTATAAAATAATAAATATAACAAATCATATATAAAATAATAAATATAATTAAGTATATATAAAAAAAAACCAATCTTAGGGGTGACTAATATGAAAGCCCTAAACTCAAAAAAAGTAAATTTGGGGTTTCAAACTTGAGATCTCTTACAAGAAAACGCAGTGCCCCTTACCGCTAGGCTAACTAAGGGATTATGTTAGTTAATAAACCGTTTCGGATACCAAGTATCCGAAATAAAGCATTTCGGTAACTGGGTTACCGAAATGGTATACTTTTGCAATTACTTTTGTTTTTGGTATGTTTTTACCATTACTTTTATATTCTGGTATATTATTAAAAAAAAATCCATTAATCCTTCACCCAAATTCTGTATGGTAAAATTGACATATCAAGCATTATCAAGGGTAGAATGATTCTTCTTAAGTGGAGTACTTGTCACGTCATTATTAACTAATTCAAGTTTAAGCACCATTCAAGAAATTGGCTATACTTGAATGGTTAAATGTGTAAGAATTTGAAGGATGAAGGTGAAATTTATTTTCTTAACCGATTCAAAATGAATCTAAGTTAAAAAAAAAGAAGAAGGAATTTTCCATAATATAAACAAAGATATTTAACATTAAAACACACGCAACCAATGCACCTCACTCTTACCCAATAGAATAAATACAACTAATAGCACCATATTCTCGTCTTCTCCGCCTCCTCACAAATTCACATACCAACTCACCTGAAAAATGACGACGTACGGTACAATCCCTACGTCATCATCCCCTGGTACCACTAACCTCGAGTACGTCTCTCGCGCTAAAGAGCGTTTGAAAGCCGGCTTAGGAACTCGACGACCATGGAAAGATATGTTCAACTTACACTGCTTCAGCCTACCAAAAAACCTCTCCGACGCCGTTTCACGTATCAAAGACAACGTCGGCTTTTTTCTCATGAACTACGCGATAATAGCACTCATAATCCTCTTCTTAAGTCTGTTATGGCATCCGATCTCGTTAATCGTGTTCATCTTCATGATGACGGCCTGGATTTTCTTGTACTTTCTACGCGATGAGCCTCTAATAATCATTGGCCGTACAATTAACGATCGTGTGGTGCTTATTGTTTTAGCTGTTGTCACCGTTGTTCTGCTCTTACTGACCGGAGCAACCGTGAATATTCTAATTGCGGTGGCTGTTGATGTAGTGCTGGTTTTGCTTCACGCCGTGTTTAGGAAGAACGATGACTTGTATTTGGATGAAGAAGCTGCCGGATTCTTAAGCGCCGCCGCGACTGTTCGTGTACCACCGTCCAGGGGATAGTTTTTGTACTGATTTTTCGATTGTGACAACGTTGTGTGAACTTGATATTCTCTTTGTATGTATCTGATTGTTTGTATCATTACTTCTTAAAATTGAGTTGACTTTTTCTTTTGCTTAGTTTGAATTTTTTCCGTCTTAGCTAATTTTTTCCGTATATTGATTATTGTGAAATTGATTTAAAGTTTCGATTGATAAAAGAGGGATCGTGATTGTAGAGTTTTGGTACCATACTTGATTTTAATTATGCTGATTTTTCTATTCATTTGCTCATGTATTAGTCTTCTGCATCTAATGTATTAGAGTCTTCTGCATCACATAAGTAACCTTAAACATCTAATGAAGTTTTATTTGCTTATGAATTTGATTATATTAGTACATTTGATGTGATTATGGAAGATTTTTTTAGATAATCTGTTCAGTTTTACGGCCGATAGTATTTAAGAATTTTTAGTTGTGTTATTAGAAGCTATGTTTCTCTGTGTTGTGTTGAAAGAACTTTGACAAACATAACAGCCAGTGTTGAAGGCAAAACAAAGATTATCTGTCACACAAAAAAATTATGCCAAGGAGAATCACTCATTGACATATAATCCCATTTACAACAGGTTTCCAACTAAGATTGTCCATGGGGAAAATGTAATGCATAAGGGATAAAAAATGTCAACTAAATCGGTAATTGATATATAAGATACAGTTTCATTATTTTTTCCCGGATTACAAATTATTAAACAGATGAACCACAAATCGAAAAGAAATCAAAATATTATTTATTAATTACAATAATGTTTAATAAACTTACAATAATTGAATACAGGTACTATATTATTTTAGAGATTAGACTATAGAAAAAACATGGAAAGAAGGTTTTTTTTTCTTTCTTGGCTGATGCGTTGAATGAAGTGCCAAGAGATCCATTTATATAGTGGTAAGAAAAGGATACTTATTATTTATTAACGCAAAGTATATAATTAATTTTCTCAAAATGATAACAAACCGATCAAACTTACAATCCAGGAAGGGAATCATGAAGTTTTGTCGGGCAGATTAAACTTCGATTTGATTGATTATCTCAAAATGGTAACATACACATCAAACTTGCAATTGAGAAAGAAATCCTGAGATTGTATTTGACAGATTCTTCGATTTGGTTGACTTTCTCGAAATAATAACGGACACATCAAACTTATAATTTGAACAGAAAAATCTAGAATTGTGTTTGAGGAACCAATTTTTTATTTAATTGTCTTTCTTGATCTTATGTGTATGACATTTTTCAACCGTTATAATAAACACTTTGTACTAAATAAATATAATATATGATTTGTATTAGTACATTTGAGGCCTAAATCTTACCGTAAACTTTACTAATCTCATTTTCAAGGAGGTTAACATTGTTTATGGTTTTGAATTTTGAATTTTGAATTTTTTTTTATTAATCTAACTTTTTTAAGATTAATAACTATCAATATTCATATTTGGATAATTTAATCTTTTGGCGCCTTCAAAAATTCCTAAATCAAAGAAGATTCATGCTTTATTTTAGATCAAAGATGAAGTGGTCGCTTAAGGAGTGATTACTTATTCGCTTTATAGTTTTTATCTTTTTCTTTTTGTAAGTGGGTGGTTCAGGCCAATTTGCACGCACCACGACTAATCCCACAAGAATATGCAAGCCTTCTCATACATATTTCTATGTAAACCAGAACTAGGACCTCTCCTTTAGCGAGGTTCTTGCCAATCAAGCTAACCCAACTGGTTTTGTCACACATCTTTGGTTACTAGTAGAGATGTAGAATCAATATCACACACTAATTCGAAAAGGTTTGTCCGCGGCACCAAATCAAAATGATTGAATATATAAGGTCATAAGGTTTTCTAAATATACCTTACTAACCTTTCTTTTGTCGAAATGATTGAATATACAGGGTAATAAAATTTTCTAAAAATACCTTACTAAGATTTTCTTTCTAATCCCTCCTAATACAAACAACAGAATGAATTATAAACCAGTTGAGGTAGATTAACTGTCCAGTTTTGATATTTCTTCAGCCCTTAAAGGGGGTAAAACAAGAGGTACAGGGTTTGAATCCCCTCCCTGAACTAATAGTTCTGATTAAGTGGGAATATACATGAGTAGGCGTGTATATTTTCTATGAGAATAGTCGTGGTGCGCGAAGGCTGGCCCAGACACCTATATATCCAAAAAAAGAAAAGAATGAATTATAACCCTAAAGGGGGTAAAGAAAGAGGTACATGGTTCACATCCCCTTCCGGAACATGGGTAACCTAGTTCTGATTGGCCCGGACACCCATATATATATAAAAAAAAATGAAGTATAAGTATCCATTAATTTCCAATCACAAAAAATAAAAACAAAAGAATGAGCCAAAATACTTACAATCTAACTTAATAATCGCAGAAAAATAGGGTAATATAACAAATACCCCCCTATGGTTTGACAAAGGGTCAAGAAACCTCCTATGGTTTTAAAAGCGACAAATACCCCCTATGGTTTTCTAACTCGTTTCAACTCACTCCTTGTATAAAATGTTACACTATAATTTTTAGCAACTGGATACAACTCATGTCATAAAATATAGTGTAATGTTTAATAGATGAGTGAGTTGTCACGAGTTAGGAAACCATAAGAGAATATTTGTCCATTTTAGAACCTTAGAGGGGTTTTTGACCCTTTGTCAAACCATAGGGGGTTATTTGGTATTTTACCCCAAAAATATATAATACAAATTTAAAAGTTAAATTAATAAGAGAAAATGACACTTAGGGTCTTGACCACACCCCCCTCTTCGAGTTAGCACCCCCACTTAGAGCCTCTTCTTACTAAAGACCTCAGGAACTTTTTAACACACGAAACCCAAAACCCCAATTACGTTACTACCCTCTTTTGTTTTTTCTATACCTATATATACTAATTATTTCCATTTCTAATTTCATTCACGTTCTAAATTCAATACCTCACCTCACTGCTTCTCTCTCCTCTCTCCTCTCAACAACCACCGACACCACCTAAATGGCCACCACCACCACCGCCGAGCACTCCTTCTTCTGCTTGAAGCTCCGTCGAGCACTCCTTCACCATAACACTCCACGAATCTCGCCGAGGAGAGAGCAAGGAGATCGAAGCTGCCATGGACCTTAACAGCTGCAGATCTGCAGATCGAAGGAGATCGAAGCCTTTCAAGCTTCCATTCCTCTTCTCCGGCGAACAGGTCTGCTATGGCTGCGCGATGGTGGTCCATTCCTCTTCTCCGACGAACAGGTCTGATATGGCTGCGCTATGGCTGCGCGATGGTGGTTCGAGCTTCCATTACTGTAGAAGAAGGGAGCTTCGGTGGTGGTATTCCAGCAGTTTCACGCCGGTGGTGATGCTCCAGCAGTTTCACGCCGTTGGTGGTGCTCAAGCAGTTTCACGAACGGGATAGAAGGCTGCAAACGGGTGGTGGTTGTGGTGTTCTCGGTGGTGAAGAAGGTGTGGTGAAGAAGGTGTTATGGTGGTGGCTTCGCCGGAGCAGCAGGAGCGGACTCAACTCTTTTTCTTTTTTTTCTTTCTTTTTTTACTCGCGTACTGTGTACGCTTTTAGTTTATTTTTTTTTCTTTTTTCAGATCTGGTTTGACCAGATCTGGTCAACCTTGTAATTAGTTTAGTTTTTTTTTATTTATCTATTGTAAATGGTTTAAATTTTGAATAGAAATGTTATTAAATAGATACACATGATTTATATAGAGTATTTATTCAATTTCAAAGAGTACTCTTAATATTTTATAGAGTACTCTCTCTATTTCATAGAGTACTCCGACTATTTTTATAGAGTATTCTTTAAATTGTTGGAGTATTCTTTTAATTCTCGGAGTACTCAACAAATTGTCGGAGTACTCAGCAAATTTAGAGAGTCCTCTCAGTTTTTCCGATACTCTATGTTTTTTCCGGTGACTGGTGGCCTGTGGTCCATGGTCGGAGATCGGTGGTCGGAGATCGGTGGTCGGAGATCGGTGGTCGGTGGTCGGTGGTCGGAGGTCGGCGGTAGGTGGTGGGAAGTTGGAGGTAGGTGGGTAGTGGTAGGTAGAGGAGAGAGAAACAGTGACATCACACTTTTTTGTCTTTTAGTGATAGTAAGGGTAGGAAAGACTATTGTAAAAAATGAGGTCCCTAAGAATAACAACTATCAAGACACTACTCTATAGAGAAGAAATAGTGTTTCTAAGACCCTATATATAATTCACCCAATTAATAAAAAGAAACTACATTGCAAGTTAAACTATAACTAATTTAAAAAATGTGAAAATTCCATTTTTAGGCCATTATATATGCCTTAAAAACATTTTTAGGCTATTATTTATGGTTTAAAAATATTTTTAGGCCAAACGTTTCAAAAGTCACATTTTTAAGCTAAACGTATTCAAAATACCAATTTTTAGGCCATTTCACTAATTTTATGAGATATTTTATTGATTCTATGGACAATTTAGGCATTTTAAATAAACTACATGTCTACTTGGCCGCATCACAAACTAAGAACTCTATTGAAAGTGTCTAAATTGTCCTTTTACACAGAGTTAGACAGGTTTAAGGGTATTAAAAGGTGATGATACTTTGTTTAAAATGACAGTTATGATTTGTGTTATCTGACTAACAAAGATATAGTTGTTTTGGGGGTTAATTATTTTGTAAGGCCTATGGCCAGTTGGGTTTCTTTTTTAAAGCCCAACCTGTAACTAGTAGTTACATGAGTAACTAAAGAAGCTGAAAATACCAAAACACCCCCACTCCTTTATACCCATATAGAAAACAGCAAAAACCAAAATCCTCTCCCTATTAAGAACCTATTAAGAAGCTGGACAAACCCAGAAACCCCACTCTGTGTCTTCTCTCTCTCTCGTACAAACCAAAAACCACCCCCTCACCACTGTACCCTTCCCACCCACCTTCTCCTTCTCACATCCATTAACCACCAACAACACCACCACCAACAGCTCTTGATTCGCTACCACCACCACCTGCTCCTCTCTCTCTCTCTCTCTGCCCCACCCCCAAACCATTCACTACCTGCACCTGATTCGCGTGTTGCAGAAGAAGATCTTCAGCCACGAACCACCTCACCATGGAAGACCCCTCGCGTCACTGGATCTGCAGAGACGAGTCATCCCCACCAACCCATCGAGCAGCGCCGCCGTGAAGCCACCACTGCTGCCCATCGAAGCCTCCACCGTGCTCAAGATCTGCAGAAAACGTAGCTTCATTCCAAGATCTGCCGTCGAAATGGTTCCTCCGCTGCTCCACCGTGTCGCCGGGACCATCAAGATCTCGAACAGAAACCACCAGACACCACCATCCCCTCTTCACTGTCACGCACAGAGCCCACCCCACCACCAGATCCAACTTCGCTGCAGTCCCTTCTCCAACACCGTTCAATAACACGTTGCTGATTTACCATATCAGCGCTGTTCAGCACCAAGAAGACGAAGCCATCTCGATCTGTTTTTTTTTTTTTTTATGAACTGTGTAAAATGGGTCCAGCCCGGGGTGAAATTGGCAGATGGGCCAGCCCCATATACAGTAGTTGTGGTATTGGGTCCAGCCCCATATAGTTTTTGTATGTAATGGGGCTGGCCCATCACATAGTTTTTGATTTACTTCATGATTGGTCCAGCCTAAACTTATACTTTTGAATTTTTGAGTTTCTTTGTTATTGGGCCAGCCCTAAGTTTTATTTTTGTGCAATGGAAACAGTTTTATTGTGTTATTGTGTTTGTGCATTATGGGTACGGCCCTCTCTTGTGTTGGTTCATTATGGGTACGGGCCTCTGTTGTGTTTGTTTATTATGGGTACAGCCCTACGCGATTTTTGTTCATTATAGGTACGGCTCTTTGCGGTTTTTGTTCATTATGGACTGTAAAAATAGGTCATGGGTACAGCCCAAAAACAGAAAAATTGTAATATCTAAGTTTGAAGCCCAACAACCAGAAAAAAGGTCCGTACCCATTACGATTTTAATTATGAATATAGTCGTGGATCCGTACCTACGGGTCTGTACCACCGAAGAAGAAAATGTTGTTGAGCTGACTAGGGGTAAAATCGTCATCCAACCAAACCAGAAAATTGGTTTTTGGCTTTTATTAAAACTATTTTTTAGTTAGGACTTAAAACATAAAGTTGCCAAAAATTTGGCCTTCAAAAGTAATTTCCTCTTGTTTTGGGGATAGTTAATTTGTAAAACGTGGGTTGACAAAAAAAATTGTAAAATATGGGTGTTTTGGAATTTTCTTTTGTGTATGGATGACTTAAATAATGTTTGTAGACATGGTTTTGATGTAATAAAACTTATTTTCTGAAAAATAAAATAGATCAAGTACTCAAGGGTTGTTTAGACTAATAAATTGGGTTAGACAATATATTAATTTAATTAATGGGTCCATTAATCAATTGAGCCATGTTTATTTTCGTCCTTTTGCGTGTAACGTGTTGTAAAGCATTTCTATTTGTTGTCTAAAATTGTAAACCATTAGTCTATAAACAACCAATACTAATTTTCCAACTCTTCATCAGAATTCATATAATCCACAACTCAATTCCCCAATTCATACTACCTCACCGGAAAATGACTATGTACGGCACAATTCCGACGTCATCTCCTTCTACAGTCGCAAACGTTGATCACATCTCCGGCGTTGAAGACCGCTTAAAATCCATCTTAGGTACACAACGACCATGGCCACAAATGTTCGACTACCACTCTTTCAACCTTCCGATAAATCTCTCCGACGCCGTTTCACGTATTAAATTAAACCTTGACTATTTTCGCATGAATCACTTCATAGTAGTGATTATACTCCTCTTCTTAAGCCTGTTATGGCATCCGATGTCGTTAGTTATCTTCATTTCCATGGCCGCCGCGTGGTATTACATCTACATTTCTCGTAATCAACCCTTGATGATTCTCGGCCGTCCGATTACCGATTCCACGGTTTCGATTTCTTTAGCTGTGGCTACTGTTGGTTTGCTATGGTTGACCGGCGCGTTAAGTGATATTTCGAGTGGTTTGTCCTTTGGTGTGTTAATTGTTTTGCTTCACTCAGTTTTTAGGAAGATTGATGATTTGTATTTGGATGAAGAGGCGGCTGGTTTATTGAACGCCACCACTAATCTCCGTGCTCCACCACCAAGGGTTTCTCCTTAGTCTTTGATTGTGTATGTATAATGTATTTTACTGTTTGTATCAATATTGCTAGAAATTGAAGCTTTTCTTGTGATCATCGATGTGATGATATTTGAGAGATATATGAGATGTAATTAAATCCATACCACAATTTTGCTCAATTTTTACTGTTTGTATCTGAAAATTGAAGCTTTTCTTGTGCATTCTATTTATCTATTAACCTTGCTATGTGTTTAAGTTAAAGCTTTGCAGTTCAATGGGTTTAACTCTGAGTTTAAATTCTGAGTAGTATTCATCCTCCTATTCAGTAATACTGTAATTTAGTTGAAAAATAGCGTAATGTTTATATTCATTACAATATGTTGAAAAATAACTAAGAAAAGATGAGGTATGTGGTATATAAGTGTCCAAGAAAATAAACAAAACACAGAGTAAGAGCATTTGTGTATATAGAGAGTAGTATCGAGCTCCCCAAAAGGCATCATTGGCCTAGGGAATGGTTATTACCGTCGTTTTAAGTACAGCACAAGGCAATGAAAATGGCGACAGTAATTACTATCTATAACTAAGTGATAAAGCAAAAGGACATGAAAAACAAGCAATTATCTATAACTAAGTGATAAAGCAAAAGGACATGCAAAACAAGCAATTGCATAGGTGAGCAACGCGAGAAAAAGCAGTCAAGATGCTTCAATAGCAATCGTGTAACAAATTCTGACTCAGAACCCTTGGGTCTTCCCATAGCACCCTTGGTCTTTCTAGAGCAAGGCCTCGGCCGCTTTGATAGGCCAAAATTGTCCCCGACCAGTCAATGACCAAAACTATATCTTAGCCTACTATCGAAGATAAAAGACCAACATCGAAGATAAAAGATCGACTTCATTTGAAGAACACTGCTACCGGTCAAGCCGATAACCCGTCTATGGGCAACTTCGTTTACGTTGAGCCAATCATCTATTCCAATCCACATGCGGTCAAGTCTAGCTCAAAGAGTGGGGAATCTCATCCTTCCCAACTAAGAAGTCAAGTATGTGGTGTAGATTGGTAAGGAAACAATTGAGAGAAAAAGATATGCACATCATAAGACTGACGATTAAAATCAATCGTCCATGTCTATTATATTAAATTAGATCACGTACAAAGATTATCGGATAAGCTATATTAGAATCCATGATAAACTCTAACAAGAGTTCTTTAGCACTATATCTATAAATACATCTAGTCATATTATAATTAGGTATCTTATTTTTCATCTCTAAACCCTCTGCAAAGCAAATGTTATATATGGCATTTTTATCTTTTTCCCTTCTTTGATTCCTACATCATTGAGTGCCTCTCCATTCACATCACCAACTTGATCGTTTGGATAGCCATTGAGAGTACATCTTTCTTGCCCTTTACCCGTGATTCTGTAGGTTCGGAGTATAAATTACCTAACCGACCATTCCCGATCAGCATAGTCGTCCTAAGAAACTAAAATATGTTTATCTATCTAAAGCAAAATTTCTTTTTTTAGCCATTTTTTTACTATAAAATTTTATTTTCATAAAATTAGGACCCAAAGTAATGGGGCCTAAAACAACTAGCTTTAGGCCTTGTAAGCATTAAAGTCAACTTCACTTGTACATCTTATAAATTAATACAGAATTTCTTTGATTGAAAATGTATTCGGTTTGACTTATATTTTTTCTGTTGATTACTCGCTTTCACTCGTATGCGTAACTTAGAAAGCTTGGCCATAAGATAAAATAAAAGAACATGGGAAACACTTAGCTATAAACGACCAATATCATTTTTCAACTCTGCATCAGAAGAATTTTTCATATAATCCAACTTAATTTCCCAATTCTTTATCTCATCTCACCGGAATATGACGACATATGGGACTAATCCGACATCATCGCCCGTTGAAACAAATGCTCAATATTCTCTGTAGTATTACATGCTCAATACGCCCCCTCACGTGCAAGATAGATTCATGTCATTTTTTTGCATGTCTAGTCTTTGCTACGTGAATTTTTAAATTGGGTGACGACCGCAAGACTCGAACCTGTGACCTCTTATGAACCTGGCTCTGATACCATGTTAGATAACCGATTCTCCCAAAAGCTTAAGCTGTCAGGAGGGGTCATCTTATATATTATATACGAGTATTACATGTTCAATATCACAGCTCTTACTTTCATCGCCTTGACGCCATTTGTGATTCACTGTGTTATGACTATTGATCCTGTGGTGACGATTCCTTTAGCTGCTGTTACTGTTGTTTTGCTATGGTCAATAGACAATTTAGGTTTATTTTCCAGTGGGCTGTTAGTTGGTGTGGTGGTGGTTTTGCTTCATGCAGTGTTTAGAAAGACTGATGACTTGTATATAGATGAAGAAGCGGCTGGTTTCTTAAACTCCGCTACTGATGTCAGTGTTTCGCCACCCCGGGTTTCTTCTTAGTTTTTTATTGTGAAATGAATTGAATTTTGACATTGTATGTATAAATGTATTGTGTTGTTTGTATATTATTGCTAAAAATTGAAGCTTTTCTTGTGCATTCTATTTCTCTATGATATCTATTGTCTTCATGATTTTTATTGAGAGTACCCTAGCTCGGCACAATCTAGTCAATATAGGAAGCTCGGTTGATTTACAGTTTTGGGAGATATATGAACATGACCTTGGCAGAATCGTACACTACCACGATACAATCAAAGGATTCACGAGACAACCCTTCCAACCACACAGGTACATCGAGCTACCACTAACGATTGGGTCAGGTAAGATCAGTCTTAGCATACTCAATAAATATGCTTTATCCGATTGGAAGTCTTCATATCACGCCAAGAAAAGAGTCGTTATCATCTTGAGGAAATTAGCCCCAAGCGAGGAATGTTATCTCACTTCCTTAAAGGACCGATTATGTACACTCTGGATGTTCCCAAGAAAGGAATTCACTTCACCTATGAACAAAATCTGTCTCATGAGCATGTGCCTGAAATATTGCAATTGCATTAGGACGACCAACACTACTACATTGCGCGTCTCTAACAACGAAATCATTAGAGATGGACACGATATCGTCGCTAGTGATTCGTCTATAAGGCCGACCCACGTGTGTCGTCCTTGTTAGTGCAAAAAAAAAGGATCTTTAACGACGACTTATATCGTCACTAATGATTTATATTACTAGCTACGAATAATGTTCAACAACTTTTTATATCTAAAAAGAATTCAGAAATAAATTTACCGTTAGCAACGACATTGTCCGTGGCTAATATAATTTTTATCCGCAATTGCGTAGCGTCGTCGCTAAAACGTCACAAGAAATAATTGTTGCAACTTAGGAAGATTTGAGCAATTAATCCACTATTTTCCACCCCAAATTAAGTACAAAACCAAAATATGAAAATCCATCTTCTTCATCATCAATCTAAACTACTGGAGACTAGGTGATCCATTAACGGAGAACACAACCTCTTTCTTCACGTTTGAGGCGCATTTGATATCAAAATACCCGCTAAATTTTCTAAAAATGGTATTTTCTCAAAATTAATTTGTTTTGAATATATTTAATTTAAATAGTGTATGAATTTGTGATGGTTGTATGTATATATTGTGTACTAATATGGTTTATATAAATAATCTAATATTTTATATTTATTTACAGAATAACATGGTCGTCGCATTTATATGTTAATTGTTTTATTTAAATGAGTCGTTTCCCGATAAGGGTTGGATTAAATCTAAGAATACCGCGAATCGTGAATATATGGTCAGGGTTATGGATTTTATTAGGTTTGCGAAAAATCATATGGATAGTAAGGATTACATTTTTTGTCTGTGTAAACGTTGTTTAAATAATCGAAAGCAACACATTTCCAATGCTCAAGAGCATCTGTTAAGGTACGAAATTTTGCCAATGTATGAGGATTGGATAAGACACGGTTAAATAGCACAAGTTCCAGTAAACAGAGCTACTTCTAATATAGCAGATGAAGAAATGGTTAACGTATTTGATGATATGAGACCCACTTTTGATGTCGGTAGTTTATTTTGGTGCAACAGAGTTTACTATAAGTGATGATGGGAGGAGGTTGATGAAAGAGAATGTTGGTTCAACTATTTCGGAGGTTGTAGCAGATGAAATCGGTGGCGCCAGCTCGAGCAAGTTGTGGTGGTGGCAGAAGCTCACACTTTTATATAAACAACGGAGAGTTTTGTAATACTACTGACGTGTTTTATTTTTTTCAAAGGCGATCAGTCAATAACTGTCTTTATCAAAAACTAAATTTTACAAAATAGACGGTTATTAAATAACCGTCTATGTTCAAAGACCAACAGTAAACATAAGGCGATTATCGAATAACCGTCGTTGTTTAAAATAAAGATTAAGTAAAAAAGTGTTCATTTCGGTAACTTTTCTTTCATTAATATAAGATTCGATGGTAATTCAATGACCGTCTTCTACAAAAGCTGCCAAAATATCAAATCTATTATTATTTTTAGAAAAGTGCTTATTATTTTTCGAAAAGTGCTTGTTTGTCATATATTTGGATACAAAGTGCCGTGCTTTAAAAGTATCTCTTCAAAGTTCATGTAATCTGTTTTTCTTAACGGTTTTATAGTCTCTCATGTATGAAAAAAAATAAAAGTAACTCTTCAAAATGTACTCTCTTTGACTAATTATTTTTTTGGTCGTTACTCGCTTTGACTTGTATGCAATTATGCTTGAATTAATCTGTATTAATTTTTCCAACTGCAACTTGGAAAGCTTGACCAATTCAGAAAAAGAAAAGTAGGAAAACACTTACCTATAAACGGACTAATATCATTTTTCTACATAGGAAGAATCTTCTTCATATAAATCCAACTCAATTTTCCAATTCTGTATCTCGTCTCACCAGAATATGACGACATACGGGACAAATCCAACATCATTGCCTACCGTCACAATTCGCAACTCTAGCGATCAAGATCGCTTAAAAGCCGCCTTTGGTCCGGGACGGCCGTTAAAACAAATGTATAATATCAACTGTTTCAACCTTCCGATAAATCGGTCTGATGCCATTTTACGTATCAAATCAAACCTCGACTATTTTCGCTTAAATTACTTTAAACTAGTGTTTTCAATTATCTTCTTTAGTCTTATGTTTAGGCTTCAGTTCTCGTTTTTCGTTTTCTCGATGACATTTATGTTGGTGCTTCGCAGCGATACAATCTCTAATCCTATGGTGTCAATTCCTTTAGCTGATGTTACTGTCATTCCCCTGTGGTGGATTGGGACATTAAGTGATATTTCGACTCGGTTTTCCTTTGGTGTGGTGGTGGTTTTGCTTCACGCTCTGTATAGGAAGACTGATGACTTTATTTGGATGAAGAGGCGGCTAGTTTCTTAAACACTGCCACTGATGTTAATGTTCCGCCACCTAGAGTTTCTCTTAGTATTCGAAAGTGAAATGAATTTAATTTTCACGGTGTATGCATAATGTATTGTGTATATTGTGAGTACTTAATTTTCACGTTATGCATATTGGATTACACAATTTCATGTTAAGTTTGTGAGTATGTATATGTCGAGTAATTTTTGGTGGAGTGTATTTTACGTAGTCTTTGTTTATGTTATACTCTTCGTAAAGAAGGATTCCTCGTTTTGTCTTTACTCGCTTTGACACGTATGCATGGACCAAACATGATTACTTGTTAGGATTAAATTAATCTGTATAAATTTCTCCAACCTTAACATGGAAAGCTTGACCAAAAGAAAAAAAGAAACATAAAAACACTTAGCTATAAACGAGTAAACAACTAATATCATTTTTCAACTCTTCATCAAAGAATTTTTCTTTGATATAATCCAACTCAACTTCCTAATTCTGTATCTCATCTCACCGGAATATGACGACATCATCATCTCCTACAAATGTCAACCACGTCTCCACCTATGAAGGTCACTTGAAAGCCATCTTAGGCCCATCACGACCGTTGAAACAAATGTTTAACATCCACTGTTTCAACCTTCCGATCAGTCGCTCTGACGCCATTTTACGTATCAAATCAAACCTTGACTATTTTGGCTATAATTACTTTACACTAGTGTCAATTATCTTCATGATTTCTTTTCTTGGTCAACCGTTCTCGTTTTTCTTTTTCATTATAATATATGTGATGGTAAATCGCAGCACTGCGCTTTATAATCCTATTGTGTCGATTCCTATAGCCGCTATTTTTGTAATTCCTCTGTGGTGGATTGGCACATTAAGTGATATTTCGACTCCGTTTTTCTTTGGTGTGGTGGTGGTTTTGCTTCACGCGTTGTACAGGAAGACTGATGACTTGTATATAAATGAAGAGGTGGCTGGTTTCATAAACACCGCAGATGATGTGCGTGTTTCGCCGCCTAGAGTTACTTCTTAGTATTGAATTGTGAAATGAAATGATATGTCAAATTGTATGTATAATTCATTTGCTTGTTTGTATCATTATTGTTAAAAGCTGAAGCTTTTCTTGTGCATTCTGTTTCTCAATGAATACTATTGAACTCTTCATGATCTTGATTTTGTATTTCAGAAGAATTCTATTCCCGAAGTATTAGGTCTGACAACTAAGATATGTTCCATTGTTCGGTTATTAAAAGCAATTTTTTTATTACAAAGGAGGTCCAGGGACCATGGGGCAATAATCCAAAATATGAAACTAGTCTAATACATTAATAATCAACTCTTGTGGCGTCTTCCACCTCATTCGGTCCTTCGTTAGAAACTCCAAACACCATCCAGGGGGTTCTCGAGTAGTGTATATTCATCATTCTTATTCAGCAGCCAATCCGCACAAAAGTTCGCTTCCCTATAAATGCTCTTTATCATGAAACCTGATTTTCGTGCCAAAACCGAGCGAATGTTCTGAATCCATTGCGCTCCTGAGCCTCTCCTATTATCCACTTTCTGTATTGCAACAATAGCTTCCGAGGAGTCCATCTCCACCACCACTTCCCGTGCTCAACTACATATCTTGCCGAGATTTCTACACGAATGGAAAAGGAAGTTGCCGCATCACAACAGCGAAATGTGCAGAAACATGGATAGCCAAGACCGAGGCAATTAGCCAAGCAGAAGAAGTTCAAATAATTTCGATAGGGAATCCATGTTTAGTATCTCCTTTAAAATTAATGAAAGATCTCTTTGATTAAAAATACATTAGCTTTGACTATTATGCATTCTTAAAATTAATTTAGTAGCCTTGACTCTTATGCATGGTTAGGATTCATTCTTAGGAGACAACAATTAGCATTAATTTTCTCCATTCTTCAATTTTCAACATTAGTTTAGACCGTTAATATTTTTTAAGGCATTTCCGAACTGTATGATTTTTGTTTCTGATAAAATTTGGATCTTGTCTTTTCTATCAAAAAATAATAGAGATCTTGTCTTGTCTGAAAAATATTTTTTAAGGCATTTACATTCTTATGTAGAGTTTAAAGGCAATGAAGAGGGATAGTGATTTAGAGAACAGATTGCTTATAATCGTTTTTTCAACAAGTCTCTTAATGCGACCTCAAGGTACTGCAAATTGCTTAATTCATTCCCAACCATCTCTAGATTCTTTACTATCAAAAGTTTCCATGGCAGGATCGAATTAACAATGAAATGAATTGTGCTTTGATGAAAATTTGTGGGCTCTACAATATTCACTCCTGGCCTCAGATCCAAAAATTTGATGGAAAGTCAATTGCACTATTGCGTCCTGTGTCATGCAAAACTCAAAAGTAACAAATATACCATGCGTTATGAATTTGACATTGCAAATCTACCCCTTTGCAAGAATATATATAAACAAATTTCGGAATAAGACAGGAACCAATGGTGCCTTAAATATATTGAATTTTTGCAACATATGGAGAATGGAATTCTCTTCTAATTATATGAATGCTATTAAATAAAAAATATATATATAAAATAAAATATCAGAGATTAAGAATGCAACCTCATATTACAGAACAGGACCAAGTTTGACAACTACCTTATCACATACTGAAAATAGATCTATTATTGTGTGTATTGTCAGGGATCACAAAAGAGCGGTTATTAAATGTAATGAGTGGATGATTGAAATTGAGGTTCTTGGAACCTTGAAAACTTGTCTATGGGCGAGAGATTTTGAAGAAGTCAAATACGTGATCGAGAATGGTTGTAAAGTGCTAATGGTGCTTCTAGCGAACAATATTATTATTAGTAGTCCTTATATTAGTGATATAGTTAGTTGTAGTTATTCTATTACTGAGTTTTGTAACCCCTTGTTTGTTTGTTTTTCATCGTGAGAAAAAAACAAAGTAGCGGATTGGATAACCAATAACATGTTATTAGGCAACGTTCTTGGGGATTGGTTGTTTAACTAGACAAACTACTAAAGCTAGATGCTTCCTCTTGAGGATAGGTTAAATTAGATTGTAAATAAAAAAATTAATAGGATAGGTTAAATTAGATTGTAATTAAAAAAATTAATAAAAAAAGCGATTAGAACAAAAAAGATAAAACATAAACCCGTACAAATACAAAATCACAACTACCTAGCACTTCACCTATGAAACTTCGAGATTGAAACTAAGCTTTTCTTATATTTTACTATCTTCTGCCAACTTGCACCTGTTATGCCAGGTTTTACTTGATACTTGAATTCTTGAGCAGTAAGAACATTGTACGAAATCAGATACCCATCATCTACTTCAAAAATTAACTCTCCATTCTCAAAAATTGTTCTCTGAAAGTATTTAAATTTCATAGGAGTAGACATATCACTATCTTTTAGAGATAAAAGTTTTATCCACGGGGAGGTGTTGAGTGTTTGGTCCCTAACCCATATGTCAAAGACACTTATAATACCATTATATGGAATCTTAGTATAAGTCATAAGAGCTATGGACTCCCTGAGTGAGATAAGAGTCCCTTCATGATCTTTTGCTAGAATTGCAACATTTGGAGATAATTTTATGGTTTTGAATTTCTCATCGTTAAGATCACAATAAAGTATCTTCCATACATGACGATCATACCGAGTATTGATATCATCAATTTCATCCAACCAGCAAAGTATGTTTTTATTTTTAAATAAAAGATTGAACATGGATGTCTTATAAGCATTCCTAGGTGGGACTTCTAAAGTTTTCCAAGAATCGTTGTGCAAACTATATAAAAAATAACGAGGTCCCATCCATTCTTGCAATATCTTGTAATCATTAGTTGTAGCATCAAAACAAAAGGATACAGATGTGCATAGATTAATCTCGTCAGAATTACATTGTGGGAGTATCTTGATATCGCTAGTTGCTGGATTCCATAAAGCAATTTTCATAAGATTAGATGATAAGCAAACTATACCGTTAATTGAACCCTCAATAAATCGGAGAGTATGGAGTTCTGATGGAAAAATAATATTTTTATTTATGGCTATGTTAGGTGCACAACAGAAAAAACAGTTTTTAACGACTTCGTTTTGGATTTTAGACGACCCTTTTAAAGTGGTGTCATATCTTTCCCTACACTATTTGGTATTGTCGTCTATACTCGTGTTGCCAAAGTTATAACTACACATACATAACATAGTGGGCTATTACTACTACTTTTCCCGGCTCTCTTCTAAAATAGAGTAGTCTATTGGCACCCACATTTCCCGGCTGCCTTTCTACATAGAGTAGTCTATTGGCACCACATTTCCCGGCTGTCTTCTAAATAGAGTAGTCTATTGGTACCCACATTTCCCGGCTGCCTTTTTACATAGAGTAGTCTATTGGCACCACATTTCCCGGCTGTCTTCTAAATAGAGTAGTCTATTGGCACCCACATTTCCCGGCTGTCTTCTAAATAGAGTAGTCTATTGCACCCACATTTCCCAGCTGCCTTCCAAATAGAGTAATCTATTAGCACCCCCATTTCCTGGCTCCCTTCTATAATAGAGTAGTCTATTGATACCCACAATAGAAAAAATGATTCTGCCCCCGCTCTGTTTTCAACAATTTATTTTTTACCCTACAAATATAGAATTAAATCGTCAAAATGTACATAAAGAAAGACTAAACTGTCAAATTGAGCACGATAAGGGACTAATTTAATAAATTGAGCATTAGAAAGGGACTTACCTGATAAATATTTGAGGAGCTGTAGATAAAGGAACATCCTAGTATATACATATATAAGTTAGTAATCATTAACGTAAAATAACTATGAGTGTGGGTAAAATGGTACCTTAACTGAGAAATACAGGGACTAATAATGCAAATAAATGTTTGACTGTTTTGTTTAACTATAAATGGTACCTTAACTGCGAAATATGAACATCCTAGTATATACATATATAAGTTATTTTCATGTCATTACAATAAAAAAATTTACTCAAGCGGTACAGTACCCAAAAATTGAAGGACCACTATGCAAAAACATAAGTTACACACATACCCCAATGTCAGAATGGTGTCTGAATATCGGTTTTTGACTCCACTAGCACTAGTGGATGGTTCTTTTGCAGGTAAAATATTCAACGGGAGAAAATACTCTAGAGACAATGGCTTTGCGGGTCCCATTAAAAGCAAGACTCCATCTAACTCTTCAACCTGCAGCAATTAGAATGCAAGTTAAATAGGTAGGGGTAGAATGAGACTTTATGTAAAACCTAAGGGGGTGCAATGCAATTATGAAAATTACCTTTTTGCGCAGAGTTTCATTCGTTAAAGACACTCGCTGAGCTTTAGTTCATGATCAATCGAGTTGATTGGTCGAGATTTGCTCCTGAAAAAAGTAAAAAAATAGATTAAAATCAAATAAGTTTCTTAAATCCAACTAATTACTCAACAAAAAATTACCTTTCTCTCCTCTATGGATAACAAAGCTTCACTGAGCTGGAGTTCAAGTTGTTGTAATTCTTCTCCTTAAACATCACAGTCATCCTTTCCGAATAACCGGCTACAACTGGTTAATTGCACAGTTAGTCCCTGTACTTTAAAGATTTTAAACAAGGTAAAATAAGACATACTTTGACCTCATAGTAAGGAGTCCAACATCTTCTTTAAGCTCAAAAACTGGCTTAGCTCTCTCTATTCCATTCAACTATCAAAGAAAACGAGAAAATTGGAAAATTACTATAATGACCTAATATAAATACACGAAAGAATATACGGAAAGGAATATAAAGGAGAGAAAAGTTACTCACTAAAGCAGTGCAGTTGTTTTCTCAGAATCTGTTTTATTCTCCACCTCAAGAATTTCCTCTTTAATAACGTTTTCTGAAGGTACAGTTTTTTCTTTGTATCGATTGAGTACAGTTTTCATGATGTATCAAGAGAGAAAACACAACATAAGTCTACAGATATACATATAATCATGAATCATGAAAGAAACACTGGGACTAATAATGCAAATAAAAGTTTTACCCTCTCTGCAAACAAAGCAATGCCGATAGATTGCGGATATGATGAGTTACCAATCAGCTTGGTTAATTCATCTATTCTCTCACTGCAAAAAGATAAGTATAAATAGTTGACTATTATACCCTTACCTAGTTGAATCAAACTAATAAATACGAAAAGGGTATTTAAGTATTTTTCACACCTCATACCTAGTTGATTATTACGCTGTCATGATTCCCGTAACAAAGAGAACCTTTGAACAATCTAATCGAATATCATCTTTAACAGCTTTCAGCATCTAATTGTATTTCCAGATTATAAATGGTTTTATCTAATTACCTGGAAACTGTAAATCGTAATTTATTCTATGATTTCTTGATGCAAAAAAATAAACTAAAAATGTATAAGAAAGTGACATACATGATCACATCATGTGTGTGTGAAACTCGAGATATAGTCTCCTCCTAGCTCAATTCGAGCAATCTGTAACACAAAGAATAATATTAATCACTGCAAATCAAAGAATATAGTTTGAAACACATTACTGTTACACAAAACTGCTTGAACAAGATCATGAAACTCTTCTAACAACTCCAAACTCGTTTTCTTTATAATTAATAAATAAATAAACAAACCTCACATAAATGTTTGTTTCTAGCAGAAGCTGCTGGGCTACATTTTGTTTTACAAGGCTTCAGATCCATTACAAGGACACAGTGTAAAGCTCCACATAAATTTGCTAAGCACTTGCTTTGACTTTATATCAAGGGAGCAATTAGGTAATTAGTATAATTACAGGGTGTAATTGCAATTAACTGAATATATAGTAATAACTTACAACACTTAGAAGATGATAGTGGCGACTATCGAAGTGCTTATCAAGATAAGTTTCAGCTCAGAAGCTTTTTTTACAGTAACCACATCTCCATTCATTAATATCTACCTGAACTTCATGTGCTTCTTGATCTCTGAATAAATCATTGCTTTGATGAAAGCTTGCTTTGAGTTGAAAGCTCGTATCTTTCTTGTTCTACAAATGGCATCAAAAGTATGATAAAAAAATAAAAATTTAAGGACCTATAGTGCAATTAACTCGAATTTAAGGGACTTATAAAGTAAATAACCTGTTGAGATTTTCTGCTGATGATCCCCAAAGATAAAGAATCGTGAAAGTGAGCAATAAAGCACTTGAAATTAAAGATAATAGTGTATATTTTGATTTCTCAAAAACAACCCAAATAGCTAAAGTTGCTATTAATATTTTTACTGTCAAATCTTATCTCCTCCATAATACCACATCTGCAACTGTTTGAAAAGAAAATATTACACGTTTAGTCCTTTATCTTGCAAAAGTAACATTTTAGTCCCTTATCTTTTGATTTTGTGACAACTTTGGAAAATTATTTTAGTCTTTTATCATATTAATAAACTAAGGTTTTCTTTTGAAGATCAACTTTTACTGTACAGGTTTGTGGGTTGTAGATAAATCTAGATTATTATTATTATATACATATACTTATAGCTTATCAACTCAAAGGAAAAAATAATAAATTATTGTCACTATTTCTATTTACAGAAAAAAGAAAGTTTAATAAAAGTATAGGTCATGCACCATTCGTAAGCAGCAAAACTTTGACCTGGCTTCAAGACTATATTTATATCCTAGTAGCATCCCACCTTTATGCCAAAAAACAAAGTAAACATGTAAGGACCTATAGTGCAATTAGAAGCCCAAGCAATATTAAAAAGTCATTTAAACTATATAAAGAGCGAAACAAATAAAAATAACTATTTTAAATTACTAACCTGCAGGGATTCTACACAATATAATCCTGAAAAGGGAGAAACTTTATATGAATCGTCTGGAAAAATTCGATGCTCTTTCCAGGCATCGAGTTAACCATTTTGACCCCATCCATGGCAAGGCAATAAGTAAACCCTTGATTAGGTAGTGATCTACGTTCTTTGGCACAGATAAGTACACAGTGAGGACCTATAGAGTACAATATATCCAAAAAAATCAGTACTACACATTGGTTAAATTGCACATTGGTCCCTGTGTTATGCAAAACAGTTATATAGACCTCAGTGTGTTAAAAGGTAGAAATTATATCACTGTGATATTCAAATGTACACCTTTGGAGGGGTAGATTTGTGAAGCTAGTGTATAAGATGGGTATATTTGGCCATTAGTAGCATAATGCAAGGACCAATTGTGCAATTTACTAGCCCCTTTCCAAGGGTACTATAAGTTAAAAAGAAATGACGAGTAAAAGTTTATGTTATCAGGCTGTAAAAGGTGAAAGATTAGATACGAAATATACACAGAAAAAAGTTTATCGAATCTATGAGTTCTAGCTAAAGCTAGCAAAATAGTGGAAAGTGTATTTATATAATTAGCAACTACACATTTGAATATACATGTACAAATTGACTTATCCATTTCAAAATCAACTCCTCCAATTTGTATATAGAAGACAATTAAATTCAAAATGAAAGATGAACACGAGAGAAGCATCTCACAATAGCAATTAAAAAGCTAATTTATACAAATATAACTTAAATCTGCAATCAAACACTTCATGAACAAGGATTAACAGATTTTAAAACATAATCAGTATTTGTGAGCGGCAAACAAAGGAAAGGAAATGAAAAAAACTAACTCTGGAGTTTGGACTCATGCTGGAAATCAACAAAAGCTTTGGCTTGTGATTGTTAGAAGTAAAGATTATGTTAGAAAATAAGAAGAAAGAGCTCAGAGGGAACCACAAACTCATCAATGCTTTATAGCATTTTATCAAACAGGTGGCTTGAATTCGAATTTAGCTAACAAAATTGATCAAATTAATTTAATCTTTGAGAAGATTTAGCAGTTCATCATAACAACAAACAATATGCAATTCAAACTAATTACCATATTAGACAAACTTTAATCAAATCAAATGTATAACTAGTTTTTAAGTTGAGATACTTACTCTCACGTTGAAATTTGTCCTCTAAGATTTGAAAGCTGCAGGTTTGGATTATGATCAGCCTGAATTGTAGCCGAGCAACACTTAACAGACGTCATCGGAGGATCCATCGTGCCAGCGAGGTTAGTGGTACATTTCCGGTCGCTGACGTCATCGGAGACAACAAATCTAGAACTGATTTAATAAATGTCAGCCATACAAAAATTGAAGAATCGTGAATTAGATGATATAGACCGGCGACTGTGGAGTGGTAATGGCAGCGAAGATGATGGTCTCGCAGCTCAGTCAGACGAAAATTAGTTAAATGTTATACGAATGTATATGTATGTATCGATCGAGAGATGAAAAGAGTTCAAAGGAGAAGATAAAAACTGAAATTAGGGCTGAGAAGATAATTTGGGGATTAGATACAAGTATTCTGATTGTGTGTAATTTTTAATTTATTATCTTTAATAGAGGAAGAAGATAAATCAATACTGAGATATAACTAAATGTGTTTTTATAATTTATATACGAGAAAGAGTTTCAGATCTTAAAAAAATATAATTATAACTTTAATATTATATTCTTTGTGATTTTTTAATTTTTTTAATGGTTTTTTATTTTTGTATATTTATATGAATATTTATATATATTAATTATTAAACTTTTTTTATTAATTTTTATCTTATAATGTTTTTATAAATTAAATTTAGAAATTAAAATTATTTTTTATAAGTTAATTATGAATTTTTAAATTTTTATTTAAATAGTTATTGAAATAATTTTGATTTTTTTATATATATTCATTTTAATTTGTAAAAGTTATATTAATACACACAATGAAGTGGAAAAATATGTAAATCGCTCACCGTATTAATGTGGGGAGAGAAATTTTCAGAAGTAAAAGACTACTATTATTATAAGGGGATGGAAATTGTTAAATATAATAGACTACTCTATTAAGAGAAAGTAGGCAAAAACTATATAGATCTTTTTTTAACAACTAATTTATGAGGGGTAGGGAAAAAAGAGTTGGCATATCACAGTTTTCTTGTTGTGGTGGGAATGGTCTCAAAGAGACATAATCACAATAACGCTCCTCGTTCATTGAAAGGAAGTAGGTAAAAGCTAATGTGTAATTATCATGAAAGTACGGACTAGAGATGATATCGTACCATGACTTATTGACAGACTTGAAACGCAACAAAGATTTTACTGGAAGCTTTAAAAGAATTTTCTCCAATAGAGAATCAGGGATGTACCACGAATTGCCCATTGATTCTCTATTATGGTATGATCAGTCGTGACACGCGCAAACTGGTTTGTTTTGAAAGAAAAATTAACCAATTTATAGAAGAAGCAGAGAGTTTCTTTCCTAGGTTAAGGAAACAAAATTACAGTTTCCAAGCTTGATAGGATTCGGATCCTTTACAAATTTGTTACCTTATTAATTCCATTGATATTTAAGTAAATAAATTTTTCGGTATTCCTAATTAACTTGTTTTTAATTCTGATTTTTAATCGAATCTGAAACCCTAATGATAAAATAAAATTAAAATAAAACTAATTAAATTAAATAGGAAGGTATACATGTAAATTGGTCAAACTAGATTTGTAACTAAGAATTTTATAAGAGAATCTAAGTGGGTAGGCTTTTAAAATAACATTTAGGATAAAGGGGCTTATATTTGTAATTTTCTCTTTATGTTGAGAGAGTTTCCATGCGGTATAAGTGAAAATGACTTTTCTTTTACACCTACGAAAAGTGGTCTATTTTTTATGAAAGGTGACCTGTTAACGTGGGTCACATGTTATGACAACTTTTTCATAAACTTACTTTTCATAAAAAATAGGTAAATTTATAGAGTAATGATATTTGTCACTTCTTTTTGGTTCATCCTTATATTACCTCTTATGTGTCACCTTATGTGTCATTGAATTAAGGAGAGAGAAAAAAAGTAATTAGGCTAGAGAAACACTTTGATTGGTGTTTAAAACCTCCACGTAGGAGGTGATATAAAGGTGAACCAGAAAGGGGTGACAAATATCATTACTCATATTTTGATAAGCACTTTATGAAAATATACCTATTACCGTCACTTGTCACCACCTTATTCACCCGTTCATCACATCTACTTTATTAAAATGACCCTCTACCGCATTGAAGAATTTTCCGAATGTTTCACCTCAACCTCACTTGTACCCTTTATTTCTTTGATTAAACATTATACTCGCTTTAACTTAGGGTTTGTTTGGATATAGAGGGGATTAATTATTAAAGGATAGGAAAGGATAGTATATTAAAAGAAAAGAGAGGAAAGTGTTAATCTTGTTTGGATTGAGTAGAAAAAGAAAGGAAAATATTAATAAAGGATTATTTGAATTTTGTGTTTGGATTGTACAAGTAAAGAAAAGAAAAGGATTATTTTATAACTAAATTACTTTTATACCCCTAATAAAATATATTTTAAATAGAATATAAAGGTAATAAAGATATTTTACTATTAAAATTAATCCCTTTCTTCTAATAACTCCAAATTAAAAAGATAAGATATAAAGAATTAGAATGTATAATTTTAATCCTTTAATAACTTATTCCTTCAAAAATTTATAATACAAACAAAAAAAGAAAAATAATTATTATCCTAAATAATTTCTTTCCTCTCTTTCTAATCCCTCAATCTAAACATACCCTTGTAATATTTTTTTTTGTCATTACTGGCTTTAACTTATTATTTTTTAGTTTTTACTCGCTTTGACACGTATGCATGGACCAAACATCCAACCCCAACATGGAAGGCTTGACCACCAGAAGAAAAATAAAAAAACTTAAAAACACTTAGCTATAAACGAGTAAACAACTAATACTTTTCTACTCTTCATCAAAGAAATCCCACTCAGTTTCCTAATTCTGTATCTCAAATCACCGGAATATGACGACATCGTCATGTCCTACAACTGTCAACCACGTCTCCAGCTATGAAGGTCACTTGAAAGCCATCTTAGGCCCATCACGACCGTTGATACAAATGTTTAACATCCATTGTTTCAACCTTCCGATCAGTCGCTCCGACGCAATTTTACGTATTAAATCGAACCTTAACTATTTTGGCTATAATTACTTTACACTAGTGTCAATGATGTTCATTATTTCTTTTATTGGGCACCCGTTCTCGGGATTTTTTTTCATTATGACATATATGTTGGTAAATCGCAGCACTGTGCTTTATAATCCTATGGTGTCGATTCCTATAGCCGCTGTTATTGTCGTTCCCCTGTGGTGGATAGGCACATTAAGTGATATTTCGACTCGGTTTTTCTTTGGTGTGGTGGTGGTTTTGCTGCACGCACTGTACAGGAAGACTGATGACTTGTATGTAAATGAAGAGGCGACTGGTTTCATAAACACCGTTGATGATGTCCGTGTTTCACCGCCCAGGATTTCTTCTTAGTATTGAATTGTGAAATGAAATGATATGTCAAATTGTATGTATAATTCATTTGCTTGTTTGTATCATTATTGTTAAAAGTTGAAGCTTTTCTTGTGTATTCTGTTTCTCAATGAATTCTATTGAACTCTTCATGATCTTGATTTTGTATTTCAGAAGAATTCTATTCGTGCAGTATCAGTTCTGAAAATTAAAATATGTTCCATTGTTCCGTTATTAAAAGCGATTTTTATATGGGGAGAATTTAAACATCAATTGTTTTTCTCATCTAATTAATTTTGTTCTCTCTTTTATTTAATGTTACAAAATATATTAATAAAAAATAACTAATAGAAAGAAAAAAAGAACCTTGGTAATTAAAGAAGTCACTACGTTGAACACGCAACTGCTAGAGTTGTGTTAGATTCTCAATAAAAACGTTTGTTCTTCATGTAATCTTTTATTCTTACCGGCTTTAATGTCTCTCTTGTATGCAAAAAAAAAAAAAAAAAAGTTACTACGCTACACTAAGGGAACTATCCACTATGGTTTACATTTCACATCATCTAAAACTAACCTAAATACCTACTGTGATTCTGATTGGGTGAGTTGCTCCGTCGATCAGCGTTCAGTCACTGGTTATTGTATATTTTTAGGTGCTAATCTAGTATCATAGGGTTTCAAGAAGCAATCGACAGTCTCATGTTTATCGATTGAGGCTAAATATAAAGCTCTAACTTATGTTGCAGCTAAGTTGAAATAGTTTTCTTTCTTGCTAAAGAGTCTACATATTTCTGTCATCACCTATACCGGCCATCGCGTGTGATAACGTCTCCGCAATAGCTCTTGCTTCAAATTCCGTGTTTCATACTCAAACACATCACATGGATGTCGACTTCCACTTTGTACGTGAGCATGTCAAGTCCAAGCTGCTCCAACTATTTCATGTTCCTCCTCATCATCTTCAACTAGCTGACATTTTCACAAAGGGTCTTGCTTTTTTTCTATTTTTTTCCAAGCTTCCACTTCTTACCATGCTTAACTTGAGGGGATGATAAGATAAGGAACACTACACCTCAACTACAGGATATAATAGCTACTCAAGTTGTTATACAAAAGGACAAAACAATTAAATAAATCGTTAGGGAATATATATGTATGTATTGTATACACATTGACAAAAAAAAAAGTATTGTATGCACACATAAATCGTTAAGGAATTTATATGTATGTATTGTATGTACTTTTTTTTTGTCAACGGAGAAATATTACAACTAAAGGTTAAAGAAAACACGAGCGCCGGACACTGAAAAATCCTTCCAGGATGATAAATCCTTGTTCAACCGAATACTTTTAGCGTACGCATCTGCGATTGTGTTGAAGTTTCTGCTGATATATACTATTTTCCATGTCGGAAACCTGTTCAGCCAACCACTGATTTCGTTCCTCATGTAGTAAAGTCTCCAGTGGAGCTTTTTGTTCTCTGTAATACCTTGAACCGGCTCAAGGTTATCTGTGTAAAAGGAACAGCTACATGCCCTGAGGCCACCGGCTGTCCTAAGCGCCAAAAGGAGGGCCCAGGCTTCTCCCTCAATCGCACTATTAATAAGGCATCTGCTCCCCTTCCTATGATTAATCTTACCATCCTTATTAATACCAATGGCCACCACTCCGGCCGGTTCCCATTTTTTTACAAAAGATGAATCGCTAAATCAGATTAATTCAGCCTCGTCCTGTAAAGCAGGATTTCGATTTTCTTCTTTCCTCATCGATTCTTCGTTCCTCTTGCCTACCATATTATTCTTTTCTATAAACATTTTATCGATTAGTATTCTCGTGCTTCTTCTTATGTTCTCAATTGCCCATTCCTTTTTCTCAAAAAAACATTTCATCCTTTCTTTCCAAATATTCCAAGATGTAATAAGTAAATTCGCTATTACTTTCCTCCTGTCCCACCCATTTTTCGAGTAAGTTTCAACCATATCCTTAAACCATTCGCCAAAGTCATAGATTTTATCTTTCTCGATTCTAATTTGCAAATCCGAACAAGCCCAAGCCGCCATGCTAAATGGGCATGTGAGTAAAATGTGACTAGAATTTTCATCGCCAGTTTCACACCATTCGCATATAGTATCCTTCGCACATTTTTTCTTTTTTAAATTAACTTTTGACGGAAGAAATCCGTTAACTGCCCGCCATCCAAAATTCCTGACTCTAAGTAGGATATTAGCCTTCCATACCAAGTCCCAGAGGCACGGGTCATTCTTTTCACCCTCCTTTGATGATTGAGCTTTTTTCTCGGTCTCATCATTACATAAAGTATGATAACCCGATTTAGTTGAATAATCTCCATCCTTGGAATACGGCCAAATCATCTTATCTTCCAAATTTAAATGTGTGGCCGGTATTCTAATGATCTCGCTAACAATATTTTGTGGGAAAAGATTATTAATGAGATTGATATCCCACCCAGAAAGATCCTTCTTAAAGAGTTGAGCTACACATTCAACATTACAGTTGGCTGGTTTATCAACTTTCATATTATTTCCGATCCAATTATTCTCCCAAATATTAGTCTTAATCCCGTTACCAATTAACCACCTGGCATGCTTTTTAATAAATTGGATTCCTTTATATAAGCTCGCCCAACTCCAAGATCTTGAGTTCTTTAATTTTGTGGTAAGAAGGTCAGATGTTGGGGAATAAATACCTTTAAGAACTTTTGATACAAGCAGGTCCGGGTTAGAAATAATCCTCCAAGCTTGAGCAGCAAGCATTGCCAAATTCATTTTTTTGAAATCTCTAAAGCCAACACCCCCAGTTTTCTTCGATTTTGTAATTTTGTTCCAAGCCATCCAATGAACCCTTTTTTTATTTCCGTTATCCCACCAGAAATTGGCAACAATGCTCGAAAGTTTTTTACAGAGAGTATCATGGAATTCGAAAATTGACATGGCGTGATTTGGTATGGCTTGAAGAACCGACTTAATGAGTGTTTCTTTTCCCCCTTCTGAAAGTAGAATTGATTTCCACGAAGCTACTCTTGCTAATAATCTATCTTTAATATAATTTAAGTTCGCTGACTTAGCTCTCTTGATAGTGAACGGAATTCCCAAATACTTCCCCATAGAATCTGTACACCCAATATTAAGACAATCCATAACTTCTTGTTTCGTGCTATCCGGTGTGTTTTTACTAAACATAATAGCCGACTTATTTAAATTAATTTTCTGTCCCGAAGCTTGACAATATTTCTCGAGCACTTCTTTAAAAAATGATATTTCTTCTTTGTTAATTTTAACTAAGAATAGTGCATCATCTGCAAAGAGAAGATGGGTCAGCTTCGGACATTGTCTAGTAATTGAGATTCCGCTTATCCTTCCTTCTCTACACTTGTGGCTAATAGCAGCAATTAAACTTTCTGTTAACAGGGAAAATAGAAGAGGCGATAGAGGATTCCCTTGCCGAAGTCCTTTCGTTGGTTTGAATTTTTTAAGTCTTTGACCATTGACTTTAATCAGCATGCTAACGGACGATATACAACACTCAATCCATTTGACCCATTTCTCATCAAACCCTAGGCCTTTTAGACACTTCAAGAGAAAGCTCCAGTTCACCTTATCATATGCTTTTTCCATATCTAGTTTCACCGCTGCGTAATAGACCTTTGACCTTCGCTTAGTGTTAAGAAAAAAAGACACTTCTTGGGCGATCAATATATTGTCCTGAATGTTCCTTCCTTTTATGAACGCCGATTGAGTTGGTGATATGATTTTTTCCATGTAGGGTTGAAGTCTTGTTGCTAAAATTTTCGCGATAATCTTATAGCAAAAATTGACGCAAGAAATGGGTCTATAATCTTTAATCGACTCTTGTTTTTCCCCTTTTGGAATGAGAGTGATAATTGTATCATTAATTTCTTCTAACGGGGTATTGAACTTGTAAAAATCCACCACTATTTTATTCACATCTTTCTCTAGGATGTCCCAATACTCATGATAGAATTTACCGGGCAGGCCGTCAGGTCCCGGAGCTTTTGATCCATCCATGCTAAAAACCGCTTGTCTAATCTCCTCTTTCTCCGGAATTTTTGTCAACGCTTCATTAATTTCCTTTGTAATTTTCATTGGAATTAGTTCTGTAATTTCCTCCATTCCGTGGGTTTGAGATTCTTTAAAGAGATTCACATAATATTCTTGTATGATTTTATTAATTCCCTCTTGCTCATAAGTCCATTCCCCTTTATTATTCTTTAAAGCTTCTATCCTGTTGATTTTCCTTCTATTCATTGTTTTTGCAAAAAAATATTTTGTATTTTTATCTCCAAGCTTGATTGACAAATCTCTGGCTCTATCGGCCCAATATAATTCTTCCTCTTCCCATCTCTTTTCAATTTCTTCTCTAATCTCGAGTTCTTTTTTTCGATTGTTTTCCGATGGTTCATCATCTTGAATTTTCTCGAGATCTCTTTGAAGTAGATCAATTATTTTTTTGTTATTAGAGAAAGTTCTTTTACTCCACCCTTTAAGAGCACTTGACACAAGTTTCCTTTTTGCGCAAAAATCACTAATATTTGATGTGCTAATATTATTATCATTCCATCCTTCATCGATAATCCCTCTACACTGGTCATGTTCGATCCATCTTGACTCGAATAAGAAATAGTTATTGATATTTTTATGACTATTATCTTTTTGTATAATTATCGGGGAATGATCCGATCCAATAGCGGGAGGAATATAAACATTAGCGTTTGGGAAACTATCGCACCACTCCATATTAGGTAACACTCTATCCAATTTTTCTTTAACGTTTTCTTCACCTTTTCTCTTATTTGACCATGTATAAAAACACCCTTTGCTAGGAAAATCAACGAGGTGGTTTCTATTGATAAAGTCATTGAATTTGATAATTTTATCAATGTTAGGTTGATTCTTTCCTCTCTTTTCACTAAATTTAGCAATATCATTAAAGTCACCCGCGATTAACATTGGCATTTGAATTTTTCTAACCCATTTCGAAATGTTCTCATATAAATCCCATCTTAATTTGTCGTCGTTTGGAGCATGAACGCAACACAAGACCCATTTAAATCCGTTTATTTCGGAAACTTCCACGAGAACAAAGTGCTTACAAGCATAAGAGACTTTTACCGACACCGACTCCTTCCATAAAAGTAAAATGCCCCCGGACATATTCGATCTTCCTCCGGGTTCAACAACAAAAGACTTACTAAAACACCTAAAATGCGAGCAGGATTTAAGATCCTTACGCTTAATTCTTGACTCAAATAAACAAGCAAACGAAATATTAAACTTAGACACAAGGGACTTAAAAGATTTTTTTGTCAAGGGTGCCCTCGCTCCCCGACAATTCCAAACGAGCATATTATCCATCACCACCAGCCATATTGCGAGGTTGGCTGCCACCTCCTTGGTTTAGGTAGAGTCCATTTGCCATCATGGGACACGCCCTGTAGCAAACTTCTTCATCCGATTCCTGACTACTTTCTGAAATAGCTTCTAAATGCCCTCTACAGTTGTCTCCCTTACAAAAGAATAAGTTCTCGCCATCACCAAGACCATCAGTTTCTTTATCAACATCTATTCCAACAAGCTCCATTCTACCTTCCTTAGTCATCTGTCCCCTAACCTCATAGAAACTCTCGCTGATTTCGTTAACGAAACCCATTAAATCGTTAATCCTGCGCTCCATTTTCATAAAATCATCATTATTGAATATATATGTATGTATAACTATAAGTATTAGCTACTATAACTATAAGTTTCTCCTGGGAATATATATGTATGTATTGTATGTATACCTAAATAGTTTTTTTTTTTATAATTTATTATTTTTTTTATTTTTTTTATGATTGATCCATTTTAAGAAGCATAAAATAGTGATGTGTTTAAAGTCATATCTAGTGTTACTCAAAGGATTAATGCCAAGTAAAGGCAAAGAACAAGACAAAGTCAAAGCTGACCAAAGAAAAACAGTACAAAGAACTTTCCCCTTCTTTGAAAAGTAAAATGCATTGAAAAGTATTTAATTATTTATAGTGAGTAGTGACCACATATATATTCTTATACTCATCATCAGAATTTTTCACATAATCCAAATCAGTTTCCCAATTCCTTCATCTATCTCACCAGAAAATGACGATAACTATATCATCACCACCTACAGTTGAAAAGGTAGACAGATCTAAAGTGATCCTTGAAGCCGTCTTAGGCCCACAACGACCGTGGACACAAATGTTAAACTTCCACGGTTTCAATCGTCCAATAAATCACCTCGATGCCATTTCACGTATCAAATTAAACGTTGACTATTTTCGCATGAATCACTTTATTTTAGTGTATATGATTTTTCTCATAAATTTTTCATATAACTCGTTCGTCCACTATAATTACTGCTATGCGCGGGCCAACTCATTCGGCTTTCCTATCCATCTGCTTTCGTTTATGTTTCTGCTTCTGTTTATTAATCCTGTGGTGTCGATTCCATTAGCTTCTCTTATCTTCGTTTTTCTATGGTGGACTGGCGCGTGGGGTTGTCTTTCGAGTGGGCCGATGTTTGGTGTGATGGTGGTTTTGCTTCACTCGGTGTTTAGGAAGACCGATGACTTATATTTAGATGAAGTCAAACCTGGTTTCTTAAACAACGACGCCACTAAAGTCTCTGTTTCGCCACCCAGGGTTGATGCTTAATCTTGGAAATTAGTATAATATATTTACTTTTCATGTGGTAAGTAATCATGTATTTTGTGAAATCATTGGGTGAATTATATCTTATTCCCATATAATTTATTCTAATAATATGAAATTTAATGTTATCTAAAAATTGCATAGACTCTATGGATATGAAATCCCTTCTATCAATTTTCTCGTTACAAAAATATATTTTAAATATATTAATATGACTATATCATATATACTAATTTCATACATTTGAAGCATTAAGCCAAACTTAAAAAATAACTACATCCTTACGGGTAACTAACACAAATTTAGATGCGCAATCACTCCTATGCTTTGTTATAGTGTTTCCTCAAGTATTCTGCTCTCTTCTTTGCCAACAAGTCGGCACATAAATTTGTTTCATGATAAATAGAATTAACATCAAAATCCTGGATGATTCGGTAAGATCTCATTATATTTCATCCTATATGACAAACCTAACTTTTAGAGCTTTCACCGTCCTTTACTGGCGCATGTAGTTCTCTCAAATCATTCTTGACATACAAGTCTTCAAATGTCACGGTTCACCGTCCATCTCAACCTATAATGTAACGCCAATACTTTCGAGTGGAAAGAAGATTCCACCAGGCCAAGGTTCAAAAAATCCGACAATAAATTAATATCATATTTTATATTTTTAAGATATTAGATGAACAAAATATCATGTAAGATTATCAATATCAAATATATTTTAGTCATTCCTTACATTACAAAAATAAAATATATAATTAATCATCACAAAATATCCTAAAAAACAATCAATTTTAATATATTTTAGTTATTTAATATTTTAAAAATTTAAAATATATCGTATACAATTACATTAATACAAGTAAAAATCCTTTTGCAAACACAACAAATAAAACCAAACAAAAATACTTAGGATTGACGCTTGGTGCCCGACTATCGCAATTTTACAAGAAAAAATATCAAAGGGGAGTTTTATTCCCATTATTTTAGACTGTATAGATTTTTTGTAATTTTTAAAGTATATAAAATTTCGTGCTATTAAGATAAACTATGAGCCTGTGAGATTGTTTTTGAAATAATCACTTGAAATGATTTTAGATTCTTAATAATACTCTACACCTTTAAAATCATTTTTAAGAAAAACACTAGTAAAATGATTATTAAAAAAATCAAGCGTTTTTCTTCTAAAATAATCAGTCCCAAACGGACACTATATGAATTCATGTGTGATTTACCGATAGTTAAGCTTTACTGGAACTACTTGTTTAAGAAAAAAAGATGCAAAGAATAATCATTAATTTGATATAATCATAGCCAAGTGTTTTTAATGTGATAGAAATTCCAATTTTCTTTCATAATCTGCAAACAAAGTTAAGCTAAAATTTTCGACTACGTAGTGAGTGTAGATACTAAAGCTTTAACTCTCCTCCCTTTTATTGGCGCATTAGTATCCGGAAAATTACCACCACCTTGGTCTAGCTCCTCAACACCACCATTCTCCGTTACACGAATAGGATAAGAGACTAAATGCACGCCTTTCATGTCCACAACTTCATCTTCCGAATATATCTTCCACATCTTCTCTCCTATCGAACGAACCATGTGCACACATTCCAAACTTTCAGGCTCCTGGAGAACTTCTCCGGCTTGTCCGGTATGCTCAAACCATAGCAATGAACGGTACTCATAAACTTCTCCACGGTTTATGTAGTGTTCTCCGCTTCTAGATTGATAACACCCTATTGCAATTTCCGTATCTCTTTCTCCGTCCATTGATCGTTGGTTCACATTAGCCGACCCTATCAACATATACGCGTCGTCCACTGGAAATTCAAGTCAGGCATTAGTTAGATATAGAGACCAACAATGCAATTAAATCATTATAGTTGTTTAGTAAAAGTTAGTATATTACCTATCATGAGCTTGGAATGGACATAAATCATGAACCTCCGACTTGTTTGAGAGTTATAGTAAGGCGTTCCGGGATGAGGAGTATACGGAGGTTTAAACTCTCCTTTAACTGGTTCTTCGCGGTTAGCGAGGCAGAAGAAGTTCAAATAATCCTTCGGGTGCCCCGATTTGCCACTTTCTTGTATCGCTTCGCCTATAAACTTATACATCATTTTCATGGTTTGTCTAGTCCAATGTAATATATCTTGAACCGATTCACTTTCTGGTAACCCTTCCGGCCACATTGGTATCACTATGTATACGGCAAATCTCTCGTTAGCTCGGATTTTTTTCACGATTTTTAGCACGATTTCGATAGGGATTAAGTTTGTGCATCCACAATGATGATCTTCATCCCATAAATCACATCCTCCAATAAAATATTGGTTCTCTATGTAGATAAACTTATCCGCTCGTCTAATCGCTTCCACGTACGCTTCATGAATAGTTCGCTCAACCGTCACATTTCTCGGTAAAGGGCATGCCGAGACATGGTCAATTGAACGAAACACTTGAACCTTCCAGTCCCCTTGCGACTCGTTAGACAAATGATCGATTGAACTAACGGGAACTAAAACAGAAGGATCACATTGTTTAGTCCATCGCTGTTCAAAATTGTTAAGTATGTCCGAAGCCGCTTGACCGGTAACACGAGCGTGAGTATCGTGCCACGGCTCACGTGGGCCCCCTTTATGAAGACTCGCCCCGGAAATGCTCGTTTGATAAAAATCAAAGCAATGAGATTCTGTATTAAGTGTTCTAAACAACGAATGTTCTTCAGTATCGAATCGGCCGTCACAAAGATCTATACCACCTAGGAAGCTCGTGATCTCTCGGTTGCTTGATTGGCCACGAGTGTCTACAGTTATGGTTTTCTGATGATGTGCGAAAAGGGTCGGAAATTCGTCATGTAATCTTGGGCATAAATTGCATATGACTTTTGTGTGTTTGAAATAAGCTGATGCATCTTCATCGTGAGTTCCCATTATGCCTTTGTTCTTGATGAACGGTAAGGATGTTTCGTCATCCCAGAGCATGATTCTCACGGCTACGCCTTCTTCAGCTTTACGCTTCAATAATTCACCAAGTTTTACTCCTTTTGCATACGGAATTTCAGTTTGAGAATCGCGAACCTGAACCAAGAGAAGCCACTTGTATTATATAGGAGGCCGGGAATTTTTGTCGAGGTGTTAACCCCCGAGAAATTTCCCTTTGAGATAATTGCACTCTAGGTCCTTTATCTTATGCAAATCAATAATATTGCTATATGTCTCTATATTTTTTTTGGTTAATTGCATTGTAAGTTCCTACATCATACAAAATGATTTATATTTTATCATAGAAACAAGAAAATATTAAGACTAACAGAATAATTCAAAACCTTAAAAAGATAATTCTAGAAAATTAGTGGGGGCAAACGAAAGTTACGAAAACATGAGGATCATGACCCCTGGGCTACATGATTAATGGCTCAGACAATGTAATGTAATGTAAATCACAATAGTGCAATTTTGCTTTATATAGGGGCCTATGGTGTAATTAACTCAAAATAAAATTGGAGTGTGCACTAAGGATAAAGGTGAAAGAAAAGGCAAAGGGATCGACACATACCAGGACTAACTTAGCATCTAAGGACCATGCTGCAATATAGATCAAATGTTTTGCTCCATCAATGGCTCTATATATATCCTCCCAAAGCTTTCTTGGCGGCTCATGACACTCAAACGGTGGCTGAAAGTTGGCTTTCCGGTGAGCATCTTGATATAAAATCACACCACAGTTTGATCTCTGTGGAAATCCAGCATTCTTTAGCCCTTGGAACGCACCATTTTCTAGTACTCTTTTCCAACACGATTCATTTTCAGCTGGTTTAAACCATAATATGAATTGCAATTTGAGTCTTTTTTGCTTTCGTTTTCCTTTTTCAACCTTCATTGGGAAGAATCCTTCGATTAGACTTTCTTCGTGTATAAGTTTATGAGCAGAAATTTCGATTTTTCCCAGGATTGTGCATTTTGTATTCAGGGTAATGGTGATCTTGGAATCAGATGGGTGAGCACAGAGGATTTGAAATGTCTGGTTCCATACACGTACGTGTTCATTAGTTGTTTGTGCTACCTTTTTGTTATCTATTGTGATTGTTACATGAGTTGCTCTTCCTTTTGTTGATACACACTGCAAAATATAAGGGAATTGATCTATTTTAAGGTTTATAGGAACGAAATATTTTTGTTTTTATGTAAAAGTTGTGTTATATAGATTGAATTAACTCTCTACGTTTGTAGAAACTGATTATTACTGTAATGAAAGTATTCTTACCACTTAAATAATTTTAACAAATTTAATTTGAAACGGGCTTAAGGAAAAGAAAATAATAACAACAATAAAGTAGTCGCGAAACCCTATTCTTCGAGACGACAATTTTCGTCGCTCGTACAATAGATTACTGGTGGTGACCAAAACGTAGTCGCCAATAATAATCTCTATCGAGGAAATAATAGCGACTAAATAGCGGCAATGACATGTTGTCGCGAATGATCAATCAAACCTTTAACGACAAATTTTTAGATCACTAGTTGTCGTCGCCATTAGTGCTATACGCAGCCGTGCTTGATAAAAATTACCTAAATTTTCACTAGCATAACGAACACTAACTATACATATAAGTTTGTAGTATTCTTACCGTGAAGGGAATTGGTGGTTTGTAAGGTGTAGCTTGACAAATAGTGGCTTCAAGAGTCCCATGGAGGAACTTACTTTTATTTTCCATTTCTGTTTTGAGAGAGAGAGAATGATTGTTCTAAGATGTGGTTTTGACAGGTTGATTATATATAAAAGTTAGGTAAGTCTGTTATTGTAATCCAAGACATGTTGGAAACTTGTAATGCAAATGAATGGGTTGGCAGTTAGGAGAAATACTTGATATCAAGTTATGCATTTTTTATTTTGGAGACTTAAGTTTTTTCTTTAAGATTACATTTTCCAATATCACTCATTTACTTTACTCCATTAATGCAATCGTGGCAGATTTATTAGTTCAAACTTGTCCAGCTCGTGTGTCGTAGGACTTGGGACTCTTTATCCTTCTAGTTTCGAGTCTCTTCTTGAAAAGTTTTAACGATACAAATGATTAGGGTCGGTGTTAAAATTCGGAACTTAAACTCATCTTCATAAAAAAGTTCCCTATAAAAAGTTGTCCAATTCAACTGTTTTTCTAATATATAAAATATAACAGATTTGGATGGTAAAATAATATAAAAGTTGCCTAGATTATGATTACGAGATGTGATAGCCATATGAGATAGTTAGTTGGGTTCACATATACAAGTTAAGACCTTTTCTTTCTTTATATTTTTTTCTTTATAGAAAGAACAACGTCTCATATATGTTTAAAGTAATTCCGAGTCTAAATAGCTATTTATTCAAAAAAAAAAATCAACGTCTCAAAATTAATTCTCTAAACAAATTTGAATCGCTCCCACAACCTACATTTATATGCAATTGGGAGGATGATTGTTTTTGTAGTTCCTTAAATTTGTAAACTAACATTATGATTAATATTTTTTTCGAAAAGTTTATGTTTCATTTAAACTTTGTCAAAAAAGTTCATTCGAGACAGAACTTGGTCAAAGAAAAAAGAATATAATTTGATATGGTACTTGTTAACGTGACACACTACTTCGTTAAAATCTTGTCAAAGAAAATTTAATGGAATAAAACTTAAACAAAGAGAAAAAATTACAATTTATTTACTCACACTTCCCCTAATACTGGTAAAAGATCCTTAAGTTAGCGTATTTTAATATTATAACCTATTTTCTTGAATGTTGTGGTTCACAATACTTAGGTGAACAAATCAACAAAAATTGTTACTCACTCCGTCCATCAATATTTGTCATACCTTTTTTTTACACATATTAAGGAAAGCAATTAATTTCCTCTATTTTTACTAAACTACCCTCAACTAACTAAGTAAATGAAGTTAATGATGGTAAACTTTTGAGCATTAAATAAGAATAAAATTGGTAGAAAAGGTAAAAAGTTCATTGTTATTTTAAATAAACAACCTTTTGTGGACATCTACTTTTAGAAATTGTGACAAACATTGATGGATGGAGGGAGTACATGATTATATTTGATGAATGCCAATGTCTTTATTCTTTTGTAACTCGTGTGTGTAGAAAATTTAAGTGATATATGCTTCTTATTGTCTCCTTTGATGTAGTCATTTTAGATTTGTGTGATACAAAAACCATTATCCTCATACAATAATATCAGTATATTTCTTATTGAAGATAAACCACACTTCTCTAAGATATGTTGAAATATTTACCTATATAAATATTTCATAGCACCCCTCCCCCACCCGTTTGAATATTCACTAAAAAATATGTTTCAATAAATGTTTTTCAAGAAACCTAATTAGGACAAAGTTGATGAAGAAAAAAAGATACACCATTTTTTAGGAGTATGACATATATTCAATTTGTTCCGTTAAAACCGTACCAGGAAAACGCAACGGAAAAAATTTTGGTGAAGAAAAAAAAGTACAAAATTTCAAAATGTTCTCCCTCTCATTACGTTGTTAATACATTTTATACTTTTAGACTTGTACCTTGATTGTCGTCATTAACAAAACTTTAGTGAGAAAATCTTCTGGATTTTCACTTGAAAGTATTAAGTGTTAGTAACATCACTTGCTTGATCAAGAAAAGGAGTATATAATTTTTCTGACAATGAATATTTGGCATGCCTTGTTAAAACTTTACTAGGAAACCCAGTGGATAAAAAACTCAGTGATGTAAAAAAATACAATACACAAATATCTCATACTCCTTATTAGGACATGAATTATGAAAAGAATTATTTAGAGTATCCTTTCATAATTTAGACACATAGTTTCAATCAATTATGTTTTGCAGGACCTTTCGATCTTCGAGAACTTAATATTTAGACGTTCTAAGTAATTCGGGCATGTATCCTGCTTCAAGCACTTGTTGCAACTTGCATGTTGGGGCACCTATCATGCTTAGAGCCAAAGATGATGCAAAGAAGTTGAAAAGTGAAGAATAAATCCAAGGCAAGTCATTAAAAGAGCCAAGAAGTCCAATTAAAGCTCACCAAGAATTCTTGGCAGGTTGCTTTTGTCAACTTACAAAAATTATAACAAATAATTGGTAGTGATTTAGCTCATTTACTGAAGAGATCCAAGTTTTCCAAATTTAGAAGAGTCCATTGGCCACTTTTAACTCATTTAAGTTGGCCCACATGGGCTAAAACGTTTTCTTGAGCCCATATATACTTATTTTGACTAACAAAACATGTCACATATCAATTAGAAGAGTTAGAAACATGGAGAGAAAAGTCAATGATCAAGGAGTTCATCTACACCACCTTCTTTTACACTTTTGTCACCATAATTAGTGTATTTTTTTCTTAATTTTCCAATATATTTCTTTAATTATATATATATTTTTAGTTTTACTTTCCTCTTTTCTATTATGAGCTAAATTCCTATAACTTGAGAATCGTAAAGGTATGAACCCTAGATACTGATTACATGATTTTCTATTAATTTAGGATTTTTAGATTTAAATGAATTTATGATATATCCATTGAACATAAATTTGTTAATTGTGTGAATCTATTCTTTTACCAAATGAATATGTTAGTATAACAACTTGACTGTTGTCTAACAAGGAGGTTGGGTTATGGAGCATAGTTTATATTCGTTTGATGTGAATTAATGAACCAAGAAGTCTTGGCTAATCAAATAGCCAATATGGTTAGAGTCTGTTCTTCCTAATACTTGGAAATGTCACTCGACAAAGGTTGTTAAAGTACCAAAGGCCGTCCTTTATCTACCTGTTTAAGAGGCTAGTTGAATCCCAATTAAGATTAATCGTGGTGAGCGCAAGTTAACCCGGATCAAATAAATTAAAAAATTAAAAACTAATTTGTTAACTAAAACAAAATCCTTAAACAATTCATCCAAATCCATAATCCTACTCGTATTCACTGTCCACTCACCGTAACAAATTTCAACAATTAGTACCAATGGCTTATCCTCCGCCGTACGAGCCTTACTATCTAGCTCCACCGCCTCCAGAAGACTACATCTACGCCACCCCCTCCGCCACCACCAAAGACCGCAACTTAATAAGCACACTATTCGTCTCCGGCCTCCCCGATGACGTCAAAGCTCGTGAAATTCACAACCTCTTCCGCCGCCGCCCTGGCTTCGATTATTGTCAGCTCAAATACACTGGCCGTGGCAACCAGGTTTCACATCCTCTTCATTTTCAATTTTTTTTTGAATTTGTTCACATTTTCATAGTTCTAGGTAATTGCACTTTAGGTCCTTATGTTATTTTTACCTTTATAGGTTGTTGCTTTTGCTACCTTTGTAAATCATCCATCAGCCATGGCAGCTCTACACGCACTAAACGTGAGATTTTTTTTTTTGTACTTTTCACTACTAATTATTGAAATAAAATTAGAATAATATTCTGTTATATGATAATAATTTAATTTTAGGGTGTTAAATTTGACCCTCAAACTGGATCAACTTTACATATTGAACTAGCTAGATCAAATTCAACTAGAAAAAATAAACCAGGTACTAAAATGTAATTATTTATTTATTTCTAAATATTTTATTGATACAACATTAATTCTACAGGAAGTGGGCCCTACGTAGTGATTGATAATAGAACTAAAGTTACAGCTGATAAACAAGAATCATCTAGTGATGAAGGTATAAAATATTAGTGTACAAAAAATGTTATATTTGTAAAATAAAGGACTAAATCTGCAAATTCAGGAGAAAGTGAGACTGACGAGCCACCCAAGTCTACGAAAGCTGATTCTGACGATAAAGATGACTCAGCTACAGAAAAAAGGTTGAAAATCATTTCGAACATTATTTCAAATTACAAGGACTTATCTTGCAAATTCTTAATTTTCTCCTCTTTTCACCACAGTGTTGAACCTGTAGCTGTAGCTGATACAGACAAAGCTATAGCTTCCGAAAATGTAAGTTTAACAAAAAATAATTAAAAAAATATATTTTATAAATTAAAATATTCGAAAAATGTAAATATTTAGGAACAAACAGAGAAAAATACAGATGGTGCTTGTTCAACTTTGTTTATTGCAAATCTAGGACCTGATTGTACTGAAGAAGAACTTAAACAAGTTATATCTCAGTAAGTTAAATTTTCAAAAATTACAATTTAGTCCCTATAAAAAAAATTAATTGTATTGGAAAAAATTTAGGTACCCTGGATTTAATACACTAAAAATGCGTGCTCAAGGTGGTATGCCAGTTGCTTTTGCTGATTTTGAGGTAATTTATTTATTAAATTTACTTATTATTATTTATTTATTTATAATAAATATATTTAATTATAGGAGGTTAATCAAGCAACGGATGTGATGAATGCACTTCAAGAGAGTACTTTAGCATCGTCAGATCGGGGTGGAATGCATATTGAGTAATTATTTTAAAACTTTGACTTGTAAAATTATTAATAGAAACTAAATTAAATGTTTTAAAAATTGTTTCAGATATGCAAGGTCCAAAATGAGAAAGCATTAGGAGATTTCATTCAGGGTTTAAATCATCTCAAATAACGAGGATATTTGTGTAGTTTGTTATATTGTTTAAAAGAGTTAGTTTTATGTATTAAATATTGAATTTACTGATATTTTTGTCATTTTTGTCAGGATTTAAAGGGATGTGAATGGTAAAAACTAAAAATAATGTTAATGATATGATAGTTGAGATGATTTTTAATGTGCATTGATTAATTATTGAATTAATGGAATGCTAAAAATAGGTGGATGTTAGGTGGCGTTTGTAATAAGTACTCAATGTTGAATGAACAGCTGAATAGAATATGAATTTATTCAGTTAAGAGGCGGACATATTCTGTTAAATTAGTCTGATCAGCCATCCAAATCCTTCCACTCTGGCTACCAATTTGATTCCCGATGCTTGTGTCCACCCTCCAATTTCTCAAAACCTTCAACATGTCAAAAATGATGTTATAAAAATTTCGTAAATTAAGTCTAATGTGGTCAGTTTACTCGTTCATCCTTTACCCGAGACATTCAAGACTAAGCATGAGGATGTCATCCTCATATGTAACATGTTATAAACCTCTTCCTCTGAGTAAGGTTTTCCGAGGTAAGGGTCAAGGAGCTCATCTTTTATTGGTTTACATGGGTGATCTGGGATAGTTTACGCGTACCCGACTAATCCCATGGAGATATACATGTCTCTTCATATATGTTTTCATGGTAACTCAAAACTAGGTTATCCATGTTCACGGAGGGTTCGAGCTTGTACCTCTCATTTTACATCCATCTATAACATATTCTTGCAACAATGGTCGTGCCTATACACATCACATGGAAATTATAGGAAAGGAAAGGGGATGCGGACACAATTTTTCAAAATATATTCAACCCCCTTAAACTCAAAAAAAAATATAGAGGCCTATAGTGCAGTTTTGCATAATACAGGGACATATAGTGACATTTGCATAATATATACACCTGTTAATGAAATTGTATAATTTAGAGACCTATAGGGCAATTTTTGCAAAGGGAAGGGACCTTTAGGGCAATTAATTGGGTGAAAAAGCGTGATGTTGCTCTAGAACTCGGTTTTGTGTTGTTGCTCTACTCAAACTGGTTTTAACCATAAAATAAAAATACATAACACGTACAAAAACGTACAGTCATACATAGATGAGAATTAGAGATTATTCATATGCATCATTATCACTTGAATTAAAGTCTAACTATAGGGTTCAAAATATTCAATGTTATATTTTGTAAGTATATAAATCATAATTATTATTAATTTAACACTAATTTATATGTATTAATTATTGTCAACAAGATATATTTATTAATTATATAATCAACAATCAAGGAAAATCAAATCATATCTTCTTAATATGGAGTTGAAGATCAAGTGAAATAATATGATTCAAATCATATCTTTTTAATATGGAGTCAAATATCAAATCAAATAATATATTTAAGTCAAATGTGTAATTTGTATATGTATAACTATATGTAGATTATATACTAGTAATAGAGATTGTAATTGACTATAATCATGGAATATGCAATATTGTAATTGATAAATTATAGTATAAAAGAAGAGTGATGTCAAAAGATGGAGACTCACTCATTCACCTTAATATTTTCTAATAGTCTAATATTTTTTCTCATAATTTTGTCAATTATTACATTTTTTATAGTAAACATAAATTTGGTAAAGATAAATCGGATTCGCCAGAAAAAACATTGATGAAAATGTATTATCAACCATGGTTTTGGTCATTTTTTGACATAAATAGCTGGATAAATATGAAGGTTGCTTTGAGCCTAATCTGCGCAAGAAATTGATACCCGAACTTGGGCCTTCATAAGGTGTTCAATGAGTGACTATATTCGGATTTGGAATAAAGAACAGGATGATGGTAGGAGTGTACTAGTGAAATGGTGTCGAAGTAAAACTAAATGTGGACGGCTATCTTTAGAATGAACCTTCTAGAGCTTGGATGTAGTGCTTATGTCTGGTAGAAATGCTTATTGGAGATTACAATAAAAATGTTGGTCTAGTGGTTAGACTAGTGGTTATGGGATCGAATCTTATTGGAGTCTAGTGGTTAGACTACTCCGCAGAAACCAAGAGGTCCTGGGATCCAATCTTATTGGAGTCTAAAAGATTCTGAATCTAAAGTGGCTCTCATATGTATTAAAAAATAAAATATTCTGAAACGTTTGGCCTAAAAATATGTTTGACCTAAAAATATATTTAAGCCGTAATAACCTAAAATGGAATTTATTCTTATATCTATATTTATTTATCTATTTTGATATGTTTTATAGTTACTATAATTTAAAAAGAATGATATCAGTTGGTTTTATTAAATTCTATAATACAACATTGATTTTATATATATTTTAAATAAGTTGGAATTTTGGTTATATCTCATTTTTATATTAATCAAAACTGAAGTGTTTTGATTTAAAAATATTTTCATTAATTTATAAATAGATAGAATTCAAATACTAAAGAAATATTAGGATATTGTTCTCTGGTTAGCTAAACAAAAATCACATGCATAATTCTTGTGACATTCTACTAAATATTTATACTAATAAAAATGGGGTGATTGATTTGAGTTTCGTTCAGGGTCTTTAAATTCTTTAAATTTCCAGAATCAATTTTAGTTTGGTTTTCCTTGCCCCCCTAATCACAAAACACTATACCTGCTTTTTTTCTTCTATACACTAACAAAAGGTAGGTCCATTGTCTATATCTTCCCAAGATTTTCACAAACTTTTCGACACATAAACCAATTTATAAATCAGTTTCATATGAATCCCTCCCCCTATATGCTTGTCTCCTAGCATCAACTAACATCTTCCCTCTATACCCTTTCGTCACTTCACTCTTTTGCGGACTAGTCTGTTCAGCCGCACAAATCCTTCCACTCCGGCTACCAATTTGATTCCTAGGACTCGAGTCCATAATCGCATCACCCTCCAATATCCGCAAAACCTTAAACATGTCATAATTTAAGTTATAAAAAATCGTCAATAATGTCGAATGTAGTCAAATTACGCTTCCGTCCTTTACCTGAGACATTCGAGGCCGAGCATGAGGATCTCGCCTTATGCAAGAAGATGCCGCATGTAACATATTATAAACCTCTGGCTCTGAGTAACGTTTTCCAAGGCGAGGATCAATGAGCTCATCTATAGCATATTCTTGCAACAAGGGTCGTGCCTATCCACATCACCATGGAAAAAATATAGAAAATTAGGAAAAAGAAGAGTTTATAAAAATTACATTTTACCTCAAAAAAAATTAAATACTTACCCATTCAGTGAGACATTGTTGGCCTTTAGGCCTATTCAAATCCACAGCTTTTCGACCCGTAACAAGCTCCACCAATACAACACCAAACGAGTACACGTCGGCTTTTTCCGTAATCTGACCACTTTGCGCATACTCAGGAGCCAAGTACCTAAATAAAATTCACTTATCAAATAAAATCCAAGGGTAAAAATGTCATATATATTTAAAAAACTCACCCAAATGTTCCAATAACTCTCGTATCAACCCCTTTATCTCCATCAGGTTGCCATCTCGCTAAACCAAAGTCCCCAACCTTTCAAAAATTACCAAATTAGCAAGGACCAAATCGTAAATAGAGAGAATTTTAAAGAATTAAGACGTACTAATGGTTCAAAGTCATGAGTGATGAGAATATTATTAGGTCTCATATCACGATGAACAATACAACCTACTCTACATTCTTCATGAAGATAACGTAAACCACGCGCAGCCCCTACTGCAATTTTTTGACGCGCCGACCACTCTAATGGATCTCTATGTCGACCTAAAAAAAAATTAAATAATTATCTAAAATAGTAAAAATAGAACGTGCATAAATAAATATATAAATTAAAAAAGAAAATAGAACGTGTATACGTATATATGTGTTTTACGTACCGTATAGATATGTATCTAAAGATCCATTACATATAAACTCATAAACAAGCAATCTTCTACCATCTTCAATACAAAATCCGATCAACATTACAACGTTACGGTGTTGAGCACAGCTTAATACTTCAACTTCAGAGCAAAACTCTTGATCACCTTGAGTACTCGCAAGTTTATGTTGTTTAACAGCAACTACTTGACCTTCTGGTAAAACTCCACGATGAACAGATCCAAATCCTCCTTCCGCTAAAAAATTTGCTTTCGAAAATCCTCCTGTAGCTAACTCAAGCTCGCCGTATTTAAACCCACGTGGTGGTTTTCCAAATACGGGTGCTTTATGTTGACATATTGAACATAAAGGAGGTGGGCCCGGAGGTGGAGTTCGAGAAAGTGAAATTGCTTCTCTTAAATTTCCGCTAAATTCGATTTCGGATCTATAACTTGGTGTTTCTAAGATAGAATTGTTTTGTGAGTTAACAATATCGATCATCCATGGTTGAAACCTTAAACTAGAGGAAGATGAAGAGAGATTTTCACTTTCATTTTCACTTTCACTATCTGAATCTGTTTCATGAACATCTTCTTTTAAAGGATGATTTTTTAAAGTCTCGTTTATAGTAAATGGGGAAGTTCCGGGGTCGGAGCTTGAAACTGATGAAGTTCCGGCTTCTGTGGCAGTGAAAACTTCTGGGCTGCTTGTTGGAGTTGCGACGGGCCCACGAGGATCGATTTTCTTTGATTGATTAGCTTCGGGAAGTGGGGCCCGGGTAGTTTCGGGTTCCTTTTTAGGTGACCCGACTAAATTTAGACGGAGAACTTTGGGTTGTGATCGTTTCATTGATACGATATTGCATTGTAATTCTTGCATGCATTGTTTTTCTTCGTGTTTGAGGTTTCTACAATAGTTCAAACAAAATTATAATCCCTCTAAATTTCAGAATCTTCACTAGCATTCCCTAAACTATATAAAATTATCTTTTAAGGCCTTGATTTATTTTGTTGTTTCTAAGATAAAATATAGGTTTAGTAAAAAAATTATAGGGACATATCATGCAGATATTTCATAAAATATATGGGCATATGGTGCAATTAGCACATAATATAGGGACCTATAAAGGAGGACCATCCCCTATCTTTTCAAAAATTAAAATTGAACCCATATAAAAATTACTAATAACTTGTCCCCAAATTTTTAGAATCTTCACTTAACCCCACTCAAAAAAATTAATATAGGGACCTATAATGCAATTATTACATAATATAGCAACCTATAGTGCAATTAGTGTATTATATAGGGACCTATAGTGCAATTATTGTATAATATAAGAGTACCTATAGTGCAATTATTGTATAATATAAGAGTACCTATTGTGCAATTATTGCATAATGAAGGACCTGTAGTGCAATGATTGCATACTTTAGAGACATGTAATGCAACTTTTGCATAATTTTGGAACCTATAATGATAATTTGGCATACTATAAAGACCTATAGTGCAATTATTACGCCCCTTTATAAAAAATAAAGTAGCCAAGAAAAAGATTTACGAGTATTACTTGTCCAAAACTACCCAATTAGCCTCGATTTTCTTCGCCTCAACAGCAACGGCCCCACATGGTGATCCAGAAACAATTTTAATCTTGACATTTATCTAAGAAATAGTATCAAACAAACCCACAAGTAAGCAAGGGTAATAAAGTAATTAATTTCCTTTAATAAGAATTGTGTAGCTTTAAAATTTGACCTCGGGATTATAAACATCATGAAGCTTAAGTATCATCTGTGAGCATGAATCAGTTATCTCGAGTTTTTGTTCTGAACTTGTCCCGGATTGTGATTTTTTGTGACCACTAGCACAATCTCCGGCGAATCTCGGAAATCCCCATAGTTTTCTACCTAAAAATAATTGGAAAATATTTGTTACGAAATAATTAGATAAGGGACTAAAATGATATTTTATTTACAAAATATTAAATGGTTTACCCGAGCTATGTGACGGAACAACAACAAGAAACGTGATGCAATCACCGGGCTGAACTACATGGGTCAAGGCCCAGCCCAAAGCAGTTTTTGGAATTTCCTTTGAAGCTTTAACAGCTACCACAACTTTTACAGTTGAATCAGAAGCCTTATCTTGCTTCATTTTCTTCAACTCCTTACTCGTTATATAAGAAATAAATATATCCCTCAATAAAACGTTTTTCAAGATTTCATTGATAACCCGGATAATATATAGACAAATCTGATTACAAAGAACTTCAATGACACAAAGATACTATTGCATTATTGTGTACTCTGACCCACACACCATTGAATGTCTGATTTTCATGCATATATAGATGAAATACTTACTGTTTTAACACAGTAGATGAAGATAAATACAAGAGAACTTTTTCTTTTTCTAAATTTGTTGAAGGCACTGTTTTAAACAAGGAAATCCAAAAATAGAATGCAAACAATGGACTAAATGGATCTGCAGAGACTTTTCTTTTCAGAGATGATTCCAAAAAAACTTGATTGAACCTCAATCCAAAAATAAAGCTGATTCGCTTTTAAATCATAGATCCAAATAACAAAACGCTAAATCTTTGCAAGATATGAAAGATTCCAGCCCTGAAATCTTCAATGATCAGCCGTTACTTTTGCATTTTTTCATCAAAAATGCATAGATATAACCCCACAAAATTCTGAAATGACACGAGAGTTGAAACTTTTTTTTAATACCAAAAAAGAAAAATACTAAAATGACCCCTCAAAACCCATGAAATCTCATAAGTATTATCTAACACTAAAGACTATAGAGAATAAGGATGAATGTGTATACATGTTTAAGAGTTTTTCTGAAAAAAATATGATAAAGCTTTCAACATCAAAACAGGTAAAAATAACAATGGCCCAAAAGATACGGAGATTCAATAAGTGTGTGTGGGAAAGGGAAAGAGAAAGATGAGAGATATATAAAATAACGTTAAAAGATGAATAACCTTACCTACTGAAATCTATATTGATGCAAACATTATCAAGATGATGAATGATGAATGAAAGGTTAGGCTAAGTCCAATAGGACCCCAATTGTAGCAAAAAGCTACAATTGGGGGTTGAACAATGCAAAAATCAGCTCCAACAGGTTCCCAGTTCTGGCAATAGCCAGAATAGGGAACCCGATTTTTAGTAAATGTTAGCTGTGGCTAACCCCAATCTCATCCCCAATTTAATTTTTTAATATTTTATATCATTTTCACAAAACCCAAACAACTTAATCCCAAAAATCTATTTTATTAATTTAATACATATTTACAATAAAACATCGTAATTAATCTACTTATATTATTAATTATTTTATTATTTGAATATTAATGACTTCGATTATATTTTTTTGATAAAATTTAAAAAACTAATACTTTTAAGATTCCCGTGTAGAAATAATAATAGACATATTATTATAAAAAATATTACGTTAAATAATAACTATGTTTAAATATTTTTAGTAATATTTAATAAAAAACTAATATTAAATATATTAATTTTAATTTCAAATATTTGTATATAAATTAAAAATAATAATATACATAAAAACATATAAATAATTATAAATTATTTAAAATAGAAATATTATTAAAATAAATTTAAAATAAGATTGGGAGGTTGAAATTAAAAACATATAAATAATTATAAATTATCTAAAATAGAAATATTATTAAAATAAATTTAAAATAAGATTGGGAGGTTGAAATAGGGGAGCTGTTGGAGTAAAACTGTTTTCAAAGTTGCTATTTGAAAGAAATACCCTGTTTGACTCCCAATTCTAGCTTTTTAATCGGGTAGCTGTTGGACTTAGCCTTACTTTCATGTAATAAAACTGGTTTATAATTTTTGTGGGTGGGTGATAATAAATTCTTGCTTAAAGAGTTAAGAGAGAGAGAAGAGTGGTGTAGTAATAATGATTTGACAGTGTGTAAGTTTATGTAAGTTTTTACGTTTTACTTCAAATAAGCAATGCAAAGACGATACGATATTGTCTGTGCAGGTGTTGGAAGTGGACTCGACTTGATTTTACAGACTCTCCTTTTTCATTGGTTTAAACAAAACGTTCGTACATGTCTCCATTTATTTTTTCATGTAATAAAATTCACGGTGGGGTATCAATATTGGTAATTAACTATTTTTGTATAATAAAATATTTAGGAGTACTACTTAAATCATGAATTAAATTTCCACCCAGTAATACGTAAACCAATAAAAACCTATAAACAACCACAAATTTCAATGTATTTCATACTTATATTTTTTTCCTCAACAAATACGGATTTAGATCCTCTCCTAACTAGTTTCTATACTAACTATCCTAACAACCAATCATAATTAAGAAAATTATATTTTATTATATTTATCTATAATTAATTTTTTAATTCCTAAAATACTACACAATTTACATCTATTATAAAACTCCTATTATAATCTTTTAATTGATTTACCAACCATTTATAATATATTTTCAAATCTTATTATTTATAATGTTAACATCAATGATATAATTGGTTGTTAGGATAGTTAGTATAGAAGCTAGTTAGGAGATGATCCAAATCCAACAAATACTTCTCTAAATTTTCGTATATGTGCGATGGATATGGAAAAATATCTCGTTCTTTTGTCTGATTAAGGGATCTCTAAATCAAAGGTACTGATTTACTGATTGATCGGGTGTTTCAAAAAATTGAATTTTAAAATATTGATTCCCTCTCTAAAGATGGAAATGAAATTTTTATTAAAGCAATTATTCAAATTATCCTTAATTATACCATCTTTGTTTTTTATTCCCTTACAAAGTATACAAAGTATGCAATGGTCTTACTTCTCTCATCGCCAATTCTTAGTAGTACTAGGAAAAAATAGAACTCGCTAAATTTATTGGGATACTAGCAACTTCTAAATCTTATGGGGTGGGGGGAGGGGTACAACTTACCAATAAAAGGTACAATTCCCAACATAAAACACGACGTGACACTTATGTGGCATGTTTAGAGTCAATATGCATTTTAGTATTTAGACTTTAAATGGATCCTCGAATGTGGATGTTTGTTGGGTATTTTGAACTCTATATCTAAATATATATATAACTCAAATTCAGTTTGGAGCCCCAAATGTGAATGCATTTAAAAGTATTCTTAATAGAAAATGTTACAAAGATTTTTAGCTACCGAGCACACCACCCCATACTCTCATAAAGCATCTATATAGTAGTGGTTAGGGGTGATTATAAAATATCTGAAACTGAAATCGAGTCCAAATCGAAGATAGCTCAAACTAGGGTTGGAAAACTAAATGCGGGCCCAATATATGTGCAACTCAATCTGAAATTTGATGCAGGTTAAATAATATCATCAAGTATTGCGTACAACCCGACCAACCCAACAGTATAGATAGAGTTAATATGAAAACTTACTCTTCTACTTTCAATCTTCAATTTACACCATTCAATCTCATCTTCGAGGTCCGGTTTTTTACTCTCGTGTCTCCAGAAGGCCTTTGAAGTTTGATGTATTCCATTCTAATTGTATTCATGTAATCCATATTTCAAATAGTTTTTAATAACTTTCAACCTTTCGGGAGTTGATCGTTTCGTAATTAAAACCAGGTTATTGACTTATTGTTAGATTGGATTCCATTCTAAATAGTTATTAACTATTTGTAACAACTTTAAACCTTCATAGAGAGTTGGTCGTCTTAATATATTAAATTCATTTTTTTCCTCATTTTTTATTACAGAATATTAAAAACGATCCTAAATTGATCAACATAAACCTTACTACAAATCGATGTCGTCCGACTTTGTAGTTTTTAGGAAATCAAGTAAGAGATGGATTCTGAAAAAAAATACTGAACTACTTCGTTACGGGGGTAGATAGGATTTGGGTCGGGCACCTGGCCCAAGCTCACCCTTGGTAGTGGTTCTCTAATGAAACCAAAAGATATTCTCGGGTTAAAGGCGATAGAAGAAATAGTAATACTCTAATTGAGATAAACTTCGAAATAAACTGTGTAGCTGATTGGGTGACAAAATAAATGTTATATGACTTTTTGTTATGAACAACTTATCTACGTCCAATTAGTTTGTCTTTTAATTCGCAACTTCGATCGTTCGGAGATTGACTGATCTATCTGTAATTTTTTTGTCTCCCTAACCTTTATTTAAGTACTTTGATTACGATGGATTAGAATGGGTTGGGATTTAGTTGGAAATATGACTGGGAAAGAATAAAGAAAATAAATATTTGATATTAAAATTAAGAAACTGAAAAGAAGAAGAAAATTCTAAGAAATCAACATTTAAATTAGTATTATAATTTAAAATAATAAATTTAAATATATTGATAAAATGACCTTACAGGCGGCGCACAATCACTTCGCTGCCCATAATTTAATACTACACGAGATTCACGGCTCTTCAAGCTATTTTTAAATGAAGATCCACCTCTTTATCTCTGACACATTAACAATGCCATGCTTTAATATTGATTTTGTTTTATTAGTAGGCTTTGTAGTAGTAGTATTAGTTTGTTTCACCGCCCAAAAAGATTATGACGATGGTTTTATTCCATGGTCTTATGACCTCGTATAAAAAAAAAAGTAAAAATGTATAATTTTATTTTCTGTTTTTTTTAGACAAAAATTATATAAATATTTAATATTTTTTCTTTGTATAATTATTTTTAATTAATATTATTTATTATAATATTTTGTTTACTATTTAATTAAGAATTATACCAAAAAACAAAAAAAAAAAGTGTTTTAATAATTAATTCTTAAATTTGGTATATCGAAAAGAGATAAATCCATATTAAGCCCTAGAAGACAACTATACACCTCCATTAGGTCCAACCCCTGGTTTTTTCCTTACCAGGTCCAACGAATTTTTTAGTATCTCAGCATTACCCTCTCATGTAATCAGATAATATCATATCACCCCATGATTTACGCAATTAACTGATTCCATTAAGATAACATATCTATTAAAATCCGTTATTATTGCACTTTTATTATGGTAAATTTCTCTAAGAAATCAATTCATATAAAACATAAAAGAAATCAACATCATCGTCCCAGCTTTTTCAAAATTCCTCTTCTACTCCTCCTCGATCTATTGAAAAAATCGTATGATTTCGTCATGTCATGGTTGGCTCCACATTGACGAGAACGGTCACGATAAAGACCACGATCATCATCAAAACGACGTTGTTCCTTTAGAAGATGAAGAAGAACCCGAATTTAAATAATCAAAATCATATTAGCAATGATAATGATAATGATAACGATGATAATCAAGGGCGTGGTGTGAAAGAGGATTTATCGTAACTTAAGGAAACCCTAGCGCGTCAATTAGGGGGCGTTGCATCATTTCTTGCGCCTTTTCCGCCTCTTCCATCTTTGAGGCGGTTAGAATTGGATCGGGGGGTGAAGGAGGAATCAGATCGGTCTGGTTCGGGAAATTAATTAGAGAAGGATGGGGAATATATTGATGGTTCGGAACATTATAGCGATAATGATGTTAAAGATGATGTTGTAGGTTTAACGGACGAAACGTTGGCTTTTGCTCAAAATATCGCTCATCATCCTGAAACTTGGTTGGATTTTCCTATTTTAGAAGATGAAGATGAAGATGGTTTTTCTGGTGTAGCAGTAGGAGGGCTTGAAAGGTGGACCAGGCTGTCAATTGATGGAGTGCACATTTCTGATGGGTTACGTGTGGAATATCAGTGGTGTGTTAGTTAGTATCGGTGGTTTGTACTGATGGGTTACGTGTGGACACATTGCACATTTCTGATGGGTTACGTGTGGAATATCAGCAGTGTGCTAGTTAATATCGGTGGTTTGTACTGATGGGTTACGTGTGGACAACACATTTCTGATGGGTTACGTGTTGAATATCAGTGGTGTGCTAGTTAATATCAGCGGTGTGCTAGTTAATATCGGTGGTTTGTAATTACAGGTGCAATTTATTTTGTAATTACTATGCAAATATTAAAAAATATATATAATCATTTATTCGTTTTATTAGTTTGTTTTGTACTTTAATTTAATGTTATTCCTTTTTTGTTTTGCAATTAATTGATTGATTGATATAATTAGGAAATTGGTTTTGGTAAGTCAAAAAATATTAATGGAGCAAAAAGGCAATCCAGACATTTTCAGTGGGGTGGACCTGATGGGCAACTGACAATAGTTTGTAGAATCTTCCAGTCAATCACCCTATCAAAACATTATAATTATCAATTTATTATGTTTATTTATATTTTTCCATCTTTTTATGCTATAATATAGAGTCAGTACAATATAGACAAGTAAGATTACATACTAGAAATATATTAATGAGATGTATAGGGATAATACAAAGAATTTTATTAAATAAAAACAAGACGAACATTAACTGTAATACCATTCAAAAAGATGAATTAATTATATATATGAAAAGTAGTTGAGTTCATCTTTGTGTATAATTTTCCAAATCATTAGTGTATGATTCAAAATAAATGACGTGTGAAAGTATAATCACATATAATGACTTTTTTTAGACGAGTAAGAGCATGACCAATGGGGTTTTTCAATATTAGATTTGAAGAACCAAAAGTAAAACTAGTTAAAAAAATAACACCAATGGTGTTTTTAAAAACTTGTCAAATATAGAGATAGATATTTGATCAATTTATATTTTATCAAATTTGAATACATATATACATATTTTACTTTTTGTCAACAAAATCAAAAAATGCATAGTATTAATATAAAAAATTAAAATATTACTATATATATTTATATATAATACAAAACTAAATAATATACTTTTTAAATTATTAATCCATTTTAACTATAAAAAAAATTATTCAAATTTAAACTTTTTGTATCAAAATATTCATACAAAAATATATTATTATTTAAGTAAATATTTGTCAATGTTAAATTAAGTTATTAATATAATATATGCAATTATCATATATATCGTTAAATTTAAAACTACCATTAATGTTGACATTAATTTAAAGACCCAACTTTAACAACAAGTCTTTAAAATTAGGTTTTTTAAATGAAGTCTTCAAATTTGGATCTGAAGACCTAAAATAAAGACCCCATTGGTCATGCTCTAAGAAAACAACAAAAAAACCAAAACACTATCCAATTCCCATCTTATGAAACTCCTTCAGCTATGATAAGGAAAGGTTGCTCGTTGTTGCATCACCGGCCCTGTGTCTAGCAATTTTTTGCAAGTGCATCCGCTTGACCATTCATCCTTCGAGAAATATGTCTATAGGAGACTGATCCAAACTCACCAGTCTTCTGATTGATCTTTTGGATTATCGACTGGATCCTCCAACTTGCTACTGACACTTGTTTAATACCTTGAATGAGGCCAAGTCTATATGAGAATATTTTTTTATGTTTGTTTGGAAAATCTCCGCACATTTATGTTGCTTTCAGAACTGGCATTGCCTTGCCTACCAAGTTTGTGTCGCAGAAGATAGTTTCTTTAATCTGAACCTTGCATCCCGTGGTTTTGTGATATTGAAGAATTCCAATTCCTATTTTTTCATAAGGTTTGCTTTCCAAATGTTCCACATATTAATCATTATATAGTCAGTCACTTTTCTCCTATCCCAATGACCATCCGACGAATTATTGATTAAGTTTGTCATCCAAGCTTTCAACTTCATATGTTAATTCACACCTACTTTTATTTGTAGTGAGGATCCTACCCAAATTTTTTTTTTGTTGGCATAAAAAAAAAGGATATGTTCAACTGTTTCTATATTGCCTTGGCACCACAAACAATCTTTCGAGTCCACACATTTTCTTTAAAAAGATTGTCTTTGGTGAGAATGACATTATTACAAGCTTTCCAAATTTACATCCTAATTTTATTAGGGATGTTAGAATCTCAAACTGTTTTCCACAAACTCGATCTAAAATTGTTTGGCGTGCTATAGGATTGGGGTTGATGGAGAATATGTTCAGTAAGAACTTTATAGCTTTTCTTCGCATTATATTGCCTATTTTTTGAAAATGACCAAAATAGTTTATCATCTAAATCCGTGCAATAATAAAATATGGAAAATGTAATTCCTCAAGTCAAAGGGGATAGATAGAAAGATAAATTAAAGAGTGTTTTAGGTAAAAATATGCAAGGTAGTGTTAATTAGTTTAAGATAGGATTAAACATGTGATTAATTAAGGATTTGTCATATAAAAAACAACATATATGGAAGTCTATATATACCTATAGATTGAGTTATGAGAAATTTTCCATATCTCGAGATATTTTTAAAAAAAAATAAAGAACATAGTTTCACACAACAACTATCAATATAAAGATAAAAAAATTGATTTGAAACCAAAAAATGAAACAAACTATACATTAAAATGAAATATATCTAAAACTAATAAAAATCAAAGTATGTATTAAATAAAAAAGATAATCATATATAAATCGAAATAATAATAAAGACTTACATCTAAATCAATATATGAAATCTATAAAAAGTATAAAGTCTAGAACTGAAGTTTGTTTATGATAATAATATATAAAACATGAAAAGTTTGTTCACAAAATTTTGTAAAACTTGAAAATATAGAAAAAAATATTATAAAAATATTGTTAATAATAACTAACATCTTGTGGTGCAGGTTCGAACCGTGTCAACGACACCGAGTCCTAAGTGGCTCTCCCATGTAAAAAAAAAAACTAACATCTTGAATGAATAAAGGTGATAAAAAAAAAGTAAAATATGATATTTTAATTGTTTTCAAAATAATGTAAATTTATCTTTTTACACATTATTCTGACAGTAATTATATTCAATATTACTAAATGCCTGTTTGGAAGTGCTTTTTTGGAGAAGCACTTAAAAGTGTTTTTAGCATTTTAAAAGTTTTTTTGACTTTGAAAAGCATTTTTTTGAGAAGCACCAAATAGGTGCTTCTTAAAAAAAGCACTTAAAATAATTTTAGATTTCAAAATTATATTTAATAATTTTTTAAAATTCTGAATTTTATTCTAAAAGCGCTTTTCTACTCTAAAATAAACACTTCCAAACGGGCCCTAAAACATTTTTTACTGTTTGATATATTAAATATTTATTAAAAATATAAATTTTATATTTACCAATAAAAAAATATAGAAATTATTCTCACCCATTAATTCATGAAATTATTATTGCCTTTAAAAGCTTCATGAAATTATGTGATAAAAGACAAATAATTCGAAAATCAAGACAAACTTTCTTTAAGAGAGTGCAATGCTGAATAAATTCAAATTTTGGAGGATAATTGAACAAGACCATCGGTCAACTATCATCATACTTCATAAACTATTAATGACTGCAACCTATTTATTGGAGTAATTCCCTGTTCAAGGTTGTCTTGTTCAAGGTTGTCCATCTTTTACATTGGTCCGAAATTGTTTGTGGTTGAAAATATAATAAAATTGTCTTCGTAGACAAATTTAAGAAAGATTGGTCATAGTTTTTTGGGTTAATTACCCAAAGAGACTTGAGGAAAATCAATGTGTCATATAAGAACCAAGAGATTCCTCTCTCCTATTTAGAGGCCAATAAGATGTTCAATGTCATAACTACCCTTATAGTGTATATAAGACAAAAAAAATAGATTTCTCTCTCCTCCACTACCATTACACTCTCTCCTCCATTACCATTAATCTCTCTCCTCCTTTATCATTTTTCTTTCTTTTTCTTCATTAATTATCAAATAATTTCCAGCTCCGACAACAACCACCAATCACCGCCGACCACCGCTGGCCACCGCCGGAAAAAGTTCTGAGCATGGAAAAAAGTTCTGAGTTTGGAAAATAGTTCTGAGTCTGGAAAAAAAGTTCTGAGTCTGAAAAAATAGTTCTGAGCATGGAAAAAAGTTCTGAGTCTGAAAAAATAGTTCTGAGTCTGAAAAAATAGTTCTGAGCATGGGGTATTGGACATGGAAAAAGTACTGAGCATGAAAAAAGTTGTTGAGTATCGTAAAAAAGTTCTGAGTGTCGAAAAAAGTTGCTGAGTATTCGAATTTTTTTGTTGACTGACTTTACTGAGCATGCTCGTTTTCTCAGTATCTTTACTGAGCATGCTCAGTAACTTGCTGAGTGTTTCTCGTAAAATCAGTAAAAGTGTTGAGTATTTCTCGTATAATCAGAAAAGCTTGGGTCGCCTTCTATAATTTGATAACAATTAATATCAATATTTATTATGTAATTACTTATTAGAGCACCTAAAAAGTTTATTTCTATGAATTGAGAAAAAACAGCAAGGTAATATTTCATCTTCAAATATTGTCCAATAGTTTATTATAGTCCAAAATAGAAGGCTTAGGTAAATCAGCATCTTTGACTTTATTGATATCCAAATCAGTACTTTGTAAAAAAAATCCAAATCAATAAATCATATCAAATATATTTTCGCTGCTCCATATTGGCAGTATTTGAAAAAAAAAAGAAAAGCTACACATTGACTTACTGAAAGAATATCCATTTCGCACACATTTATCAATAAATCATATCAATATACAATTTCGCATACATTTATTATATATTAAAAAGAAGATTAAAGCATAACAAAGAATTTAGAACATATATTACTACACTGTTTAATAGCTTCTGCCGGAGAAGAAGACAACTCCGTCCGGCGAGATCCATCTCCATGGCTACAAAATCGCAGCTTGAGAAGCCATGAAAGCTACAGATCGGAATAAATTCTCGCAGGATCTGGTCACTGCAGCTTCTCGCACGAACTGTGTTTTGTACAAGTGGTGAAGAATGGACCTAGAAGCTCAAGAGAGGAGAGAAGAAATGTTTGCCGTGAGATAAGAAAATGAGATAGGAGAGAGAAAAACAAGAGCTGAATAATTAGGTTTACTTTTTTGATAAAAAATAGTATTTATAGAGAAATAAAAAACAAAAAGGGATAGAAAGGTAATTGGGAAATTAGGCTTGTAGTGTTAAAATTAGTTTGTGGCCTTTAGTAAGAAGAGGCTATAGGGCCGGTCTTGTTAGGTCACGAGGTGGTGTTTTCAAGACCCTTTGGGTAATAATCTCTAGTTTTTTTATTTTTATTTGGACACTAGATTGGTCATAGTTTAGTCTAATTAATATAAATGTGGAATGAAAAAAACATAATATAAATCTTGGAGGACGTTATCAAAATAAACATAACTGCAACTTGTGTCCTTAAAACATAAGCAATTGTAACCACCGGGACTAGCTCAGTGGCCAGGACCCTGTCTCTCAACTAGGAGGTACAGGGTTCGAATCCCCTCAGCCGTGTTATTTCTTGAGCCCTTAAAGGGGGTAAGCAAGGGGTGCATGGTTCGAGTCTCCTTCCTGAACATGGGTAACCTAGTTCTGATTAAGTGGGAGTATGCATGAGGAGGCGTGTATATTTCCTATGGGATTAGTCGTGGTGCGCGTAAGCTGGCCCGGACACCCATACATCGAAAAAAAAAAAAAAAAACATAACCAATTGCGAGGTACTCCGTCCGTTCTAAACTAATTTGTTCATTTATTAAAAATATATAATAAAAAGGTTAATTTTTTTATTATCTTTAATAAAATAGAGTAATGATTTATACATCCAAAATTATACAACCTAATTACCACCAATTACATGACGTGAATTGGTTAGCAAATCAAGATATAATATATTAATGATTTAAAACCAACTAATTCACGTCACGTTATGGATGATATGTTTGGGTATTATGATTTTGGGTGGTATATATATCATTATTCATTATATATTAAACTTTATATTTCCAAGAAACACTATGGATTTTAGTAATTGAGAAAGTAATTATTTTATTTTTTTAATATGTGTAAAAACTTAAGTAGATAATTATTTCAGAACATAAGGAGGTTTTGGAGAAAATGTTAATATCACATTATTGTTGATAGGTCCAAGATGTTCGAGGATACACATCTCAAAGATCATCGCGGAACATCCAACTTCTAGAACGAGTACGGGTTATCAATACACGAGTTAGAGTCATATCCCAAGTGGATATTCTATGGACATAAGCCCACCTATCGGGGGAGGATCAAAGAATTTATTTGATAAAAAGACTTGGAGGATCGGGGAGTCTACATCCCCGGTCAAGCTACTAAGCACGTCATATCAAATAGATTACATAAAACGTATTAAACTCAATAAACACATATATATACCCATCCCCTACCCACACACATATCCTTGGGAGGGTACACATTCTCTTTCACAATAATCTCTCATATTAATTCAATACACCTACATATACAAATTTGATCTTCAGAGTGCCATCGGGGGAACACCCATCCTTGGCCCTAACCTATGTGTGTGTTGAAGACATGGCCAGCGTGATGACATCTCTAGGAGTCTCGATTCTCATAGACATTCATTATCATTGGATCCCAAAGCCCACTATATTTAACTTAGATTGTATCCAATGTAACTTGAATAAATATCTAGTGAATTCAGGGTTAAGTAACTTGTGTCTTTTAACTTTTTAGTTGTAATAGTAAATTGGGATCTATTGGTTGGCATCGTCTGTGGAAACAATTCCAGTCAACAAGAAAACCCCATTGGAATACACATGGAGTGGTCTAAGTAGAGCCAAGTCCAAAGTTGATACACCATCAAACTAGGGAATACATGGGGAAAAGCTACCACCAAAGCTCCATAAATGACAAGTGGATAAAATTCTCCAAAAAGAGCGATTAGGATATGCTCTCTCACAAAGACGTGTTGGCCATTCTTGTACTAATTGGTAGGATTATAACATTAATTTACCTCATTGATACCAATATCTCTCTATATATAATTTTTTTTAATTGATTTCATATGGCTAAATTTTGACCCTCATGATATAAAACCCTTGACAAAGTAATGAGATTCACTGGCCAGGAATGCCATATGATTAGGTGTGTAAGGTGGCCACTACGAGTAGGATTTATTGCCATTTCAAGGGAATTGACCACCTATTTCTTCATAGTTTAAGGTAGCACTATGCATAATGTAATATTCGGATAAGCTACCTAAAATAGGATTCAAAAGATATTATCGACCCATCACCTGACTATAAACTTTCAAAGAACTTTGGGGGTTCCATAGTTTAGGGTATCAAATACACCCAAAGAGACTATGGAAAGGCTCTTTGTGCGCTCAAATGTAAAAAACTGGAAAGCGATAGAGATGACCAGTGTTCTAAAACTCGTCCTAGGCGGCGGCTAGGCGCTAGAAGGTAGTGTACCTTCCAGAAATGACCCAAGCGGTCCCGGAATATCTTAGGCGGACCCAGGCGACCGCCTAGGCGGTCTGGAGGCTAAAAATAATAGAAAAAACCACTTCTAATAGAACAAATTGAAAAAAAAAATTGACATAAAAAATATATTAAACTATTTTAAAAATTATATAAATCTAAAAAATATTCAAATATAATTGATTATTATTCAAAACCGCCTAGCAAGGAAACGCCTAAGCTCCGCCTAGGCGCCCGCCTGATCGCTTAGGCGCTCGAATGTGGTCGATCGCACGCGTATCGCCTGTTAGAACACTGGAGAGACCAAGATACGACAACCAATTTGGTTGTACTATACTAACCTCGCTAGGAAGGGGACAACCCTTCTCTCCACTCTCCTTTTTTGTTATTATGGGTTATTTAACGAGATGGTGTAGGATAAAGAAGTTCTACTAGGTAAAATAAATCAAAATTAGTTTTAAAAAGAGCAACGTGGAACTTAGTCTCGACCAGTTTAGCTCCACGCCTGACTAGTCAACTTAAGAGTCAGATTTGCCTAAGACATGGGATAATAGGTCAAAATCTTGATACTTTGATACAATAATTGGACTCGAAAATCTACTTAATCATAATAAGCATGACATAGAGTTTTTTTGCTCATATAATCATTTCCAATTATCATACACCCTTTGGACATAACTTCCAATTGTATATTCGATGACTTGATATCTTTGTGAATAATCCAGGATGACATGTACACGTAAGAAGAAAAACTCAAGATATATAAGAAAACTCAAGGAAGGAAAACCCAAAGAATTTTCCAAGAAGTGCTACAAACTAACGAATGCTATATATACACCATTTTTTTCCTTTCAGAAAAGACCATACATATAAGAATAAAATAAATGTTTAAAACTAATTAGTTAGAAAGGGAACCATTTCCTCTACTCTTCCATTATATAATAAGAGTGGAGATAAGAGATAAACTCTATCATGATCAAAACTTTCCTATGCATAAGTCAAGACAAGACCTTTTTCATTAGTTTTATCACCTTTCTATAGGTTGTTGTGTGTTATTTCAGATAATTTATAGATGGGGTTAAGCTCTACATACAAAGTCATTATTAGATCATTGTTGGTACACACCAATTAGTAATCAAAGAAAACATAAGCAATAAATATTAGAAAAGACAACGATTAGCCATACTAACTTATGAGTGAGATTACAACACTTTTAGTCACAACCACGTGGAAATTGTTAATTAGTTTCGAGATTTTATCGCACTAGTAACAATGACAACTCATATGTGGTGTTTCAGATATGAGATAGGCGCAATAGTGGTGGTGCAAATCACATATAAGGTAGGAGAGGGGTCATGGTGTGGTGGTGGTGGTATTTTTTGTAGATTGAAGACAAGGAGTGGTGGTGGACGCTTTGTGGCGCGGCGGTATTGCATTTGTTGCTACAAATCGGAAGAGCATGAGACAAAGATCTGAGGGTAATTTTCCAGATCGGGAGAGAGGATAGGGTAGTAGCGAAGTTTTTTCAAAAACGAGAGAAGAAAGGGTGTGGTGGTGGTGGTGGTGGTGCATTTTGCTGCAAATTAGTGAAAGAAGTGGTGGTGACAGAATGATATTTATGGTGATACTTTGTTGAGTGGTGATGCATGGTGGCACTAGTTTAATAGAACATGAAAGGAATGGGGAGGTGCCAATGAAAAAGGGGTGAAAACTGGGTTTAATTTTTAATATTTTATATAGAGAATAGTATTAACTATATATACAAAGGTTAGGATAATTAAAAGTAGTTTAAATTTTTGTTATTAAAAATTAATTTAGCGAGTATATATTTAAAGGATCTTTTTAATGAATACGTTTATTATAAAAACCTTATCATTCATTTTCTCATAAAATTAAAACTAGTTGAAGGTTCGTACAATATTATGCCTCTCTAGTTTTTTTTTTTGGTTAGGGTAAATGATTTCAATAAAAAGTTAGAGAAAATGTATACTATACAATAGTTATCTACCTAGACTAGTCATTGTTTATTCGCTAGTCTAATTTCAACTAGATACAATCAAATTTACACGATCATCCATAAATGCATGACGGGGTGAATAAAAGAGACAAAATTCACATTTTAATCTACTTCTCTTTCCTTGGAGGGAGTTTCACCTCTCAAAACAAGGTTATATCTCATCCACCAAATATGATAGATAGTGGTGACAAAGACAATTCTCTATACTTTTTTTCTCCAATTTTCTCAGGTTTTAACCTTTTTGAGCCATATAAGTGCACTTGAGAGAATACTCATATCTTTTCCAATATCCAAACATCTTGTAATATATTTTCAAATGCTCTTAAAAAAACACTCAAAGAATATGTATTTATTTGGCTCAAAATTTTCACCACACAATTGACAAAGCGGGTCCAAGTCCACATAAATTATCCTATCCTTAGTGCAAAATCTCTCTTGTATTGTCATCTATACAATGATTGCATGTTTGAGAATAACACAAGAGTCTCACACAATATTTTCCTAAGTTTTAGAAAAAGATCGACGACATAAAATATTTTAAGGTGATTTGTATAAAAAGGGAAACTCACCACTACACGTTTCATAAGCAACGGGTTGATCTTTTGAAGTGGAAAGCCAGTAACGCAACAACTTTTCCCCTCCTTCATGTCCAACCGAAACATCACTTTTCTCTTTTAATTTCCAAAATTGTTTAAAGAGCGGAGAGTCCAATTTCCTTATTCCAATAAAAAAATTATGAATTTTCAAATATTCGCCATGCACCCATTTGATCCACAAAAAATATTTTTTGCCATAATTTTCAACATCATATTCATGAGCAAATCTTGATTCCAAACTCCAAAGTCTTTGAGGCCTTGTTCCTTCTTGTCTTGGTGCTCTTATAGTCTTACATTTAATTTGTAGAGATTTCTCATCCCTATGGAAACTCCTACAAGTACTCACGATTTTATCACACACACAAAAATCGGTATCGAAAATATGGATAACCAAAAGCAAACAACCTCTTGAAGTACCGATCTAATAAGCTCAAGTAAACCTGCATTTGAGAGAGAAAGATCATTTGAAGATCAAACATAGCTTTCCAACTTATCAACGAGAGATTTATAGTCTCTCTAAAATAATATCGAAGCACCAAAAGGTATACCCAAATAATGAAACGGTATAACCCCCTTTTAAGATGTGTGGTTTCTAATTTTTTTTCAACAACCTCACTTTTAATTACCACATAGTAAATATTCGATTTAAGTACATTTAAATGAAGAATCCGAACACTTGATAAAATTTTCCAAGCAATCCATGAGAATTTTCACTGAGCTATGATCGCCCTTAACTAAGAGAATGAGGTCATCGACAAATGCTAGGTGAGTGATCTAATTTTTCCCACATTCCGGATGATACTTGAACTTAACATTTGTGTTCTTCTTCAATAATCTTGAGAAGTATTCAAGACACAACATGAAATGGTAAGGACATAGAGAGGATCACCTTGTCTTAATCCTATTTCCCCCCTTGAAAAATTTATGGACTTCCCCATTAAGAACAATCAAACATGAAGGTGTTGTAACACATTCCATAACACAATTAACATACAAAGCTGCAAAATATTAAGCCTTGAAGTACCTCACGAAGGAAATCCAAAGAAATCGAATCATAAGCCTTGCACAAATCTATTTCAATAATGCATCTTGGCGAACTATTATAATTATTGTATCCTCTCAAGAGGTCTTGTATAAAGTGGATATTCTCAGCCACCGATCTTCTAAAAACAAAGGCATTTTGTGTTTAATCTACAATCTCCTCAAGAACCATTTTCATACAAACTGCAAGGATTATTTATAGATTACATTACAAAAATAGATAGGTCTATAATCCACCACAAGACTCATACTATCTTTCTTTGGAATGAGAGAAATAATAGTAGCATTCAGTTGATTAAGTAAGAAACCGAAAACAAAGAATTTATGTACCGCTTGTATTACTTCATCTTCGATAAGTTCCCAAGATTTTTTTAAAAAAGAGCAAGGAATAGCCATCGGGACCGGGTGCTTTGATTCAGAAAATCGTCTCTTTTATCTCTTCATCGAAGACCTCTGTACTAAATTCTAGACCTTGATTATCAGTTAAAATGTTACCCTATTGAAACACACTATTGCATCATCAGTTTGAGCACTAGAAGTAGTAACTTCCCCATTTGGAAGTTGAACGTTTGCAATAAAACGTTTCCATTGTTTACTTTTCATAAGTCCATGGAATAGTTTAGTACATCGATCAATCTTCTAGTTATAACCAAGTTTTTCTTTTTGTTGAAGAAAACTATTTTTTTGGCTTTCTCAAGTCTATTAGCAACTTTCTAAATCTCCACCAAAATTTTAAGATCCGCATTATTTGCTATATTTAGTTGGAATTTAATTTTGGTTTTCTCTAAGGTTTCTCGGGCTCTTTTAACTCTTTCGAATATATGAGAAAAGTGCTCCTTATTCAAGCTTCTCAAATCTAGCTTCAAGTTCCGAAACATTTTGCAAATATAAAATTGTTTCATACCTTCCCCATTAGCTTTGTTTCAAGTCTTTCTAACAATTTCACCATAATTTTTATGTTTTACCCACATATTAAAGAAATGAAACGGGGGGACTCTAGTGATATTTTGGAGAAACAATGACATAATAGATGGAGAGTGGTCCAAAACACTTGACTTTGGAAGAACCTCTGTATGCACATAATGGTACGAGACACAAGTGTTCTATTTCCCATCGCACGATTTATCCGATTAAGTGTGATTGTTATTCTATGTAAAATTTAACCCGGATATTGTAGATCTTTTAAACCAATGTCATTACAACAATCTGCAAACTCATTAAAGTCTCCTATGATTATAACTCATTCGTTTTTTCTTTCATCAAGATTTAGTATATTATTAAAATCACCAGATAAAAGTCACAAGATATCAAAAATAAAACACGATCCTCTGATTTTTTTCACAAATTTCTCTTCTCAATTTTATAATTAAGGCTATAGATAAAGGTAATTAAACTTTAATAGAGATAACCCTATTTTGCAATGAGCGGCTTGAGGAGTAATCCCAAGAACGTCTACTTCAGCTTTATCTGTTCAGTTTTTTTTTTGTTCCAAAGCATAATAGATATATAGATAATAAGTTTCAAAAGGTTACAAATCTGGCCGACCCCTATCGGCTCACAATCACAACTAAGGATAATAGCTAACTGGGGAGGAATACAAGTATCCCAATTGCCAAACAATATGCTAAAAAACTCTTGTTTGGTAATCCAGTCGGCAGCCTCGTTCCTACTCCCAGAGTAAAGGAAGGATTTGAAAGTTCAACAAAAAAATAAGTATTACAGATGATATTTTTAATTGAATGACTCCAAATAATTAAACTAGAAAAAAGATAAGTTTCAAAAGGTTACAAATCTGGCCGACCCCTATCGGCTCACAATCACAACTAAGGATAATAGCTAACTGGGGAGGAATACAAGTATCCCAATTGCCAAACAATATGCTAAAAAACTCTTGTTTGGTAATCCAGTCGGCAGCCTCGTTCCTACTCCCAAAGTAAATGAAGGATTTGAAAGTTCAACAAAAAAATAAGTATTACAGATGATATTTTTAATTGAATGACTCCAAATAATTAAACTAGAAAAAAGAAGTTTTATGATCTTTTTAACATCATTTTCTATGATTACGCTTCTAAAAAGAAAAAAATCTGCTTCTTTCAGTTTTCTCTCCACTAGTTTCCTTACTTTCAAACGTAATTAATAGTCTGCTAGCAAATGTGAACACGTTATCGCCGTTACATACTTAACTCTCACGTTAACTTAGTACTTGGGAGTAGTACTAAATTTAAATTGTCATTACTAACCAGAAAAAACAGGACATAGTAATAAATTATCTCTAGTACTAATTGTTATAGATGGCGACTGAACAAAGCCGCTAGCTTGTATCAACTGATGTAGTACTCAGTTTCGGCGCCTTTTTCAATGAATCCTCTCTGATTAGTGTCCAAATAATACCTTTGTAATTCTTAATAGTATTAGCCATCTTCTAGATCCCAATTTACCCTTTCTTTTTTGTCTCTTCAATATTTCTTTTCATATATAAATAAGGATGTAGTTGGAGTCTCGAAAAATCCTTTATAGGACAGGTTATCTAAATAATCCTTATATTTTACTTTACAATTATGTGATTCTTTATGTTTATATTCTTTACCTATCTAAGTATATATTATAGTTATTTGCTTTTTCAAAATTTTAAAATACTTCATTATTAAAGATGACCTTGGTTATAATTTAAAATAAAAAATTATGATTAACTAAGCCGATTATAACCAAATTATATAACTATAGTTAAAAAACTATTAATATATAATTTTTTTAAAATGTGAACGTATAATAAATAGTTAAAAATCTTAGAGTGTAATTTTCGATATATATTAAAATTTTAGATATAAAGTTAAGTCAAATAATTGAAAATCATTTATTCTCCTATATTTATTTATAGAGTATTTATTTAGATAAATAAAATATATTAAAATTCCAAAATTAATATTTAGATACTATATTTAAATAATTAAGTAACAAATATTGAAAATTAATTAAAAATTAATATAATTTTTTTATATTTTAGAAATTTCTCTTTTATTTATGATTTTTGTTTCAGGTATTATTAAGATATTTATAGAATGATGATTTGATTATGGTTAAAACTACAAAATCTTTTAAAAACAAAAATGTATTTTGATTGTTTATGATTTAAAAATATAACTGATAGGATAAACTATTAAGTTAAGTTTTTTATAAAAAAAATAGTTATGACTATAATTTTGATTTTTTGATTTCTATCGCGTTCTATTGTTTTTATCCATAATCAATATTTACATAAATTTATCAATTTAACTTACCGTTACTCTTTGCAAATCTATATATGTCCGTGATACATATTTAAACATAAGTCACGAAATTGTAAGTTTATGTATGTAATATTGTAATTTTGAGTACATAATTAATTGAATAATTACAAAATGACAATCTATATAATAAAACAATTTTTTTAAATATTTTGGATTTTTTACATAAAAGACTGTCAAAATCTTTTGTGACCTCTTAATTCATTGTTCTGCATTAATTGTATTGAATCACTCTATTATATATCTAAAGGTCTCGAGTTCGGTCCACGCTAACTACAACACTTTAAACTTTTATCGTCCTAAGGTTAAGATATCTAACTTTCACGTAGGATATCTGGGTTCGATTCTCTTTAATGGAACAAACTTTTTTATTTTTCCATGAACTATAAACCACGATTCTTGAATTATGAATCCTGGACCAAGAACCATAAAAATTGAACCTGAAACATTTAATCATGAATTATAGAGTCTCATGTCGTAAGGGTTTTGTTGGGCTTATTGGATGGTGTAAACCAAAACGAGTGTTAAGGCTTAATACAGGTGGGAGTTGTATGACAATTCATTGTAATTCTCGTAGTTAACGAGGTTATTTAAATGACCGAGGGGATCGAAGTAAAATATCTCTGTATGCAGGTTGATTTACGTGAGGTTATAGGCGCGATAATCTAGGTGACGAGTAGGAGGGGTCAGGTGCGACATCGGTTGAAGAGATTCCAACTATTCTAGCAAGAGGCTTAACTTATGAATTAAATATATAAATAGAGAGAGACTAATGTGTGTATTGAGTGGCTCACTCAGGCATGTTCACTGCATGTCCATCTTAGACTACATACATACATTGACTCTTCATATGAGATTTGACGATTACTTACGCGAAATAGATTTGGACGGAATAACCGAGACTGATTTATAGCCCGGGTTTTAAAGATAACATAGTATTTTTTTCACGAGTTTAAGATCTCTTTTACAGAGGCGGTCCCAATATATTTGGTGCTCGATGCAAAATGAGACCCTCTAAACACAAAAGACAGAAAAATTTAGATTTTTTTGACTTAAAATAACAATTTACTATTTGATTAATAAGTGATTCAAACTTTATATCTCATGATACATTCTTTTATTAATAAGTTAACTCACGACATATACTATATTATTAAATTCAAATATATATTTTTATAAATATTAATGTTCAATTTTCGAGAGGAAGAGGTCCTAAAATAAAACTAATTTTTTAGGAGTACGAAGTGGTGGCTTCCATTGACATATAGCCAGGGCCGCCCCTCTCCCTCTCCCCTTAATCAATGAAATAGGTAGACAAAATTAAGACATTATAACATCAAGGATTGTTATGCGTTATTAAAAATTACTGTTTGATTATTTTTAGAATATTTATTCCTCAATGTGTGTTCTTATTGGGTTAGTTGTAGGCTCCATAAGCATGATGTGTGAAATTTATATTTTTTTATATGACAATTTGATTAATTAATATGTACTCAAACTCTAGATGAGTAGATTAATGGTACTCCATGCATTCATGCATGCACGTCGAAAAGGGCATATTTTGTTTTATTTGTAAATCCTGAGACAAACATTTGGATCGATACGATCCAAAGGGAACATCTACCCTCAATTTCATAAACTTATTACTTTGGACATACTCTTCTACTTAAGTCACTGGTCCCATTTATGCGCCCACATTGCCATGCATGTATGGGTTGCAGAGGAGAAAGAAGAGTGGGGGACTAACAGGTCAAACTTTGTAATTTTATTTATTATTGTTTTATGAAAGTTATATGTCTAATACTATATGGGTTTGTTTTATTGACAAAGAAAAAACATAAATCAAGGGGATTGGGAGACTTAAGTTATTTTGGGTCATTGGGCCTCGTGGAATTTTGTAATCTTCTCGTAATTTATTTAATTTAATGCACGAAGGAACAGGGAAAGGACATGCATGCATTATTGCAGGTTCCTGCAGATTCAAACCATAGTAATATTTAAGGAACCTCGATTCTTTATTTGTTTCATTAATCAATATGTACTAAACATTTAAGTCATTTATAGTTTTCTTGTATATTTTTATTGAAGGAATTTATACCTGTTAATTAATGAAGTGGCGTGAATTTGTATAGATTAAAGACTTTGAAATTGAATCTTATTATCAAAATAATTCTAACTTCAAAATGCATAACAAACATATAAAAAAATTCAAATTCTAAGAAAAATAGATTTATTATAGGACGAGATCATTTGTGATTCATTTCTTTTAAATTTTGTCAAAGACATATTTGTGATTCATTTTTGTACATCTTTATGAGACATGCATAACGGACCTTATAGTGGGGTTCTACAGTTTAAATAATTCTTTTTTTTTTTTCATATAGTTGTCAATTCAACTCCATTAATGATATAATGTGTTATGAGAATATAAGTATACCATATTATAGTTACCGTAGTGTGTCACTATTGTGTATTGATAACTTGATATCATCATGTGCTATCTCTATAAGACCATACACGTGCTATCAATGTTTGGAAATCTGCATCTGAATTTGTATAAAATTGATTAAAATAATGAATGACGCATTATACTCGTCTATAGTTATGGGTGTATAGCTATAAGGTCATTCGCTTTGAATTCTAACTATTTTAAAAACTGTTCTTTTAGACTTTACTACTATACTGGAATATAGTATCTCGGTTTTAGAATTCGAGTTTGGATATTAGGGTGTTTATTTTTTTTGTAACGCATATTAATTAAATTAATGTGCATGGTATGATAATATTTAAGCGACCACAGTTATATTAGTGTTTATATGTAGTATTCATACGATCATCATATGCTACCTATTCACATGGTGGTGGTCCAATTGAGGTAACCAATGATCACATGGTGACTTCACTTTCTCATCTGTCATATTATCAATAAGTTTATCTTTTCCTCCCTCATTTTACAAATATTTGCGTCCGAATGTCATGAATCATTTAGGATATTTTGTTCAAATTAAATAGAATTTTAATTTGATTCTTTAAGTTATTAAATTATGTTTTCCAAATTAATTTCCATCTAAATAACTCTTGATCAATTTATTACACTTTTATATTGAATTTGGTTTAAAAGGTGTTTGTTTGTAATTAATGAGATTTTAATCTGATTCATTAAAACACCAATTCAATAAAATAGTTTGTTTTTTCGGACAAATTTATATCTGAATGGTTCTTAACTGTCCTATTTCATTAAATTTTCGAACTAAGTTTGATTCATTCAACAATGCCTCTTAATAAATTAAGTTCTATTCACTAGTTTATTCAGCATTCAATAATTGTTACTTAAAAAGAAATTCAAAAGTCTTCTCTAACTCCTTTCCGTGCCGCTTAGAAAGCTATCCTATGACACTAGAGACCCCTCCTGGGTAACCCTGAAATGCTTTCAAATGTTTTAGGCTTAAACCCTATTGACTATCTAGCTAGACAAGATATTCCATTCACTACCGTACACTACACGTCTATATGCTATATCCACAATTAAATCCCCCGGGTGATAGCTTAACTACTCGGGCTACCCACTACTTAGCCAAAATATGGATAGTGTTATAAAAAACATCAATCTCAAATCCAATAAAATATTAAATAAGCCAACATAGGTTCTTACATTTAAAAGGCTCAAGTAGTGAGGGTTTTGTTCATATGAAATAAATAAAAATAATAAAAAAGAGGATAAATCATGTTTAAAAGCAAAAATGAATAAAAGTTACTCTTAATACTGAAGTGAAATGATGAATGGTTGGTGAAGAATCGTTAGATCTTATGCAAAAACCCTTCTTTTTTTCTCCACTGCTACTATGTTTTTTTTTGCTCGTCTTGAAAAAAAATATGAAATGTAATGTGTGATTATGAATTAGGAGCTGCTAAATGACATATTACTAGCTAAAAATGTTTGGGCCTCTATGGGCTCACTTAGTTAGGTTAAAACTAGCACAACTCGTTTTTAACTAGTGTTAGACTGGTTCGAGTCATGGTGGAATCAAATGACATAACTTCTCCATCTTAACTCCAAATTGACTTCCATAACTTCTTGCGTGCCACCGACTTCAAGATCTACCTAAATCAAAAGGAATTAAGTCCAGATATCTGACCAATTAATCTTGGTGAGTGAAACAACATGACGACAAGATTTCTCTAGCAAACCATCTAACTTCCCGAAGTGACTATAGGCTCAGTTTACGCCTTGACTTGGGGTTTATCTTGAATTTTTTACTTCTTCTCTTCATCTTGGAATCTTAACCATGTACCTAAAAGCTAAACACATCACACACAATTAAGGCACAAAAACTCTATAAATACCAATATGACCAAAACAAGAGACAAAAGTTAAATATATCAAATACTAGGAAAAATACCCCACTTAGACCGATAAACACACAAAAAGATGTTTCATGAATGGATTAATTCATCACAAAAAAGAGACATCATTCTCCAATTACAATTTGCTACGTGGTTCACAGGTATATAATTTCTTATTTTGTACATTATCCAACACTAATAAATTCTAACGAGGATTCACTTTAGGATTTTGGAATGCGATAGGCTAAAGAAGCATGTATAACACCAAAACTTATTATGTTAGGAAACAGTTCATAGAGTGTCGTGTATAGATTCAGTACTTGCGTTATTGACAGTGTAAAATGGTTAACATGTGTAAAAGGCGAACAAAGAGTTAATCAATATTGAAGTGTATGTACAGTCACAAACGGAGTTACGTTTTACCATAAGTCAGTCAAAATCATCAAAGTTAAATTAGGTGGTGGTTATTAGGTTGTTTTGTTTAAATGCAAGTGGTATAACACCGACGAGAGTAATAAAAAAGAGAAAGTCAGAGTAATACCATGATCAACACATGTTCTTTTTGGTGGAGCGAGAAACCTTACATCTTAGCCACTCAATCAAGGAAGGTCTTCTATATAGATGAAATAAAAGTAAAGAAGACCCAAAAAGGGTGAAAAGTTGTATGTGAAGTAAATGACCATCATGGATGGAGTGCCAAGTTATGAGATGCGAAATCCATATCGCCTATTACAGATGTGATATCCATTCCTATAGTTGTTGCGAATATCTTAGACGACTCTCAGTTGTATTTGACTAGCGGGGAAGACATAGAGGTTGATCCAAACTTGTCGGGGGCACAATCCTTTGAACTGAGTTGATGATGAATTACTCAACTATACATGGGATAATTATGGTTACAAGATATACTAGATGGCTATGGCAATTCTTTTGCGCGGGAGCGGCTTTGTGGCCAAACCGGGTTGATTATGGTGGAGATTGGTTCCCAAGTGGCGACAACTTTCTTGTGCAAAAGAGCGGCTTGGTGGCCAAGTAAGATTGAAGTGGAGATTGGTTATTCTACGACAACGACTTACTTGTGCTAGAAGAATGGTTGGAAGGTAAATGTGACGATATGTTTGTTTTAGTTTCTTACAAATGTGAAGAGATAAATTTTAGGTTTTATGTTTTATTATTTTTTAATGTTTATTTTTTCTTTTTCTTTATGTTTATGTTTCATTATTTTTTAATGTTGATATTTTTTTATTTTAAAATTTATAATATCGATGTATAAAGATTGTTTAATTTATTTATTATAATTCAAAAATAGAATTGATAAAATATAATAATTATAGACCTTAGAGATAAAAATAATATAGACTTTGGAGGAATTAAGTTTTGTATATTTAAATTTTTTAAACTAATAACTCTATTTTATTTATAAAAATTAAATACACAAAATTTCTGTTAGACTTAATATCCTCATTTTCACTTTAAAAAAAAATTAATATCACATTTACGATGAATATATATGTTAGAATATATATTTAATTATATATTAGATTTATTATTTACCTTAGTTAGTGAGATTATTTACCATAGTTATTTTAGACTGCTTGTTCTCCAAGCTAGACTGCTTGCTCTCCAAGCTTAGTCCTAGTATAAATATTGCTATGTAGTTCACTTTAAGATCATCAATTCATTCAATACAATACAAAGTATTTCGTATTCTTTTCTTTAATTCTAACATGGTATCAGAGCCACTATTCTTGTGACTCGTGCCATTATCATCTTATCATCTCATCACCATCGAAATCCCAAAATACTTACCTATTTTTTTTATCGAAAAGTAGTATCTTAATTCGTGTTTAACTTCTTCATTCGATCACCAAATATAGTCGAATAATATATCAAATCGAAGATCTTTTCGATACGGTTCTACCGGTATAAAAATCACCATCGTTCGACGCTGCACGCGCCCCCACGCGCCGCCCATAGTTCCGGAGCTGCTGCAAATTTCCAAAAAAAAAAAAAAAAAAAAAAAAAACTGAGGAAAAAAAAAAAAAAACGCCACATCATCGCACCTTCTGCCAGCTACTGTCTTGCCACGTCATCGTCATCCAGGGTTGACTGCCACGTCACTATTGTCTGCTACCAGCTCGAGATTTCTGGACTTCACCCTTCTTGAGGTTTTTCGATCCACTGTTTCCGTTTTCGCAGTCTGTTTTCTCAAATTCTTTTTCGGTAAGTCTGTTTTGCACAAATACTTCTAGAAAAACAATGACTTCTACTCCATCCCGCTTATTTTCATATCAATATTGCAAGTATTGTCATAAAGATGGTCACGATCTCTTAAACTGTCCCATTCGTATTTGCAAATTTTGTCATATAACTTGTTCAGGTCATTATCTCAATGATTGCCCAAGTCGATCGTCCGTGCCAAATCATGTCAGTAATAGGAAAAATTCTAACATTACATCATATATCTCGCCCAACTCAATTGCTGATATTTTGAGTATGTTCAAACAAGTCATGTCTCAATCTTCTCACACTCCTTCGGTTGTAAATTCTGTAACATCTGGTAAGAATTCCTGGTTTTTCGATTCTGGTTGTTCAAATCATATGACATCAGATTCTGATTTGGTTACTGATATAAACACTATACCACATGCTCCTCCCATTTATACTGCTGATGGTACACCTATGTCAATAAGTCATATTGGGTCAATTTCTAATTCTAGTGCTTCATTGTCTAATGTTTATCTCGTACCTAAACTTTCATTAAATCTTATTTCTGTGGGTCAACTATGTGACCTTGGTCTAACCGTCACTTTCTCTAGTTCTGGTTGTTGTGTGCAGGATCCTAAAACTGGACAGACTCTTGGGACAGGCCGTAAAGTAGGACGACTTTTTGAGCTTATCAACCTCCATCTCCCATCTCATACAGCTTCTCCTGTTATTCCAACAATCCCATCATCAGTCTCATCACCTCTTCAACTTTGGCACTCTAGATTGGGGCACGCTTCATTAGGCAAACTTCAACCGTTAGTCTCAAAAGGGTCACTAGGTCAGGTGCCCATTGAAAAGATCGACTGTATATCGTGTCAACTCGGTAAACAACCAGCCTTATCCTTTAGTAAAAGTGAATCCACATCATCTGCGTGCTTTGACTTAATCCACTCAGATATTTGGGGACCCTCTCCCACACCGACCATGGGGGGATCTCGTTACTTTGTCATATTTGTTGATGACTACTCAAGATTCACATGGATATACCTAATGAAAAACCGGTCAGATCTCTTTCAAATCTATTCAGAATTCACTGCCATGATTTACACTCAATTTTCACATCGTATCAAGATCCTCCGTACAGATAATGCCATGGAGTATAAGTCGTCTACCTTTACCTCTCTTCTTCGTGAACATGGAACTGTCTCACATCAATCTTGCCCATACACATCTCAACAGAATGGACGTGCTGAGCGTAAACACCGACACATCCTTGACATCACTCGCACATTTCTCATTTCTGCCTCATGCCCGGAACGTTTTTGGGGAGAAGCCGCCCTCACAGCTGTGTATGTAATAAATCGCTTACCCTCTCTCATTATTGATAATCTTACCCCATATGAACGTCTACATGGTAACCCACCCATATATGACCTCTTTCGCGTCTTTGGTTGTGCTTGTTTTGTCATGGTTCCTCCTCATGAACGTACTAAACTTGAACCTCGAGCTCGTCTATGTTGTTTTATAGGTTATGGGATTGAACATAAGGGTTATAGGTGTTGGGATCCACTCTCAAAACGATTGCGTATATCACGTCATGTGATTTTCTGGGAAAATAAAATGTTTTCATCCCTATCATCGTTCTCTCTTCCTCATGCTCCATCTTTACGTTTATTCACAGACCCGACCATGGATTTATTCCCTAGTGATGATAATGACACAAGTTCAAATTTAGAACCAAGATCTCCCATGTCTCCTGTCACAGTGCTCCCAAGGTCCTCCGTGGATATGGCCCATCCCGAGTCATCTGCTCCAGTTGAAGATCCTGTACCAGATTCCGAGTCTCCAAATCATCTACCTCCTCGAGTAAGAAAACTTCCTGCACATTTACGTGATTATCATTGTTTTTCTACTATCTTATCTTTGCATGAGCCTCAAAGTTACCGTGAAGCTAGTTCTAACAATTTATGGCAGAAAGCTATGGCAGAAGAATTGTGTGCTTTAGAAGATAAACATACATGGGATTTGGTTGACCTCCCTCCAGGAAAACATGCTATGGGATGCAAATGGGTTTACAAGATCAAAACACGGTCTGATGGTTCCATCGAGCGATATAAAGCTCGTCTTGTTGCAAAAGGGTTTACTCAAGAATATGGCATAGACTATGAAGAAACATTTGCCCCAGTTGCTCGACTCACATCTGTTCGTAGCCTTATTGCTGTTGCCGCTGTCCGCAAATGGAAATTATTTCAAATGGATGTTAAGAATGCATTTCTTAACGGTGATCTTACAGAAGAAGTGTTTATGAAGCCTCCTCCAGGTTATCATCATCCTCCTCATAAGGTGTGTAAACTTCGTCGTGCTCTATATGGTCTTAAACAAGCCCCTCGTGCCTGGTTCTCTAAGTTTAGTTCTATCATTGGTGATTTTGGATTTATCTCGAGCAAGCATGACTCTGCTCTTTTCATTCGTCACTCTTCCGCTGGTATGATCTTGTTGTTATTGTATGTAGATGATATGGTTATTACAGGTGATGATTCAAAGGGTATTTCTGATCTCAAGAAATTTCTTGGTCAACACTTTGAGATGAAGGATCTTGGTATTCTCAATTATTTCCTTGGAATTGAGGTCTCTTCCGATTCAGATGGTTATTATCTCTCTCAGGCTAAGTACTCATCAGATCTTATTGCTCGTGCTGGACTCACTGATAGTAAGACATCGTCTACACCCCTTGATCCTACTTTACGTCTTACACCGATGGATGGTACTCCCCTTGAAGATCCATCTTTATATCGTCAATTGGTTGGTAGTCTTATATATCTCACAGTCACTCGGCCTGATCTTGCTTATGCTGTCCACCTGGTTAGCCAGTTTATGTCTGCTCCTCGCTCCACTCATTATACAGCCGTCCTTCGTATTTTGCGCTATGTGAAAGGAAATTTATTTCACAGTTTATTCTTCTCCGCAAGCACCTCACTCGTTTTACATGGTTATTCAGATGCAGACTGGGCTGGCGATCCCACTGATCGTCGTTCCACAACTGGGTACTGCTTTCAGTTAGGCGATTCTCTCCTCTCATGGCGAAGTAAAAAGCAAACAGTTGTAGCTCGTTCTAGTACCGAAGCTGAATATCGTGCACTTGCTGACGCTACTCAGGAGGTGATATGGCTTCGCTGGCTCCTTTCAGATATGGGTGCTCCTCAGGCTACTGGCACGATTCTTCATTGTGATAATCAAAGTGCTATCCAAATTGCACATAATGATGTTTTTCATGAGCGTACTCGTCATATTGAGTGTGATTGTCATTTCATTCGTCAGCATGTTGCTCAGGGTACAACAAGACTTCAGTACACACCTTCCGTTGACCAGCTAGCTGATATCTTCACCAAAGCTCATCCTCCCGGTCGTCTCATGGATTTGACTTCCAAACTCAAGCTAATATCATTCTCACCACCTTGAGTTTGAGGGGGGGTGTTAGAATATATATTTAATTATATATTAGATTTATTATTTACCTTAGTTAGTGAGATTATTTACCATAGTTATTTTAGACTGCTTGTTCTCCAAGCTAGACTGCTTGCTCTCCAAGTTTAGTCCTAGTATAAATATTGCTATGTAGTTCACTTTAAGATCATCAATTCATTCAATACAATACAAAGTATTTCGTATTCTTTTCTTTAATTCTAACAATATAGAGTACCAAACTCCAGGTTTTTTGACAAACAAGAAAAAGTTATAATAACTCGTACCAAACTCAGTATTTTTGTCTTTGGGAAATCAGCTATTTAATTAGGTTCCATAGTAGAAAAGTCTTAACGTTCTTAATCAATGGTCATTTTCTGTGCAGTAAAGTTATGTCCTACATGTTTAACACTTAGTTCTCATCTCAATGATCGGATATAAGTGTAATATTATGGACCACTTGAATGCATAATTGTTTTCTTCCATTTGGATAGTTCGTTAAAGCTGAAGCACAATTACTGGCGAGATTTTTCATCCTTTTAAGTTTTAAGCAAAATCCTTTATAATACCTTTTGCTTATAAATCACTTAACCTATAACGTAAAAAATGAAATAAAAAAGGCTACAAAGGTGACAATTTTTGTAACCGAGCCAGGGCAAGTATAACCAACAATTATTTGTCCGACTTTGTTTCATACAGAAGCTAACTAAGGATAACTTAACGATAACATCATTGAGCTTAAAAAGTTGATAAATCAAAGATTAAATAAATTGTCACCATTGAATAAAATAATAAAAGAATGTGATGTAAAACTTGACTACGGAACATAATCCTGTATATACAATTTTTGCACCAAAAGATGGGCCATCACAAAAAATCTGCCATGATAAAAAGGGGACCAATGTCTATTTTCTAGCTTGAAATTTTGTAAGCAATATAATGTTATGCAATCAGTGCCAAATGAAGACAATGAAATTGTCTTTTCGTGTTTGTTGTAACTGAATGATACTAAAGATTTAGTAGTGTTGTTTGGATAGACCCTCCTCCCCAACCCATCATAGTCCTGACAATCTGTGTGTGTTGGGACAATCGACATTGCCTAATCAATACCCGTGGGTGATAGGGAGATGTATAAAGAGATATGAGCCAAAAGTCATGTGGATTCCACATGATCCAATTAAAGTCAATGTCTTTACAAGCCCAATTAGCATACGGTCATGAAATCATTACTATTTTCTATTATATTGAATTGTCATTTAATCAAAGCAAAATCTGGTGATCCTTGGAGAATACTGTCAATTATTAGAACAATTATTAACCTTAATATCATTTGTAACTGAATGATACTAAAGATTTAGTAGTGTAACCGTCGAAACTATTATGATTAAGTCTCCCACTAGCATAACAAGAGATGCAAGGTTCGAGTCCCCTCCCTGAACATGGGAAACCTGTTCTGATTAAATGGGAGTATGCATGAGGAGGCGTGTATATTTTCTATGGGAATAGTCGTGGTGCGCGACTGCGCGTAAGCTGGCCCGGACACCCATACATCTAAAAAAAAAAAAAAAAAAAAAAGAGGTGCAAGGTTCGAGTCTCCTCCCTGAACTTGGGTAACCTGTTCTGATTAAATAGGAGTATGCATGAGGAGGCGTGTATATATCCTATGGGAATAGTCGTGGTCCGCATAAGCTGGCCCGGACACCCATACATCGAAAAAAAAGAAAAAAAGAGGGATAACATGTCTAGTTTACATGATGTTTGTAATGTTTCTTGTTTATTAGCATATTATGAACTTATTAATTTAGGACAATCTAATAAATAATCAATGAGTGATATCAATCTTTAAATTTTGTTAGGATAGTTAGGATAAAAAGCTAGTTAGGAGAAGATCCAAATCCAATAACAATCCAACAAAAAATATCTCATGACCTTAAAACTAGGGTAGAGCAAACACCGGGTTGAAGCTGGGTCAAAGTAAATTCCAACCTAGGCAATACATTAACCGGGTTCATTTTTTTAAATTTTAACCCTGTTTCTATTTTGCTAACCCAACCGGGTTGATGAAACACGGGTTAAAATCGGATTATGCCGGGTTAAAGAAATATTAACTCACATACGGCTTAATAAAGAACCAATTATAATAAAACTAAATTCACCATCAAAGGTCAAAAATTGAAGAACATAGGGTTAAATAATCATATTTATCCCCAATATTAAAAAATCTTTATGGGTAAATTTTTAATTATACTTAACCCAATAATAAAACTACTAATCCACAGTCCACTATTGTCCACAATTAAGTGGCCAAATGGGAAATGGAAGGTGTTGAAGATAATTGTTTGGAGGGAGGCTTATTTATAGACATGTTTTACAAAACATCTTGTAAAACAATCGATGTGGGATAAAAAAAGGTAAAATAATGAGCTATGCCCATTGTGTGCCAGAAAATGGGGCAAAGTAACGATGTTGTGCGAGAAAATGGGGGCACAAAGCAAGTTTGTGTGCATTTGTGTGAGAAGTTGGACAAACAACTATCTCTCCCACATCGAGAATTTAGGATAAACAATATGAAATTTTGGCATAAATGGATGGCCGGGTTGTCGGTAATAACCAAACTTTTTGGGCAAAATATTAACCCTACCTGGGTTTTAACGGGATGGGGTTTCTTGGTCTTGGCCCAATATAAAAATTAAGTTAAACTTTAAATAGCCTTATTTCAGGTTGGGTTCTACCGGGTTAGGACCAAAAATTCGGGTAAATATTTTTTTCCTCTAGCCTACTTATAACCGTATAATCGGTCATACTTTGACCCCCCGTGTAAATCAAGGTCAACCTCTTATATTGCCTCTACAATTTTGTAAATTTTAATTTGAAAGTAAAAAATTTGAACCTAATCCTTATGTAACAACGAATTTATGTTAGTTCTGGAGATTCTTTTTTATATAATTTACAAATTCATTATAGGGTGATTAGTGTATGGGATTTTGAAGACAAATTTTGATATGTCTAGATTTTTCTTTAACGAGGCCATTGTCAATCTTATGGGCTATGTTGTAGATCTCTCCGCCTAGGTATCAACTTCCCCCTCAGTCGCTTACTCCTAGTTAAAATTCTAGGCGTTTTTGTATAGCACCTTAGTCGCCATGGAATAGGCGTCTAGCCCGTCTAGGCGGCGATTAATGGAAGAAAATAGCCGCCTAGGCGCCGATTAATAGCAAAACATGCCCGCATAGGCTTTCTTGTTATTTTTCTTATTCTTTAGAACTCTTTAATTGATATTATGACTCAATTTTTAGTATTTTTATATGTACAATAATTTTGTTATATGAATTTTATGACTTAAATAGTTAAAATTGCTATAATTACTACATATATATTACTAACTATACAAAATTACACAGCGAGATTCAGAACCGTATAATTCTGTCTATCCCCCGTGTGATCCCGCCAAGGCGATAGGCCCCGGTCGACCGCCTAAACCGCAAAAGCGAGATCTACAACATAGCTTATAGGTGAAATCAAACGTATAGTTAAGACTTTATGGATATTTTAATATTTCAAAGCATGATTGTATTATTTTGGTGAATGTTTTGGTAAATGAGATTGATCGACAATTTATGAATTAAGCAAATACTATTGTCAAAAACTTATATGTGTTTAAAACCATAGAAAATATGATACTAATGGGATCAATCCCATCAACATGTGAAAGACAAAATACTGTATGGATTAAGAAACTAGAAGTGTCAAAACATTTTGTGTTCAAATTAATCACAATATGATTATATGTTTGTACAAATCACATTGATGGGATTGATAATATAAACATATAACCGTGAATTAGTAACGGAAAAAACTTGTACACACATAAAGATAGAAAAAATAGTTAACATACTAGGCAATATCTTCATAAAAATGAATCAAAAAAAGATCGAACACCTATCAACAAATTGTTATTCTAAATAAAATAAAAAATTATAAGATATGCATAATTTTACTGATGGGACTGACCCAATAAGGAACTTTATTCATGTTTATTCATCTACATTTATTATTCAAATGAAACTTTTACATAAAATCAATACAAAACTTATTCAAATATACGAAACCAATGCAAAACTTATTATGATTATATTCCAACCAAACAAATATAAGGAGTCTTATTTATAAAATCTATTATTAAATTGAGCGTATCCAAGTCAACATTTCATGTTGACTTGTTATGGTAAGAAAGTTGTTTGCAACAACCACAAATTCTCTTTTCTTGTCTATATGTAACACCAAAAGGAATACGGTTCTTGTTCAGTCTACCACGAATCTTCGTGTACTTGGGAGAAAATTTAGAATTTCAGCCAGAATCTGGATCCACATCTTGAAAAGTTGAAAGAGATAAATGCTTAGATATGTCTCACGATAATTTGAGGAGTTGTAGTATTCATCGACATATGTATACTTTGTAGCTTTTCGAGAATTTTCCAAAATGCAGACAACATGAATACATGGAAACCCAAATATTTTCCAACTGCAACAAGAACACACCCAAGCTAGTAAATCAACTATCATGATAAGATTGAACTGAACTTGGAAAACGTGAGCACTCGACTATTTCAAAAGCCATGAGTGATAACAATTGAAGTTAGACACATATCTAATACCAGAATTTGTATACAAGGTAGATGTACACACCTTTTCCTGAACAAAGCGCTTGTACATTTGAACCATCCAAAAGTTAAGAAGACTATCGATCAACTTGGTCACCGGTAACTCACAATGGACCTTGATCTATGCGTTAAAATCCTCTTCTAAATTTGATGTCATTTCTCCATATTTCTTTCTATTTAGAAAAAGTATTGAAAAACTGCACAGTTGGCATATTTTCCAAGAATTCTGCTGCTTTTTTCGTTCACGCCTTCACGAAAGCTGCAAAACAAGTATAGTACTTGCTTTTATTAAATGCATATGCTATATAATCAATATATGATGCATTGTTTTTAGAAAATCCTCCCCTAACCTTGTAATTGGTTTTAAGGTTATTTTTAAGATGAACCATGCAAAAAGTGTGAGGCATTACAGAAAAAAAAAACGCTAAAGCTAGCGCAATACAAGGATGACGGCCAGACACGAAAGTTATATCTCTTCCAGAAATGTGCAGGGTAAGAAAATTCAAATTTCGAGTCCAATTATCACCGTCGTCACAACGTAAAACTAAGAATGCAACAGGACTGCAAAAACAAAAATAATAAACATAAGGAAAACTTTGAAGCAGATCTAGAAAATAACACAATGATGAGATTTATCCCATCACAAAAGATGTGATTTTATACCGCTGTTTATATCTTTCACGGTAGAAATAAGCAATGCTCCCTTAGACGTGTTCTTTAGATACGTTCCATCAATAAAAAACAAAGGCGACATGCACTAAACCCAATAATACACGCACCCAAAGCCCGCATGACAACTCTCGCAAGTGTGGGATAAATGATCGATTTGTAATGAAACTTGAGAAGTAGGATCAGTAGCTTTCAATTTCTCGTAATATGGCAAATTATGTTGTACGATAACTCAATATATCCATAGAGTGAATTTCTCGATTTTTGCATGACATAGTATGCTACTTTGTAGGATATATCATACCCGTAACTATATTTAAGGTGACTAATAATATCATTACGTGTAGTTGATGTCTTACTCCTAACTTCACCAAAGATGAACTCCATAACAACACCCCAAGAAAGATGATCACTAGTCATCGATTTATCTGGGTCACCACAAGTGTTTTCGATAAAAGAACAAACATATACCTTGGTTTTGAAAATATAAGAAACTTCGTAAACATACTAAGAACAACCTCTGAATTTCCTCTTCTTGCAATAGGCACTTGCCTTAGAAGAAGTATTGTGACAAAACTTAAAATTATAACCTGATTCACAAGCAAACTTTCTGAATTCACTAATACCACCATGGTAAACTTCACCTATTGACTTTAGACATATATCCCTATCAAAACGGAGATGTTTCTTCTTCGTATGTTTGTGACGTAGTTGATCAACATCCTAACTCCCACCCTTGATAGTTTGGTCACGAACTGGATAATCCAATTTCTGTATTGTATGTGAAGAACTAGTCGGGGCATATGAATTATTTATTTCATTAGGTAGGGAAATTACCTCAATAACCAAATTAGGTAGGGGAATTACCTCATCATGAGAATCACTTGATAGTCAAAAAGTCAGTTTCATTAACCATTACACATTGTTGTTGAATACCGTAAGAGTAACGATACTCAACCAATCCATGCTTTAAATTCGACCAACGTTGAGTGCAATATTCTTGATTGATTTACAAGAATCAAAAAAATTGTAATAGACAAGAATAATTTTGTTCAGTCCTTTTTAATTCAACAAGAACATGAGATTCTATATAGGAAAAATCTGAAAGGAAAAAAAATTACAAGTCAGCAAAGTGATGAGATCAATCCATTGATGTAGAGTGTAACAACTAACAAAAAAAATTATTGAAGTAAGGTGTAACAACTAACAACAAAAATCCATTGAAGCACAATACAACACCTAACAACAAAAATCCATTGAAGCACAATACAACACCTAACAACAAAAAACTAACAAAAAAATGTATTGAATCAGAGTGCAACTAATAACAAAATCCAGTAATCGTAACAATTGTAACAGTTAAAAAATCCATTGAAGATGACAACTGGAACAGCTAAAAACAACAATTAACAACAAAATGCGACACGATGATGGGATGAATCCCATTAACATACATGTAACAACTCTAAAAGAAATTAACAGTTGTAGAAACAAATTCATGAAAAAAATCAACAATCGCATAACTAAAACAATCACAAAATACTATTAAATGAATAAGAAAGTTGATCAGGAAGACAACGTTGAAAGTTGATCAATTGATCAATCACAAAAGTTAAAATTAGCACATAATTGATCAATTAACAACAACAAAATACAATAAATTGAAAATAACCTGGACAACTGATCTTGAATGCGACTTTTTTCGATAACATTGGAGAGAAGAAATCAACTATGATAATCCTTAAATGTGAGAAAGTATCGAGATATTTGTGAGTTTCAATAATGATAATTACTTAAGAATTTGCGAGTTTCAATGGAGAGACTTGCGAGCTTCAATGGAAAAACGGAAATTTTGTGAGTTTCAATGGAGAAGCAAAAAGTGAGTTTCAATTACGAGGCCGTCACGTGTGAAAACTTCAATGGCAAGAGGTCGTAGCGTGAGAGATTCGATCTTCAATAGCGAGAGGTTTGAGCTTTGTTATTTGCTAACAAAAACAAGGGTTGTTTTATTTAATGTTTTAGGGATAAAATTATAGAGATAATGATATTATAGGGCAAAATTAGCTTATCTCTAAATTATATTCATATTTATATATTTTTCATCTTATAAATAAGTAATCTATAAAAGAATATTAATCAATAGATATCATTAAATTTTATATAAAATTTAAATAATTATCAAGTTTTAAACAACTCTAAATTTATTTAAAATAATAAATAGGTGTCATGGTAAGAAAATGTTATTATTTATTTACTAGTACTTTATAAAAAGATAAAATTTATATGCTAAATAAACATAAAATCAAATTCTTTGAACAAATTTTTTTCCCAACTCTCGTAGTTTTTATCTAAATTTGGTATACACAGTTTCTAGTATAATAAACTCAATATAAATTTTTGCACAGAGTTTTCAAATTTTCAAGATCAATTTAAAATGAGGCATACATTGCCTTATTTAAATAATCTTCGTTAGAATCTGTCAGCAAAAGCCATGAAGGTCCATCATACTCCACCAATTTCGCTGCAGTATAAAAACAAACCAAATTTAAGGAAAATGCTAAAATCCGTTTCATCTAAATGAAATGCGTGCCAAGAGAGTACCATGATCAGTCCGATAATTTTCTGGAGAATGGAATATGTGGCCGAGTCAATTGAAGGCGTGGCTTCATCAAGAACCAAGATTTTGTTCCTATGTAGAAGAACCCTTCCCAGGCACAAAAGTTGCCGTTGTCCCATGCTCCAATTCTCGCCTTATTGCTCATTGACCACATTATAAAAGAGCCATCATCAATTATGCTAAAAAATTCTAAAAACTTGGGGAGTGCAAATGAATGTTTTGGATACTCATTAGAGGAATCTAGCAAGTTCGGAAGTTTGGTGATAGTACTGATCCAAAACCTGAGAACACATGAAATAAGATCTATATCAAATTTTCTATTCTACGTGCAGTCAGATCATAAGGTTATAACTTAAAAGATCTCTTACCTTCCATAGTTCGTCATCAGAATAAAGTTTGAGAGGGTCTAGATTAATTCGAACGCTACCCCTAAAAAGAGTCGGCTCTTGAGGGATGATGCTAAGCTTTAACCTCAAATCTATAAGACCAATAGAACAAATATCAAGATGATCTATAATTATTTTCCCACTATACGGTTCTACCAAACGAAACAAAGCACTAATAAGCGTCGTTTTTTCCACTTCAGGTTCGACCCACAACTCCTACCCGAGATCCTTCTTTGAAAGTGCACGTAATCCCTTTCAAAACTATCGGAGCATTAGGCCAGTATCTTATCTGCATAGCAAAAAGAAAAGGGTAAATAACTCATTTGGTCCTTTATCTATTCATATTGTTACAATTTAGTCCCTTGCCTTTAGATCTAGTAATTCGATCCGACCCTTGGACGGCCATCCAATCGAAGGTCTTGTCCCTTCGACAACTGAAGGAGGCTCAAGGGGTATAAGCATACATTGTTTTAACCGTTCAACCGAAACTATATGGTTACCCAAGCTACTATACCATCGAGTAAAGAAAACTTGGATCCCGGTTAATGTTAACGCATACGAAAGAGAGAGTCCCACGACCCTGGTGAAATATAACCTTGTGGAAGTAACAGCAAGAGTAAAGCGGCAATAAATAGAGTGAGGTTTTAAATTGCCTCGGTTCTTAAAACTAACCACTCCATGGCTGCACTTGAATAAAGAAAATTTTTGCATCTTGGTCCACAAGTTTTACATAATTCTCGAAAAATCTGTCTACCATATTAAACGCTCGTACTGTCGCTACTCCAAGTGAAGTCTCTACTGCATAATTCATAATAGGCGCTTTCGTGGTTCCGTTTATACTCATTAATTCCCTGGCACAAGGTTGACAATATCCCTTTTATGTAGGAACATTAAATGTTAGTACTAACCGTTGATAATAGGAACCTGATTTGAAGTACAATTTTCGCATAATATAGGGACCTATAGTGCAATTTTTGCTCACCTGAATATAATGTCGCAATTATACCCACGATGAGAACCTGCCATGTCACCGATGCCATGATGGCAATTTTTGTCAGAACTTCAAGTCCAGCCGCCATTACAAAGGCATAGGCGATTGGGATATCAAAGTCCAACACACTTAAGTCCGATGAGGCCAACAAACAATGGGATTAAACTTGCTAATTTCGTAAACTATAGGGATGCATAATGCAAAAGAGGAAATCTTACTTGAGTTAAAATCCTTCCAACGGGAGTAGAATCAAAGAATAGCATCAAAGCATCAAAAACAGAGTCGGTAAAACTGAAGAAAAAGGCTTTTGAAGCGCGTAATCCAAGAAGAATAGCAAAGAGAGATCTAAGGTATACAAAGATGGAACTAACCGTTGATGCGAGTAAATAGTTATAACCATAACACTGCTCAAATTGCTACCCTGAACGGAAAAAGCTAGTCAAAAACTTGCAGACGCTTGAAAAGTGATAAAACCGGCTTGACTTATAATATTAGCACATACGAAAGTTGATCCTCTCGAGACGGTAATGTAATCCAAAAAAGGTTTACACCCAAAATTATCAGTTGACTTCTCTTCTTCCTCGGTCAACTGTGACCCGGGCTTCATTGTGATCTCTCGTTTCTTGTTATTAACCTCTTCTATCACATCTTCGGATACTTGTTGTGGTTTGATTTTAGTCAACGATGAGTCAAATCCCGTTATAGAGTTTCTAGGAGCATTCACAAGCTGTTCAAATACCGTCCCTACCCTTAGTAATTGCTCGTAACTTCCGGATTGTGTAATTTCTCCGTATTCCATGACCTCAATGGTCAAAACACAATGACTTAAGGGGTAAAATGCAAGAGAATAGAATAAAAACCTTACGTGAACGCTATTAACCGCTAATAGAAACTCGACTTGGTGAATAACAAGAATCACAGTATTTTTATCTAGAGCAGCCATAACACAATCCTGCATATTTAGGAACAAAGATGTGAAGGGTACAATAGACTTTACACTCTTGAGGTAGCCAGTTTTAACCATACCTTAAATAGAGTCGCGGCTGTATGTGCATCGACTAAACTGTAAGGATCGTCGAGCAGATAAATATCGGCATCTCTATAGCAATTTGAATTCTTTGTTTTTGTCCACCACGCATATTAACGCCTCGTTGACCTATTTCGGTTTGATCGCCATACTCTAAGATATTTATATCTTTGTCGAGAGCCGATACTCTTATGGCCTCTTCGTATTTTGATTTTTCCATCGGCTTTCCGAAGAGTATATTATCACGTATGGTCCCACTCTCGATCCACGCGGATTACGAAACATAAGCAACAGAACCATGAACATTTACACTTCCAGTTATTTTTGGTATTTCTCCAAGTATCGCGTTCAAAAGAGAGGATTTCCCAGCTCCGACCGGCCCGCAAACCACGACTTTTTGGCCCGGGCTCACGTCTAAATATATTTTCCGTAGCGTTTCCGATTCAGGTTCCCAACCGAAAGAATCGGTTTTTATATGAATTGCATATGACGAATCTCTATCGCTATCTCCGCTCACCATATTATCATGTTCTAGTTCACCTTCATTTAGAAAAGAATTGATCCGATCAAACGAGACTTTCACTTGGATTAGAGCCGAAAGGGCTTCTGATATCATCCTCACAGGTTCACCCATGGTCCGTAGCACCGCTGAAACCGTAAAGATAGTACTAGCATAGCATCCAAGGTAGCACTCCAAAGACGACAATTCCGAAGAAAACAAGCGAAGAAATGATGGTTGGGCACATCCAATATAAGAACGTGCCAAGCGTCTTCAAATATTGCGATTTTGCCAACCATTATTCTCTCTACAAGACTCTATTACCTTGAATTTTTCTTCCGATAATTGCGACTTAATGATTTTCATATTGTTAAGGATATCGAAGAAGGCCCGGAGTCTCTTGTCTTGCGCAACCATAAACTGTGTCCGAAACTTTTGCAGAATTTTAGCGTACGGCATGTTAATGACCCCACAAAACGAAAGGGGGATCAAACCAGGAAGGACACCAAGTACTACGGCCGAGTAAAGGACGACAATATTTAGAACAACTTGTAAGCCAAAACTCCATACCGATGAAAACACATCGGAAACTCTCCCATTCGATACGCATCAACAGCGATATAATTCACGATTTCGCCGGTTGAGTGCCGTTGCCGTCCTAAACTCGAGAGATTTAGTTGCTTTTTGTAACCACAACCATTAAAGCGGATCGCATCCTCATACCAATCCGCCTTGAGTAGTAAAAGAAATAGGGATATGCCAAAGATTCGACAACTTTAACAAACACCAAACACAACACTAAGGAAATGCCTTCGCGCAAATCTTTCACGGCGCAGTTAGAAAAAGTTACGAAAGCGTAAAGCAATAGTGGCGCAACTACAATGGCAATAACCCTAAGAAAAGCGTAAGTTCTTGCGCGTACCATTTCTTTCCAGTAAACTCTTGCGATCGCACGAAAACCCAAATTCTTTAAATTATCCGAATCCCACATGACAGAGAAATCACGATAGGCTAAACTTGCTTCATCTTCGGATCCCAAACAAGGAATATCTTTAAGAGATAAGGGCTTTGAGTTGCCTAAACGAAGTAAAGGATTCACTTATAAAAATAACAATTTACTTAAACAAGTAACCCGAGATACCGGATCTTTCACTAATAAAGATTCGGATAACAAATTTCTTGTAGGAGGTTTATAAACAAAGTTATGAAGGGTCCTCAATGCGTATAACATAGCAAGAAACTCACAAGCCACGATACCACTTCAATGACTTCGATTTTGTTCGAACGCATCAGAATTTCGATATTTAAAGCCGAAACCAATAAAAAGAAAACAAACCACCAAGCAAATTTGAAAATTTTAATCCAATTGGAGCCTTTAACATACAAGACTATAATCAAGGTCACAAAAACTAAACCTCTAACAAAATATGGTAGCCAAAATTCTCCATCTCGAGAAATAAAACTTGACAAACCTTCACCGAAATATGCGATACTTGTTAAACCAGAACCGACCGAAACTGCAACTGTTATCAAATCGTTTCTACGCCATCTGACTGTATTTTTTCGTATCGAACTCACGTGTAAGATCAGATAAAAGGCAAAGACACAGAGGAGATTCAGTAAATCTATGAAAGCTCTTTGCGTGCAGATTGAAATTATATAAAATTCTTCATCACATAACCATGAGAGCTTACCTGCATACATATTGATTATTTGAGTCACTAACATGTCAAAGTGAAATCGACATTAAAGCTTGAAATATTAAACACTAGTCACGAAGCATCATATTGTATTGAAGACTAAAAAATTTAGTAATATTATGAGTCTCTTTTGTTGCTGTTCAATAATATTATAAGTCGTTCCCTAGCATTTTAAGGGCTGGTAACTTAACATTGTATCGGACTATCAGTAGATACTACGACACAGGCTAACTTAGGTTTCTCGCCGTCATTTTTTAGTACATTGAAAACTTTCAACCTACAAAACTGAGAAATAAATCTAGTACATAAGTGAAAGAGTTTACCAAAATTAGTATGTGACAATGCCATGGTTGGAAGAGTGAAAAATTTAAGTGCCTAGGCCCTAGCCACTAAAACATGGTGATGGTAGATATGAATTTATGATTGAGAGTTGATTTTGATGTAACATAAAGGCAATTAATAAAGGTGGTACCTCACCAATAATATACCACCTCAACTTAATCATATTCATTTCTTGTATTCAACTTATACCACTTCAATTGAATCATATTCAAACTAATAACACTAGGTTGTAGCAGTACCGCAATATATTTCAAAAGAAATTGTAACATGTTTTTAAGTGATATATTTGCATAGTCAAGGGCAGATGACAATGATCATTGCTTATATATCCACGAATAATTGTCCCTTTTCTTACAATAATAACAAAGGTAAAATACTAAGCCCCACGACAGAGAATAATTGGCAAATGTCAAAGGTATTAATCTATGGTTTGAATATTGAAAAAATTATATTACTTATATGATGAAATTAGTAATAACTCTTGAACTCTGAAATTAGTAGAACATCCCCTACTTATTCAAAGACTTTAAATGGTAATTGGTAAAGTACATGGTTTTTCAAAGGGTGAAAAAGCCTTGAGTGAAGATATACCTTTTCACCTTACCTATTTATTTTGTGTTTTGACTATTTTTAGAAACTTTTGAAAAAAAAAATACGAATTGTAGATTCACCTAAAATTTAAGATCACACATTTAACTTTTGCTTATAATCTTATGCTACTATCTAAAGGAGATTCCGCTTCGATTAAAATTCTCATAGATAGTTAAAATGAGTTTCGGAAATGCTTGGGTCTCCATTTGAATGTATTTAAATAGAACATTTATTAAGATGAAGTGTTAAAATATTTTTTGGTAACTACACAACTAGAGAAGGGAAGCAAGGCTTTTCGATATTTAGGTGTATCTCTTGAAATTTCGATTATATTTCCTAGAGATTATAAACCTCTTATTGACTTAAATGGATATTGCATTGTGGACAATGTACTGTTCTTTCCATATTAATGAATCCATTTACCAAACAAAAAACAGAATATGGTAGTCGAAATTAGCCATATGACCCTGTTTTTTTTTATCGAACACACAAGTAAGATCAGTTTATAATTAAAGACACAGAGGTTCCGATGCCAAGAAGAAGAAAAGGCCTTGAACACGTAATGGATCTTGAGGAGATACAAGAAATCTAAGAAAGCTCTTTGAGTGCAGATTAAAGATATATTGAATACTTCATCACATTAACATAAAGGCATATACCTATAAATTATTTGAGTCTCTAACCTGTCGGAATCAAGGTCGAAATATTAAACACCAAGCATCATATAATTTGAAGACTAAATAAATTTTTAACTGGTCAATGATAAAATTGATTGGTCAATAATATTATGAGTCGTTCTTTAACATTTTAAATGTTTAGATGAGCCGGTAACTTGGCATTGTATCAGAGTTCAAAGTTTAGATACTAAGACACAGACCTAAGTTAGGATCGTCACCATCACTGCTTTAAAACATTGAAAACTTTCTACCTGCAAAACTGAAAAATAGATACCAAGTACATAAGTGAAAGAGTGTTGTACCTAATTTAGTATGTAACGATGCTATGATTGAAAGAGTGTAAGAAATTAAAGTGAGAAGCTAGTGCATATGAAGAGTACTATTGACATTTGATTTTGGTGGTACCAAAAAACAATAAATAATGGTGGTACCACAGCAACAGAATAGCTACATCCATTGAATTATTAAAGGCAGGATTGACGTTAGGGCACTTTTTCAATATGTTCTTTAAATGAATGGTAGGGACCTCTTTACAAAAGTATCTTATTACAGAAGATTATCTTTGTAACATATTTATGGTTTAGACAATAGAATAGCAGAATTTTACTTTCTATCTGAACATAATAGGCGTTAGCTTGATTTCCAAGGTGTGTAAGTCTTTCCCGGTAATATTTTAGGGGGATTTACTTTTAAAGGCACAATGGGGAGATGGGTTTCTATTTTAAGTCCTACTACCTAGCTCTCTTAATACTAAGAAACTCACCTAACTAAAACACAAACTCCATTAAGTAGATCCAAACATCCACTCCCCAACTATTGGGGCTAGCTCAATAGCCAGAACCTTGTCTCTCATCTAGGAGGTACAGGTTCGAATCCCTTCGACTTTGTTATTTCTTGAGCCCTTAAAGGGGGTAAAGTAAGAGGTGCAAGGTTCGAATCCCCTCTTTGAACATGGGTAACCTAATTCTGATTAAGTGGGAATATGCATGAGGAGGCGTGTATATTTTTTATGGAAATAGTCGTGGTGCGCGAAAACTGACCCGGCCACCCATATATATAAAAAAATCCACTCCCCTCCCCTTCTCTCCTCTCTCTCGCGTCTCTTTGAAGAAACCCAACCCCCTACCCCCGTCACAACAACACCACCAACAACATTCCCACCATCTTCCCCTCTATGACCTTCCCCTCTCTGTTGCTGCTCTACCACCCAACCCTCTCCCCTTCCAGCATCTTTGTCACCATCAGCGATTGAAGACCACCGTTGTGAAGACCGTTGCCGTTCGTGGACAAGAAAACCGCCGCCATTGAGCACCACCTTCGCCTTCTAGATCCGCCGCTGCACCATCACCGTCCCTCTATCTTCTATCACCACCGAATCGGAACCTCAACCATCACCCTCCCCTCCATCTTCAGCACCACTTTACAGCACCACCCTCCCCTCCACACTCCACCGTCGCCCAGACCATTCACACCACTCTTCAGCACCATTCCCAGCGCATAGCAGAAGAAAACCACCCCCACCTTCATCCTCACCTTCATCCCTCTGCCATCGCCGTTCGTGGATCTTGTAGCAGATTCACGTTTTTTTATTAGTGTCGAACCTTATGGGGTCAGCCCAATATGTTATTTGTATTTGATAGGGCCAGCCCCAGATAGGTTTTGTTGGTAATGGGGCCAGCCCAACTATGGTGTGTAATCTACCTGATTGGATCAGAGTCCCTAGATATGTCCCAAATGAGTCACTAATTCTTGTTGCACCGCCACAGGAACATTCTTAGAGAAATAAATCAATGATTTTTCCGCGCTAAGGTTTGTCCAAATTCTTTGCAAAATATGTCCATTGTCTTCTGGATTAAGTGTACCTGTGATAATGAGGCTTCACCCAAAAGTATTAGACCATCCGCAAAGAAACCATGAGACAATTTCGGGCCATGTCTCCCCAACTGAATTGCCTCTTTCGCACATAACTCATGAATTAGTAATGAGAGCCGTTCCATACACATCATGAAAACATATGGTGATAACGAATCTCCTTGAGGATCACTTGGTGAGGTTTGAATGACAGAAAAAGGCTCCCCATTCCACAACACCTGCATCTCATTCTCTTCCATACTTGTTATGATAATCCATTTCCAGCTTGCCGAAAAACTAAAGTGCCTGATTGTGTCCTCGATAAATTTCCACCGGATTTTGTCATAATATTTTGCGAGATCGATTTTAATCGCCATAATTTCTCTCCTCCCGTTAAGGTGTCGCATCCGGTTATCCACCTCACAAACCAGGAATATGTTATCTACAGTAGAACGACCTGGTAGAAAGCTACTTTGACAGGGACCAATAATATCAGCGAGCACTGGCCTTAGTCTATTTACCATAGCCTTCATAATAAATTTATATGGAGAATTTATTAGGCTAATTGGACAAAATAAGTATACCTGAATATGATCTGGAACTTTCGAAATAAGATGTATCAGCGTCCCGTTTAACTCTTGCGGCAAACAACTCGTATTTTCAACTTCTAGCACCATATCACAAATTGATTGTCCCACCGTTCCCAAAAACTTCTGATAAAATGTTGTTGACATACCACCCGGGCTAGGGGCTTTAGTCGTATTAGATTGAAACACCGCTTCTTTAATTTCTTCATTCGTAAACGGAGCACATAACTCTTGAGTTACATCATCCCTAACGGAACCAACTTGCGGAAGAGTATATTCCCTAAGGTAATCAACCGGCGCTTCGTATAATTTCTCAAAGTACTTACACACTACTAAGACTAGCTCCCTAGCTCCTTCAACCCATTAATCTCATTAACAATTGTTTTTTAGTACACCTAATTGCAAATAAAGTGATACATGGATTAAAATAAATTAGTAAAAACCAGTAAAATAATCGGGGTTTGGACCGTCCAGAAACGTTTAACCAATGCAGAAACGTTTAAACAATCCGGTTTTTAACTACTCCAGATCCGCTAAGGTCCAATCTAGATAGACCAATAACAGGACCAATCGGGACCGGATCGACCCTACCATTAGCACAAAAGACCCGGACCGGAACCTGGTAAGAAGAGATCCGGTTGACCAAACCATCATAGATAGTTTTAGAACCCTAACTATAGAAACCCGTCTAAACCCCGTTTGCCAGGCTGAAGTTGTGGTCTTGGGAATTAAAAATATGAATTTAGTATAAAATGAGTTGATTATCTATGAGTTTCAGTTTAAAACCGTCATCAATTTTTAATTAAAACACATGCTACAATTTCTTAAAAAAATCATGTGATAGTGATACAATACAACCTTGTGTAGTGTCTTTTTTTCCTTTTTTTTTCTGGTACGTGGTCCGGCCAACTTGATGCATAACTGTGTAGCTGTGTTAAAAGTCTGATTTTTCTTTTTGTTTTTTTTTTCGTATTCCGGAATATGATTCTCCCTTTTTATTGCCGTATACGTCTGAATGATATATTTTGTTTTGTTTCGTATTTATTTTTCAAAATGATCTTGTTTTAACTGTCGTGGTACCAACTTATTATTATTGTTCTTTGACTCCTTCAGAAATTACTCTCAGGTTTGACAAAACAAAAAAACTACTCTCACTCCTGAATTCATAATTTTATATGTAGGGTTAGATCTATAACATTACAATAACATTAAGTAACTATCTATTTAGAAGAATATTTTTGAAAAACACTTAAATTATTTTTAGATTTCAGACGGGATTGTCAAGAGATGCTACGAACTCATTTCGGATTTGAGATACGATGGATATATCGGGAAGCGAACACTTGTACGGACATTCTTGCGAAGAAGAGCGCGGAATCAAGTGAAGGTCCTCGTGTTCGGGAAGATCCATCAGATTATTTATGGGATAGTGTGACTAGGGATAGGAGTGGTTGTGCGATTCCTATACTAGTTGTAGACTCTATGTGAGAGTGTATTTGTTTAGCTATTCTATTCAACTCCGGCTTCGTGCCTCATATGTATGAGAAAAAAAAACATTTTAAAAAAACATTAAATATATACTTATAAAAAAATACTAATATGATTCTCAATTTTAATTTTAAAATTATTCTTAATAATTTTTTCAAATATTTCAATACCAAAATTGTTTTTTGTTCTAAAATAAATTCTTCCAAACGAATTTTAAAGTTGATTTTTTTTTTCAAAGATAAATAGTTACCGCGACCGTCCACATCTCTGTATTCCTTATCATTTATATGCTACTCTGTCTTACTAGCTAAGCACTTGGATATCTTACACTCATGATCATCCAAGCATGGCCACACATACTGATTTTGGTACACTCTTTCACTTATATAGTAGATTTATTTTCCAGTTTTGTAGGTGGAAAGTTGTCAATATGAAACTATGTTAGGCCGTGTTGGGTAGTATGTATACCATGTTGAGTTACTAGCTCCTCTAAAAGCTTAAAATGCTAGAGAATGACTCACTATATTATGACTAAAAAGATTTATAATATTAATATTTATTTATTCTTCAACATTATATCATGCTTAGTGTTTAATATTTTGAGCTTGATTTTGACATGTTAGTGACTCATATGATTAATATGTATGCAGGTAAGCTCTCATGGTTATGTGATGAAGAATTTGATATAACTTCAATCTGCGCTCAAAGAGCTTTCATAGATTTCTTAAATCTCCTCTGTGTCTTTGCTTTTTATCTGATTTTACTTGTGAGTTTGATAAGAAAAGACACGATCAGATGGTGTAAAACTGATTCAAAAACAGTTGCAGTTTCCATCTGTTGTGGTTTAACAAGTATCGCTTGTTTCAGTGATGGTCTGTCAAATTTTATTTCCCGAGATGGCGAACTTTGGCTACCATATTGTGTTAGAGGACTAGTTTGGCTGACTTTGACCTTAGCCTTGTATGTTGAAGGCTCCAAATGGATTAAAATTGTTAAATCGGCTTGGTGGTTCGTCTTCTTTTTATTGGTCTCGGCTTTAAACATCGAAATTCTGATAGGTTCGAATAAAATCGAAGTCATTGAAGTGTTATCATGGTTGGTAAATTTCTTGCTTACGTTTTGCGCGTTAAGGACCTTTTGCTTTAAACCTCCTACAAGAAACGGTTTGTCCGAACCTTTATTAGTGAAAGAATCAGTATCTCGGGCAAGTCGTATAAGCAAATTGTTGTTTTTATGGGTGAATCCATTACTTCGGCTAGGCAACTTGAAACCCTTATCTCTTGAAGATATTCCTAGTTTGGGATCTGAAGATGAAGCAAGTTTGGCCTATCGCGAATTCTTTGTCGCGTGGGAAAGAGAAAAGGACTCAGTTTTTCGGGTGATCGCAAGAGTTCATTGGAGAGAATTGGTACTCGCGGGAACTTACGCTTTTCTTAGGGTCATTGCCGTTGTAGTTGCACCTCTATTGCTTTATGCCTTTGTAAACTTTTCGAATCGTGATGTAAAAGATTTGCGCGAAGGTATTCTCTTAGTGGGGTGTTTGGTGTTTGTTAAAGTGGTCGAGTCTTTGGCGTATCGCCATTTCTTTTTCTACTCGAGGCGGATTGGAATGAGGATGCGATCCGCTTTGATGGTCGCGGTTTACCGAAAGCAACTAAAACTCTCAAGTTTAGGACGCCGAAGGCACTCAACCGGCGAGATCGTGAATTATATCGCTGTTGATGCTTACCGAATGGGAGAGTTTCCGATGTGGTTACATTCAGGATGGAGTTTCGTCGTACAAGTTGTTCTAGGTATTGCCGTCCTTTACTCGGTTGTAGGACTCGGTGTCCTTCCAGGTTTGATCCCCCTTTTGGTTTGTGGGGTCCTTAACGTGCCGTACGCCAAAACTCTCCAGAAATTTCAGACATGGTTTATGGTTGCGCAAGATAAACGGCTTCGGACCTTGTCCGAGATCCTTAACAATATGAAGATCATTAAGTTACAATCTTGGGAAGAAAAATTTAAGAAGTTAATGGAATCTTATAGAGAGGATGAATTTAAATGGTTGGCGAAATCGCAATATTTAAAGACGTGGAACACGTTCTTGTATTGGATGTCGCCGACCATCGTTTCATCGGCTATTTTCTTTGGAATTGTCATCTTTGGGAGTGCTACCTTGGACGCTAGTACTATCTTTACAGTCTTGGCGGCGCTACGGACCATGGGTGAGCCCGTGAGGATGATACCCGAAGCCCTTTCGGCTGTAATCCAAGTTAAAGTCTCGCTTGATCGGATCAACTCTTTCCTAAACGAAGATGAACTAGAACATGATAATATGGTGAGCGAAGATAGAGACTTATCATACGCAATTCACATAAAATGCGGTTCTTTCGGTTGGGATCCGGAGTCGGAAACTCCGACACTCAGAAAAGTGAATTTAGATGTGGGACCGGGCCAGAAAGTCGCGGTTTGCGGGCCGGTCGGGGCCGGGAAATCGTCTCTTTTGCATGCGATACTTAAGGAAATACCAAAGATAACCGGAAGTGTACATGTTCTTGGTTCGGTCGCTTATGTTTCTCAATCCGCTTGGATCGAGAGTGGGACCATACGTGATAATATACTTTTCGGAAGGCCGATGGAAAAGTCGATATACGAAGAGGCAATAAGGGTATCGGCTCTAGACAAAGATATAAATAGCTTAGAGTATGGTGATTTAACAGAAATAGGTCAACGAGGGGTTAATATGAGCGGTGGACAAAAACAAAGAATTCAAATTGCTCGAGCGGTCTATAGCGATGCCGATATTTATCTGCTGGATGACCCCTTTAGTGCAGTTGATGCACATACAGCCTCGACACTATTTAAGGTACGAGTAGAACTCGAACCGGCTACCTCAAGCGTGTAAAGTCTATTTTACCCATCATATTTTTCATCTTAAATTTTGCAGGATTGTGTTATGGCTGCTCTAGATAAAAAGACTGTGGTCCTCGTGACTCACCAAGTCGAGTTTCTATCCGCAGTTGATAGCATTCTGGTAACGTTTCAAACTATATTCTATGTTTTTTATTAATTTACCCCCTAATAATCATTGTGTTTTCACCATTAAGGTCATGGAAAACGGAGAAATTACACAATCGGGGAGTTACGAGCAATTATTAAAAGAGGGGATGGTATTTGAACAGCTTGTGAATGCTCATAAAAACTCCATCACAGGATTTGACTCCATGTTGACTAAAAATGAACCTAAAGATGTGATAGAAGAGGTTAATAACAACAAAAGAGAGATCTCGATGAAACCGGGGTCACAGTTGACCGAGGAAGAAGAAAAGTCAACTGATAATTCCGTGTGGAACCCTTTTCTGGATTACATTAATGTCTCAAGAGGATCAACTCTTGTATTTGCTAATATTATAGCTCAAGTCGGTTTCATCGCTTTTCAAGCGGCTGCAAGTTTTTGGCTAGCATTTTCCATTCAGGGTAACAATATGAGCAGTGTTATGGTCATAACTATCTACACTATCGCCTCCACTACTAGTGCCGTCTTTGTATACCTTAGATCTCTCTTTGGTATTCTTCTCGGATTACGCGCTTCGAAAGCCTTTTTCAACGGTTTTACCGACTCGATTTTTAATGCTCCTATGCTATTTTTTGACTCTACTCCCATTGGAAGGATTTTTACTCGAGTAAGATTTCCTCTTTTTGCATTCTGCTTCCCTATAGATTAAAAAATTCGCAAGTTTAAACCCTTTTTTTTTAGGCATCATCGGACTTAAGTGTGCTGGACTTTGATATTCCGTTGGCCTATACTTTTGTAATGGCGGCTGGACTTGAAATTCTGGCAACAATCGGCATCATGGTGTTAGTGACGTGGCAGGTTCTCATCGTGGGTATTTTTGCGACTTTAGCCGCTAAATATGTTCAGGTGAGCAAATATTTATTATATATCCCTATATTATGCTAAAATTGTACTTAAGGTTATTTTTGTTAAATATAAGGGATATTATCAACCTTGTGCAAGGGAATTAATGAGAATAAACGGAACTACGAAAGCGCCTGTTATGAATTATGCAGCAGAGACGTCACTTGGAGTAGCGACAGTACGAGCTTTTAATATGGTAGAAAGATTTTTCGAGAATTATGTAAAACTTGTGGACCAAGATGCAAAAATTTTCCTTTATTCAAATGCAGCCATGGAGTGGTTAGTTTTAATAACCGAGGCACTTCAAAACCTCACTCTATTTACTGCCGCTTTACTCTTGGTGTTACTTCCACAAGGTTATATTTCTCCAGGGCTAGTAGGACTTTCTCTTTCTTATGCGTTTACATTAACCGGGACCCAAGTTTTCTTTACTCGATGGTATAGTAGTTTGGCTAATTATATAGTTTCGGTTGAACGAATTAAACAATTTATGCATATAACCCCGGAGCCTCCTTCAGTTGTCGAAGGCATGAGACCTTCGATCGAATGGCCGTCAAAGGGTCGGATCGATTTGCTTGATCTAAAGGCAAGGGACTAAATTGTAACAATATGAATAGATAAAGGACAAAATGAGTTATTTACCCTTTTCTTTTTGTTATGTAGATAAGATACCGACCTAATGCTCCGATAGTATTGAAAGGGATTACATGCACTTTCAAAGAAGGATCTCGGGTAGGAGTTGTGGGTCGGACAGGAAGTGGAAAAACGACGCTTATTAGTGCTTTGTTTCGTTTGGTAGAACCCTATAGTGGGAAAATAATTATAGATAACCTTGATATTTGTTCTATTGGTCTTAAAGATTTGAGGTTAAAGCTTAGCATAATCCCTCAAGAGCCGACTCTTTTTAGGGGTAGCGTTAGAACTAATCTGGACCCTATCGATCTTTATTCTGATGATGAACTATGGAAAGTAAACAGACCTTATTACTCTTATGATTGGATGCACGTAGAAAATTTAATCTTGATTATATTTCGTGTTTCCCAGGTTTTAGATCAGTGTCAACTAAAGAATACTATCACCAAACTTCCGAACTTGCTAGATTCCTCTGGTGAGCTACACTAAATTTGACCCCTAATTTTTTTCCGTATAAATTAACCTTAATGTTCCCAAGTTTTTTGTATTTTCACTTGCCTCTACCCCCAAGTTTTTGAAATCATCTGTTTAAGCTTTAGTTTATTTTGTATGAATATTTTGTTGTTTATATGATAAAATATCCATGGAACCCCTCGGGCACCCGCCCCTTGTTTATTTGTATAATATAGGGACTTATAGTGCAATTAATAAAAACGCAGGAACCTATAGTGCAAATTTTGTGAAATATAGGGACATTTTATATGATTATTGTCTACTATAGTAGTGGAATTTTTGCATAATATAGGGACCTATAGTGCTCCCTTTGTGCTCATTGCGTACTTCTAATCAACTAGTGGTAGTAAGAACCGAGATTTTTAGCGTATAATCCCCTGCTTTTTTATGATGATAAAATTCAACAGTTAGCGATGAAGGCGAGAACTGGAGCATGGGGCAACGCCAACTTTTGTGTCTTGGAAGGGTTCTTTTAAAGAGGAACAAAATTTTGGTTCTCGATGAAGCCACGGCTTCAATTGACTCGGCCACTGATTCCATTCTCCAAAAAATTATTAGACAAGAATTCTCGAACTGCACTGTGATAACCGTGGCGCATAGAGTTCCTACTGTTGTAGATAGTGACATGGTCATGCTCCTCTCTTTCGGTACGCATTTCATTTAGAGAATGCAAATAAAATTGATTTAGCATTTTTCTAAAATTCGGATTGTTTTGATATTACAGGGAGATTGGTGGAGTATGATGAACCTTCAAAGCTTTTGCAAACAGATTCTGCTTTCTCTAAGCTTGTAGCAGAGTATTGGTCTAGCTCGCGAAGGAATTACGTTTAAAATCTGTAACGGTGAATGTATTATTAGAACACGAGACACGACTATGTTTGAGGGCGCGAATCAGACAATGTATGATCAAATAAAGGGGAAGGGTTGGATTTTTTGTTTTCTCGCAAAAATCATTTCATATTCTCTTTGTCGGAAATTGGGTTTTAAACCCATAATAAACTCCGATTCGAGCCGTATATTTTCTCTCTAGCTTCAAAGCATTATTTTTAAGCGCTATCCTATAATTTCTCCCTTTCCCGTTATCCTCAGAGTAACATTTCCCCTACAAAAAGCTTTACACTTGGTAGATTCTCGAATTCCACTTTAACTTACAATTTTTCCTTTGATGATGCAAGTTTTACCATTTCCTTGCGCTTTTTGTTCAAATCAAACTCAATAAGAATTTTGGTGTAACAAATACCCTCACTCACCATCGTTATCCCATCAATTCTAATTGGTTAAGCACGCCAAGGGTGGACAAAAAGACCTGTTTTGATGAATCATTGAACAGCGTGATGCTATCCACTTTTGTAGAAGAAAGGAGCTCCGGGTCTATCCGAGATGTGAGGTTCTCGGGGTTTAAGGGTTTCTTGGTAGTGGTTTTAAGGTGAAGTTTTGAAGCATCTCCGGGGTCAAGATCGTCGAGCGAGAAGCCTTGATTTGAGAGTGACTTTGATCTCGTGGTCATTGACGATGAACTTATACGAATGGGATCGATATAAGCGCAAAATCAGAGTAATTTATAAGAAAAAAATATAACCTCTATTTACTTTCCCTCCATATAAACTTATTTGTCAGATTTTTTCCCTGTTTGTTAAATTTTCTTGTTATTTAAATGAGGCTTGTATAGGTACTTAATATAATTTTCAACCTCCATAAAAAGATCTCACTAAATTTTATAAATTTGTTATGTAGCAAGATAAATCTCACTTAAAACATGGAGGAACAAAATAAGAGCTCAACTCACCCGCTCCTTATCCCACAACTACCCACCCCACCTCTCGCGACTACGAGTATGTAGCACATGATTTCTGAATTAATGTCCTGAAATGAGAAAATTTTGAACTTTTAGTTCAAAAATAATGTTGGACATCTTCTAATAATGTATTAGGTCCATAATTTAATAAATTATGACTTAACTAATTTAACCTAAAAGTTTGGATAAATAAGATTTAAAATATTATGTCAGGCATATGATATACCTAATATAACTTTACCAAATAAAATAATAAAGTATAAGATGAAAAAAAATATACAACCTGAAACTTGAAAAATTTCAGAACAAAATTTTAAATTAAAAAACAATGAAACATAAAACCTAAAACTCATCTCTTCACACGGGCATTCGAACAAAAAACAAAACAAAAAAATCTGTTCACACTTATCTTCCCACCAAGTCGCTTTCGTATACAAGAAAACCACCGCCATTCGAGAACCATTCTCCACCATTATCATCAACCCGGCTTGGCTACGCTATCAACAATTGAAGAACCCAAATTAAAGTAAAAAATCAATTTAAACCATTGAAACTCTAAAAAATTGATTTAAATTTAACATAATTTGATCACTTGTACAATTTTTCAAAATTATATGATTTAAGTATAATTACAGACGTGTTAGTTTATTATCTTGTTATACAAATTCCATGATGGCATTTTATAACAGTTGGAAGCCTTTTACCGTATGAGAAGTGATACACTGAGAATAGCATATACAAAAAAGTGATTTGGGAATTAAATTGAAATATTTAAATTTTGAGTAATGTTGGATATTACCCTAAATCGCATCACCCTTTTATCGCCTCTTATGTGGACCAATCATAAAAGAGAGTGAAAATGATAAATCGGGACAAAGAAATTATATGATTGGTCCATTTAATATCCACCTAGAAGGTGATAAAAAAGTGATACGATTTGGGTGATATCCAACATTACTCTTGATTTTTCTATTAAAAGTAATTTTGAAATATAAAATCATTTTAAGTGTTTCTTTATGAAACACATATTTGATACTTATCCTAAAAATATTTTTCTGGGTTTAAAATATTTATAAGAGCAAATTCTATTTTGTAGGCCAAACGATTCAAAATGTCCATTTTCAGGCCAAAACGTATTCAAAACGCCCATTTTTAGGCCATTTCACTAATTCGTGAGATATTTCATAAATTTTAAGGACAATTTAGACATTTTAAATAAATTATATCTTTATTTAGCTGCATTACAAGTTAGTAACTCTATTTAAAGTGTCCAAATTATTCTTGAAATCTATGAAATATCTCACGCAAATAATGAAATGGCAAAAAATGAGCGTTTTAAATATGTTTGGCCTGAAAATGGGTACTTTGAAACGTTTGGCCTAAAAATGGGATTACTCTATTCTTAAAATTAGTACTTTTAAATGAGTGAACGTTACCTTTTTTGTATCACTTTTTTATGATCCTTTAAGTGTATGTCTACAAATATAAGTGAATTGATTTCTCTATCTTAATTAGTTATTATTTATTTTCTATATAAAAAAATCAAAATATATACATAAAAAAAGGTAATAAAAGAAGGGTCAATGACCCAAAAAATCAAAATAATATTATACTTGCCCCAAAGAATCATCCATTAACTTACTATTATAAGATTACATGTTTACCCGTCAAGGACGATTCCCGTCAAGGACGATTCCCATCAAGGACGATTCCCGTCAAGGACATTCCCATCAAGGACGATTCCCGTCAAGGACGATTCCCGTCAAGGACGATTCCCATCAAGGACAAAATTTAGTTAATGATGTTATTGGGCAGAAATTTTGTCATTGATGTTATTGGGCTGAAAATAATATTATTTTGATTTTTTGGGTCATTTTCCCATAAAGGAATAATATGAAAAGGATTTCTATGATTACTTTTTTTTTAAATACTTTTCCAAAAAATATTTCCAAATAGGTTCTATTAATGGTTGATAATTTTTTATGATTTATAACTTTATTTATCACAATTTCTTTCATAGTAAATTGATTAAAACCTCTATAGGTAATAAATAACTTTTTCTTAAAACCCCTTAAAAATTCCAATAAATTTTATAAACTTATTTAAAAGCAAGATAAAAACTCATTTAAAACGTGGTAGAAACAAACATAAAATCTCAACTCATCTTCTCCACAGTCAAAACCCCATCGCGGACACTGTCCTACTCCACCCCTTTATAATCACCTCCATCACACTGCACGGAGATCCTCCACCACCAAGGCCCCAACAACCAATTCAAAGGTATATAATAATTTTTTTGATTTAAACCTAAAATGCATAATTGACTTTTTTATTTTTTAATATTTTACTGAATTTACCTTCCGACGTTTATCTTCACTTTCAATCATTTTCAGAATATGGTGATGCCAGTAGAAGACAATCACGCGCCACCACCAAACACCACCAACGACGTAACCGTGGAAGACGAATCATGGGTATGGTCTCAAATCAAAACAGAAGCTCGCCGTGACGCGGAGGCGGAACCAGCTTTAGCTAGCTACTTATATTCCACCATAATCTCACACTCATCTCTATCTCGCTCTTTATCTTTCCATCTAGGTAACAAACTTTGTTCATCCACACTTCTCTCAACTCTTCTCTACGATCTTTTCCTCAATACTTTCACCTCCGATTCTTCTATACGCGCCGCCACTCTTGCTGATCTACGCGCTGCTCGTTACCGTGACCCTGCTTGTATTTCATTCTCCCATTGCTTACTAAATTACAAAGGTTTCCTTTCTATCCAGGTACACGTTTACTTTTAATATTTAATATTTAATATTTTCTTCCTAAATTAACTTCTTTAGAAACAATTAAACAGGCTACTAGAGTAGCGCATAAGTTATGGCTACAAAATAGAAAACCATTAGCATTATCATTACATTCTCGTATAGCGGATGTATTCTCAGTTGATATACATCCGGCAGCTATGATCGGAAAAGGAATATTACTCGACCATGCAACAGGGGTGGTGATCGGAGAAACCGCGGTGGTGGGTAACAACGTGTCAATGCTCCACCACGTTACGTTAGGTGGGTCCGGCAAAGCGGAAGGTGATAGACACCCGAAGATAAGTGATGGGGTTTTAATAGGAGCGGGTGCGACAATACTTGGAAATGTGAAAATCGGTGAAGGAGCGAAAATTGGTGCCGGATCGTTGGTTTTAATTGATGTGCCGCCATGGACCACCGCGGTTGGAAATCCGGCGAGATTAGTTGGTGGAAGGGAGAAACCGAAAGTTCATGAGGATGTTCCGGGAGAGTCTATGGATCATACTTCTTTTATTACTGAATGGTCTGATTGGATTATATGAAATGAAAGTGTTGTAATGGAGATGAAATATGAATTTTTGTAAGATTGGTATCTATATAACTGTATTTTGCCTGAATGTGTGTAAAGTACGTACTGAAATTGATTTTCATGGCGCACATTGATAGGTATATTATGTTCAATAGAATGTGGGTGAGGTGTTTTTTAAGTCTTTTTTTGCTTTTTTCTGTGTTATGTATGTTTTTTCTTTAACATCTATGTGATCTATGCTATTGGTGTAATATGATTGTCCTTTTTGAAGTTGAAAGGATCATATACATATATTTCATAACAAATTTTGGATATAAAATAACAAAATACTGAACCAGTAATTTACACTAAATAGTATGTGTGAAGTACTTACAAGAGAGCAGAAATAATTCAATGACACCTAAAATAATTAGCACACATGAATATATGACAAAAGTAATAGACAGTGCAATGAGTAACCTACATGCTATAATATGGAGTAATGCAGATTCTAAACTTGTTACATAATCTTTCTACACATATCAATGAAAGAATCAAGAAACATGTGGTGTGGTGTTCTCATCTCATCTTTGTTCATGTCTTTCTATAGTCGAAGTAATGTCACGAACTGGAGAACCTTCGTATGGTGTAGAAAACCCTTCGTCAGGACTAAAAACACCTTCCGCACCATTAAAAATGCTGACTGGACTTTGCGGATTATTTTCTGCAGCTACTAAGCCCACATCAACTATTTCTACAGATCTTTTCAGTTCCCCTGAAGCATTTTCCTTTACCTCATCAAAGATTTTAGCTATTTTTGAGAGCTTTTGCAATATGGGATCATCAGTAACTAAAATATCTCGATTATCATAAAAGAAGATGATCATGTATATGATAAGCGCTAACGATGATGATACACCAGCCACAAGGAAAAGTCCCCAAAAACTTTCGAGTGTGAGGCTACTCGAAGCTACTTCGCTTATTTGTCCCATTGGAGAATCAGCTTCTTCCCCGAACCATTTCCTAGTTATGTTCATCATTATATCTCCTTCGGTGACATTTAAAACTGCTCGTGAAACATCCTCTACTAAGGGAGAACCCTTGGGAAAAACCTGATGAATAGAAAGTTGAACGTTGAAAATATAAGGAATAATGACAAAAAAAATCTAGAAGTAATTTTATTGTCCATAAAAGGTCTGATTTTTTCTAGGTATATCAGAACTAGGTTTAAGTGCTGAAAAAATAACAAAATAACAAGATTCTGGTCAGTTGGGTTAGCCCAACTGGTTAGGTATAGAGTATGTTACTTACAAATCCAAAGCCAGCAGTCCTATAAATGGATCCAACAATAGCGTACTTTTTGCTAAATTTAGTGACAAAGAGGCGAATGTAAGGGAGTTCATCGATAATTGCGGCAACCCCACCGTTTTTACTTCCTTTAGTGAGAGCTTCGTGATATTGTTCAGGAGTACTATAGTTTCGAAATTTCGACGAGTCAAGGTTCCTGCTTTTCAAGAGTTCAGTCACAAACGAACCATCTTGATAGCCAACATATTCTTGATTTTTAACTAGATCAGCGATACTAGTAATAGTTGGTTGGAGTTTTTGTACGGTTAACATTGATGTTAAGCTAGCTTGATAACTTGATGTTAATACAAGCACCACTAATATCCATACAATTACAACGAATCTCGTTAAGTTACTTATGATCTTCTCTCCTGCAAACATGTAACGCGAAATATCATGATACACGCCTTAATAGTTTTCATTAGGACATGGAAAAGATACTTACTTTGGGCGAAAACCATAGTCGAGAAGGAGAACCAAAATATAACCCCAACTTGCTTGCGAGGTGGACCTCTAAAATCTTGGTTCACACGGTGCTCGAGAACCCAAACAACAAAGCCCGTAAATATGAAAAAACAAGTTATTGTTAACCAGAGATCCCATCTAAGAGGTTTCAAGAAAATCCACGGATTTTTAGTCTCATCGGCCTTTGTTGGAGCAACTATTGCAACACCGGACTCCGTGAACGGCAATGTGAAATCAACATATTCCGATCGTTTTGCTAAAATAGTCACGTCACCAACGATAGCATCATACTTCTGTTGATATTAACAAAATAATTTATTAGAGCTAAACCCTAAAATGTATACACACTAAATGTTTGTGTCGGAAATTTGTTACCTGAAGGACGACCTGGTTAACAAGTTCACCATAATCAAGACCTTCAATTGCAAAAAAATCATATGGGACAGCATAAGGCAATGACTTCATGACTTCATGGAAAATATCTATGCAAAACCCCGTTGGGTTAATTGGGCCGATCCGGAAATCAGTACCCACGTCCACGAATTCTTTGAACCCGGTTTTAAAAGGAACTCCAATCTTTAGCTTTTTATCACTCGTCGCCGGAAATTCCCAACCTTTAGGGATAACGTTCGATTCACCGGGCCATATAATGGCTCGAAGATCCTCCTTGTTTGTTTGGTAATCAGTTCTGTTACTCGGGATCGGTTGACGCGAAATGCCGTATCTTTGACTCCAAAATCCGATTTCCCTTTCTCCATTACCAATTACATTCACTATTTGAAAACTAGATAGCTGTAATTGTCCGTCAACAATACTGAAATTTCCACTTATACCCTTGAGACTAATGTTTTTTAGAGATTTAATAAGTAAAGGTCCAATCTCTGAAGTTCCAATCGCATCAAAATCCATCATGTTTTCACTTTTGACTGATTTCTTGAACTTGAATTGAACTGGAACTGTAATAACCGTCTCTAGCGCCATTGCTAAGGCTTTAATCGTATCATATGCCCATAGCCCTGGAGTGCTAAGTTCATAAGTATCCATCTTTGGATTTTCTTGATAAAATCTGTTTCTCCATTTTTTAATGAAAGCTTGAAGCTCGTTTGTTTTCGGGATATAAGGCTTTAAACCGAGGACACCTTGCATTGACGCGACAACTGAGCTATTCCATGAACCCAAACTACCCGTTAATAGATCCGTGATTATCCACGCGTATTCTTTATTCATCATTTCCTCTTCTTTCGCCTTCACAAAAAGGCGTGAAGCTAGAGGTGGTAACATATGCACTACAAACACCCTTGTTGACTTATTTTTCAATTTGATGAGTTCTTGGTGAATTTCTTCGTCGCTCCAAGAAGGAGATATAACACTTCGATATGTGATCAAAGTGCTAATATTTCTCATGGCATCGGAAAAATAAGGAACAAATCCAGTTCCGTAATCACTTTTCTCAGATATAATTACAATTTCACTCCAACCAAAAGCTTTAACCATTGAAGCGATTGCTTGAGTTTGAAAGGAGGATGACATTGCAACTCGGACAAAGTACGGAGATTCCCTGGGTGAGAGAAAAGGGTTTGTAGCTGGAGATATTATAGGCACTTCCGTTTTATTCCCAATGTTTATCACAAAAGCTGCCTGTGTTGATAATTGTGGCCCAAGAATTGCGTGGACTTGAACATTTTTCAGTAGGTCTATAGCTGTGTAATAACATGAACTCATCTTAGGTTGTACTCAACATCATTATGGAGAACAAAATCTTTTTTACGGAATGAAAATAGAAAAAGCTTTAAGGTTTTTGGTTCGTGAAAATAATTTCTCTGTGACTGTTTGGTAATTTTTGTTTTTAAAGAGAATCGGGAGAATGAGGAATTTACACTCCAATAACAAAAGTTTGTTTTAACCGGTCGGGTTAGCTCAACTACCAAAGACCTTGGTTTTTCTTTTAAGAAGTATTTGATATATTAAAAAAAAAAAAGTTTATATTTCATTTTTATTTTTTTCAAACGTATTCTCCAAATTTAATACATTTAGAGCCTAACGGGTTAAAGCGAATTTATTTTGTCCTTTCTAGTTCCACTTTTTTTTGACAAAACAAATCTTAGATATATTAATGTATAAAAGTAGGACACGGATGTAAGACAAAATTCGAACATATACCATTAGGAAGAGACCCAATACTATGGTTAAAGCGAATTTATTTTATCCTTTCTAGTTCCACTTCTTTTTTTTGCAAAACAAATCTTAGATATATTAATGTGTAAATGTAGAAAACGAATGTAGGACACGAAAGAATGGTTTATATGTAACTACAAAATTAATATTTTGGATATATGATACTTCTAGATCGTATCTCTTATAAGTTTATATTTATTATATCTTTTAGTGTTTTTTCAAGTATTTTAAATGTTCAATACAAAAGATAATATGGAGAGAACTTGTATTATCAATTAAATCAGCAAAATGTAAATATCGAGTGTTTTGTTCATTATCTATTGTTAAGAAGAAAAAAAAGCTCATTTTTTATTTATAAAACTCTAGCGACCACCATGTGGTCACAATAACACAAAAGGTATTGTAGTAATACCGCATAGTGGTCGCAGGAGGTTTAATAAATTAGTAACCACCTAGTTGTCGATATTCTCTTTAGCGACTATCATGGTCCTCGATTCTGATTGCCCATCGGTGGTTGGTAAAATTGGTCTCTAGAAGTTTATCCTTCTAGTGAATATGGCTCGCTCTCGATAAAGAAACCCTCTAACAACGAAACACTAAACACTACCAACCAACGTTTAGTGACCAATAAAGGTATAGTTGATCTTTATCAACCACTTTGGTGGCCAGTAGCGACCACCGTGACGGTTGCTAGTGTCAAATTTCGGTGATAATGTGGTGTGTTTGTGTGTATTGGGGGTTTGGGGGGGGGGGGGGGGGGATGTTGATCCATTAAAAAAATGTTAGAAAAAATATTATTTTGAAGGAAAAAATTACATTAACCTCTCGATCTACATAAAGTTATTTATAGATTAATATAAAGAAATTTAGTTAGAGATGTGAATGTTTCGGATATCTAAAAAAAAAATCAAAAATCAAAATAATTTAATTTATTAAAACAGATTTAACTATCGGTTATACATTTTAAAACTATAACCAAATTATTAGATTTCGAATTTTTAAACAATATAATGGCTTTTAAAATATAAAAGACCTATAACTATATATACATATTAATAAAAATTCCTATACTGAAAGCACATAAAAAAAAAAAAAAATCCAAAGTCCTATACGGATGATTTGTATGATATAGGCACCAATAATGCAAGTAATTGTGTAATATAGGCTATTTTGCATAACATAGGGATTTGTGGTGCAATTAACTCAAAAACCAATAAGAAAGAAAGCTCGATACCTAAGGATGCTGCTTCAAGAACATCAGATCCAGGATTCCTGAAATGAGGGACAATTCTTATAAATTGATTTGGATCAGAATTCAAGTCATCAAGTGCCATCAACATGCATGTATGCTTCATCTTTCCAACAATGGTGTCCGAATCAAGAATTACACCAACATTAAAATCAAACTTTTGACATTTCAATGGCTTCATACAAAAGCTTGAGAAGACGACAAGAAACACCCTAAGAAACACCATGTTTAAGTTTCTTGGAGTCTGCATGGGGGCTATCTCAGCAAGATACCTTCAATAAATTAGATTTTGACATGAAAGTGGAAGGTCTCTTGTGTGTATATTTTATTAATTATATAAAATAGTTGGACTTGTTGCTACTGTAGTACTAATTGACTACTATACTTTCTAACATAGGAATGTTCTAGGAAATATGATACTTGTCCCACATATGACCATATGCTAATGCTATATTATTAATTATATGTTAGACAAATATCATAGGTGAATTACTAATATCAGATTATTAATACTTATTATTTCAAACATGATTTTATAATATTTGTTCACTTATTAAAATATTAATTCAATCAACTATATTCAAAATTCAGCTTTTGTAAGTTAAGTTTACAGACTCATTGACTTATTTATAGCCTTGAAACCAACTATTATCCGCGACAAATGAGTGGATTGAAAAAGCTAAGTATTATAAAAATATAACATGTCAAGCATCACGAACATATATTATTTAGAGAAAATATATATTATATTATATAGATGCCAAGGAAATTCGCAGGAAACAAGATTCAGCCGACTTTATTGTTATCCACAGAAATGGAATGTCCAAACCAAAGATATTTTTATATATTGACTTGAGTACATATATTAAATATAAAATCATATATAAAAGAATTTCTATGGTAGATAACTATTGTATACGAGAAACAAGGAGACAAAAATCACAAGAGAAGACTTCTATGACAATTTTGAAATAATTTAAGATATCAAGCAACTGTCGACAGGTAAATGGAGGCTCAAACCGTGGATCAGACAGATCAAGAGGCTGCAACGGAGGTTGGTCCGGTTTTCTTTAAACACATTCCACGAATGTATAATGGTTGAGCGGGCGCTCTAACAAAAGAAGTCAGACACAGGGCAATGAGAAACCGAGAATCAATGACGAATGTATTATGTCAATTCTCCAGATTAGGAATAGGTTATGCAATTATCTATAATTTCTTACGCGTCCCAAAAATATATATATATATATATACTCGATTAGGATCCAACTAAGGGATATAACAGATATACCCGACTAAAACGTAGGAAAATATCTAGAGAGAGATGTTAGATATACCCGACTAAAACTCCAAAAACGCTCTCTAGAAACTTTCCTACGTTTCTAGGGTTTGCGATATTCACAGTTGATGGTGGATTTTCAATCAAATTCCACGATGTAAACTTGGTATTATCATGCCGAGCTAACTTTGTGCGGTGATCTTCATATGGAAAGAGTACTTATGGTGAGCCAATTGGTTAGATTCTCATCCTTTGTATCTCTTATAAATAGTGGTGTTTGGGTTGAGGATGATGGGGAAGGGTGGCCTATCCATCTTTTCCCTTTTCATACCAGGAGTGATGGCACTATCTTTCCATTTTGGAAGATGGCATTCGATGAATTCCTTCTTCAAACAATTATTCGTCATCAAAACTTGTTCGGGATCATATCCGAGCCACCTATCTCTTGATGTACCTTAATTGAACTTGTGTGGTTCAACAATTGTCTCCCAAAATATACTTTAATTTTGTCTTGAACTATTCTTGACCACCTAGTCACCAAACACATACTAGTCTTGTAGACTCTATTTCTAGCCCACGATGTATTTTTTTATCATTTCGATTGTGAAATTCGAGATCACCTATTCTTTGAGCGTAGTTTAATTAGGCAGACTTGGAAGTGGACTTTCTCTTTATCTTTATTGGGCAGCTATCTCTACATCTGAGAGGATCTTATAGAGAACTTGATGTTGTTAGTGGGTGTTGATGACTTATTATCAAATATTAGTTGGATTTCTTGGAGACTCTATTTGTATAATTTGAATGGAGAAATACTCACGCATTTTATTTTACGTTGTGATAACGAATGAGGCACTAAGGTGGGATATATGTAGAGGTAGGGTGCAAGATCTGTGTTGGAAAGAAACTCTCAAACAATGATCCAAATCTTTTCTAAAGTTGGATAAGATATGATTCATTTCTTAAATAGCTCACCTTTTAGTATATTGGTTTTGGCTATCTAGTATATGTATATTTTAACGATCAAATATTGCTTTTCTATTTCGGGTGTTGCTTTGATTTCTAAGTTACAAATGCTTGATTTTTGATATTTTTACCTAATGGATCTTGGAGACACCCCTTATAGACCCAAGCACCCCACTCGCCACCGAAGTCCGCCACTCGCCTGATTTTCTGGATCGAGATCTCCTTGTTTGAAATAACCACCATGGCTTGTTTCCGGGTCCTTTTATGAAGACGAACGGAGGAGTTCACCACCATTGTTACTGCTGGAGAGAGAGAGAGAGAGAAGATGGAAGTAAGGTGGGATGGTGGAGGTGGAGTCAGGCGAGCCATTCTCAGGTGTCATTGAGCTTCGTTGAGCTCAGGCGAGCTATTATCAGTTGATGTCGAGCTTCGCTGGTGCTCCTTCGTTGAGCTCTGGCGGTTGAGAGATATCTTTTTTTTTCAAATGCGTATATGCATAGGTAGATGAGTTGTCTTGTTCACCAGATCTGGTCAACTATTTAGTTAGTTTAGTTTTTTTAGTAGTTTTTTTTGGTTGTAATTGTTTTTTTCCCTTTTTTCTTTGTAATTAGTTTAAAATGGAAACTCATTGGTTTTATGGAATACTCATTTAATTTTACAGAATACTCATTTACTTTTATAGAGTACTCATTTAATTGCGATAGAGTACTCATCCATTTCGATTTAGTACTCATCCATTTCGATAGAGTTCTTATCAATTTCGATATAGTACTCATCAAATTCTATAGATTACTCATCAAATTTGATAGAGTACTCATTATATTTTTTCCGAAACTCATCACTTTTTCCGATACTCTTATGTTTTTCCCGGTGATCGGAGATCGGTGCTCGGCGGTCGGTAGCCGGTGGTCGGAGGTCGGAGGTCGGAGGTCGGAGGTCGGAGTTAGGTGGGTAGTGGAGAGAGATGAACAGTGACATCAGTCCTTTTGTCTTTTAGTGTTAGTAAGAGTATTTTATTATTTGGTCATCATTGAGGTCCCTTGAAAGAATTAAGATTTATTCCATTCCTTATAGAGAATAAAATCTGTCTCCAAGACCTTATGGAGAATGATCTTCTCATCTTCATGAAAGGAGAAGAAAAGTCAGATTTTATAGTTAAGGATGCTCTTGATTTTTTTACAAGAATATCTGGTCTTCACATCAATTTTCAAAAAAGTGAGCTTTATTTTGGTGGAGTAAGCGATTGCACAAAGTTAGCTATATCTAAAATCTTCAATATCGAAATGGGAAATCTTCCTATCAGATATCTGGGAATTCCCTTAAACTCTCAGAAACTAAGTGTGAAGATGGGAATTTATTAGTGGAGAAGATTTGCAGTTGTATTAACCAGTGGAACTCAAAGCTTCTATCATATACAGGATGAATATAAGTAATTAGAGTTGTCTTGATCAGTAAGAATATCTTGGTGTAAAGTGTTCTTGCTTCCTAAGAAAGTGATATATAAGTTAAATTAGAAGAGGTCCAGCTTCTTATGGAGAGGGAATCTTGAAGGAGCTCATGGTGTTATAGTATCATGGAAAACATTTGTTATAGCAAAGAAGGAGGTGGTCTTAACATTCCCAACATATAGAACATTAACAAGGTTTGTCTTCTTTTCACCTTTTGGAGACTTTACTCTCAGTGTGACAACCTATGAAGCGGATGGGTAAATGTTAACATTTTTAAAAACAAGCCTTAATTTAAAGAAACGTCACTCTTGGATGTGGAAGCAGTTGCTCAAGATTAGAAGTGTTGCTTACGATTTCATTCACCATAAGGTGAGAAATGGGAAAAAGATATATACTATGTGGGATAGATGGTTAAGAAAAGAGAGTGTATAGGAAATTCTTCATATCAACATTGATGAGTATAATTCGTGTTGCAACAAAAAAGTAGTTGACTGTTATGGTAGAGGAGGGTGGAGACTTCCTCCATGTATAGGTAAGTTACTGCCTAAAGTTCAATCTACCGTTCTATCTTCAGGTTCTGATATAATTACATGGGCTGATTGCAAAAAATCTCATTTTTCCTTTAAAAACCCCTCAAAAGTATTACAGAGGTAAGAGAGACAGTTTCATTTAGCAATGTAGTATGGTCGAAAGGGTGTATCCCTCGATGTTCATTTATCTATTGGCTAGCTGTTCAAAACAGGTTACTGATGTCTCCTTAATTGTTCTTATTTTCGACCCTTAGGAGACATCATTTTTTATGTTTATTTGAATATTTGGATAGACTTTTGAGTTAAAAATGCAATAATTCGGAATTCTCATTTTATTTCTAGTATTTTTAATTTAGTAAACTTTTGTGCGTAATCTTGTGTATTTTAGTGAAAAGTTTGTAGGTTTTGAATATTAGCTAGGAATGGAATCCGAGAGAAGAGTCAAAGATCAAGAGATAGAGTCAAGACTTGAAGAGAAATCCCGAAGAAGTTGTTTTTAGAGCTGCAAATCTGTTTTCCAGGCCAAAGATTGCTGATTTCGAGGTGCTTAAGAGCTGATTTAGCCGCTGACCTTTGAAGAGAAAACATTCCTTATCGAGTCATGGAAATTTAGTAATTGATTTCAGGTCAATCGGAGTTGTAACGAACCGGGAAAAGCCGTTTTAGTGAAGGTGTATCAGCAGTTACGGGATTTTGGGCTTAGAATTTGGGCTTGGACATTTAATTAGTGTTTTATTATTAGGTCCAAGCCCTAATCCGTTTTTCTACTTATAAAAGGAGGCCTTGACTTCTATTTTTCATACAATTCATTCTTTACAATTAAAAACATCAGAGAGAAGCAACAGAAGGAAGAAGGAAGAAGCTGCAAGAGCTGGAGAGGGTCTATATCTCCGTTCTCAGTCATTCCTATTCCGGAAATTAGGTTTCTTTTATCTTTTATTTGTAAGACAATATGAATTCCTTTACTTTTAATTTAGTTTTTGTTTTAATTAGTATGAGCTAAACATTTATTAGTGCTTGAGAATGCTTTATGGGTGAATCCCAATTCCATTGAATTTCATGTCCTGAATTTGGGTTTCTGTTAATTAAATCGAATTGGGTCTTTTACACTTTTCTTTAATTTGTGCTTATTTACTATTATTGACCTGATCAATTAATAATAGGGTTTAGTATCTAGGCTATTCCAATTAGTGGCGATTGGATCACCTTGACGGGGGGTTTAGGTACAGAAATAATTACAGAATATAAAATATAAACTATTTGACTTTGACGAGCGTAGTTAATTTTATGGCCAATGAGGTAATTTAGCTTAATCATTCGAAAGTGGATCATATTTACCCTAACGGGACTAGTGACACTCTAGAATAGCCTTGTAGTCCACCCTGACGGGGGTACAAGGATTATTGAATCCCGACCAATGTCAATTGACCAATTTGACCCTTAAACAGAATAGGTTATGAAATAGAATTCGGAGGATCCCTTGCGTTCTCAAGTGCTATCTTCTCATACTGCGTTTTACTCTTATTTACTTGCGTCTTAGTTTTTAATTGCATTTACCATTTAGTCTTTATTTACTTAGAAATAATATAAAAACCAAATCAATCATTATATCTTTATTTGCTTTCCTAAGTGCAACCATTTACTATTTGATAAGCATTGTAGTTAACCAAACCGTCCCTGCGAACGATCCTAGAATCACTTATTACTACTTGGGACAACCGTACACTTGCGGTTGTGGTTCAATTACTTTTCGCATTTAATTTAGAACACACAAAGGACCACCAGTTACCTACAAGAAACAGGGTGATTGAGTGTGTGCGTTCAATTTCTCCTAATTGTGTGTTGTGCAAGCTCAGTTCTGAAGATATTGAGCATCAGCTCATGAACTGTACATTCTCAAGAAATGTTCTTGATCGGATTCTGTGATGCTGCAACATCTACAGTTTGCCCAATTCGATTAAAAGTTTGTCTGAAGAAATTCAAAAATCGTGCCCCAACTCTGAGATGTTACTTATCACGAGTGTATGTATCACAACTTACATATATTTTATATTGGGGAGAAAGAAATTTCAGAGATCACGGTGAAGTTGAGATGAATGAAATGAGGATTTTTAATCGAATTATCTCCTTTGCTGCAGTTAAGCTGAGAAGAAGGAAATTTAATTGTAAAAACTCTTTAAAACTATTTAAAAAATTATGTAATAGTTAGCTCTTTATGTTTTTTTCTCCATTTGTAACCGTTAATCCAAAGTTTATTTTCTTTTGTAATGTAGTAGCCCAGTAGTGTTGGGCCGTAAAGACATTGGCGTTGAACTTTATTAATACAGTTTTTGATTTGCCAATAAAAAATTGTAATGAACAATCTATCAAATACTTTTTATAAAGTCAAACTCTTATATATACAATTAATCTATGATGCCGATTTGTTGAAATTAAATTAATGAGATTTTCGACTAAGCCCTATGTTCTATAATCTATGATGTTCATATGATGTGTTTGAATTGCTAAGATTTGGTTAGGCCACGTGTTCTAGTATATATGATTTGATTTGTCGAGATTGTAAGTTGTGAGATTTTAGGTTAGCTACTTTGTTATATAATCTATGATACTTATTTGTTATAATCTTTGAACCGACCAATTACCAAAGCTATAACTTGTCGAGTTCAAATTATAAAGGGTAAAGCCCTCGTGTGGCCCTTTATCTATACCCAAAGTGCACGGGCCGCCCCTGATGTTCAAAATTACCCTTTTACGCCCCGTATCTTCACCTTTTGTGACACCGTTAGCCCTTTTTTCATTTTTCTGTTAGTTGACCGTTAGTCAACGCCAGATGGCGCCACCTCACCGCCAACTCAGCGCCACCTCACCGCCTCTGTCTTCGTCAGCATCGTCCCTAACTTAAAAAAAAAAAAAAAAACTTTGAAGGTTTGAAGGCTTCAAACCTTCATCAATGGAGGATTCAGAAAAAATTATAAATCATTGTTGAAGTAATTAGAGATATGAATAATATATAAATCATTTATATCCTATTATGTCTACTAATTAAACAAAAACAATAAAGAGGTATATACTCCTTCATAAATCACTCGTTCATTTCAGCATTTGAGTGGGACTTGATGGGTCTCTTTCTGGTGCTACATCGCAAGAAAAGGAATCTGCTGAAATAGAGGGCCGAGAAAGAGGTATATACTCCTTTTTATTTCTGCAACTCTCCTTCTTCTTTGTTCAACTTTTTGTCAATTACTCAATCAACAATGGAGATGTTAAAAGTAATTCTATTCTTCAGCTCAGTAATTAGAAAACCTTAAGTCTCTTCCAACTTTGGTTTCTAAGGTACTTTTAGATTCCACGGCTAATTTTTCCATTTTAAGAAAATCATCCATTAAATCAATATCTGAAATACCAAAAGATTTTCGTGCTGGTGTTACTATTTCTTTACCATTTTTTAAATGCTCTAACTCAGATAACATAATAGAAATCAATGACTCAGCATAACTAGCTTTATCCTCACTACCCATATCAGACATTGATGTCATAGAAACTTCTTGATTACTTTGCAAATATTCGGGTTTTACTTTCTTGTGAGCTTCTTTAAGACTTTTATTTTCTTCATCCATTATAAATAATTTCTGAGTTTTGCCTACACGCCCGTCTTCTTTAATTTTTTTTTCAAAAATCAACTCCAAATTATTGAATACAGGAGCTTGAAACTTGACTGAAAACTCAGATTTGTAGTTTATTTTTTAATGAACAGCTTCAAACTCAAAAGACCCTTTTGTGTTTCTGAGAATAAGATTTGGGATGCCCCACATTCAAAACTAGGATTCTTACACGACCGGCCTCTAAATCCGTCGCTTTGGATAACGAAATTAGATTGGGCCCTCGATTGTAAACCCCTCGCATTCCTCTCCTAATTTGTAATTAAATTGGATGAATTTGATTAAGAAAAAAAAAGTCATGGAATTTATGAGCGTTAAGGAATTGAATATGGCCAAGAATGCATTAGAATATGTGATTTGGTAACCGGATCTTGATTTTTGGGGTCAAAATCTGCGTTCTGGAATTCGAGATCGTCGGCTATGGCGATGAAAGACATGATCAAAAAACTCCTTCTCCTGAAAGGTTTGTTGCTTTGATGGAGTACTTGGCTATGGCGGTTTTGCAGAGAGAGGATGGGGGTTGTTAGGAAGAAGGAGACGTGTCATAAAGGTTTTTGGGCCAGGTCTTTTGAATTTAATTGGAATGAGACGATGAGGCAAGAAAGGTAATTGATTAAGTTTTTTTGATTTTTCCTCCATTGATGAAGGTTTGAAGCCTTCAAACCTTCAAAGTTTTTTTTTTTTTTTTTAAGTTAGGGACGATGCTGACGAAGACAGAGGCGGTGAGGTGGCGCTGAGTTGGCGGTGAGGTGGCGCCATCTGGCGTTGACTAACGGTCAACTAACAGAAAAATGAAAAAAGGGCTAACGGTGTCACAAAAGGTGAAGATACGGGGCGTAAAAAGGGTAATTTTGAACATCAGGGGCGGCCCATGCACTTTGGGTATAGATAGAGGGCCACACGAGGGCTTTACCCAATTATAAATTAATAAATGAGGAAACTACAAATTGAAGCCCAACTAACACAAAACTTATTTTTTAAAGCCTATTTAGAAAATAGTTCTAAACAAGGCTTGGTTTCAAATTCTAGTTGGATTTTTTCCAATGTTACCCTTTTCCTTTTCTTTTTCCAGAAATTCGTTTTTTTAATATTTCTATTCTTTACATTTAGCGAATGGTCCATACCTATAGGTACGGAACTATATTGGGTTTTTGTTTTTTAAAGTTGTGTGAAATTTTTGTATAACGTCCAAATACACTAAGGGCTGTACCAGAGTTCGTTTTTCTTTTATAAATTCATACTTATTAAGTCAAAATGTGTCCATTATACACTAGGGGCTGTACCCAAGAGATTGTACGGTGTATGAATAATTTTTTACGTCCATGTCCAAGTATATATCCAATGAAAACCATATACCATATGGGCTGTACCCTTTAAAAAAATTTAAGGCTTTTTCTTTAAATAACTTGACTGAAATGGGCTGGACCATGAGGGGTGGTTGGACCGTGATTGGGGCTGGACCATGCTGGGACAGGACCACGCTGGGGGCTGAACCATGCTGGGGGGCTGGACCATGCCGGGGGCTGTACTACGCTCGACCTGGACCAAGTCACTTAAACAAAAACCGACACCTGAAGGCATGGTGGGGTAGATCTGAAGGGCCACGAGGAGACGATGGTCGATGGAGGTGCATATCTGAACAGATCTGGAAAGATACGAATAGATCTGAAGTCTTGGATGGTAAAAAATGGGTCCACGGATGAGTAATGGATCCACGAGGAGTTATGGGTCAAGATAGAACCGGCTTTTGTGTGCAGGAGAGCGGCGCCAGGAAAGTCAGACGAGCGGCGTTGGAGGAACGGAGGCAGCAGGGACGGCACCTTGCAGCAGCGCTAGAAGAAGACGAATCGGCGCTGGAAGAAGACGAATCGACGCTGGAAGAAGACGAATCAGCGCTGGAAGAAGACGAATCAGCGCAGGGTTTCCAGCAACAGCAGCAGCGTCATGAAGCTTGGTGGTTCTCGTCGGTGCTTCGTGGGGGCGGCGAGACCTGGTTGAGCGCGGTGGTGGAGCAGATCAAGGCGGCGCTGTGTTGGAGAAGAGTGGTGGAGGTGCCGTTATGGTGGTGGTGCTGGTTGATCTCGTCACATCGTCCAGATCTGTAGAGGTGGAGGTGGAAGGTGAAAAGCATGGATGTGGTGGTGCGGTGGTCTTCTTCTTCTCCAGATCTGCTGCGAAAAGGATGAACAGGTGGAAGGTGGAAGGTGGAACGGAGGTGGAAGGTGGAAGGTGGAAGGTCAGATCGGGAATGGCTCGCTGGTGAAGGTGGAGGGTGGCATGGTGGTGAAGGTATACAGGGGCGCAGAGAGAGGAGAGTGGACAACCCTAATGGGGTTTTTGTTTTGAGTATTTGTGTTCTAGCTATATGTATAAGAAAGGGAGGGGTAATTGGTCTTTTATGTAGGTTTTAGTTAGGGGTGGATGTTTAGTTAGTAGATGAAAGAGGTTGGACCTTATTTTATTAAGGTCATGTCGTGTAGACCTTATTTTCTAAATCCCCCCTAATAAAAGTTAACTTAATTTTATAACTACCAAAATATTGACGCCACCACCATGGAATATTCACTATGAACATGCGGATCAGGCTTTAAATTATACTTACCTTTTTTTACCTAATTTTTGCATATTTTAAATATAAAGCCGTTGATCGATATTGAAGCCACCACCATGGTATATTCTCTAGGAACATGCTTGCGCGTTTCCATTGGAACTCGGAGAGAATTCCAATCCTGTCTAAGAGTAAAAGAGAATATTCTTTTATTTACATAATTCCAATTTCCAGCCATAAAATACGACAACAGTGCTTTCAACCGTTGGATATTCACTAACCCATCAGATTCAACGGACAATAAGCGTTAGAACAGCAACATGATAAATGGGAGTCAAATGGCCGTACTTAATTTTACAGTAATATTCCATTGGAATATTAATCAAATGGTTTATTCTTTCTGAAAAAAGATCTCTTTCTTCCAATGCTATATATACCCACTCGTCTAATGCTCATAACACAATATCATCAACACCTTTATTTCTCTCCTTAAAAACCTTGCAACCTTTATTTCAGAATGGCTCAAATCGTAATTGTTTTTGATTTCGACAAGACGATTATAGATTTAGATAGTGATAATTGGGTCGTAGATGAGTTAGGAGAGACCGAATTATTTAACCAATTACTTCCTACCATGCCTTGGAACACTCTCATGGTTAGTATTATCTACATTCTTACATAATATTTTACAAAATATTTTTTTGCATTAAATTTACTTAACACTAGTTGTATTTATGTTATCAGGACAAGATGATGAATGAACTTCATGCAAAAGGAAAAACTATTGATGATGTTAAAGAGGTGCTAAAACGTGTTCCAATTCATCCTCGAGTTGTTCCCGCTATTAAATCCGCTCATGCTTTAGGGTATGTGTTTGTTTTTTCGGTTTCTATAAATTACATTAACGATGAAATGGTTTTATATGACATGAACTTGTTTGTAATCAAATAAAACTATTGTTTTTTCAGGTGTGATTTGAGGATATTGAGTGATGCGAATGTGTTTTTTATTGAGACTATATTGGAACATCTTGGTATAAGAGATTGTTTTTCAGAAATTAATTCCAACCCAAGCTTTGTTGATGAAGAAGGGAAGCTAAGAATTTCTCCATACCATGATTTTCTTTCATCTCCTCATGGTTGTGATCGTTGCCCACCAAACATGTGCAAGGTATAAGTCATTTTTACAGTGTGGGACCCATGCACAACCATTGGCACGTGAATCTAATGTGAATTGTTGTTTATATAGGGTATACTTTTTGAAAGGATCCAAGCTAGTGTAACAAAGGAAGGAAAGAAAAAGTTCATCTATCTTGGTGATGGAGTTGGAGATTTTTGTCCAACTTTGATGCTTAAAGAAGGAGATTTTGCAATGCCAAGAAAGAATTTTCCAGTTTGGGATTTAATAAACGTAAATCGGAAGCTCATAAAAGCAAATATACATGAATGGAGTGATGGAAAAGAGTTTGAAAGTGTTTTGCTTCAACTTATTAACAAAATCTTGATTGAAGAAGACAACAATTTGAACAAATTTGCAACTAACTTGTTACCAAATGTTGATTGGAAGTTCGAGGTGATTAATCCAATGGTGGCTCATGAAGCATTACCACAAATTCTTCGAGTTCCTAATTGATAGGAACTTGCATTAGATGTAATATTGGCCAATGTCAAACATTTAGCTAATTATTTTAGATAGTGTTGTTTGTTTACATGATAGTTTTGTAACGACTTTTAAATTTTAATTGGTACTTATAAATTTTCTTTTTTCTAATTAAGCTGTATTTATTTATTAGTGCCTCCTCGGCTCCTCAAGCTTTAATTACTGTAGTTTCCAACCTAAACTATTACAAAAATGCAAATAAACCCGTATATTATTACAAGGGAGAACAAATTTCTGCAAAAACACAATGCAACTTATACTACTAAGATTAGGCTAGTACACAATGCAACTTATGCAAGTCCGTTTTACATATAGATGGTGTATAAAATAAACCAAAAAAGTTTAAAGCACGTTTTCATTGATTGAGTTTAAAAATAAAGCATTGCTATATATCATCTTTATTTGCTTCTTCTCTATTTCATCTCTTATGTATTCTTCTATCTATGCGGCATTAAACTAGAAAAAAAAATAGAGAAGAAAAACGATTTGATTGGTGGTTAAGGTCCCGTTTGATTCGTGAAAATAATGGGTATTTTCTGTTTTCATTTTCTATATTTTCCAAAATACTAATAAAAATGTGTTTGGCTAGAGAAAATGAAAACAGTTTTCTGGAAAATTAATTGAAAACACCGCTATATTGGAGAACGTGAAATTGACGTTTTTCCATATTTTTTGAAAATTTTGAAAAAAAAAACGAAAATCATTTTCGGAAAATATATTTTGAAAACGAAAACAGAAAATGTTTTTCAAACCAAACAGGACCTAAAATTTCCACAGGTACATAAATAAATGGTAATATAAGATATATATCTTTACTCTTACAAATGTCCTCATAGAATATTTTTTCACATAGTCATGAGTTAATATACGATTCTGCTTTCCAATCTTTGGAATTCTGTTAGCAACTACATCAACTAACAATTAGACTTTCACAAGCAAAAGAAGTCATCACAAAACCCCCAACTTAATGGGCTTTTTAACCACAAACTTCTGAAGTAATTTTCCATTCGAATCATAATATAATTCGGTTCGTTACCCCCTTTTCAATCCTATATATACCCTCTTGGCTAATTAACACGTCTTACGTAAACCTTTTTCAACAACATTCTAACCCATTAAACCCTTTGAGCAAGCAATACAAATGGCTCAAATTATAGTTGTTTTGGATTTCCATAAAACGATCATCGACGTGGATAGTGATAATTGGGTCGTGGATGAATCAGGTGCTACTGATTTATTCAACCAACTCCTTCGTACCATGCCTTGGAACACTCTCATGGTCAGTATATTATCATTTATATTTATGTGACGATTAAACTTATTTTGCTATTATTTATATCTAATATTACTAGTAATTATGCATGTCCTTAGAATAGAATGAAGAATGCACGAGGGGAAAACGATTGAGGATACTAAAGAGGTTTTAAAACGTATTCTAATGCTATTAAACTTGCTATGAAAGCCAAAAAGAAAAAAGAAAAAGTCCCACACGCGCACACCACCACCGTCTCGGTGACGGCGTGGGCTTGTGGGGAGTTTGGGGAGTCGAAAAATGAAACTAATTTTCCGAAGTGATTTTAATGGAATATGACTGTGTCTTATAGTAGTCGGTGACAATTCAAATCCCTATTCAAAGCTTAAAGGTGTCAGCATAGCGTCCAGGTTCATTGTTAGAGATAACTGGCACGACCGAAATATCTTTTTAACGAGAATAATTTATGTGTAATTGTTTGTTTTGTTTTTCGATTCCATGTAAAGTTCGTTCTGTATTTCCTTTACTGTAATAGATAGCTTAACTTTAAATCGGAATACTTTTTAGTTGGATTTCCATTTCTATTGTTTTAAATCAGTGATTTTCACTTTTTCCTAACAATTTAAAAAGATATTATATTGTATAACCGTTTTTTTAAATGGCGTTTCCAAATTCGGCAGTTGCTTCATCCTTGAATGCAAAGGCCTTTCCCGACGTGAATAAGTTGGAGCCCCTTAATGGTTATAACTACAAGCGTTGGACACAAAAGATCTTGATCTGTTTTGAACAGTACGAACTTGACTTCGCTACAGTCGAAGATCCTCCATTTATGGTGGAAAACGGTGTTCCTACTGAAAAAGAACAATCTAGACATCTTGCCCTTGCAGCCAAGTTCAGAAGAGCGAATATAATGGATCGAGGCTGGATGTTGAACAATATTTCAAATTCCATTTTTGATCTTCTTGCCAAAGAAAAGTCGGCAAAGGTCATATGGGAAACTCTTGAGAAAAAGTATGGGTTGATGATTCGGGTAAAAAGAAATACGTCACCAGTAACTGGTATAACTTTATTCGTATGGGTCAGAAACCTATGACTGGACAACTTCATGTGTATGAAAACCTATGCGCGAAGGTAATCGCCGAAGGCATGAAGATGTGCGAAGTTTTTCAAGCCAATGCTTTACTTGAGAAATTTCCCCCATCATAGAGTGAATACCGTAACCACCTCAAACACAAAAAGAAAGAAATGATTCTCCAAGAACTCATCAGCCATATGCAAGTCGAAGAAGTCAATAGACTCAAGGATAAGTCTTTCTCTTTCCCTCCTCATTCCTCAAAAGCTAAACTTTTTGAAAGTTTTGGCCAAGGTAACAAGGACAGGTTCGAAGGAAATAGAAAACAACATGGCGCTAACAATTCCAAGTCTGGGTAAAATAAGAACCGCAACAACTCCAACAAACAAAGCGAAAGGTTCAAAACTTCTAGTAAGATTCAGAAACATAAAGATGCTTGTTATTGTTGTGGTAAAGAAGGACATGAAGCTTTTAAGTGTATGCTTAAAGTCGTTCCCGATCCAAAACCTGTTGCAAACCTAACCGAAACCGAAGAAATAATCGTCGCGGTAATGGTTGAGGCTTACTTAGTGGAAAACAAAAGCGAGTGGATCCTTGACACCCGGGATTCATGACACTTTTGCGCAAACAAAACTCTGTTAAAAAAGTTTGAGGAAGCCACCAATGGTGAATGCGTGTACCTGGGTGACTCATCCACTGCTACGGTCCTAAAAAAGGACAGGGTACCCTCAAACTCACTTTTGGTTAGACCTTTGAGTTAAACGATATTCTCTTTGTCCCCTCGCTCCGTAGGAACTTGGTCTCCGGTGCATTTCTTAATAAAGTGGGACTCAAACTAGTATTCGGGGGGGGGGGGGGGGGGGGAGGAATCAGTATTACCAAAAATGACCAGTTTGTGGGAAAAGGGTATTTACATGATGGTTTGTTTGTTTTAAATACTGTAACCCATGACTAGTACCAAAATGATGAGTTTGCGGGGAAGGGGATTCTTTTTCAAATAAGGGTTTGTGTGGTTGAACCTTGTAACCTCTAATAAGGATGTTTCTAAATTTCTTTATCTGTTTGAATGTTTAGATGTTTGGAATGGTAGATTAAGCTATCTTTCTTTTCTCTTCTGTTAAAAGGTTATAAATCCCTTGGACTAATAAGGTCGATGACTTTATAAAATATCTGATATGTGTAGAGTCCAAACTCGCGGGAACACGACCTTTTAGTCTGAAACCACGAGAATTCTAAACTACTAGAATTAGTACATTCAGACCTAAATGTTTTTTATGAATTCCGCTAGTAAAGGAGAAATCCCATACTATATTACCTTCATAGGTGACTATTATAGGTTTATGAAAGTATATCTCCTAATACTAATAGTGAAACGAAACATGTGTTTATATAAGTCTGAGGTTGAAAACCAACTATTTTGCTAAATCAAAAGACCTAGGGCGCGAATGTTGTTCTGAATTCCTTATAATAGTCTTGTGATATTAACGGAATTATCGACAAACTTAGTGCTTTACACACCCCTACGTGATGACATAGCTAAAGGCTATGATAATCGTTTTGGCCCACTAACTCAAATGTGGGGGTGTCTAGCAAAGATTACCCAAGTTCTAAGTACGGACACAGTTGGACCTAATACAGTAGACTCAATAGTTATGGGATATGATATGAATGTATAAATCGTCTTAATGAATTCATAGCCACTCGTGGTGGTTCTGTTAAGAAGGACGTGATTCACTCATAAGGCGTATCATTCTAGAAAGAACACGAGGATGAGAGTTCAACTCATAATTTATTTATATCTATCATATGGTTGTCCTTTTGAGAAGGACTTGATGAATTCATGGTCAAAAGTGAGACTCGAAATTCATGATAGAATTCAAGGAGACGTCCTTAATGATCTCATATGAATAAGTCCACAAAGTTCATGGCCCGCAAGGGGTGGTCCTTAGAGAAGGACTTGATGAACAAACTAAAGGGTGATGCTCGAGGGAACTATAACTTTCAGTAGGGTAGAGTATATGTTGTGAGGGTCTCGATCGAAAACCATCAAGTTTAAGAGTAATTTCACTTAAACGTAATTTGGTGGTTGTCTCACTTCACTACGTGTCAATTCAAATCGAAAGATATTGCCACTTAAGTACAATTCACCCAAATACTGGCAATTATGGATACATGTTCACCTTCTCTCCCAAAGACCCTGAGTGGGGGATTGTTGGAATTTATAATTAATCAAGTGTTTAAATTAAAACAAGGCATTAATTTTAATACTTTTCATGTTCTTATGGGAGAAGTGGAAAATAAATTTTTTTGTGAAGAAAATGTATCACATAGGAGCAGAGATAGAAAATACATTAGCTTAAAATAGCTAAATGTATTTTTCTACCAAAAGATCTAAAGGATATGAAAGCCAAAAGGGAAAAGGCAAATCCCTACACGCGCGCACCATGACCACCACCACCCGCCCGGCCCGGCGACGGCGATGGAGTGGGCGTGGGCTCGTGGGCCGTGGACTCGTGGGGGAGTTGAGGAGTTTGGGGAGTCAAAAAATGAAAAATGATACTAATTTTACAAAGTGATTTCAGTGGAATATGACTGGGTCTTAAAGTAGTCGGTGGCAATTCAAATCCCTTCAGCCAGAAGACAAACGTCCACTGATCACGCTTTCTATTCAAAGCTCAAAGGTTGGAGAACTTGGTCAACATGGGTGTAAATCAAGTCAACATAGTGGCCAGGTTCATTGCTGGAAATTGAAAACGTGTAACATATGTGCCTCAATCAAAACGTCAGCAATTATGGAGAATATCAAGGCATTTATATCTGACGATTGATAAGAGCTTCTCCTCATTCAGTATCCTATAATTATATCTCCTCCCCACTTGTCTTAGTTATGAAACTGAATCAGAGAAGATCAAACCTCAACTCTAATATTATTCTAGTAATATTTTCCTTCTGAGTCGTAGAAACTCTGTTAGAGATAACTAACACGACCGGAATATCTTTTGAACGACAATAATTTCCGTGTAATTGTTTGTTATGCTTTTCGATTCCGTGTAAGTTGCATTCTGTATTTCCTTTACTGTAATAGATAGTTTTACTTTAAATCGGAATACTTTTAATTTGATTTCCATTTCTATTGTTTTAAAACAGTGATTTTTTACTTTTTCCTAACAAACCCAAGCTTTGTTGATAAAGATGGGAAGCTTACAATTTCTTCATACCATGATGTTCATTCATATCCTCATCGATGTGAATTCTGTTCACCAAACATGTGTAATGTATAGGAATTACACAATAGTGTAACAAATACAAAATATCATTTCTTAACAAAAATATCATTTAATGTTGTGCAGTTATTTCTTCCACCAAAATGCATCACATCCTTAACTTTTCTAGAGCAAACAAAACTTCTAGAACATTTTACTCATGGTGTAGGAAGTACTTTTGTAGGGTCGTTACCTCTTGGAAGGCTTCTTTCAATGACACAATTGATGTGACACCACTATCATCTAATTCTAGATCATTTTCTTCTCGTAGTACAAACACAATCATTTCTTCGTCTAGGCAATTCCATAACTGCATCATTCTTGTTAGGATAGTTCAAAAGATGTTTAACGTCTATCAGATGTCTGATATGCAAAATAGAAATGATATTTGTTAATCCTTCAATATCCTCTTCGAACTAATCAACTTCCTCTTTCGGAACATTCATTCTTTAGATCGTATCTTGCAATGTCGGAAACATGTATCAATTGTTATTTTCGTTACATCAAACCTCCAAACCATGGTAGCAAACTTTATTGCATCCAAATGTTAATGTTTTCACGATTTGATGAGTCCAAATCAAGGCTTTACAAGATGTTATAACAAAAACATGGTCGAGAATATACTTTGAATCTTCTAATTATCCCAGCATAACATGGTTGAATTTAAGACATTGTGTTAGGAGATAATAAAAAAAACTCTACATTTTTCAATCCTTCATCAAATTTTGGATGAGCTGGACAATTATCTACTACCAAAAAAACCTTTTTTTTCATTGATTCTCTTGTCAAACTAACAACAAAATTCTTGAAAAAGAAAACTAATCATCTAATCTTTCATGTCAGAGAGATACTCAAAGTTAATATTATTCATGATCACATTTTTAAGGCATCTAGGTTGTGCATTCTTACCAATAACCCAAATAAGTACTTTGTCAGATACATCACCATTATAGGAAACCACAACAGTGATATCTCTTTGTCTTTCTTTCACCCCTCAAGCTTCTTTGTGACAAGAAAATAGTTACCTTCAAACTAATAAAATAGTCCTATTTGATCCATATTGTAAATATATTTCAAGTGAAAGTGGTCTAGTTTTAACCAGGGTCTAGGTGAATAATTTTCAATATCCTCTATGTTTATGTAAACACTTTCACGAAATATTCGTAGGACTTGATTGAATATTGCCTTTAAATATTCTAGCCATCCACTCGAAAAACTAAATTCTTAATTTGTTTCACCATATATTTTGTGAAAGCACTCTTTTGGTTTACTTTGAATTATTTCTCCTAACATGTTATCTCGTCTTTGAAGAAACAATTCAAATAAGACTTTTTCTAAATCGTAGAATTGCACTAACTTGTTACTCTTAACATAGCTATTTTTCTTCTCATCTGACAAATACTCTTCTAATCTCTTGAGAGTATCTAATATTATGGTTTGTCTATTATCCAAGCCAAACTTTTCTTTCCCCCATCCTTGCACTTGAAATACGTCTACCATTATTTTGATCAAAATATTATACTTCATGATTTTTCTAGTGGTTAATGGTTTCCCTCCAATTACTTATGGATCTTCCTCACTTCTTCGTGAAAGATGGGTATAAACTTCTAGTGTATGTTATTTGGGTTTTAGGTTTAATTAGTCAAGGAGAATAAAATAGGTATACTTACATGTGCGTTTTCGGTAAAATAGTGTACAAACACATGCTTTCGATAAATATTAGATTCAAGAGAAAAAAGTTATAATAGGAGAAGAAAATTGGCAAGGAACACCTAACACTCTAGTCAAGAATGTGCGGAAATGAGGAGTGGATCACGGAGTGAAGAAATTATCAAGGTTTTCACACTTTGGGTAGTCCACTAAAATGGATTTAGAACTGCTTAAACCATATGCCACCGGAAACCCAAGTAATACTAGTTTTTAACTCCACAAAGCACGTCATTAGGAGTCAAAAAATAAAGTTATAGCATTTCAATAAATTTTGGTCGGGCTTTAAAGGAAGTTGAAAAAGTCAACAAGAGTTATCTCAAAGACAAAATCATGATACACATCAAATGAACATACATGACGCGATACCGAAAACAAGATACCGCGTTTCTAATAAATTGAGGTGGCTTAAATTTCCATATTGCGATATAAATGTATGTATCAACCAAATTTGATAATTTTTGAGATCCGGAAGCTTCTAGTATACATTTGAGTCCATATTTTTATCCTACAGGCACCATCTCTTCACCTATAAATAAAGACTCCTCCTTCACAATTTTCATCAACACAACTATTTATTATATATTTTCTTAGTATTAGTATAATTATTAAGAATTACAATATTCTTAATTTGGAAAACACAAATTTTAACAATTCGACGTTGGCCATATATATTTCATCACAAATTTGTATATCTTGCAAAAAGATAACTGTGATGAAATATAATGGTCAACGACAGATTGTAAATTTGTATATATCTCGTATTGATCTGTAAATTTGTATATATCTTGTATTGATCTGTAAATTTATATATATTTGTTGTATATTTGATTTATCATATATGAAAAAGATACATATAATATATTTTTATATTTTTATATTTTATTATCAAACAAATTCACTCTTTTTTATATATATTCAATATAGATCTGCAATTAAATAAATTTTGGTATAGATCTGTGCTATCTATTATATATACATATAAATCTATATATCAAATGTATTAATATGTTTATGCTTAATTGGGTATAACATATATGGGTGTTTTTATTAGTAATTTTTACAATCTCGACATGTATAGAGTGGGTCCCACAACCACTGGCTTGTAAATCTAATGAGGTTTGTTGTGTATAATAAGGTTTAATTTATGAGAGAATTCGATCTAAAGTAGCTGAGGAGGGGAAGAAAATATTCATCTATCTTATTGATGGAGTTGGAAATTTTTGTCCCAACTTTGAAGTTTAAAGAGGAGATTCATGATGCCAAGGAAGATTTACCCGGTTTGGGAATTTGAAGATTTTCTTTGAAAAAATTTGGATTGTCTTCTTTGTTGATCTTATAAATAGAAAGGAATTTAATAAAAAAAATAGGATCGTCTTCTTTGTTGATCTTTTAAATTGAAAGGAAATTAGTTTTATGTTTTACTCCTTTATACTTTTTTATATGGCGGATTTCACTTTTATTTCATTACGTTCCTTTTTTTTTTCATTTTTAGAATATAACCTTATCTCTCATATTTGAAAGGGTAATTAACTTTTAAGAGACCTTAAACACCTCTTACTTTCTATTATAACGTTTGCAAATGATTAATGTAGTTAATCTTCAAGTTAAGAAGGTAAAAGAAATTAAAATACTTGTTTATGTTAGTATATATTATTTTATGTCAGCCAAATCTTTACATCTCTTCTATCAGTCACAATTTATATCCAGTTTATACTAGTAAATATATTTTGTTAGTAAATTCTTCTCACGGTTGTATTATAAGTCCAATTTCTTACGAAAATGTCATACCTGCTAAATAGGTATATACCCACCCTACATCCATACCTACAAATTTGAATTGAAAAATACCCACCACTGAATGGGTTATACCCACAGTTATACATGTTCATATCCAAAAAAATACCCTACATGTTAAATGGGTATACTGTTTCACATTACCCCTCCTATATAAATGGGTTTATACCCACCACTGTACAGACTCATACCCACAAAAACCTAGATCCATACACACAAAAATGTAGATACATACCCATAGAAATACATATTTAGCATACCCACTAAAAAAATAAATTGATACCCAAAAAATGCAAATCAATACTCATGAAAATAGAGATTTTTTTTCCATGAAAATATAGATCCATACCAACAAAACCAATATCCATATAAAAAATTTTATGAGTTCTAACCATATAGAATGGAGTTTGGACCTATAACAATGACAGGAATAATGAAATGGGATTTGTAACGGGGAGAGAGACGATAGATCGGCAGCCAAAAAAATGAAAAAAAAAAAGAATGCACTAATGAGTGTGTGTGTATATATGCTTTGAAAACTTAAGGATATTGATGTATATTTACCCCTCATCTCGAGTTAAGAAGGCCTTTGCTAGAACAATATTGATTGCAGGCTTTTTATACTATGAATATGGGTTTTTAGGCTCTTATAAGTATATACCTCAATCTGAAAACATAATGCTCAATTTTACTTTCTAGAATCTGTGTAGAAGATTTCATATGCAAATAGGTTTTTCCCTCGTAAACTAAGTGTGAACTCTACTTTTACGTACCAGAAAGCCCTTGAAACCCATTTTATCACGGATAACGATACATAAAAATTCATAATCATGTTCATTAAAATCATTTAGAGATAGAATATTCAACACAACTTATCCTAATTGATTCTAAATGGAACGAACTATTAGAAAAAGTTTGTTACCAAAAATGAAAAGAATGTCGCAGATCAAAGAATTTAACTTACCCCACATCTTAATGTGTTTTAGTGAAATCCTCCCAATACAAGTGACTTATAGTAGAAGTAAAACAAACTAGAGGCTTATAGTATATAAACATATCGAAGTTACATATTAGTTCACCACAACTCTATGCAATAGAAGGCATTCGATTTCAATCTAATCTCAGATATATAGATCGGATGAAGCCTCCACAAGGTGAATCAAACAAAATCTTACTGCACTTCTGTCAGATAATAGTCGGCAATATGTTTCCGTAAAACAAATATCAAAATTATAGTATCACGTCTACGTAATCAATACTAGAATTCAATGCCACCGATCATATATAGGTATTAGAGTATAGACAAGGTGCTCTAATGTTATTCCTAAATCTATAATGATTATAGAAAAAGTACATATCCACCATTAAAAAGCAAAATTCCTAACTTCCCTTCGGGAATATATTTCAAACCCATCTTCCACTGACTGTCTCTCTAATCCATTTTCTATTCTTCCACCATAGATACACTGGATCAAACATTATCAAGTTATGTGTCTCTTTAGTGAAATTAAAAGAGAAAATAAAAACTTATTCAATAATGTAGTGAAGAAAGCTAATATATACGACCTAATACATGAATCAGGGGTCTAAAAAAACTTATTCAAGCAAGTAGTGGAAAAAAAGCTAATACAGACAGCCTAATACACAAATCAAGGTCTAATCTAAAATATTAGTCATATTTGATTAATTCAAAAAGTAAAATAAACCCATAAAATCTAATCTAAAGACTCATATTTATAAAAATATTTTAAATTATTAGATATTTCAGAAGATAATTGAATTGGATAACGAGGTCTGTGAGAATGGGGAGGAGATTGAATTTTGTTAACCTTATTGGAGATCTTGCAGGGGGTAGAGTAGTGGTGTATTTGGGTTTCGAGTCAACGAGTCAGTAATCAGAGGTAACAGAGTATTTGTATAAGAATTTTGTAACGGTTTAATGGTTGTTTTTTTGTCAAAAGCATTATATAAATACGAATGAAGGATCAATTACAATAATAAATTCTACTAACTAGCATATCCGTCTAGGAAAAGGTGTCGCAACTAACAACTCTGCTAAAGGGAAAGGGGGTAGCAACCCAATCACTAGGCAAATACTCAAAAGCTCTTGTTTCGTGACACAATTAGCGATACAATATTCTTTCTTACCAATATAAAAGAAACTAAAATTACTATTACAATGCAAAAACTAGAAATCCTCGTAAAATAATTTGTGCTTCGCTAATGAAGGCACTTTGGGTGACTTCAGCAAGTCCACCACTACTTTGTTGTCACATAGTACTCTAATATTAGGGATGACAACGGATCGGATTTTTACAGAAAAAAAAATCCAAAACCATGTCAATAACCATTTAGTTTATCAAAAACTAAATCCTAACAAATTTAACCATCAGACTTACTTTTCAAAACCATAACCGAATAATTCGAATTCGGATTTTTAAGCAGTTTTTTGGATTTTAACCATAACCAAACTATAACTCTATAAATATATTGAATTTTTTTAAAACAAGATCACAAATACAAGAAAAATATACAAAATATGTAGAATATTATGTTGATATTTAATTAAATAACATATCTGTTACTTTTTTTGTTAAATTTAATATTTATATTTTAGTTTTGTGTTATGAAAATATTTTCTTATCTATATTATTATTAAATATACAAAAATAGATGATAATAAAGGTTTTTCAGTTTTCCGGTTGTATTTTTATCTAAAACCATAAACTAACGGATTTTACCATCGGTTACACATTTCAAAACCATAACCTAACGGTTTTATCCATGGTTTCATAATCAGTTGTTAATCGGTTTGGGTTTTCATCGGTGTCGGTTTTAAACCATAACCATTTCCATCCTTATCTAATATCCTCGTAGTGGAAGTTTATTACTGACAGTAATTCCTCACGCACTCTAATAAATTCAGCTTTCTCGGCAATGTTACATGTGAAAGACCAAGCACAACCATGTATTAGTTTATCATGATTATTTCTAAGGATACAAGCTGAAGAGGATTCTTATCAATCAAATAAGATGTATTAGTGTTAAATATAAAGAAGTTTGACTTTAGGTTATATCCTCATTTTCCTTTTGTTGTTTGTGTAAGGCTTTTACTTGTATGTTTATTTTTTGATGGTATATTACTTTCCTTTATTTCAGTTGGATCAGAGTTTCTTGTTGTTATATATGTTTTAGCCTCAAAATTCTGTGTATTATTTTCAGAGTATTCATCATAGGCTTGTAGGGACTGAAGCAAAGCATGATCTTGGAATTATATGTATGATTTTCAGAATATGCGTTATAGGCTTTTAGAGACCGAATCAAAACATGTTGTAGATCAGGGACAATGCCTTCATATATAAACTTGATTATTTCCTTTCAAATATGCCACAATATAAAATAGGCTAAGTCTCCAAACCTTCTACCAACTAAGTCAATACACCCTTTGATAGACTCTAGTCCAAGGAACCAGGGTTCAAATCTTTGGGTAAACTGATGCTTATAGAATAATATTTTTGGGTAGTTTTTATTTATTTATAGATTTAGGGTGGGAAGAATGAATAAAAGAAAGAAATATAAAGAGATGAAGGAAATAAAATTTCATCTTCAAATAGGAGGGAACGTTTGAAATTATTTTGTAGGCAGCTGAATAAGAACAAAATATAGGATAGATGTTGTGTTTAAGAGGAAATACATTTCGATTTTTGAGTTGGAAGGAATGAATCAATAGAATTATGTAGTATGGAATATAATTATTATAAATCTTCTTTATAAATATAGGAAGAGATAAATGAATAATTTACATATTGATTCAACCTTTGGAGTTTAAATAAAAAGCAATTGGCTGAAAAATAAAAATATGAGTATTTTTTTTTAATTAAAACTAATTTAACGAGGTCACAGTTATTCAACGGGAGTAGGTAACTACAAGGGGACGGGCTAAGAGCATTTATATTCCTGGGCTGCAATATCGATCTGGGCAGATTAGTAGAGAACTCTTTGCAGAATCATCCGTTTGCGTGTGATTCTGCAAAACTAATAAATAAATTGTAATTCAAGGACTAGAGGAAATAGTAATCTGCTTTAGGAATCGGAAGCTTTGTGCTCGTTGGTTGAATTTGTAATAGTTGCAGTCTGTTTGACAACTATGAACATGACAACCGTTGTGGCTATATTCGAGCAACCCTACATCAACACGGGGGTGATCAAGCTTCTCTCCAGCAGAACAACTTATGTTTCTGAGCACGATTATAACAACTCGGGTATTAATGTGTTGTCTGATCAGATATGGTTGGAGCCGTGTACTTTCATCCACCATTTTGGTAGATCTTTTGGAACTTTGACTACTTGTAGTAGCAACTATTTACCAAATATCTCTGGACATTTTTTAGTTTTACGGATTTAAAATTTTGTTATATTGAAATTATTATTTCTTCAAACATAATAAGGGTGGTGTCTAATAATGCGCTCAAAGAGATGTATTTTTATATTTAAACAAGAAGATATATTTAACAATAAAATATTAATACTACTGCACAATATTTAACGGATTATCTATGAAACTTGGAAATACTTTTTTGGTTTTAATTTGATATCTACATCAATTTTATTCTTGTTCATGACATTTGTGCTAATTCAAGGATTTAATTTCTAGGTAATAATCCATGTTCGCTAGTGTAATCCACCATAATTTGTGATCTGTTTTTCATTAAAAAAATTAAATAAAACATTATTTGAATGGATATAAAATGAAAATCCCTAGTTAATTCATTATTTTTTTCCTAAGCAATGATAAATATGTGTTGGTGTTCATCCATTTTGTGACTTATATGGTAGGCAAAGAAACAGTTCTTTGGAAAATGATCATCTAATTTTGGTGATGCAATATAAGTAAAAAACAAATTTTATGTTGCATGATGGCGGTGTTCCCACTAGCAGGATGACCCGACGTCACTTGACGAGATGATACGAAACAGCCTACGCCATGGAAAAGTTCTTACACGAATTCGGCTCATCCATTGAGCTAGTCGGGTCAAGACGTATGAGTAGGTTTATGCATAGTAATATAATTGTATATATTATGTTTAAAAGAAAAGGAAACATAAGTATTAGAAAAATATAAATAAAAAAATTTATTAATTTTGGTGTTGATTATTTATATTCGTCTTGTTTGAAATATTTTAATAATAAATTATTAAGAAACGTAGGGAAATTTAGTTTTTTGCTAACCGATTTTTAAAATTGTCAAGAAAGTGGTTTAATCACGGATGACTAAAATAAACGTCATAAAAAAGTGGAGGTCGAATTTTTAAAATGAAGATTGTGACAATTGTCATAAAAAAATTGTCAATGTATAGGTATTTTTCTTTCAGTGAAAGAGGATATAAAGTATATATAGGAGAAATACCATTACCTGAAGAAGATTGGGAAGATTGATGAGAAGTTGTATTAAGAGAAACACAAAAAGTAATCACGACGATGGGGAGGAATATGTTTTAGATATGATTGGTCTAGGTGGAGGAGAAGAAGCTAAAGAAGATAAGGAAGGTGTATCAAAATTAGGCAAGAAAGAAGTCAAGGATAAGTACTAAAAAGGAGAATGCATTATATATAATGAGAGCAATGGGTATATTGATATAAGGATGTGGATGAAGAAGTAGAGTGAGAAAGATAAATAAAATGCATAGAATCTGAATATTTTGATGGAGAATAAAGGCAGGAATGAAGCTCTGAATGAGTTAACGACAAAAAACAAAATAAAATAGAGAAAAACTCATTTTTAGGCCAAACGTTTTAAAAGTCATATTTTTAGGCCACAAGTATTCAAAACGTCTATTTTTAGGCCATTTCACTAATTTCGTGACATATTTCATAGATTTTAAGAACAATTTGGACACTTTAGATAGAGTTCCTAGTTTGTGATGTAGCCAAATAAACATATAGTTTATTTGAAATGCCTAAATTGTCCTTAGAATCAATGAAATATCTCACGAAATTAGTGAAATGACCCAAAAATAGGCGTTTTAAATACTTTTGGCCTAAAAATGTGACTTTTGAAAAGTTTGTCCTAAAAATAAAATTTGCTCAAATAAAATATGTCTTCTTTGAAAAAACACTTTTGGACATAAGGATCCTATGACTTGAAAGATCAAGAACTTTGTAACCTTGAGTGTGAAGTGGATAACCAATAAAGATATATTTAACAATTCGTGGGTCAAAATTTATTCTGTGTTGGATTGGAGTGGAGGAATAACAAAGAGAACCAATATATTATAGATGTGTGAGGGTAGCGGGTTGATGATAAAGAAGATCATATGTGGATTTGTTATGTGAAGGGAAAATACCCTGGTGGGTACCTATTAAATTCGAATTTTGACAATTGGGTCTCTAAGGTTTCAGACGTGACAAACAAGTACCTAAATTTTCATTGTATGTCTTCCGTCAGTACCCGCCGTTACTTTTGACATTAAGTGTCATGTGGCGATTGCGTTATGTATTCTATTAGTACCCAAAATTCAAATTTTGACAAATAAGTGCCTAAATTTTAAAAAATGTTTGAAAATTTGGGAACTTATTTGTCAAATTTTGATTACTTGGGTACTAACAGAAGACATAACGCAATTGCAATGTGACACTTAATGTCAAAAGTAACGGCGGGTATTAACGAAAGACATGAAAAGAAAGTTAGGTACTTGTTTGTCACTTTTGAAACCTTGGACACCCGATTATCAATTTTTGAAACACTGAATATCTACGGGGGTATTTTCCCTTAAGTAAAATATTCGTGGATAGTATATTTATGATATAAGCTGCAATTAGAATAAAATCAGGCCATATATATATATATATATATATATATATATATATATATATATATACTCAAGTTTTGGATTATCCATCAAATTTATGTCAAAAACTAAATTGTAACTTATAATCTATCAGATACCTTTTATAAGAACCAAACTTTCATGAATATACCATCGGTTTCACTAACTAGTTTTTTCTATCAAATCGAATATACACCGATTTTGATTGATATTCTAACCATTTTCATCGCTAATTGTAGACATTTGTTGAGGTATAAATTCTTGTAATCTTGATATGGTTAACTAATTCATATTTGTCGTTTAAGTGTCCTCTAAATATGCCCAGTTTCTATTATGCACACGACGTCAAGTTGTTCTTAGTGTCACTATATATTCTTAGTGTATATATTATAATTTGTGTCAAATTGTACTCCATATACATTGTACTTAGGGTCCATAACCAAATGTTGGAGGGTAGGTTGTACTGTCGGTCTGGAAGTACAATGAAATTTGCTCATTTTTTAAGGGAAAAGCCTTAATAAAAATAGGTATTATCCTTCCTTCTACCTAAATATTAACCCTTCCACACACCCCACCCCTCCCTAAATCCTGGATATTAATTATTGTTGGATTAGATATAAGATATTTAGCTCTACCTGAACTTTGCATGTTGTTCTAACTTTTAGCTACTCGAAGAAGAATACTGGATCCACCTCTATTTTCTAATGTTTTATGAAATGAAAAGAGCCGAATGATTTTTCTTATTTATTTAAAAACTGAGATTTACTACCTCTCAAGTAAAAAAATAATACTTAGATTGATTTTGTTTTTTACATAATTTATTGAATTCATTGTTTGGAACTAAAAACCAAAAGAAAAAAACATAATGGGAAAATACCCTCAGTGGATACCAAGTGTTTCAAAAATTAAAAAATGAGAGTCCAAGGTTTCAAAAGTGACAAATAAATACCCAAGTTCTCATTTTATGTCTTGCGTTAGTACCCACCGTTACTTTAGACGTTAAGTGCCATGTGGCGATTGGACATATTTCAATATTTCAAAAATTGGACATATAAATATTGCGTTATGTCTTCAGTTAGTACCTAATATTTCAAAATTTGGACACTTATTTGTCAAATTTTGAAATATTAGGTACTAACGAAAGACATAACACAATCTCCACGTGGCACTTAACGTCAAACGTAACAATGGGTACTATTGGAAGACATACGATGAAAACTTGGGGACTTATTTGTCACTTTTGAAATCTTGGACACTCAGTTGTAAAATTTCGGATCCAGTGGGTATCCACCACGGTATTTTCCCAAATATAATCCTTAATCGAGACTAATTTTTACAAAGTCCCATCAAAACAAGATCATTCGAATGTTGGAAAATGAATTCCCTTACTCGAACGACAATAACTTCTAACATACTTGGGGAGACTATTAGTCCCTCAATTACAAAGTATTGGAATAAGACTAAACTTATATCTACAAGCATATATCGCACAATATTTAGTCAGTAGGGATCATATATTCCAACTACTTTTCAAAGGCTCTTTTGTGCACAAAACTACCACTAGGCAATCATGATTTGGCTTCAAATAGCCTAAATTTTCTTATCATACTCTGTTAGGCTAAAAAAAAAGCTTGAGGCTTAGGTTTAACTTGATGATATTTTACTTTTCCCCATCATGACTACCATAAATATTTCTAAAAGTATCTACCCTACCCCCGTATATTATGTAAAGCCATGAAAACGAGTCTCATTAGATCTATATGCCTATTGAAAGTTTTCTATTGAATCAAGCTATCTCCAAAAACATCTTCAACTAACCTTGAACTTTTGACTCCTCCATTTGAATATTTACCATTTTCATGATATTTACCACCACTTTGTGAGACTTGGCCTTCATGACGCTTAATATGAGGAAAATAACATTACTAACCTAAAAACTAGATTGATTACCCCAGTTTCGCCAACAAATACTTGCATAAACCCACCACCATAATGGGTATCTTCTCTTATATTGAAGGAAAAAGCCTAACCAATGTATCAAACACTCATGGAAAAATTCCTTTAATAACTTAAAAAAACACAATCCACACAAGTTGAAGGGTACTATTTACCAAGTAAAGTATATATATAAATTAAAATTATTGACATTATTCTACACTTATAATTTCTGAGTCGTCTTCCTCATAACACAACGTAAAAAAAAACATATGCTTTGAACACCACCACCAACAATGAAGCCTTCTCTGAAACCAACAAAATTTGAAGGTACATGTTCAATGTATACATTTCTTTTCTCTCTTTGCACATATAAAATATTGTTGTAATTACTATATACTAATAAAAATAAAATTATATGTGTATATTGTTGTATCTTCGAATACGCGTTATATCTTAGGTTTGGGCCTTCTTTGTCTATGTATATTTGGGTTTTTTAATGTGGAGTAGAAAGTACAGATTATTTGTACTCTTAGGTTATTTCATAATTGGACTCCCACCATCTAAGGGGGAGAAATTCATCTTTTTTTTGTCAAAGTTGTTAAAATTATAAAATAAAATTACAAAGATTGACTAACCAATTTGTTACAAAACAAAACAATATACAAAAAAATAAAACAATACAGTAAAAATGTAAGATAACACACAAAAGTCAAGTTAAAGAATGCTCTAAAATCTCGAATACGGGACGATTCTCAAAACTCATTCCGGTCATCCAAAGAGAACCAAAGATTGATCAACGAAACAAACACCAAGCAATCGACAAATCGGCGATAAAACCGCAAAGCAGGCAGGACGCCAATCAGGCTACCATCCGTCCTCAAGAGATTGCACCACTAGCAAAGGTGGTAAATGCACCACACTAAAGGGTGAAAGAGATGGAGATGGAAAGCGGGAACCAAATCGACAACGAAACAAGAGGAGCACAACCTAAACTCAACTAGGAAAATCAAATTATCGCAACCTAGGTACAAACAATTAAAACCAAACAAGAACTTACTCGAGTGAACAGCAAACACCCGAGACTTTCTTTGATGGATTCTAATAAAATAAAACGCCAATCCAAAAGTAAATCACTACCCGCATCTAGCTGGATTAACCAACATTAAAAATAAAAGGAAACCAACAGAACAACAAACAAAACTTTGACAAACCAATAATACCAGATAGCTTCGTTGAAGATGCATCTCCATAAGCCTCCACCAAACCACCAATAGATCACGATTCTCAATAATCACTCATGAACAACAAACAAAAATGACCAGAGGAATATAACTAGAAATAAGGAAGGAAAGAATTCGGTCTAAAAGAATAGGCAAATTTGACCAAAGAAAGAGCTTTTTTTTTGAATTAGTTATATCGTAAGTTGTTGGTTTGAGTTTTTCTTTTCAGTTCCTTTAACAATTGGTTTCTTTTCTATGCATCAAATAAAATAAACTAAAAAAAATTATGAAACGCGTTTCCATTGATTGAGTGAAATTATTCCCAAAGAATATTCTCCCACATAGTAAATGGCCTTGTTTAATTTTACCACAAACTCCTGCAGTATATTCCATTGGAATCATAATATAATTCGGTTTCTTGGAATGTAAATGCAGAATTAGAAAAGAAGCAAATCAACAAAATAACAACAAAACAACTTGGAGGACCAAAATGCAATCAAGAATAAAGTTGTAACTAAATCAGTTACATTACAGCTGTTAGATGATTTGTAGAATAAAGTTGTTAGTAGACTTGATATAGAATCTATATATACACATTGTAATCGTAACATAAACGAAATAAGAAAATATCTTCTTCTCTATCTCTGTTTTACTCCTCTTCTTCTTCTTCTTCATATCAAAGCTTTTCTGCACATTCTTGAAGCTCTTTCAATGGTGACTTAGCATTGTATATCTTTACATGGCATCAAAGGTGAACTAAATCTTTCGCACTTCTTCTTAATCATGACTACATCATCACCTACTGAAGATTTCTCAAGCCCGTACTACCTTCATCCAAGCGAAAGTACCGGCATATCATTAGTCTCCGAAGTCTTGACCGGCGACAATTATCTCTCATGGACTCGAGCAATTGAGATTGCTTTATCTGTTAAGAACAAATTAGAATTTGTCAATGGTGATATATCTCAGCCTCCACTCACTGATCTTGTACTCTTCTCTGCGTGGAATCGAGCCAATTATTTGGTATTATCTTGGCTCTTAAACTCAATCTCAAAAGAAATCAGAGGTAGTTTACTATATGTTTCATCTGCTTTTGAACTTTATAATGAATTAAAAACACGATTTAGTAAGAGTAATGGCACTCGTGTATTTCATCTCGAAAAAACTTTAAGCTCAATTTCTCAAAACAACAATTCAATCTCTGAGTTCTTCGCAAAATTCAAAACTATTTGGGACGAATATATACATTTTCGCCCTATGCCTACTTGTTCATGTGGACACATGAATCAATGTTCATGTAAGTTGTTTGATATACTAATTGAAAGACAACAACATGACTTCGTGATCAAGTTCCTAATTGGCTTAAATGATTCTTATTCAGCTGTTAGAAGCCAGATTTTACTAATGAATCCTTTACCTACTATCAACTTTGTTTTTGCTATGTTACTTCAAGAAGAAAGTCAACGATTACTCACAAATTCTGATGTAATTCAACCTGTTCATGCCTTCTATGCGAAAAATAATCCCAAACATATTCCTTACTCTGAAAGAAAGAAGATCATATGTACACAATGTGGTTATAATGGACACACTATAGATACTTGCTTTCAAATTCATGGTTATACCATTGGTTGGGATGGTCCAAAAGGAAAACGTGTTTACAATAACAATCAAAGAACATATAATCCTAAAGCTCATTATGTTATGGCTCAAGAATATCCTCAAGATTTCAACTATCAAGAATCCTCAACACTAAGCTTAAATGACTTAACACTTGAAGATATTGCAAAATTAATGGCCTTAGCTCATAAGTCTTCTGCAGATAATCAAGAACAATCTTCATCTGCAGTTCATCATATAGCTACACAGGTAATTCTATTCCTGAATCTTGGATCATTGATACAGGTGCTACAGATCATTTAATATATAATGAATCTCTTTATACTAGTAACATATGTATGGTTAATATCCCTGTGACCTTGCCTAATGGTGACTCAATTTCTGCTACTAAGAGGGGTAGTGTATGTATAAACCAACATATTACACTACATAATGTTCTTTGTATACCACTTCTAAAGTATAACCTTCTCTCAGTTTCAAAACTTACAAAGGACTCAGCTATTTCAGTTGTATTTTTTCCTTCTTATTGCATCTTACAGGACCAACATTCCAAGAGGATGATTGGGACTGCTTATGAATTCCATGGACTATACTACCTAAAGTCTCATCTTAGTTCAACGGTTATGAATTCCTCTGCTGAACAGTTTGATATTTGGCATTCAAGACTTGGGTACCCTTCTAAAGCCAAGATTTTTGCACTTAAATCATTAGATTCTAATATAACCTTTTCTAGTTCTAATGTTTGTGACTCTTGTCACTTTGCTAAACAAAAGAGACTTATGTTTCCAGTATCTCAAAGTTCATCTTCAACTTGTTTTGAACTAATCCACTGTGATATTTGGGGTCCATTTAAATGTGAATCTCATTCAGGACATAAATATTTTTTAACTATTGTGGATGACTATTCTAGGTGTACTTGGATTTATCTAATGAAAGCTAAGTCTGAGGTTCAAATTCACTTACTTAATTTCTATCAACTTATTCTTACACAATTTGATACTAAGATCAAAGCCATTAGATCAGATAATGGCCCTGAATTCACCTTACTACAATTCTACTCTGAAAAAGGCATAATTCATCAAACAAGTTGTGTAGAAACTCCTCAGCAAAACGGGTTGGTGGAAAGAAAACACCAACACTTGCTTACTACTGCAAGAGCTTTGATGTTTCAAGCTAATCTTCCACTTCAATTTTGGTCTGAATCAGTTCTTACTGCTGCTCACCTAATAAATAGACTTCCTACTCCACTTTTAAACAACCTTACTCCCTACCAAATATTATACAACAAACCTCCAAACCTCAATCATTTACGAGTTTTTGGCTGTCTATGTTATGCCTCTACACGTTTAAACAATAGATCAAAGTTTGATGCAAGATCTACTAAATGCATCTTTCTTGGTTATCCACCCTCTACAAAAGGATATAAGCTTTTTGACCTTTCAACCAACACTATTTTAATCTCAAGAAATGTTATCTTCCATGAGAGTATATTCCCATTTTCTAACATTACACCACCTTCTCACCTACACACCTTCCTCTTTCCACCCTCTTCTACTATATATCCAGACCCCATACAAAAGTCAACACCTACTCCAATTGCTTCTACACAATTTTCTTCTCAACCACCTTCACATAATATAACCTCTAGACCTACAAGAAATAGGCATCCACCTACATACCTCAAAGACTATATATATCCTTCAACCTCATTATGTAACTCACAGCCTCAAACCACGTCTACTTCTGATCCTTCACATCCCATAACTGAATTTTTAAGCACTGACAGATTATCACCTTCCTATACATCTTTTATATCATTCATATCATCTAACCTTGAACCTACAACCTATAAACAATCCTCTAAATCACCAGAATGGATGCTTGCAATTCAACATGAATTATCTGCTCTTCAAGCTAACAATACTTGGCAAATTGTTCCATTACCTACTGATGTTACTCCCATAGGATGTAAATGGGTTTTCAAACTTAAGTATAAAGCTGATGGGACTCTAGAAAGGCACAAAGCTCTCCTTGTTGCAAAGGGATACAATCAACAAGAGGGGTTAGATTTTTTTGACACTTTCTCTCCAGTTGCTAAAATAGTTTCAATAAGACTTCTTGTTGCCCTTGCTTCTATTCATAATTGGCATTTACATCAATTAGATGTAAACAATGCCTTCTTACATGGTGAATTACATGAGGATGTCTATATGACAATCCCTCATGGTCTTCAAGCACCTCCTAATACTGTATGCTAGCTGATTAAGAGTCTATATGGACTTAAACAAGCCTCAAGACAATGGTTCTCAAAACTTTCTAATGCCTTGATTTCTTATGGCTTTAAACATTCAGATAGTGATGCTAGCCTCTTTATCAAACATGATTCTTCACACTTCATTGCCTTATTAGTTTATGTGGATGACATTATCTTGACAAGCAATTCAGTTGATGAAATTCACAAACTCAAAACATTTTTACATGATTCTTTCACCATAAAAGACTTAGATGAATTGAAATACTTTCTAGGCATTGAAGTTGCTCGAAATAAACAAGGCATCTCTCTTTGTCAACGCAAATATGCACTTGACATTCTCAATGAAAGTGGACTTGTCAATACTAAACCAGTTGCTTTTCCTATGGAGTCCACTCAAAAGTTGAGACAAGATGAAGACAATTTGATGGAGAATCCTTCATCATATCGTCGCCTAATTGGTAGATTACTCTACTTAACAATTACACGACCTGATCTATCATATTCAGTTAATTGCTTGAGCCAATTCCTTTCTAAACCATCAATTGATCATTGGAATGCAGCTCAACGAGTTCTTAGGTACATTAAAGCTACTCCAGGCCAAGGTATTTTCTTCTCTTCATCATCTGAAGTAAAAATCAAGGCGTTTTGTGATAGTGACTGGGCTGGTTGCCTTGATACACGGCGTAGTATTACGGGATTTTGCATATTTCTTGGAGATTCTCTCATTTCTTGGAAAAGTAAGAAGCAATCTACAATTTGTAAATCATCTGCTAAAGCAGAGTATCGAGCCTTAGCTGCTACAACATGTGAAATTCAGTGGATTTTATATGCGTTAAAAGACTATGGTTTAACACATTCTTTTCCTGCGCTAGTTTATTCAGATAGTAAATCTGCTATAGCCATGTCCACAAATCCCGTTCAACATGAAAGAACAAAGCACGTAGACATTGATTGCAAAATAACTCGTGAAAAATTGCAGGATGGAGTGATCAAGTTGTTCTATATTCCATCTTCTCTTCAGCTTGCTGATATGTTTACCAAACCCCTGGGTTCTTTGCCTTTTCATAACAATATTTCCAAGTTGAACATTATTAACATCCATGTTCCACTTGTGGGGGGATCTTGGAATGTAAATGCAGAATTAGAAAAGAAGCAAATCAACAAAATAACAACAAAACAACTTGGAGGACCAAAATGCAATAAAGAATAAAGTTGTAACTAAATCAGTTACATTACAGCTGTTAGATGATTTGTAGAATAAAGTTGTTAGTAGACTTGATATAGAATCTATATATACACATTGTAATCGTAACATAAACGAAATAAGAAAATATCTTCTTCTCTATCTCTGTTTTACTCTTCTTCTTCTTCTTCTTCTTCTTCTTCATATCAAAGCTTTTCTGCACATTCTTGAAGCTCTTTCAATGGTGACTTAGCATTGTAGATCTTTACACGGTTTGTTACCCTATATATATATATACCCTCTCCGCTGACACGTCTGTCATAAACCATTTTTATCAACATTCTAACCCATTGAACCCTTCATAGCAAGCATTACAAATGGCTCAAATTGTAGTTATTTTCGATTTCGATAAAACTATCATCAACGTGGATAGTGATAATTGGGTGGTGGATGAATTAGGAGCGACTGATTTATTCAACCAATTACTTCCTACCATGCCTTGGAACACTCTCATGGTCAGTATATATATCATTTATATTTATCGTGATGATTAAACTTATTTTTCTTCTATTTATATCTAATATTACTAGTAATTATGTTCTCAGGATAGAATGATGAAGGAGCTTCATGCACAAGGGAAAACAATTGAGGATATTAAGGAAGTTCTAAAACGTGTTCCGATTCATCCACGAATTGTACCCGCCATTAAATTTGCTCATACTTTAGGGTATATCTTCTTTTCCCATTTTTATAAATGAATTAATGAGTGAGCATTTCTATTTGTCTCAACCATATTTATATAAATATGTTTTCAGGTGTGATTTGAGGATATTAAGTGATGCAAATGTGTTATTTATTGAAACAATTTTGGAACATCTTGGTATAAGAGATTGTTTCTCAGAAATCAACACTAACCCAAGCTTTGTTGATGAAGAAGGAAAGCTTACAATTTCTCCTTACCATGATTTTCATTCATCTCCTCATGGCTGTGAATTTTGTCCACCAAACATGTGTAAGGTATAGAAATTAAAAATTAATGTGACCATGTTTTTATCACCGGCTCATGAATCTAAATTCTAATGAGGTTTATATTCTCTATAGGGTATTATTTATGAGAGGATTCGAGCTAGTGTTGCTAAGGAAGGAAAGAAAATATTTATCTATATTGGTGATGGAGTTGGCGATTTTTGTCCAACTTTGAAGCTTAATTAAAGAAGGAGATTTTGTGATGCCAAGGAAGAATTACCCATTTTGGGATCTAATAAACAAAAACAAAACGCTTATAAAAGTCGATGTGCATGAATGGAGTGATGGAAAAGAGTTTGAAGCTATTTTGCTTCAACTTATTAACAAGATTTCAGTTGAAGAAGACAATAAGCTTGTCTCTGCTAATTTGTTATCACCACCCTTTGAGTGGAAGTTTGAAGCGATTAATCCGATGGTTACTCATGAGGCCTTACCTCAAATTCTACCGGTTCTTCATTAGTACTTTGAAGGATTTTTAAAACAAATTTGGATAATCTTTTTTGTCCATCTATTTAATGGGGAGGAAATTAGTTTTATGTTGTAACTTCCTAATATTACAATTAAACTTGCACTTAGTGTAATTATGGTTAATTTCTTGAAATTTTTTCTCATTAGTAACATGTAAGATATGGAAAGTAAAGGATTAATTGAAAGAAGCATGAATAGTAAGTCTTTATTAATTTTGATAGCAATTAAAGTAAGTAGATCAAGAGGACCAGAGAGTTTACTTTAAGTGGAGGTCATATGGTTCCACCAAAGAACCTCTTTCTTGTGACGAATAACTTTTACCACTGAAGACTTTATTGACATTATAATTAGTTTTCCATTTTCTTCCACTGCATTTTCATCCAAAATGACTGGAGGGATGGGTTCATTATAAACGTGAAATGGGGAATCTATGAACCTACCATGTGTTTGACCTTATTGACTTTGTTTTGTTATAGGTATAGAACCTAATTTTGGTACTTTTGCCCATTTTGCAATGTGATGTGCTTGAGTAGAGGATGGATTGTTAGATCCATCACCAGTAAAAACTACGCATATATATTTTAATTACCGCGACAATGGTCCTTAGAGGTGGTAAAATCGGTCATGAAAGGTACTAGCTGACGGTAATTGGTCACCAAAAGATATCCACTAGTGACTAGTCGTTGGAGGTACTCTTCAGCGACTACTCAACACTAATACTGACTGGATATAGCCGCGACCACTCATTGGTCGCTAGTTGTTATTTGGTGGCGCCAATTCTCGTTATAATCAACAAACAGTATGTTATTATGAGATATCATGTCCTTTTAACGATCGCTTTAGTGGTCGACAGATGGGCAGTCACTTTGTGGTCGTTTAAATCTTTTCAACAACCATCGGCCGCTAGAGGCATTAAAATAAAAATAATATATATATTTATAAATAATTCATTATAAAAATTCAGTTATCGAACAAGGAAAAAGAAAAATAAAGTAAAATTAAATGACATGATTATCTAATAAAAAAGATTACTAATGACGTTAATATAGTCTGACTAATATAAAGTCTAAATAAAATAGATTACAATTTGGATAAAAAATTAATAAAGTTACAGCAAAGGAGTTATATCGGGAATTCTATTGGAAGTTCTATCTGGAGACTGGGTGTGGTCATCATTCTCATCATCTCTGAGTCTCGACCCGTTTGAAGATGATACTTTCGTGCGTGGATTAGTCGGGTGTGATGATATTTAACAAAAACTTATCCTATCGTAACATTAGCTGGTTAAGTTGTCCAACCAGCATCATATAGTTCTCCTGAGTAAAGTCTAGAGATAGGAGTGGTAGGTTAGGGGAGGGTGCGGGGGCAATAGACACGTCTTTTGGTTCTTTTTTTTTTTTAGTAAAATGTAATATTTTATTATATAGAAGAAAAGTATAGGTACATAAAAAACAAGTGAGAAGGTGATGCTAGACTACCCAATCTCAACACGTGAAAAGCTAGCCCATATATCCTTTAACTTAGGGCTGAGCAAAAAATTACCTAAACCGAAAACCGCAGTCTTAATTACCCAAACCGACCCAATATTATTGGTAAAATTACCTTAGCCCAAAATACCATTTGGTTTACCATCTTTATTTACTGGCCCGAAATATATACCAATGGGTTACCATGTACCTCGGTTGTTCAGCCCAAACCGAACAACCCGGTACTATAGCATTTTAGAAAAAAGATATATATATATATGGTGAAAAGCAAAACCCTAACCTCCTCATCTACAAATCCTCTCTTCTCAACCAAAAAATATACAAAACAAGAACAAGAACAAGAATAATAAAGGTGGAGAATCGAGAATATTACTCACCTGTTGTTCATAATATTTATTTTATTGTTTACTAATTACTATTCAAAATTGGTATTTGATAATTAGTAGGTTACCAACTTTTATTTTACCATTTGTACACGGATTGTAAGACATGAAAACGACGGAGATTGAATTGGTGTATATTCTTTCATGTGTTTAGGTAAAGTTGAATATAGATGATTTAATAGATTTCATCAGATTTTTACTTAGAAAAATTCAAAGTAGTTGTAATCTAATTTTATAAGATGAAAATTGCATATCCTTTTTTAGAATATTGTGAATCAAAAACAAAAATAAGAGAAGTGATCAATCAGGTTTTGATTTAGGTAAAGATGTAGAAAAACTTAGCATCCCAAAAGTGCTTATATTGTGACTAAAAAAAAGAAGAAAAGTGCTTGTCTCGTTCATCAGAATATAAATAACAACTTGCAAATTTACATTTGTTTTTTGTTCAAGAAATATATATTAAATTTATTGTTCTATTTAATTATTGATTCACTAACACGTGTTACTCTTGATAGGGACTTTTTGACCAAGAAATCTCGGTAAGCAATTCGAAACATATTTCTGTTAAATAAAAGGATTTTTGGTAGCCTATTGTAGTTAACCTGAGGCCTGTGATGATATAAAAAAGAGCAACTTTCTTGAGGGGTTTTTGCATTTCAGTTTCTTAAACTTTGCAAATCAGTCCCTTAAACTTTGCAAACCAGTCCATGAAACATTAGAACGTTTGGGACTATGATGAATCTGAGTATTCTGAGTCCGCAACCTTTTAAATACTTTCTAAACTTATGTAATTAATATATTTTGTGTGCCAATGGAAATATATGGGGTTGAACAGGTTAATAAATACTACCTGAGACGACTACTAAGACTCCGATCAACCTAGGCTTTTGAAGTTCAAACTGTGAAGTTCAATGTAATGTATTAAGATTTTATTTTGGATTGTAACATATTTTGAACTATTTGATTCTATATTTCTTGGTTTGTTATGTCAGAAACTGTAACTTTCATATTTAGAAGTTTAATGGATCAGCTTATTCAAGTTTTTGTCATTTCTTTTTACTTTTTCATGCCTTTAAAAAGTTTGACTAATGTTGACTAACGGGGGTAAACCGAAGGTAACCGAATGGTAAACCGAATTAACCCGAGGGTAAACTTTTTTTACCCTACCCTTGGGTTACCCAGAGGTTTTCTTAAACCGAAAAATATTACCCTTGGTTTACCCTAACCCCAAAACCGGGTAAACCCAACCCGTGCTCTCCCCTACTTTAACTGGCATGCCTCATTTACGTGGTGCCTCCTAGTAGATCTTGTAATGGTGTCTTCCCTTAAGTCGAGTGCCTTGGGGTTGAGACTAAATGTACAGTTTTGACATCCCCCAAATCTTGCAAAGGATAGGCCTGATTTTCCACCTTAATATTACGACTGTTTGATCTCTTGAATGACTTCAAAGTTGTTAGAGTAAAATAGACTTACTCCTCTCAAGATGATAGCTAATCTAGTAGCTTGCAAAACTGCTAATGCTTTCCCTCCTATTGTAGAATCGCATTGTGATACTCCTCGAATAATTGATATACCTATTGAATCGGTACCAATATTGCTTCCAAATATTCGAAACAAGTTTTCTTGTTTCACGATCCACATAGAGATAACAAATTTTACTTTTTAACCATGAAAAGGAAAACCACTTGTTTTCTTTAAATTGTCAAAAATTGCCAATAGAGGATAATTAGGATACATGCATAAGAAAAATTATAATGGGCGGTGCATATGGCTAATTAATGCATGAAAAAATGATTAGAGAGAAAAATTAGGACTTTTTGTATTATAGTGAAATTCTCATACATTTTTCCATGTGTTTCATCTTTCCTAACATAATCTAATTATTAGACTAGGTTCCAAAATAAGGTTCAACGCCAACTTTTTTTTGGATTCAACTATTACCAAAACTCGTAAAAGAACTTCACTAATCCCCTTAGTGGGTTGATCAATGTTATTTAAGGTTGGCACTAGCCAATATTACATTTCATGCAAAGTATTAATGACGAACCGGAAGAATTTGTGGTAATGCTTCATGAGCCACCATTGGATTAATCATCTCAAACTTCCAATCAACGGCTGGTAACAAGTTACCACCAAATTGGTTCAAATTATTCTCTTCTTCATTTGAAATTTTGTTAATAAGTTGAAGAAGAACACTTTCGAACTCTTGGCCATCACTCCATTCATGGATATTTGCTTTAATGAGCATCATATTTTTGTTTATTAAATCCCAAACTGGAAAATTCTTTCTTGGCATTACAAAGTCTCCTTCTTTAAGCTTCAAAGTTGGACAAAAATCACCAACTCCATCTCCAAGATAGATGAACCTTTTCTTCCCTTCTTTAGCTACACTAGCTTGGATCCTCTCAAAAATCAAACCCTATATATACACAACAATTTACATTAGATTCAGTGGATCCATACTCTATACGTGTCAAGACTGTAAAACCTATTTATACCTTGCACATGTTTGGTGGGCAACGTTCACAACCATGAGGAGATGAAAGAAAATCATGATATGGAGAAATTCTTAACTTCCCTTCTTCATCAACAAAGCTTGGATTCGAGTTAATTTCTGAAAAACAATCTCTTATACCAAGATGTTCCAAAATTGTCTCAATGAAAAAGACATTTGCATCGCTCAATATCCTCAAATCACACCTGAAAATATAAATAATTTTATTTAATTACAACTAAGATCGTGACGTTCGCTCGTTTATAAAAATCTGAAAAAGACATACATACCCTAAATGTTACCTATTAAATTAAAGAGTTAAAGGTTTTAGACAAACCTTCTTACGCAGCGGATTGATTTCTGAATTCTTACTTTCTGAATTCTTGCTTTCTGATCGTGAATTTAATTACAAGAATTAAATTCTTTGTTTTCACCACCTAAGAGTCTGAGAATTTCTTGGTAAGTGTATAAGAGAAGATTTATTTAACGGGAGAAGAATTTTTGCTGTTGTGTTTGTTGTGTCTGGAGAGGAGAATCAGACTCCTATTTATAGAGGGATAGGACCGTTGGTTTATTAACTGATAATAAACCATCACTCCACTATCTCCATTATCTCCATGTCTCTTAGTGGGGAAGTTACCATTGTAACTTCCTGACTAACTTCCCACAATATGTTCATGTCATCCCATCATGGGTGTCATGGAATAAAATAACTATTAATTTATTTTATTTATTTTATTTCTTTCATTCTCCCACTCGCACATGATGGGGTTACCATCGTACTATTAGGTACGTGCATCACAATGTCCCATACATCAAAAATTTCTCAAAATTCTCTTATATACACACTACTACAATAATTCATCATACTTGACAAATAGGTCGTGCGACCGACAAGCATACGAGCATATGTTACTATTAACCTGTTAGGGTACATAGTTGCTCAAATGAAATATCATTCCTTACGTATCTTGTAGTACCCCAGACTAACAATATGTTGTATCATATTACAGTAACTCTGACCCCTTCAAATTTATATCACAACTTCTATGTGAAAAAGAGTTCACTTGTCATTTCGTTTATGTGTCTCACTATCATGTTATAGTCCGTATTGACTTACATGATCGGTTAACCTGCAAGCACACATTTGATACACAATTCTAGTCTTCCCTTTACACTTATATCCTTTTATATTGATTAGGTTGCTTTCCCAAACATACCCCATTAGACCGAATCACTCATGATCATTGGTAATGTGTTCAAAGTAGCATACACCTAATCAAAATATCAAGATATAGTCAAAAGTAATAAGGGCACAAATCAAAGGTATCACACAGTGAAGAAACAGGGATCAATTCTTCACTTCCTTTTGGTCGAAAGCACACGTGGTATGACACACGTGTTATGGTATTATTCATATATCTCAAACTGTATGTCACAATTTTACAAATACCATACAGATATATAATTAGACAAGCCTCGTTGCCTAAGATGAATTCTTCGATCGATCAACCCTTCTATGAAATCAATCAAGCAATTCATATCTGGCTATTATAGACTAAGTAGATAGTGGGATTCTACTTCGATCATAATATAAGCTTAACATGGTTTATCCATGTTTATGATCTCATCTTAACACTTAGTTAAGGCGACTATCTTAACTCAAGTTATCTTAAGGGTTCTTCACTACTATGAGTTAGTCTCATCTTTGCGCACTTCTTATGCCAAAGGCGATTGCCCGTGTGACAGGGCCAATCTCAGTCTATAGGACATACATACTTACAAAATCACACGCAATATATATAATACATATCAAACATGATATCATTAAAATAAACAGTTAAATAAACATACTAATGGAAATATATACATGAATGCACATAAACTAGCAATAATTCATACATTATATCTTGCTTAATCCTATAGATCTAACATGATCCATGAATACATCCCTTGGGATAGCTTTTGTGAATGGATCAACAAGCATATTGCGTGTGGGTATATATTGCAAAGTAACATCCTTTTGTGCAATTATATCTCTAACGAAGTTATACTTTATATCAATGTGTTTGGTCTTACTGTGATATTTTGGATCTTTCACATAAGCCATTGCAGCTTGACTATCACAGTATATTGTTATTGGACTCCCACTATCACCAGAGATTCCTAAATGTTCAAAGAACCTTTTTAACCAAACAGCCTCCTGAACCGCAGCTGAGCAAGCTACAAACTCAGCTTCCATCGTTGACAAAGCTACACAGGTTTGTTTCTTGCTACTCCATGAGATTGCGCAATTATTTAGCAAGAATACATAACCTGAAGTGGATTTACGCCCATCTATATCACCAGCCCAATCAGCGTCTGTATATCCCTCTAGGCGTAATCTATCTCCTCGAAAGCATAAGGCATGATCTTTGGTGCCTTTTAGATATCTCAATATCCTTTTCACAGCTTTCCAATGCTCTTGTCCCGGGTTCGATTGAAAACGACTAACTAAACCTACCGCATAACAAATGTCTGGTCTCGTACACATCATAACATACATAAGACTACCAATGGCACTAGAATATGGTACTGTTGACATTTTCTGTTTCTCTTCTGTAGTACTAGGACACATGTCGAGAGTTAAGTTTATTCCCTTTGCTACAGGAGTGTCAATGGCATTGCACGCAGTCATACCAAAGCGCTCAAGTACATTCATGATGTAAGGTTCTTGAGATAGAGATAATAGTCTTCTAGACCTATCTCTGTGAATCTTAACACCAAGAATATAATTTGCTTCTCCCATATCTTTCATATCAAATTGAGAAGCTAGCCACTCCTTGTTAGCTTGAATAAACTCTTTATCATTCCCAGCTAATAGGATGTCATCCACATATAGAGATAAAATCATGAAAATTTTCTTGGAACGTTTAATATAAACACAGTGGTCTTCACTTATCATCTCAAATCCATTTGACGAGATGACTTCATGAAATCTCAAATTCCACTGTCTCGAGGCTTGCTTCAGACCATAGATTGATTTCAACAATCTACATACTTTATTCTCTTGATCTTTTGCAACGAACCCCGAGGGTTGTTCCATGAAAATTACCTCTTCTAAATCTCCATTTAGAAATGCAGTTTTAACATCCATTTGGTGCAACTCCAGATCGAGATGCGCCACAATAGCTAAAATAAGACGTATTGAGGTAAATCTAACAACAGGAGAAAAAGTTTCCTCAAAATCTATTCCTTCCCGTTGAGTATAGCCCTTCGCTACCAAGCGAGCTTTATACCTGTCAATGGAATTGTCAGGTTTCCTCTTTATTTTGAGAACCCATTTGTTCCCAATTGCCTTACGTCCTTTCGGGAGATCAACCAGTTCCCATACCTGGTTTTTCTTCATCGACTCCATTTCTTCTTCCATTGCTTTCCTCCATTCATTCTTAGCAGGACATGAGAGTGCTTCATTAACTGTTCGAGGTTCTTCTTCGTCTTGTGGAGTTATCATAAAGACTTCTCCTTCGATTTCAAATCGGCGACGAGGAACTAAACCTCTAGCACTTCTCTTAAGTTGAGAATCTTGAGAAATAGGATTACTAGATGATGCAATGGTTTCTTCCGTCTCAAGATTTAGAGGAGTGTCCGTCTCTATTTCTTGAGTATGTGTTACCTCATCAGGCGTCACATTTATTTGCATATCATCTTCCTGAATCTCATTTAATTCACATAAAATGGAATTTCTGTCAACCTCACCTCTGCTAGGAAAATCATTCTCTAAGAATGTAACATCTCGTGACTCAATTTCAGTAATACCCCCATCATTATGTTCACCAATAAACACATATCCTTGAGAGTGGTCTGGGTATCTAATAAAGATACACTTCTTACCTCTTGGACCTAACTTCCCATACTTATGAGATAGATCATGAACATAGCCCGCCGACCCCCAAGGTCGCAAGTATGACAGATTAGGTTTCCTACCTGTCCATAGTTCATAAGGAGTTGATGGAATAGTCTTTGTGGGTACTCGGTTAAGTATATAACAGGCGGTTAACAAGGCATCTCCCCAATAAGATATTGGAAGATTTGCTTGTGCCATCATAGACCTAACCATTTCTAGGAGTGTTCTATTCCTCCTTTCAGCAACACCATTCTGTTGTGGTGTTCTAGGAATTGTAAGTTGCCTTACTATCCTTTTTTCATCACACAGTTCTTTAAACTGATCAGATAGATATTCACGTCCTCGATCGGTTCTTAGGTTTTTCACCTTCCTCTCTAACTGATTTTCCACTTCATTGATAAATGTCATAAAACGTTTCAATGCTTCAGATTTGTGAGAAATCAGGTAGACATAACCAAACCTAGTGAAATCATCTATGAAAGTGATGAAATAACGTTCCCCACGTCTAGTTTGAACACTCATTGGGCCACAGATGTCTGAATGAATTACTTGTAATGGGTACTCGACTCGTTTAGCCTTTCCAAATGGTTTCCGTTTTGCTTTACCTGCTAGACAATTTTCACAAGTTGGCAAGTTGACTTTAGTCAACGAACCGAAAAGGTTCGTCTTAGCCAACAAATTCATACGGTCTTGACCAATATGACCTAATCTAGCATGCCATACATTTTCTTCTACATTAGAATTACTAGAAGAAGAAGTATTAGTGGAAAAGCAACTACTTAAACAATAACTATTAAACGAGTTATCATCATCTAGTACAATTAAACCATGCGAAATAAAACCAGAACCATAATACCTAGCATCATAATAGATATCTACTTGTTTGTTATGAAAATGCAAATTAAAACCTAATCCTAGAAGAACAGTGACCGAGACTAAGTTCCGTCGAATATCAGGTGCGTAAAGTACATCATGCAGGTACAAGGTTTGACCACCTCGCAAGTTCAACTTGCAAGTGCCAACTCCTTTGACTTCAACCTTATTGTTGTCTCCTACATATATCCACCTTGATCCCTCTGGAATCCGACGGTACTCTACATATGCCTCTCGGTCTTTGGCTACATGGTCTGTCGCTCCTGAGTCCACAGTCCACAAAGGATTAGAATCAGCAAGCAATACAGTACTGGTAACATAAGTAAAATTACAAGAAGTAAATGACATTGCTACCTTTCTGGGCTCGCTGCACTCGCGAGCGAAGTGACCCATTTTCTCACAGTTAAAGCATTTCATCTTACTCTTGTCTTTCTTCTTACGGAAACGTTTTCCATTATTGTTACCACCCTTCTTGTTCTTCTTGGAAACATGCTCATTTCCGTTCTTCTTCCCATTGTTCTTGCGCTTATTGCCAGAAACTTTGTGGGAACTTGACTCAACAACATAAGCCTGACCCTGAGGCTTAATTGCATCTAGACGTTCATCTTCCAATGTCACATGACGAGCAGCATCATCAAAGGTTTTGATGTTGTCATTGTGAGTCAAGTTTATCTTCAAATGCTCCCAGTTATTTGGAAGAGATCGGATCACAGCTTGAACCTGTTGTTCATCAGTAAGGCTATGACCTGCATTCTTAAGTTCCCTAATCATGTTAGACATCTCTCGGAGATGTTGTTGCATGGTTTGATTAGGCTTCTTCTTGCAAGTGTCAAACTTAATGGTCAATTGACGCAACTTAGTCACAGTCGTACCCCCATACTTCTCCTTAAGAGCATTCCACATTTCGTGAGCAGTGAGGTATCGTTGACATTCATAGACAAGATCGTCATTCATGGAGCCTATCAAGATGCCTCTTGCAGTGGAATCTTTCTTTTTCCACTTCTCATAAGCCTCCATGTCCCTTCTGTTTTGAGCTGTGTTGCCTTCCTCAGGCTGAGCCATGACATTGTTAACAGCCTCAAGAACATCTTGCTCTTCTAGAACATAGTGTATCTTGAGCTTCCAAAGGTTATAGTTCTCACCATTCATCTTTTCTCCTTTGTTGAGATCAGCAATGATGGTTTTCGATGCCATTTTCTCTATAAAGTAAGAGATTTCCATTAGTGTCATACATTTATTTAACAACTCTATGCTATTAATGCAAACAGAATGAATAAGAAAGATAACAAAATAAGTGATAAAGAAAGTTCACTATGTTCCCAATCATGAACCACTATATTTTGTTTGTCTTAACCATTCAATCAATTTCATTAACTGCAAAATTAAGTTCTTCAAGAACTCCCACTTACTCTAACATGAATAGAGCAAAAATGTATGAAAACTAAACAACTAATAACATAAAAGCAAATAATCTAGTTGAATTCATACATAAATGAAAAAACATGTTTGGTAAACAAATAACCAAATAAAATTCAAAGACTAACATTTAAAACGAACTACCAAAATAAACTACCTAGCAAAGAAACTCTAACTTATACATGACAATCACTCGTATCTCGTTTTCAAAGGAATCGATTTTTCAAAACCCTCTTTTACATAGAGACTTATCGGATCATACTTAGTAGGCGAATTCATCTCACAAGGACATTTGAAAAAACTTGTATGCCTTTTAAAATGATTCCACATATGAGATTCAGTGAAGGCATATACGACCCAACCATATGTTTTCGATCTCCTATCTACATAATTTTCGGGATTCACATTACTCCATATATCAAGGAGATCTTTTTTCAAGTCTTTTGGCAAAGTCCTGAGAAGAGCATCAACCTTGTCATTCTCATTCATGTGATAGGCATATTTTATGACACCTTGTATCATATCATTTACAATCTTCACGTGTTGTATTAAAGAATGTGATGATTTCATCTTATAATTTCGAAGTGTCATTATTTTGTTTTTCAAATCTTCCCTTTGTCCATCTGACTCGGGTTCTTTGGCGGTGTAAACCAATTTTGCTTTATTAGTATTCTTTATGTTCTTGTAATCAGTCCTGTAGTTCATCAACAGGTCGCGTCTGAATGCACGTAATCCCCGGGATCGTGTAATCACCATTTTCCTCTATAGAAAAATTAAGAACAAAAAATAATTCACCACCTTTTTGAATTAAAATAATACATTTCTGAAATTTGTTATAAATGAAACATATATTCTTTTAAATAACAACTAATTGTATAGAAAAAATGGTTAAATGACTAGTCATTGGTAGGGTTGGCCAGGGTTCGAACCCCTCTACATGCAAAGTAGTTTTAATATTCCGAAAATGATTGGCAAAAAAAAATATAGGTTCGGCCCAAAATTAATTTAATTATATCACCAAAATTCGGCCATAAGGATTCGGCCCAAAAAAAAACTTGTCAACAGATTAGATCAATTTGCGGCCCAAAAAAAAATAGATAGGTGTGGCCCAAAAAAAATATGAATCCGGCCCAAAAGAAAATAATGTATGCGGGTAAGCAAAAAAGAATTAGGCTATGGGCTAATATTGGACAGTCACAAAAAATTGGGCTGAGTAGTCCACTAGTGATGTTAATCCTAATCAGACCCAAAAATAACAAATCTAAAAACAATTCCGGAGCGTGAAGTTCAGCCAATGATCAAGGGCTAACATTACAAACCTAATATATATCCAATATATATACCATATAGAATACTACTTCCTGCACAATTTCTTTTCCTTTCAAAAAAAATATTCGACATTTTTTTTTTTTTAATTAAACATGAATCACAACAGAAGAAACCAGACGAAGCAAAATTAATTCAGGTAACAAACGCTCTGATACCAATTGTTACCTATTAAATTAAAGAGTTAAAGGTTTTAGACAAACCTTCTTACGCAGCGGATTGATTTCTGAATTCTTACTTTCTGAATTCTTGCTTTCTGATCGTGAATTTAATTACAAGAATTAAATTCTTTGTTTTCACCACCTAAGAGTCTGAGAATTTCTTGGTAAGTGTATAAGAGAAGATTTATTTAACGGGAGAAGAATTTTTGCTGTTGTGTTTGTTGTGTCTGGAGAGGAGAATCAGACTCCTATTTATAGAGGGATAGGAGCGTTGGTTTATTAACTGATAATAAACCATCACTCCACTATCTCCATTATCTCCATGTCTCTTAGTGGGGAAGTTACCATTGTAACTTCCTGACTAACTTCCCACAATATGTTCATGTCATCCCATCATGGGTGTCATGGAATAAAATAACTATTAATTTATTTTATTTATTTTATTTCTTTCACTAAAGCATGAGCAGATTTAATAGCTGGAACAATTCGCTCATGAATTGGAGCACGTTTTAATACCTCTTTCACATCCTCAATTGTTTTTCCCTTTGCGTGAAGCTCATTCATCATCTTGTCCTGGAACCATGTAAACAACAAAGAATTACTTATATGGTGTTATTTAATGCATAACATATATTTTATAAGTTGAAAAAAATTGTGTAAAAACATAAAAATACTAACCATGAGAGTATTCCAGGGCATAGTAGGGAGGAGTTGATTGAATAAATCAGTTGCATTTAACTCATCCACGACCCAATTATCACTATCTAAATCAATGATTGTCTTATCGAAATCGAAAACAATTACAATTTGAGCCATTCTAATGAGATGAAGTTTTAAGGTTTATGAGATGAGAAAACAAAGGTGTTAGAAATTGGTTTATGAAAAGAAGTGTTAGACGAGTGGTTATTTATAGGATTGAAAAAAAAGGGATTTAATTAATATTCTCAGGGAATATTATTGTACGATTAGGTACGGTCATTTGATACCTAATTACCAAGTTATTGAGACGCGTATTGCTCGTTGGATTTGATGGGTTAGTGAATATCATACGATTGTGGTGTATTATGGCAGAAATTGAAAAGATAGGAGAATATTCGGTAGAATTTTTTTATCCTTTAGGACAGGGAATTGAATTCTCTCCCATTTACATGTTCAGGAAACGCACTTAAAGCAGGTTTATAGAGAATATTCCATGGTGCATGGATGTGATTCTCATGGGATTGGTTAAAAATTCCGGGAACATTTTTATGTTCGAAAAAGTTAATACTCTCTCGGTTCATAAATGTTTGTTACAATTTCTAAAAATAGATGTCAACAAAAAGTTATTCATAAATAATGCAAAGAATTTTCTTTACACTTTCTACCAATTTTATCCTTATTTAATATTCTAAAGTTTTTCATCATTAAATTCATTCACTTAGTTAAATAAGGGTAATTTAGTAAAAATAGAAGAAATTAATTGTTTTTCTTAATCTGTGTGAAAAAAAAGGTATGACAAACATTAATGGACGGAGAAAGTATAATGTACTTTATAAAATTGTATGGGTTCTCTAAAAAGAACCAATTCATTCCGAATTCAGCCGGGCAATCAGATCTATCGGTCTGATTCGGTTTGGTTTTTAACGGTTTTCTCCCTTAATGATTTGGTTTAGACCCACGTCTCTTGCTTATTGGACCTGTTCCGGTTCGGTCCTTAGAGGCATTTGAGTAATATCGAACCTATAAAGGAGACTTGTTATTTCGATTCTGGACAGGTTCTCTAACCAGTTCAAGTTACAGAATCTTATTTATTAGCTAACCGGTTTTGGAGAACATGTCCTATTATTGTTTGGAAACTGGTTTGGAGATTGTTAAGAGATTGATTTGAGATTGTTAGAGACCGTTTTGAGACTGTTTTGTTAGATGTTCCTTAGATTATTTTTTAAAGGTTTTATCATTTCACAATAACTAGATCTTGATTTATCTTTAGATATTGGATCGAGACCGTCAAAAAATGTAAAGTGGAACATAAAAATAGAGAAATTATTATAATTTCTACTTAATTATTACATATTATAAACAAAATACCAAAATAAATTACTTTAAATAATACATAATTACATTCAAACGGTAGAAAAGGGTGTGGTTAAGGGTGATTGTGCCCATGAAATTTAGGTTATCTACTCTACGTACCTTTCTATATGTAGTGTAAAATGCATACGCAAAAGGGATAAAGTTACCGTGTAGTTTTTTAAATAGACTTGGTAAAAATGTTAGTATGATTTTATGAAATAACATCTATACTGAAAGAGTTTAGTTTAAAAAAATTGCTCACCATTCGTCTTCATCGGGTTCGTATGAGGGAGCTTAAGAGTTCAAAGGTCTAAAATCGTCACTCGGACTCGAAAGGTTGAAACAGATGACATGCTTGTCGGATAACACGTCTAATTGATCTTGAGTTCTGGCTTCTACTTTAACACAATCTTGTAACTAGGCCACCCGCTCCAATGTCGTCCCATTCATGCTCATCCTTTGGTCGGATAGTTGTTTCTTTCCTTCGCTGAAAGCTGTTTCAGATGGAATAGAGGAGGCTGGAATCGTTAGCAAGTCACGTGCCATATGGGACAACACAGGATCCTTGGTATACTTTCTCCAAAACCCAATTATATCATAATCATTGACATGTGGTTCATGATCAGATTTAAAGTAGTAATCGAGGTCATTCTGTAAAGAGTTTAATAGGTTGTAGAGAAAGTTTAATACTTTCTGTAAAAAGTCTAATAGTTTGTAAAAAGTTTAATAGTTTGTAGAAAAAATTTAATATTTTCTATAAAAAATTTAAAAGTTTATAAATAAACTTTTATACTTGAAAAAAAAGTAAACGAATTTAGAATGTCTATAAAGTAAAAGTTGTATCAACAAATTTATATATTGTGCAAATGTCATTCTTTAATTTATTAGTTTTTGATTGGAAAATTAATATGTTACATACTTAGATCAAATTTCTTCAATAAAAGATGATTAATTAAACTAAATAAAAGTAAAGACAATAAAATAAATACGAGAAATATGAGATGAGAGATATAACTTAGGTTTTGCTAGTATGCACTAATCCTTCTAATTCTTTCTATCAAATTCAGTTAATAAGGGAGATAATAGCTCTTAAATACTTAGTCAGGATTCTAAATACCCATACCTTAGACCTTGAGAGCGACTAAGGGGGCTACGGTACAACCACGAGGCAGACTAAAATAGGGTTATCAAGTGCTACCAAGGCCCTAAGCAGACAATTCCTTCAATTGGTGATATGGTGATTAAAACAAACCCTAATGACAATCTAGTTAGATACGGTGTTGTCAGGACCAATATCGGACACTAGACGTTATGTGGTGTTTCAATAATTAGACACCTCTTCCGGGCGACCATCTAACTACTCTTAAGAAAGCCTAAAGTGATCAGGTTTAGGACAGACAATAATTTAAACCACACAAACAAATATATGAGTAAGCAGCTAATATCAGATTAAAACATGTAATTCCCAAAGAAACTTAGATAGAAAGAAAATAGAATTCATAGATTATACATAATGCAAAACCCAAGCTATGGGAAAATTAGTTCATACCTGAAGTAAATAAATTAAAAGATTGATACAAAGAATTCATCTTCCTCTCTTCAATAACTCTAATGATAATAAACCCAAGGACTAATTAATGGGAGGCAAGGATGATTTACAAGAGTTATAATGGTGTATTTATAGGTGTTTAGAAGACCTAATTCATTTTCTTGGAGTGGAAGACAAGTAACTTGTACTTCAAGCCCAACTCAAATTCGTAACCCTAAAATATAGAAAAGGTAATAATCTGCCGCTGTTTTGTTTTGGCCATAACTGCTTCAATACTTATCTATTTGATGTGTTCCAATATTCGAAATTGATCGTCTCTGAAAGCTCTTTAACTTTGCTTTAGACCATTCTTCCAAATTCCTAGCCAATATTGAGTTATGAACATTTTTGTGGTCGTGGGTGCTGGAATTCAAATTTATTTGACAACTTTATCTTTCCATATCTTAGCTTTTCCTTTCTTTTCTCCAATTTCCATGTATATCTTCATTCCTTTATTTTTTAGAATTGACTTGGCATCTAATTAATCTCTATATATATCATTAAAGCTTCACACTAAATAAATAATTAAACCCAATATGCTCTAAAAATAATGATTCATTAAATCAAGACTAGAAATAGGAAAGTGCACTAAAACATAGGAAAATCGAATATTTAGACTTCTAAAACACTAAAAATGATGTCTCCACTTAATATTAAATCATCACAAATGGGGAAACATCACCAACCAAGTGCATTCGGAATATGGACAATTAAAAATTATATGTACTACAGTTTTTGTCGCATTGTTACAAATTTTATCTTTAATATTTTCTTGGAATAGGTTTTCTTCCGTTGGTATTAATTTTTTTATAGTTTCCAAATAAAGTTCCTAATCTTTGGTGTCACTTTCATATTAGAGACAAGCCTCAAAAATCCTTTTACAATATATGCACGTAATAGATGCTTCTACGTAGGAGATGGTTATCTTTTGAACCCTGTCTCAGAGTACAGCTTGCACGTGCACGGGTGATAGGCATGACCATTAGAGAGAGTGTCCCACCTTGTTACCATCATGGGCCAAGGTTATGGCCCACCTTTTGGATCAAGTATTTGATAGATTACCGCTAATTACCATTCCATTTGTTTGATAATTATTTCATTGAGAACTTATAGGGGTTGTAAAAAATCTAATTGTTATAATTTTGATGCATGATTTATTTGATTTGGATGGCTGGAGGAATAAGGCATATTGGGCGGAGATATTAATCTGCCTGAAGGGAATTTGTGCCGAGCGATACAGGGGCAACAAGAACTATGCCAAACAACATTACTACCTCGAGGGAAAAAACCCAAAGATTTAAAGAACGAGGATTGGTGAAAGAGTTGCGCCTTCTAGGAGAACGACGAATCCAAGGTTCGAGTTCTGTAAATTCAACTATTATATGTTTATTTTGTCGAGAATTATTTATTTTGTACAAAAATATAGATTCAAGCAACAACAAACAAATGCAACGGGGCAAAGCAAGGACGCCCGAGTGGAGGTGGATCGATGAATTTATCGCATAAGTGACAAACACTACTAGAGATGGGTTTATTATTTTGATTTTCATTAATCGTTTTATTGTAGAGTTAAATCATTGATTATTTCCTGAAACGAGAGGGAGAGAGACAATCACTGGTTGTCCCACAATTGACTAAGGGAGAAGAACTGACAATAAAACTGCCTCTAATATCTCAATTCTTGTATGAAGTCAGGTTGACAAAGAAGCTAATGCGTGGAGGGTCGAGCGCTATCGTGAATCAGATTTAAGTCTTCTTATACACTCATTTGATTTGTGATAACAAATATTAAAATTGATTAGTGGATTAGTGTTTATTTAACAAAAAGCATTGACACAGCAGATGCGCTCACTAGCTACATAGGCGGGGTCACAGGGTGGTTCGACTGGATCTTCATCTTCAACCCTTCACTTTTTCAGCTGGAGCAGGTTGACACGGTGGTCAATGTCGCTAAAAAAGTGATGGGAAAGGGAACACGGGATTGGCTACCTAATGTTGGCCCAGATTCGAAGGGCATGAGGAAAGCGATTGGTGAAGCAACCGCTACATTAGAGATGGAAGAAAAAAATTGGGCATGCTCGAGTACGTGAACGAGTGCACGGTTTCATAGGGATTTTAGACTTATACTCCACCCAACGATCGATCCACAACCTCTACCGTTGGCACGCGACAAATTATAGGTATTGAGAACATGAGCTACTTTATGTCTTGGTTTAATGAACAACGGGAAAGTCAAAGTCTCCCGACATTAAATTCCTAGAAGCATCGAATAGTAGGTTCCACTTCTCCTCTAGTTTGTAATCGTACACGCCTCAGAGATGAAGATAAAAATGAAAACGAAGAGGATGAGAATATTTTATACTTTTATTTGTATTCACACTTTTCTATTTGTATATTCAAATTTTTCTATTCATACTTATGGTTTTTTTTCTACATTTAAGACTATGTATTGTTTTCTTATAATTCGTTAATCGTATTTCTATTTTATTAAAATGTTTGTTTAAATGATAAATCAACTAACAAATGTAAATTCATTTAATAAAAAAAATAGAAGCCAATCATTTGCGATAACATAATCGTCTCTAAATGAATGACGAACTTGTCATTAAGATCTACTCTTAACTGACGATAAATTCCCTCGGTAATGATAAACTCAAAACCGATGCAAATATCTTTGTTAATTATGGTGCTTAAAAGAGACGAAAGATTTCACTATCTTTCGCCGCTATCAAGGTAGGTATCCATCTGCGACGAAAATTTTTGTCAATAAAGTAAAACTCATTACCAACAAAATATATCGTCATTAAAGTAAAACTTTATAGCAATGAAATATTTCATTGCTATTAATATAAAATTTCTTCGCTAATGACAATTGCAAGACGTTGCTAGAAATATGGTTATGAATTATGGTAAAAATATGTGTATAGTTGTTAAAGATTATTTTTTATGACAAAAGACTAGTAACGGCTATTTGGGGATGACACGTAGTTGATAAAAATCGTACATTAGCAATGAAATGACATATTATTAGTAAGCGTCACCTTTAATTTAATGGTAGAAATTTTAGCCGTAATTTTCCCAGATTTTTCATATCTTTACTCGGCCCCTTCCCATATATTTTGAAGTTTTTAGTTATTTTGATGTTTGTACATATATTTAGTGTTTTATGATTATAAAGAAAATCACAATATAATGCAAGTAACGATCAAAAAGAATTCAGGGAGCTCTAATGCCACGGCCAACAAAGGTAAACTTCATTAAACTCAGCTGACTACTTCCGATGTTACTAATATATATACACAAGACAAACATGTTTATATTATTTCATCCAAGCTGACTACAGAATTGTGTATACAAAAGAGTAAAATGCAAAACCCAAAAAAAAATTCCATAAATGTATCAGAGAATTGTGTATTGAAATCAAGTAAACACCAACATTAATCTACTTCATTATAGAGCGAGGAGGGTCTCGTGGCGTGGGCGAAAATCCGTCCTTGATGTGACTTACCTGATCCTGCATCAATTTAAACATCAAACCTAATCAAATTGAAAAGTAAAAAAAGAAAAAAAACCTTAAATTAAATGAAATTAACTAACCTTGTAAAGGCACTACAAATTTAGAGTGGATCATTATTGTTCCTCAAATTCAGCCCTCATAATCTTATCTTCTGAATAGTTTTTTGTTCTACATTTTCTAATCTTACGTCCACGTTTAACTAAGGACACACTGTCCATGGGAACCAAGCTTTCAACATGAGAAAAAGTAAAAGAGTGACTAGGTTCCATAACAAGCTTTTCATGCGTATCGTATTCTCCTGTATTAACATTGTAAAATACAAGTCCAAATCGTGTTCCTAAAACCAATAACTCCCCATTTCTTAACCATCCACAAGGAGAAATCCATTTAATTTCGCAAGATTTTAACAATTTACTAATATTACTAATCTCATTCGTGAAACTTATATACCATAATTTTTCCCATTCTCCATGTCCAGTTTCTGGATTATCTTTCATCAACCAAAACTCAAATGAATAATTATCTTCATGCTTATACAAACAAATAGAACTCCCCATTGTAAGAACACCATAAAACTCTTTTGTTGTACGACCAAAATACGAATCTTTCCATGTTTTATCATCATGGAATAGAGGAGGAAGAGGAATCTGGGTAAAAGATTCTGTTTCCATGTCAAAACTAAGGAGAAACGGGTTTTCTTTCTTCTGTATCCAATACGCGAAACCATTAAGAGTAACAGAAGGTAAAGGAAAAGATAAATCGTGAAGGATATCAAGTTTTCTCCAAGACTTATCAACACCTATAGTTAATATATATTGACTTTTTCCTGCGTAAAAAACTTTGTACACCTTAGAAGTAGAAGCATAGGCAAAATATACTTTACCATATCTAATACCAACGGGAAATATAGGGAGAAGCAAGTACTGTTTGGTAACAAGATTTGCTACATAAGAAAGGCATTGAGAATCATATTCATAATTATCAAGAAGAACAAAGACTAAGCCATTACAACTTGCTTTAATCCTAGGAACACATTTCAAGTTTAACTCCTTCACATCAACATCACAAGTTGGTTTATTAATATAGTTACTGGAGTGAATAAAATAGATAGAATTGTCATGTCTTTGTGGGGTAATAATGAGCCCACTTGTTGAGTTTTTGATGAAATGAGGGGATTGGATTAGGTTATACCATCTTTTACAAACATATCTCATTACATTGTAAAGTATATCAAAAGGAAGGCAAAGAAGTATAACCATTTCAAGATCTTCGGGAATACACCTTTGAATTTCCTTGCTCTTATTCTTACTACTTTTACACGCGTCTATATTCTTCATCTGTTATTACAGAAAAACAAAAGAAAACGGAAAAGTCAGAGACAATTTATAGTGCGCATTACAGAAGCTCAAAAATATTTACAGAAGTTCAAACATAATCAGCAATGAAGTAAATTGCGATAATCGAATATAATTTTAAAGAGATGAAGATAAGTACAACAAATTATATTCACAAGAAAAAGAAGGTTTGATGAAAGAAAGGAGACCTTGGCTCTATCTATCTTTAGCGGAGGGGGAAGGCAGACGTGACGGTGGCGAAATGGTGGAGCTGAAGATACAAAAGGTGACAGATGAGAGAAGAAGTTGTATCGAGCTGTAGCGATGAGAGTACTGCTTTTCTTTTTATTTCTTGAATTTTCAGTACCCGCTCATTTTATATATTCTTTTTTCCCAAAGTATAAATTACCATATGTCGTTTGTTTGAAGAGTAAAGAATTACCGTTTGGTCGTTAGACAAGTTAAACTATTGAAATTAATTTTTTTCATATTTTAAATAATTTATAATTATCATAAAAAAGCTTAAATTATTTTGATTATGATTAACACTAATACATGTGGAACTTTAACGACCAAGCCTCTAGCGACCATTCGTCAAAATTAGAAGACAAAAAACGCAACAACAATCACTCATGGACAATATTGGAGTAAAAAAAGTTATAATATATGTAATTGTTTTAATCATCACTAAGGTGTTGTAATTTATTCTTTCGCAGATAAAGATATATATTTATTTACCGTAGGATGGTCGATAACGATATAAATTAAAAATATATATTAACTTTTTTACCGACCACACACCAATTTAACGGTGGCCTATTTTGCCCGTCTAAATCAATTCAGTACCGATCGTCTGGTAGTCGTTACAAGTTTTTAGTCCTACAAAAATATAACAGGTTTTCATTACTCGTTTTACCCCTTTCAAAACCCCTGACCCACTCCATTGCCCCGCTCCTTATATTCAGACGCTTGTTATGACGTCGGTTGCTCTAATCTCCCATCGATTTACCTACTACAATGTAATTTTTATATTTTATATTATATATATTTATTTGTATAATATCTTTATATTCTATATAGGTATGCATTTATAAATTATATATGACCATTTGTGCACTTTTGTACTTTAGTTCCCCATTTTTTGGTTAAAATATGCAATTTTGGTTAGTTTAAGTGCAATATTGGGTAATTTACGGATAAGTAATGCAATTCTTGGTTAATTCGGGACCGACCGTGCAATTATGGGTAAATTATGGACTTGTAGTGTTATTTTTGATAAATTATGGACGGATAGTGTAATTTTGCAAAATAAAGGGACCAAAGTTGCAATATTGTTTAAATTAAGGATCAAGATTGCAATTTTTGATAAATTATGCACCGATACTGCAATTTTGGAATATTTATTGACCATAGGTGGAATTTTGGATAAATTAGAGACTGTAATATTTTTGCATAATATTGGGACTAAAAAATTACAAAAATGCACTATAGGCCCCGGAGAATAAAAGAATTGCATTATGGACCTAGATATTTATAAAAATACACATTGGTCCCCAATGATTTAAAAAATACACTATATGCCCTACATAATCAATAATTGCACTATATGGCCTAGTGAACTAGAAAATTGCACTATACGTCCCAGCGAATTAAAAAAAATCACTATAATTTAGAGAATTAAAAATTTAGACTTTGATCCCTAGAGAATTAAAAGTTGGACCTATGCACTATATATGTATTTATTTGTCAAAAGTTTTTATGTGAGTTTTACATTATAGTAGATGTTATGCCTCTATTCCATTATGGAGACAGTGATGGACATGATCCACTGCGGGGTCCACCGGGTCATATTACTAGTTGTGCTTCTTTAGGTATAACATACATACTTTTTTGTATATTTAACAGACATATTTATTTGTTTATTTAACAAACATATTTATTTGTTTATTTAACGTTAATATTTACTGTGAAGTAAAAAAGAAGGTTCGTGGACATACCATTCTTCGATCCACGTGGACAGCCAAAGAGAAACACAAGGGCAAGGTCCTCGTACTGTTCAACGAGATTGATGGTGCCTGGGACCCCATGGGGAGCAAGAAGCACCATTTGGCACATGTTATCGCCAACACGATCTAAGACCACGTGCCATACTATTACGACTAGTGGACCATGACCCCCACTCTGTACACATCTTGATTTGGGACACTTTACATGTAGGTTCATCATTTGTATAGTCTTTTGTTATAACTATATTTTTAGCTAATATTGTCTTTCTTTTGCAGCGTTATTTTTTAGTTGATGATTGAAAACGTTGACTAGATTGTCCTTCGATCCATATAAATTTAGGAAAATATGCATGATACGCTACAAGGATCACAAGTCCGCTATCTGGATGGTGTGGCTTACAAAGGGTAAAACCCCAATTTTATTAATGAGGAAGATTGGGGGAAGATGTTGGAGATGTGGGAGGGACCAAGTTTATGGAAAATGTCGATTTCCAATAAGTTAATGATATTATATAGAGAGGTTAATAAACTTATTTTATATAGAGATGGTCGAGAGACAAGTAACATAACAGACAAAAATAGGCCTCAGGTTGTGGTCATGGCTCGGTCGTTCTATCGGAGACCCGACACAGGATAGTGGAGGTAATGTTTCTTATATTTTTCACCGTATGGTTTACAATTATTTGCCCTAATATATCACGTGTGTGCGCTTTCTTATAAAATTATGAACAGACTTTAGACACTGTTGTCACGGAGACAGGTATAGATGATGTTGTTGCTACACCACAGAAGGTACCCAAGATAGTGCTTTATTACGGCAAGATTTGGTGGTCAGAAAAGAATAAAGATTGGAGGGATGGTGTTCAGAGTACCGTGACGTAAGTTTGAATAATACTTTAAAATATTATTCAACTACATAAAATAAATTATATCGAATTTCTGTAATAGCCTACACTGAGGGTAAGGATTACTCAGTAAAAAGAGTCTCGGGCAGATGGGTTGCCCATTTCTACAACACTGGGAGGATCATTTACATGGAAAGATCAGATCTAGACAGTTGTTGAGGTGACCAAGGAATATATGGGCCTGGGAGGAAGGGTTAGAATCTAGGATTTGGACCTATTGTTCCTAGATTGAGCCAAACCCAGAGTCAGAGCCAGACCTAGGTGCCAAGCTAGATGGTCGATTTGTACTCGTGATTACTTAATTAGATTAATAATATGCTCTCTAGATTAGGCAAGCCATCGATTAGCGATCTGGTAAAAGGCTCACCCCGATGTGTGATTATAATAATCCCTAAAAATAACCACTTTACACATATAAAATATTATGGATCAGCCCAATTTTGGGGAGGAGTAGTTAGGTTTGCGGTTGAGCAGAGATATAATGAGATTTTACTTTGCCCTAGTATTTAGAGTTAGGAACCCGATTCAGGCGCGCATAATAAGGTTTGACCTGGTTTTAGATTTACAGCAGGGAGAGAGAATTGAAGGATTGAAATATAGATGATTAATAGTGATTGATTGACAAACTTGTAGAGTTTCAGTACGGTAGTATGATTATATCGCTTATTAAGATGCAATGGTTCAACCGCAAGGGGTTTTAGGCTTAGTACTTTTGTCTCCTAATGCATTCGCAATAACACCAGGTTGGATTTAAGTCGATCATGTACCGGACAAGCTGGTTTTTACACTTCACATTGTTTGCCTCCTATACTAGAGGTGAGCACCGTTTGTTTCGGCTCGGTTTTTTGCTAAAACTGAAATTGAAACCGAATGGTTCAGTTTTTAAGAGTGTTTCTACCGAACCGAATGTTTTTGTCGGTTGGGTTTCGTCGATTTTTGGTTGGTAGATGTTCGGTTAAGTATATTTTTCTATTTTTGTATATGTTTGCTTCGATAATTGGATAGTCCTCAATTACGTCTATTTGAGACATTTTATTATATAACATATTTATATGAAATGTCCAATTTTCATGTTGTTGACCGATTATAAGAAACATTATTAATAAACTTGTAAACAACTAATTATAGAGGAAAATTTATATAATTTAAAACGTATATTCTAGTTTCAAAAAATACCAATAAACGAAAGATCTCTTCAAATATATCGACTACTGATTAATGCAAAGATATTTTGCACATTATGACATTTTAAAGGATGGCACATATGCCATTTGTTAGCATTTTTTTTTTGAAAATTTACTCCATTTTTATCGCTTTATCATAATTTTTTTTTCAAAATATCAAAAAAATGAAGACAGAAAAGAAATCATTCAAAACTCAAAAAACAAGTGACATAAATTAATATTTGTATTTCTTTTAGTTCGGTTTAGCAAGAAAGACCAACCGAATTTTTCTGTGTTTTAAAAAACTTATACCGAACCGAACTGTTTTGTCGATTTTTTGTTTTAACGGCTTGGTTTTTCGGTTTTCGGGTTTAGTTCGGTTTTTGTTTTCCTCGGCCCTATCTAATACATCCGATCCGAAAGAACGGTAGATTAGAGATTAGCGTCTCAACTAACATCAAACAAAATCCAATTACCTTTTAATCTGTAATAAAATTTTATTACTTATTATTATGTATGTAATGTAGGGGATAAAAAAAATTCCAAGATAATCTCATTAATATTTGTTAATTGTATTTTTTAAATCACGTATATTATTGGCTCACAGGAATAGTCGGTTGCGATTATTGGGCTCCAAGTAATTTTAGATACGAATGTTATTAATGTTTTTTATGGCGAAATTCACAACTCACCAAGGCTATCATTGGAAGACTTGGGCTTCACTCAAAAGTTACCTAATCGCATCTATCAGTATACAACTGTACCTCTATCACTTCTTCATGAACTTTTTCCATAAGGTATATATATTGATGACTTAGACACTAATTGCTACATATCCCCTCCTTTTCTTATTACCCTCTTAGCTCTCACACGAAAAAACAAATCACCATGATACAATCAGTAACGAGTAAACCTAGAATTTTTTTTGCAATCCGTGATTTTCCTGTGGCGTTTAAGCAAGTCAAGGAAGAACCTATTGAAAGTCCAGAAAGAGTTGAACCATGTGATCACGATCATGCAAAAGAATTTGTAGAGCCTACAAATCAAAGAAGCTGTGAGTTCATCCCCATGTATAAACCTCGAAAAGTTTCTGCGAAACGTGATTTTCCAGTGGCGTTTAAGAAGGAAGAACCTATTGAAAGTCCTGAAAGAGCTAAACCATGTGATCATGATCGTGTAAAAGAATTTGTAGAGCCTACAGATCAAAGAAACCGTGTGTTCATCCCCATGTATAAACCTCGAAAAGTCTCTGTAATTCGTGATTTCTCAGTGGCGTTTAAACATGTTGAGCAGCCATGTGATTGTGCAAGAGAATTGAGAGAGCCGATGGATCAAATAAATCAGCAGACTAGAAAAAGATCAAGAATTGATGAAGAAGAAACTCATGATGAGATGGAGGATATGTTTAAATTGGCGACGAAACTTCAGAAAAGCGAGGATTTTTCTTCTATACGATATAGAATTGTTGATAATTCTACAGGAAGAGTAATTATTAATGTTGCTATGCCCACGGACTTATTTGACTTGGAAGATGATCCTTATGGTGACTTGGACAATTGGGGATGTATTGTATAAAATTGATAACTCATTCTAGTAACTATGTTTTATTTATGTAACAAATAGTAAAAGTGTTTTTTGATGTTTATTAAATTTCCTCATGTTTGGATAGAATTATATACGTATATGATGTTTGGATAGAATAATCAACAAGTCCACTTAAGAAGTATGTGATTGAGTTTTCAAAGATATATATAATCTATCTATGGTTTTGTTTAATGTGAATATGTTGTTGAACTGACATAGATTTGTATATTATGTAATTAATTTGCGTGATGAAGGCTTGTAGCAGGATCACAAAAATCATCCCGATGAAGCAGAAATTGACCCAACGCTATGCTAAGAATTACTACAATTAAAATTGAAAATATTAAATTGCAATTGTAACCTCTAAATAAATTCTCAAATCATTCTGTGTACTTTTACAAGGGTATAGGCTGTAGAATCAACCTTCCTGTGAATAATTCAACATGAATCCTTTGATAAATATGTCACAACTCTTCCTCATATCTTTACCGAGCAACAAACTGACATCTTTAGTAAAATTCTTTCTCATCACTGACATCAATTTTTGGTTAACAAATTGATACTTTTAATCGGATTTGGTTCCTCTCCTAACTAGCTTCTATACTAACTATCCTAACAACCAATTATATCATTGCTGTTAAAATTATAAACAATAAGATTTGAAAATATATTATAAATGGTTAGTAAATTAATTAAAAGATTATAATAGGAGTTTTATAATGGATTAATGCCCAAGAAACACCTCAAATTAAATTTAATGCCCCCTCACCCCTGCCGTTCTCCTTTTGCCCATAAAAGGCACCTCTTTTAATTTTTATCCTATTCTACCCTTTTCTGCCGCCGCCGCTCTCTCTCTCTCTCCACGAGTTCATAAACAAATAACTATGATAGCCGCTCTCTCTCTTTCGTTTAAATTATCAGCATATACACAAACACTGTGAATTATGAGAGCACCCATTAATGACGAATTTAGCAAGAAAAATAAAGAAACAGAGAGAAGAATAAGAAGAAGAATGAATAAGAGAGGAAGAAGAGATGTTTTATTTCTTGTTACAGTTACAATGTACAAAACTAGTTTATATACAATCATGTCTAACTAGATATAGCTGTAATCTAACTAATTTTTATGTAGAAGAAACAATTTGCATTTTGGTCCCTGCATTATTTCTTTTTATCCAATTCATTTGCTGTATTCAAAGATAGATTGACATCTCCACTGAAACATGATATTTGAGTATTGGGAAAGTAAGAAATTATGATTGAATTGTGCGAAAGTTTGTATAGAATAAGTTGATTGATTAACGTTGAAAAACTAGAAGAAAAAAACAATTCAAATGAGTAATGGGAATCTCTCCCAGAACTCAATATTTAGTCCGCAAGTACAAAAATGTACTTGCTTAGCGTTTTCTGAGTTCTGGGAATATATCCCAGTACTCAACATTTGCCACAAGTCCAAAAGTGCACTTGCACAAGTACAAAAGTGGGCTTGCACAAGTACAAAAGTGGTCTTGCACAAGTACAATCCGAGTTCTGAATAATGGGAATCTATCCCAGAACTCAACATTTAGTCCACAAGTACAAAAGTGAACTTGCTTAGCCTTTTCCGAGTTCTGAGTAATGGGAATCTATCCCAGAACTCAACATTTAGTCCACAAGTACAAAAATGTACTTGCACGAGTTGTGGGAAACACTCCCATTACTCAACATTAGTCCATACAGTACAAAAGTGTACTTGCACGAGTTGTGGGAAACACTCCCATTACTCAACATTAGCCCATACATTACAAAAGTGTATTTGCACGAGTTGTGGGAAACACTCCCATTACTCGCCCTTGACAAAAATTGTACTTGCACAAGTCCACTACTCGCCCTTGGCAGCAGCAGTCGACAGCAGTAAGCATTAAGGTATATTTACCTTAAGTGCCTTTTATGGGCAAGTGGCTAAGGTGGCAGGTGGTTATTGGGCTAAGGGCATTAAGGTATATTTACCTTAAGTGCCTTTTATGGGCAAGTGACTAAGGTGGCAGGTGGTTAATGGGCATTCACCCTATAATAATAGATGTAAATTGTGTAGTATTTTAGGAATTAAAAAATTAATTATAGATAAATATAATAAAATATAATTTTTTTAATTATGATTGGTTGTTAGGATAGTTAGTATAGAAGCTAGTTAGGAGAGGATCCAAATCACTTTTAATCTATCAGCATCCGTTTGAGGAGATGTTACAGAAATATTCATGACATAATTAGAAGATATCAAAAAATCGGATTATTAAGTAGGAGATATTAAAGATTGTATAAAGAAAAATTATTATGGAAAGAATAAATATACCTTGTAGTAAATATATTTACCTTATAGTAAATTTTTTTTTTGGTTACGAGGAGTCATTTTGGACTCAACGTCTAAAAGGATAAGTAAGGTTCTGTCTAGTTGAATTAACCTCAACTAGTTTATAGTAAATATATCTACCTTATACAGAAGAATTATTAGAAAAAGAATAAATCTACCTTATAATAACTATATTACCTTATAATAAATATATTTACCTTGTATAGCTAGATAATAAATAGATTATAATAATTTACTATATTAAGATAGATAGAACCGAGGTCTTTTCTTTCTTCTATCAAACCTTCTTTTTCTTATGAATATAATTTGTTGTACTTATCTTCATCTCTTTAAAATTGAATTCGAATTATCTATCGCACTATAAATTGTGCCTGATTTTTCCGTTTTCTTTTATTTTTCTGTAATATTACAGATGAATATAGACGAGCGTGAAAGTAGTAAGAAGAGGAGCAAGAAAATTCAAAGCTGTATTCCCGAAGATCTTGAAAGGATTATACTTCTTCGGGTTCCTGCTAATACACTTTACAATGTAATGAGACATGTTTGTCAAAGATGGTATAACCTAATCCAATCCCCTTATTTCATATCTTCACACCTCAAAAACTCAACAATTGGTCTCATTATTAACCCACAAAGACATGACCGTTCTATCTATTATATTCACTCCAGTAACTATATTAATAAACCAACTTGTGATGTTGAGGTAAAGGAGTTGAACTTGTACTGTGTTCCTAGGGTTAAAGCAAGTTGTAATGGCTTAGTCTTTGTTCTTCTTGGTCCTGAATATGCTTCTCGATGCCTTTCTTATGTAGCAAATCTTGTTACGAAACAGTACTTGCTTCTCCCTTTATTTCCCGTTGGTATTAGAAATGGTAAAGTATATTTTGCCTATGCTTCTACTTCTAAGGTGTACAAAGTTTTTTACGCAGGAAAAAGACAATATATATTAACTATAGGTGTTGATAAGTTTTGGAGAAAACTTGATATTCTTCACGATTTATCTTTACCTTTACCTTCTGTTACTCTTAATGGTTTCGTGTATTGGATACAGAAGAAAGAAAATCCGTTTCTCCTTTGTTTTGACATGGAAACTGAAACTTTTAGCCAGATTCTTCTTCCTCCTCTATTCCATGATGATAAAACATGGAAAAATTCGTATTTTGGTCGTACAACAAAAGAGTTTTATGGTATTCTTACAATGGGGAGTTCTATTTGTTTGTATAAGCATGTAGATAATTATTCATTTGAGATTTGGTTGATGAAAGATCCAGAAACTGGACATGGAGAATGGGAAAGATTATGGTATATTAGTTTTACTAATGAGATTAGTAATATTAGTAAATTGTTAAAATCTTGTGAAATTAAATGGATTTCTCCTTGTGGATGGTTAAGAAACGAGGAGTTATTGGTTTTAGGAACACGATATGGACTTGTATTATACAATGTTATTACAGGAGAATACGATACACATGAAAAGCTTGTTATGGAACCTAGTACCTCTTTTACTTTTTCTCATGTTGAAAGCTTGGTTCCTATGGACAATTTGTCCTTAGTTGAACATGCACGTAAGATTAGTATATCTAGATTATCTGCTAATTCGAAAAATATAATGAGGGCTGAATTTGAAGAATATTGGTAATATACTGTTACAAATAAATTGATGCATGATCAGGTAAGTCACATCAAGGACGCATTTTCGCCCTCACTCTATTATGAATTAGATTAATATTGGAATTGACTTATTTTCAATACACAATTCTGTAATACATTTATGGAAAATTGTTTTGGGTTTTGCATTTTACTCTTTGGTAGTATATGGTCATTTAATTCAGTAGTACTTGTGGAGCTTGGATGAAATAGTTTGCATATATATAAATATTTTTGTCTTGTGTTTTTATATATTCGTAACATGGGAAGTTGTCTTTGTTCAATGGTTCAATGAGTGTGAGTTTTTTTTGAGTTACTTGTTTTTATATTGTGAGTTTCTTTATAATCATAAAACACGAAATATTTATACAAACATCAAATTAACTTAAAACTTCAAAATATATGGGGAGCACCCTATTCTCATCATTAATTTCATCTCCTCGTTCCAAAACTGTAGTTTCTGGTGTCTCTCTCTTCCTATTTCTTTCGGGTTTTAGTCAGATTTTGCTGTTACAACAACCTTTTAAAAATGTATAGCAGCTGCTTGGTGGGGTCTCTGTCCTCATATTTCCCAAAGGTTATGGCATGTTTTTCTCGTATCTTCATAACCCAAATAGCATTTTCGTGTTGCACTTTTTCCCTCCAAGATGCGAGTTTCCTTTCCTCTATTTGTGTTCCCATTAACTTTATTTAATTTCCGATTTTTTTCCTTCGTTCTTCTGTAACTTGTGCCCTCACAATCTTTACACTTCCTTTCTCACTTGGTCCACAAAATAGAAGCAATTGGCCTCGCTCGGTATAACCCAACATCTTACATTACATGTACTTTTTAAAGTGCAGTTTGAGGTAATAATCCTCACCTTTAAGACTTACTATATCAATTTACATATAATTTTCGTTATTAATAGAAAATCCATTTGATTGGAAAAAATATGCAATTTATGAGTACGACATGTAAAGGTTTTAATTTTTAAACTTATACATGTGTTCTTAAGTTTTTTTTTTTTATCTTAAACCCTTGACATTACTTATTAAAAAAATAAGTGTTATACCTAGAAGGGTAAGATCAAATATAAAATAAAGTTTAAAATTTATTGGTTTTGTTAGAATTTTTATTATTACTAAAATCTAAAATTATTTGATTGTGATAGTTATACAACTTATGCTTTATAAACCAATTGGGTTGGCTCAATTAGACAGAGCCTTACTATTTCTTCAGCACTTAAAAAAGGAGGTCTAGGGTTCGAATCCCTTCCCTAATGGGTGTAGATAGGGATGGCAGTGGTTACGATTTTAATCCGAATTCGACGGATTACCGAACCGAATAAAAACCGATTATGTAACCGTGGTTAAATCCGTTAGGGTTTGGTTTTAAAAAGTGAAACCGTTAGGTTATGGTTTTAGATTAAAAAAATCCGAAAAACCGAAAATCCGTTATATATATATATATATATATATATATATATATATATATATATATATATATATATATATATATATATATATATATTTTGAAGTCCATCTTTCATATATTTTTTTGATTTTTGATTACCAAAAGACCAAAAGTCTCAACCCAACTGTAGATAAGGATGAAAATGGCTATGATTTAAAATCAAAATCAATGAAAATTTGAATTGATTAAAAATCGATTATGCAACCATGGATAAAACCGTTAGGTTATGGTTACGAAAAATGTAATCGATGGTCAAATCCTTTAGGTTAAAATTTTAGATAAAAATAAAAAATCGAATAACCAAAAGCCCGTTTATTATCATATATTTTTGTATATTTTATAGTAATATAGATAAAAAAGTATTTTCATATCTCAAAACTAAAATCTAAATATTATAATTAACAAAAGAAGTAACAAAAATGTTATTTAATTAAAGATCAACATAATATTTTATATATTGGAGATTTTTCATGCATTTGTGATCTTGTTTCAATATTTTCAATATATTTAGAGAGTTATAGTTTGGCATGTCACAAGAGCGAGGCGATGTTAGGCATCCTACTGCGAGAGGGACGCCTCGCGAGCCGGGCTATGGTTAAAATCCGAAAAACCGTTTAAAAAACCAAATCCGAATTATTTGGATATGGTTTTGAAAAGTAAGTCCGATGGTTAAATCCGTTAGGGTTTGGTTTTTGATAAATTAAATGGATATGGACATGGTTTTGGATTTTTTTGCAATAATCCGATCCGTTGCCATCCCTAGGTGTAGAGTAAGAGGTACAAGACTCGAACCCCTACCTTAAAATGGGTAACCTAGTTCTAATTTACTATGAGAATATACATGGAGAGACATGTATATCTCCATGGGATTAGTCGGGTGCGCACAAGTTAACCCGGATCACCTATGTAACCAAAAAAAAACTTATGCTTTATAATAACACTGATTTTTGGTACTTTAATTTTATAATATAATCAATAAACATATCAATATCAATGACTTTTCAAGAGGACTCGTATGATACTTTGAATGCGGTGGATCAGGTGGAAGAAAGAAGAGGACCAGCTGCTTTTTGGCTTGATGGAATTCGAATTTTTTTGGAACAGAACATCAACTTTGTAATTTCAGTGATATTCCGAGAAGCGAATGAAAGTGCGGACTGGCTGGCAAGATTGGGACTACGAAAGGATATTGGGCATGTTTCATTTATGGACCCTCTGGATGGGGCTTGGAAAGGACTCACAAGAGATCAATCCGGGTGGAAGACTCCTCGGAGAATCTTCACCATGGACGAGACGAATTTGGTGTATCAGTAATAGTGTTTTAATCTCCCGGTCTTAAGACCTCCTATGTAATGAAAAAAAAATGACTTTTCAAGAGAGGTAAATTACCAAATGCGAAAATTTATCAATTCAATACTATTTAATCAAAGACTTGCAAGAAATCAACTTCACATGAAATGATTATTCAAGGAGAAATAATTATACAAGGAGAAATATTGTTAGAAATTAGTTATCATAAAATTTTAATTACCATGCTAAGATCCCATAGTATTCTTTTTATTATTACAAATGAGGTCCCTTGACTGTGGTACTACTAAGCTAGAACATCCTTAATTAATCCAGGGTTGTAAAACATCCTTGGTGTCTTCTAGCCAACCCTAACTCGCGTGAGTATGCTCCAAATTCCATCTAGGGGATCATTAAATAGAGATAATGTTTGTGCCTATATCGAGACCGAGCAAACCAACCAATCTGCGCAAGAATTCATTTCTCTATATATACTTGTGATTGTAAAGGATCCATTTCTCGACAAAATGTCATGAATCTTCTGAATCCATTCTACCCAAGGGCCTCTACCACCTGTTTCCTGTCTAATCATCTCGAGTACTTCCTGTGAGTCCACTTCTACGTACAGCTCTCTCACCACAAGCTCCTCCGCCATCTTTAACCCCTCATATAGTGTTACTAATTGTGCCATTGCTTTCGAAGGAGTGTCTCGATCTCATGAGACCATCCTTAAGGAGATTAAAACTTCTATTATTCATTTACTCTTTGCTTTATACCTTCCTCTCTCGTTTTTTGAAAATATTGGGTCTCTCATAGATGTATATTGGTATAGTTTTAGGATATGTGAGTATGAAGAACAGCAGAATCAAACACATTCTCCTAAAGGTATTAGAATACGACAAGTAATTTGAAGGCAATAGCCAAACTTGTATGTGCATAAAACCCAAAAAAAAATAAAGCATAATTAGAATTCATGAAAGACTAAAAACACAAGTAAACGTTAGTGAGTTGACAATACAGAATACAATCGGATTTCATTAATAGAATAATGATCGACTGGCATATCAATGGTTGTAAGTGTAATAACATTGGGTTACCTCAACAAACGTGGTGGGTTGATGATGCATAAAATACTAGGTTGTCTACATATTATGCTGGGTTGCCAGTATAAATCTAGTGGGTTGTTTATATAATATGGTGAGTTGCCAGTATAAAATCTAATGGGTTGTCTACATATTGTAGTTGGTTGTGTAATAACAAAACAAAAAAGTACCACATCATTTGCCAAGATTAGAGTCCATCAAAACATAGAAAGTAAAACTCTAAATGACATACTTTTGATGCAGATAATACAAATGCTGAACAAAAATCATAAAAAATGTGAAAAATATACATGAAAATGAAATCGTAATGTTGCGTATGAAGGTTTGAATGATCAAAAGTGTTTCTTATTTCGATGAATGATTTGAAATTTAAATAAAGATAGATCACCCAAAATATGAGAACTGTCATTTTGATCTTACGAATATGCCATATTAATCTCACATAATTTTAGTCTTAAATTTGAAAGTTTGTCATGAAAAAAAGCATGTTTTATAATTTCCTAATTAAACTATGGGGACGTGTAGGGCTGCAAATAGACCGATACTCTCACCAAGAACTCGAGATTGAGTTTACTAAGGGGTTGTTTGAGTTCGGCTCGTTAGTTAAACAAGCCAAGCTCAAGCTTAAAATTCAGGCTCGTTTACTAAACTAGACAAACCCAAACCTATGTAAGCTCGACTCGTTAAGCTCGTGAACAGTTTGGTAAGGGTTTTTTAAGAGCTCGTTAATAGGCTTGGTAGATATATTCTATTAAAAATTATATATGTATATATGCAAAAAGTCAAAACTACGTAAAACTTTTGTATATGTAATTAATCATAACTAAAATATTTTATATCTAACAAGTAATTTTTTTTAATATCTAATAAATATACTACTAGTATCTGGAGCTGCAAATGAACCGATACTCTCACCAAGGGCTCGAGTTTGAGTTCGCTAAGGGTTTGTTTGAGTTAGGCTCGTTAGTTAACGAACCAAGCTCAAGAAAGCTAAAGCTTGGTTCGGCTCGTTTCATTTCAAACTCAAACCAAGCTCAAGCTCGATAAAATATTAGCAAACAAACTCAAGAAAGCTGAAGCTCGGCTCGGTTCGGTTCGTTTCATTTCAAACTCAAACCAAGCTCAAGCTCGATAAAATATTAGCAAACAAACTCAAGAAAGCTGAAGCTCGGCTCGGTTCGGTTCGTTTCATTTCAAACTCAAACCAAGCTCAAGCTCGATAAATATTAGCAAACAAACTCAAGAAAGCTGAAACTCGGCTCGGTTCGGTTCGTTTGCAGCCCTAGGGACGTGTATTAATAGTGGTAGAATAGGTAAAATAAAAATTAATTGGGGTTAGCTTAACTAAGGTTTTAGTTCTCCTTCTAAGTAATAATAAATTTAAGTAAGGTGTCGTTTGATTTTTTCAAGTAATAAATACTTAATGCTGAATAACAGCTGAATTAAACTTATTATTTTAAGAGACAATGTCTGAATGAATCAGACTTGGTTTGAAATCTTAATGAAACAGACTAGTTAAGAGGTATTCAGATCTAAATTGGTCAGTAACAACAAACAGTCTCATTGATCCAGTGTCTTAATGAATCAGATTAAGAATTCATTAAATGCAAACAAACATCCCCTTATATACAAGTTCATCATGACTCTAAATTTAAAATTGATCAATTAAAAAAGAATAGATAAAATAATAGGGAATAAAATAATTGAATCCATTTTAACTAAACACGGTTGTAACTCTCTTTTTAGCAAATAACTCAAAGAAATAATTGAAATAAAAAATTATAAGATCCTAATCCTATCTAAGATTGTTCCCACTATCTAATAAAACCATGAAAAGACAAAGGACAAAAATGTCATATATACTACCTCACTCGTGGTCGTATGATATGTACTTCAATAAACATTTTCTTAGTAATTCCCACTCCCTTCACAGCCCGTCACTTTTCACTTCTCACAGACCAATCAAACCCCAATCTCACCTCGATCCTCTCTCTGCCACCTCACTAAAATCTCTATCATAATCATTTCCACATGTCACTTTATCACCCCTCTGAATCATCAAAACGAAGAGTACACATTATTGATAGAGCTTACAGTGTTCCGATTTTGCTCTAAGAGGGAGAGAAAATAAAAAAACCTCAAAATTCTCAATAAATACAGAAATTATATTAATCCTATGATATTTTTTAAATTTTTTATTCCTTTTAGTTTTGATGTTTTTAAGTTCAAATGATTAAATCTAAATCACAACATTATGAATATGAAGCTCCGATCTTCTTCTGACAAAGCCAAAACCTAAACCCGGTCTTGTCTGTTTTATTTCTGTACGATATTGTATTAAATTATTCCTTCTTTTTTCAATTTTCAATTTTCGATTTTGATTTAGCGGTAATTGTATTATTTGGGACGGTTTATTCGATTTAATTCATAGATTTTCGTGCAAAAAATCGAGAAAATGATGAACGGTGGTGATAGTGGAGATGTTACGGCAGCTCCGGCGGGTCCACCACCGCCTCTGGAGTGGAAATTCTCTCAGGTCTTCGGCGAACGCACCGCCGGTGAAGAAGTTCAAGAAGGTAACAATTTTTTTCTCTCTTAATCTCATATTCGATCCATTAACTTAGGGTTTCATTCTCTGATTTGATCTACTTTTCTCCTTTTAGATCCCAAATTATCAAAAAATTATTATTTTTTAAAGTTAATTCATCAGCTTAGAATAAAATCTAGTTAAAATTAGTTAATTATATATGTAATTTCAATCCTTATCATTAGTTTTAGTTGGATCTCATGTTTCAGTAGTGTATTACTTTCTTCCCTAATTTAAACCTCAAATGTAACCTTTTTCAGACAAGGATTATTCCAAGTTTGGAGAAAAATATGTTGTAATAATAATAATAATGTTTTATTTATTTACACAGTTGATATAATATCTGCTATTGAATTTGATAAAACTGGTGATCATCTTGCTACTGGTGATCGAGGAGGAAGAGTAGTTTTATTCGAAAGAACTGATTCTAAAGAGGTAAACTTTATTATTAAATTTATATTATAAAAAATAAATTAAAAACTAATTTATAAAATTACTAGAATGGTGGGTCCCGAAGAGATCTCGAAAGAATGGATCATTCAATCGTTAAACATCCTGAATTTCGTTACAAAACAGAGTTTCAAAGTCATGAACCCGAGGTATTATATTATATTATTAATTTAATTTAATTTCGTAACTTTAATTAATTTAATTTTCTTTTTTTTCATCAGTTTGATTATCTCAAGAGTTTAGAAATCGAAGAAAAAATAAACAAAATTCGTTGGTGTCAAACAGCTAATGGAGCTCTTTTTTTACTTTCTACTAATGATAAAACTATCAAATTTTGGAAGGTAAATTATTTAATTTTTATTTAATTTTTAAGTTTATTTACTTTTTTATTAATTAACCAGGTTCAAGAAAAAAAAGTAAAGAAAATCTCGGATATAATTCCGGATTTAAGTGTTTCTTCAAGTCCTAGACCTTTATCAAATGGATCTATACGTTTTCCCGTGGTAAATATATTTATTTATTATTTAATTTAATTGTTTTAATTTAATTAATATTTATTTTAAAGGTTTCAAGTAATGAAACAAGCTTATTAGCAAAATGTAGAAGAGTATATGCTCATGCTCATGATTATCATATTAATTCGATTTCGAATAATAGGTGAGTTTATTTAATTTATATTTTATTTTAACTAATTTATTTTACTGATTTAAATTTATTTTTTTATAGTGATGGTGAAACATTTATATCAGCAGATGATTTAAGAATAAATCTATGGAATTTGGAAATAAGTAATCAAAGTTTTAATATAGTTGATGTTAAACCAACTAATATGGAGGATCTAACTGGTAAATTAAATTAAATTAAAATTTAATTTAATTTAATTAATAATTTAAATATAAATTAAATATTACAGAGGTAATTACATCAGCTGAATTTCACCCAACACATTGTAACACATTAGCTTATAGTAGTTCAAAAGGGTCAATACGTCTTATTGATTTAAGACAATCTGCTTTATGTGATTCTCATTCTAAATTGTAAGTATTTTTATTTAATTAAATAATAATGCCATGTCAGCAAATTGTTTTAATTAATTTTTTTATTTTATATAGATTTGAAGAACATGAAGCACCTGGTTCAAGATCGTTTTTTACTGAAATTATTGCTTCGATTTCTGATATTAAATTTGCTAAAGGTGGTAGATATATATTAAGTCGTGATTATATGACTCTTAAGGTATGTTAATATTTTGCAAAAAGGCCCTTGGATTTTGGTTAAAGTAATTTTTGTTGCCTTTTTTTAGTTATGGGATATTAATATGGATTCTGGACCAGTATCGACTTATCAAGTACATGAGAATTTAAGACCAAGGGTATGTTAGTAAATTGGTGAGATTTGAATTAGAGTGAATTTAATTTTTATTATTTATTATTTTCAGCTTTGTGATTTATATGAAAATGATTCGATTTTCGATAAATTTGAGTGTTGTTTAAGTGGTGATGGTCAAAGAGTTTCAACTGGTTCATACAGGTAAAAACTTGAATTAACTGTGTTATCTAGTGGGACCCACTTTTTTTGTTTTTTGTTTTTTCAGTAATTTATTTCGAGTATTTGGAACTGCTACTGGTAGTACTGAAGCTACTACTCTTGAAGCAAGTAAAAATCCAATGAGGTAAATTAATTTTTAAGCGTAGATTACACAAATGGTCCCTGAACTTTTAAAGTTACTGTAATGGCCCTCGAACTTTGTTTTTGTCCCATTGTTAATCCCCGTTGAATTCCGTTTATTTTTACTGTTTAGGGTATGCAGGTATTTTTGTAATTTTTCAAAATTACCCAATGGTCCTTGAATTATAGTCTTTTTACTAGTTTGGTCCTCAAATATGAAAAAATCTGACTGGGAAAAAAACGAACTTGAACTGTTACTTTTTAAGTTAATTTCCCAAATGGTCCCTGAACTTTTATAGTTACTTAAATGGTCCTTGAACTTTGTTTTTGGCCCATAGTTAATCCCTTCCATTTTTACCGTTAAGGGCAGAGCAGGTATTTTTTGTAATTTTTCAAATTTACCCAAACGGTCCCTGAACTATCCTCTTTCACTAGTTTGGTCCACAAAACATGTTAAAATCTGACGGTTTTAGATATGGGGACAAAAACAAAATTCAAGGATCATTATGAGTAACTTTCAAAGTTGAGGGACCATTTAGCAAGTATAAAAGAAGCTAATTTAATTTTGTCACTAAAATGGTCCCTGAACTTTTAAAGTCACTAAAATCGTCCTTGAACTTTGTTTTTGTCCCAAATGGTCCCTGAATTATATCCCAACAGTCTTAGATATGGGGACAGAAACAAAATTCAAGTATCATTATGGTTAACTTCCAAAGTTGAGGGACCATTTAGGTAAATTTCCCAAACGGTCCCCATGAACAATCCCCTTTTCACCAGTTTTCCCCTCAAAACATGTTAAAATCTAACGGTTTTAGATATGTGGATAAAAACAAAAATTCCAAGGATCAGTATATGTAACACTTTAAAAGTTGAGGGACCATTTAGCAAATTTAAAAAAATAAAAAAAAGCTAATTTGAACAATTTTCAGGAGACAAATTCAAACCCCAACAAGACCAAGATCAATCAGCAGTAGTATTACCCGTGTCGTACGAAGAGGTATTTACTGCCTCCTTTTTCAAAAACAATACAAAAGGGTAATTTAGTAATATATATAGAAGGGTAATTAAGTCATTTTTAATAAATCAAACAGGAGGAACAGAAACATCACCAGTAGTAGATGCAAATGGAAATTCATTCGATTTCACAACAAAATTATTACACCTGGCATGGCATCCAACTGAGAATTCAATAGCATGTGCTGCAGCTAATAGTTTATACATGTATTACGCATGAAATGTGGGACCCACTCTTTACTCTCCTTTGTTAAAAAAATGTGTAGAGAAGAAGAAGAAGAAGAAATCAAAGCTTTTTTTTATTTTTATTTTTTTTAGAGAAGATGGCTTATTATTACTTACACAAGCCAGCCATGAGAAAACACTAGACAATACCAACTTTTTCTTTTATTTCTTTTTGTTTCGTTTTGTTTTGCTATTTAAGATGCAAAAGAATGTGTGATTGTAGTAGTTTTTTTTTTCTTTCTTAAGGTTAAATTTAGTGTTACTTGCAAATTATTTTATGATTCTAACTTGGAGATTAAGCTAATTAATTTCTTTTACTTAATTTATATCATAGATTTTATAGTTTTTTTTTTCTTTTATTATTTTGCATTATTAGTCCAGATCAGAAAACAAATCACAAAAGTTAATAGTGTAGAATTTGTAATTGTTTTATTATTTTGTACCTTAGGAAATTAAAATAAGCTTAAGTTTTTGGTTTTGTCAATATTGGATCAAGTTAAGTTTTGTTAACCCAAAAAAAGGCGCGTTTTAGAAAAAATACAAAATAAAAGTATATAACCACGAATTGACCCGTTTCTGTTCTGATATATTATAATACGATATGTTCAAACTAATAAACAAGAAACATCAATTTTTTGTTATGTAAAAAAATATGGCAAATTGCGTGAGACCCACAAAATGATGCGTTTTTGAAAAAATATAAAATCATAAGTATATAACCACGTCTTGACCCGTTTCTGTTCTGATATATCATATTACCATATCCTCAAACTAATAAACAAGAAACGTCAATTTTTGGTTTTGTAAAAAAATATGGCAAAATGCGTGAGTATTAACCCACAAAATGGCGCGTTTTAGAAAAAATACAAAATCATAAGTATGTAACCACGAATTGACCTGTTTCTGTTGTGATATATCATAATATGATATCCTTAAGATAATAAACAAGAAACGTCAATTTTTGGTTCTGTAAAAAAATCTGGCAAAATGCGTGAGTGTTAACCCACAAAATGGCACGTTTAAGAAAAAATACAACATTATAAGTATATAACTACGAATTGACCCGTTTTTGTTATGATATATCATATTACCATATCCTAAAGCTAATAATCAAGAAACGTCAATTTATTGTTCTATAAAAAAATCTGGCAAAATGCGTGAGTGTTAACCCACAAAATGACGTGTTTTAGAAAATATACAAAATCATAAGTATATAACCACGTATTGACCCGATCCTGTTCTGATATATCATATTACCATATCCTCAAACTAATAAACAAGAAGCGTCAATTTTTGGTTCTGTAAAAAAATCTAGCAAAATGCGTGAGTCTTAACCCACAAAATGACGCGTTTTAAAAAAACTACAAAAACATAAATATGTAACCATGAATTGACCCATTTCTGTTCTGATATATCATATTACCATATCCTCAAACTAATAAACAAGAAACGTCAATTTTTAGAATCTGTAAAAAAAATCTGGCAAAATGCGTGAGTGTTAAACCACAAAATGGCGTGTTTTAGAAAAAACAAAACAAAATCATAAGTATATAACCACAAATTGACCCGTTTCTGTTCTGATATATCATATTACCATATCCTAAAGCTAATAAATAAGAAACGTTAATTTTTAGAATCTGTAAAAAAGTCTGGCAAAATGCGTGAGTGTTAACCCACAAAATGGCGCGTTTTAGAAAAAATACAAAATCATAAGTATATAACCACGTATTGACCCGTTCTGTTATGATATATCATATTACCATACCCTCAAGTTTATAAACAAGAAACATCAACTTTTCGTTCGGTAAAAAAATATGGCAAAATGCGTGAGTGTCAACCCACAAAATAACGCGTTTTAGAAAAAATACAAAATCATAAGTATGTAACCACGAATTGACCAATTTCTGTTCTGATATATCATAATATGATATCCTCAAGCTAATAAAAAATAAACGTCAATTTTTTATTCTGTAAAAATATCTGGCAAAATGCGTGAGTAATCACCCACAAAATTGCGCGTTTTAGAAAAATACAAAATTATAAGTATATAACTACGAATTGACCTGTTTCTGTTATGATATATCATATTACCATATCCTAAAGCTAATAATCAAGAAACGTCAATTTTTGGTTCTATAAAAAAATCTGGCAAAATGCGTGAGTGTTAACTCACAAAATGACGCATTTTAAAAAAAAAATACAAAATCATAAGTATATAAGCACGAATTGACCCGTATATGTTATTATATATCATAATACGATATCTTCAAGCTAATAAACAAGAAACGTCAATATTTGGTTTTTTTTCAAAAATATGACAAAATGCGTGAGTGTTAAGTGTTAACCCACAAAATGCCGCGTTTTATAAAAAAATACAAAATCATAAGTATATAACCACGAATTGACCCGTTTATGTTATGATATATCATAATACGATATCTTCAATCTAATAAACAAGAAACGTCAATTTTTGGTTTTTTTAAAAAAATCTGGCAAAATGCGTGAGTGTTAACCCACGAAATGAAGCGTTTTAGAAAAAAATACAAAAGCATAAGTATATAACCACGAATTGACCCGTTTATGTTATGATATATCATAATACGATATCTTCAAACTAATAAACAAGAGACGTCAATTTTTATTTTTTTTAAAAAAATCTGGCAAAATGCGTGAGTGTTAACCCACAAAATTACGCGTTTTAGAAAAAATACAAAATCATAAGTATATAACCACAAATTGACCCGTTTATGTTATGATATATCATAATACGATATCTTCAAGCTAATAAACAAGAAACGTTAATTTTTGGTTCTATAAAAAAATCTGGCAAAATGCGTGAGTGTTAACCCACAAAATTGCGCGTTTTAGAAAAATTACAAAATCATAAGTATATATAACCACGAATTGACCCGTTTATGTTATGATATATCATAATACGATATCTTCAAGCTAATAAACAAGAAACGTCAATTTTTGTTTTTTTTAAAAAAATCTGGCAAAATGCGTGAGTTAACCCACAAAATGACGCGTTTTAGAAAAAATACAAAATTATAAGTATATAATCACGAATTGACCCGTTTATGTTATGATATATCATAATACGATATCTTCAAACTAATAAACAAGAAACGTCAATTTTTGTTTTTTTTTTAAATTTTTTGGCAAACTACGTGAGTGTTAACCCACAAAATGGCGCGTTTTAGAAAAAATACAAAATCATAAGTATATAACCACGAATTGACCCGTTTATGTTATGATATATCATAATACGATATCTTCAAACTAATAAACAAGAAACGTAAATTTCTGGTTCTGTAAAAAAACTGGCAAAATGCGTGAGTGTTAACCCACAAAATGACGCGTTTTAGGAAAATTACAAAATCATAAGTATGTAACCACGATTTGACCCGTTTCTGTTCTGATATATATCATAATATGATATTCTCAAACTAATAAACAAGAAACGTCAATTTTTGGTTTTTTTAAAAAAAATCTGGCAAAATGCGTGAGTGTTAACCCACAAAATGGCGCGTTTTAGAAAAGATACAAAATCATAAGTATATAACCACGAATTGACCCGTTTATGTTATGATATATCATAATAGGATATCTTCAAGCTAATAAACAAGAAACGTCAATTTTTGGTTCTATAATCTGGCAAATTGCGTGAGTGTTAACCCACAAAATGGCGCGTTTTAGAAAAAATATAAAATCATAAGTATATAACCACGAATTGACCCGTTTATGTTATGATATATCATAATACGATATCTTCAAGCTAATAAACAAGAAACGTCAATTTTTGGTTTTATAAAAAAATCTGGCAAAATGCGTGAGTGTTAACCCACAAAATGACGCGTTTTAGATAAAAATACAAAATCATAAGTATATAACCACGAATTGACCCGTTTCTGTTCTGATATATCAAAATACGATATCCTTAAGCTAATAAACAAGAAACGTCAATTTTTGGTTTTGTAAAAAAAATATGGCAAAATGCGTGAGTGTTAACCCACAAAATGGCGCGTTTTAGAAAAAATACAAAATCATAAGTATGTAACCACGAATTGACCTGTTTCTGTTCTGATATATATCATAATATGATATCCTCAAGCTAATAAACTAGAAATGTCAATTTTTGGTTATGTAAAAAAGTCTCGCAAAATGCGTGAGTGTTAACCCATAAAATGACGCGTTTTAGAAAAAATACATAATCATAAGTATATAACCATGAATTGACCTGTTTCTGTTCTGATATATCATAATATGATATCCTCAAGCTAATAAACAAGAAACACCATTTTTTAATTCTATAAAATAATATGGCAAAATGCGTGAGTGTTAACCCACAAAATGACGCGTTTTAGAAAATATACAAAATCATAAGTATATAACCACGAATTGACTCGTTTCTGTTCTGATATATCATATTACCATATCCTCAGGTTAATAAGCAAGAAACGTTAATTTTTTGTTCTCTAAAAAAATCTGGCAAAATGCGTTAGTGTTTACCCACAAAATGATGCGTTTTAGAAAAAATACAAAATCATAAGTATATAACCACGAATTGACCCGGTTGGAGTGATTTATTAATTTGGGTTTGATTGAGGTGGAGCGCTTCAAGAAGAAGAAGAAGAATGTTTTAAAAAAAAGATTTTAAAAAAAAAATATGACATGGAATTGTTGATGACCTAACGCCTAGGTGGATCATTTCAAAAGTACAGATAGTTGCATTTCAAGTTCCAAAGCCATGGCGTAACTCATTTCCTTGAGATAAAATGAGGAGATGATTGATTTTGCAGTGGTAGCTAAAGATTAAAGTATTTGTAATGCACCATCTTCAAGTAACTGGTGTGGTAGAGCTATGCAAATTAAACATACACATGATCACGTTTTTAATTCCTTAGTTTTACGTGCATGGATAGAAATTTTCAGAGCAAAATTGGAATAACTAGCAAAGGTTGAGCTTTATGTAATTCAATGCCATTCTTTTCATCCATGTTTATATTTTCAGGTGTGATACCATCTTCAAGCTTCCAATCGAATGAATTTTGCAATGACCCTATCATTTTTGGAATCAACTTTCTTACCGAGGGAAATCCTAGGTAAATTCATCTTCCTGAACCAAAAGGAAGCAACTCAAAATTGGCCCCTCAGACATCTAATTTTGATTCCTAGAATCTCTTAGGCTTAAAATCCAAAGGATTCTGCTTGAGTCGCGCATAATTGCCCATACATTTGCATGTACTTGTGACCCTTTTTGAATTGTGTATCTGCAGAACTCGACATCTTGCTCTACTATTTGTGGAAGTAATGTTGGAAGTGGTGGACGTAACCTGAGGGTTTCTTTCACAACACACAACAAATAAGGAAGTTGCTCCACATCTCTTTCAATAATTTCTTTGCCTTGTCCAATGACTTGCACAAGCTTTTCTTTAACCCTTTTCATAGTTCTGCCACAATCCATTCTAAAGAGCTTGAAGTTGTATCTAACCCGAGAATAAATTGGTCCTAAAATAATATTTGAAATACTGGAATTAGAATATAAAGTATGCTAAAAATAAACCTTTTTAGTGAATTTATAATATGAATAATTAGTCTTTAAACCATTAAATTATGAGGGTAAAAGACTAGCTTCAAAAGAGTTTAATGAATAATATTAAGTGGCCTAATATTGAACCATTTTATCATATCAACTAATAAAATGAGGAAAAACTAATATGATATTGCTTACCAAGAACATACGCTCTATGAGTTCTGAGTCAAAATCTTTTGAATTGGTTTCAAGGAGCCTGAGAAGAATAAATAGCATCACACCTCCCAATTTCCTTTATTCCAAATGATCAGCGATAATCCTAATAAAACATCTAACGCCTTGCTAAAATTAATTTTCAAGTGAATACCTTGAAGATCAAACTTAATAAATAGGAAGTTCATAGGCGACATTCTTAAAGCTGGCGCGAAAATGTAGTTACAGGAGACCAAGAGAAAAATTGTCGGAGAAGGAAGAACATAGACGACATAAGAAAACTCTTGCGAAAGGAGGGGCATAGACGACATAAGTAAACTCAAGCGAACAGAAGGGCACAGGCCACCGTGGATACATTGTCTTGAATAAAAGAGCATAGGCGACAGTTAAGAAACTGTTGCAAGAGGACGAGCATAGGCGACAGTTAAGAAACTGTTGCAAGAGAACGACCATAGGCGACAGAAACAAAACTGTCGCGAAAAGAATACATAGGCGACAGGAACTAAAACTGTGGCGAGAAGAATACATAGGCGACAGAAATTTAACTGTCACGAGAACAAAAGCATAGGCGACTGATATTAACTGTCGCATGAAGATATACATAGGCGTCAGAATAGTAACTGACGCGAGAAGATAAGCATAGGCGACTGAAAAGTAAATGTCGCGAAAAGATTAGCATAAGCGACAGAAAAGTAACCGTCGCGATAAGGTTTGCATAGGCGACAGTGCATTAACCGTCGCGGTAAGATTTGCATAGGCGACTGTGAATTAGTCGTCGCGATAAGATTTACATAGGCGACAGTAAATTAAATGTCGCGAGAAGATAGGCATAGGCGACAGAAATGGAACTGTCGCAAGAAGATATTCTTAGGCGACAATAATTTAACTGTCGCGATAAGATAGGAATAGGCAAAGAGAATAGGGGACAGTTTTGTAACTGTCGCGAAATGGAAAGCATAAAAACAAGCATATGTGCAGTTTTTTTATCTCTCACGAATAATAGGGCATAAATGACAATTTTAAAGTATCGAAAAACCCGGTAGGCCCACAATGTGATACCCTCTCAACCTTAAAATCTCCGAACTATCATAAAACATTGCATATTCAGACAAGTAAACCCCACCTCCTCCTCGTACCGCTTTGTCAACATTCCTATCACTTCCTTAACTTTCTTATTACCTGGATCACACAAAAACCCCATGCTCACAGTTAAATCCCTCGGTACCATTTGAATTCAATCAACCCCATCAACGGATGTGACCTCTTCAATATTCTCAACAACTTCATGACTCTCAGCTTGACACATGATTAACATATCATCTTCGTAATTACTTAAATACCCTTCGTCAATTCCGTACTTTGAGGCGCAAACAATTGTATGGGCCGATCCACGTACTCCATGTAGAGGAAATCTACAGTGGCAAACCGCTTCATAGAGAACGGAGGCAATGTAAGGTGCCGGGTATGCCTCCATAGCGTGTTCCATACCAACGATGGCGAAATCATATCAGGTGAGACCTGCAATTTATGCTATAATGGGTGAGAAGGTGAGTAGGAAGATTCTATATAGGGTTTCTCTATATTTCAGGCGGATTTTAAGGGTTGGTGGAGAGGAAATGGGGGTGGTGGTGGTTGGGTAGGAGTTAAGAGAGGCCATCAGAGCAGACTTTTGAAAGGTTTGTTAAATCGTACTTATATACTCATTATTTTGTATTTTTTTTAAAACAAGTTGGTTTGTAGGTTAATACTCACGCATTTTGCCAGATTCAATTTGTGAACCGAAAATGAGAGATATTTCTTTGTTAGATCCAAAATATTGATTTACAATACATCCAAATAAAAACAGATGCATTTGTAATGATATATTCACGATTTGGCAATATGTGTGAGTGTTGACCCACAAATTGAGCGTTTAAAAAAAACAAAATCATAAGTATGTAGCCACGATTTGACCCGTTTCTTTTCCGATATATCATAATCCAATATTCCCAAGATAATAAACAAGAAACGTCAATTTTTGGTTCCGTAATTGAATGTAGAAAAATGTGTGAGTGTTAACCCACAAAATGACGCGTTTTAGAAAAATATAAAATCATAAGTTTATAACCACGAATTGACCCGTTTTTTCCCGGATATAACATAATGAAATATTCTCAAGCTAATAAACAAAAAAAGTCAATTTTTGGTTCTGTAATAAAATCTAGCAAAATGTGTGAATGTTAACCCACAAAATGGCGTGTTTTAGTAAATATACAAAATCATAAGTATGTAACCACGAATTAACCCGTTTTTTCTCGGATATAACATAATGAAATATTCTCAAGCTAATAAAAAAGACACTTCAATTTATAGTTCTGTAAAAAAAACTGGCAAAATGCGTGAGTGTTAACCCACAAAATGGTGCGTTTTAGAAAACATACAAAATCATATGTATATAACCACGAATTGACACGTTTTCGTTCTAGTATTTCATAATACCATATCCTCAAGATAATAGACAATAAACGTCAATTTTTGGTTCAACAAAAAAATCTGGGAAAATGCGTGAGCGCTAACCCACAAAATGACACGTTTTAGAAAAATACAAAATCATAAGTATATAACAATGAATTGACCCGTTTTTGTTCTGGTATATCATAATACCATATCCTTAAGCCAATAGACATTAAACGTCAATTTTTGGTTCTGCAAAAAAATCTGGCAAAATGCGTGAGTGTTAACCCACAAAATGACGCGTTATAGAAAAAATACAAAATCATAAGTATATAACCACGAAATGACCAGTTTTCGTTCTGGTATATCATAATACCATATCCTCAAGCTAATAGACAAGAAACGTCAATTTTTGGTTATGCAAAAAAATCTGGCAAAATGCGTAAGTGTGTTAACCCACAAGATGGCGCGTTTTAGAAAAAATACAAAATCATAAGTATATAACCATGAATTGACCAGTTTTGGTTTTTTTATATCATAATACCATATCCTCAAGCTAAATGACAAGAAACGTCAATTTTTGGTTCTGCAAAAAAATATGGCAAAATGCGTGAGTGTTAACCCACAAAATGACGCGTTTTAGAAAAAATACAAAATCATAAGTATATAACCACGAATTGACACGTTTTTGTTCTGGTATATCATAATACCATATCCTCAAGCTAATAGACAAGAAACATCAATTTTTGGTTCTACAAAAAAATCTAGCAAAATGCGTGAGTGTTAACCCACAAAATGGCGCGTTTTAGAAAAAATACAAAATCATATGTATATAACCACGATTTGACCCGTTTTCGTTCTGGTATATCATAATACCATATCCTCAAACTAATAGACAAGAAACGTCAATTTTTGGTTCTGCAAAAAAATATGGCAAAATGCGTGAGTGTTAACCCAGAAATGACGCGTTTTAGAAAAAATACAAAATCATAAATATATAACTACGAATTGACCCGTTTTCATTCTGGGATATCATAATACCATATCCTCAAGCTAATAGAGTAAAAACATCAAGTTTTGGTTCTGCAAAAAAATCTGGCAAAATGCGTGAGTGTTAACCCACAAAATGGCGCGTTTGAGAAAAAATACAAAATCATAAGTATATAACCAAAAATTGGCCCGTTTTTGTTCTGGTATATCATGATACCATATCCTCAAACTAATAGACAAGAAACGTCAATTTTTGGTTCTGCAAAAAAATATGGAAAAATGCGTGAGTGTTAACCCATAAAATGACGTGTTTTAGAAAAAATACAAAATCATAAATATATAACTACGAATTGACCCGTTTTCATTCTGGTATATCATAATACCATATCTTCAAGCTAATAGAGTAGAAACATCAATTTTTGGTTCTGCAAAAAAAATCTGGCAAAATGCGTTAGTGTTAACCCACAAAATGGCGCGTTTGAGATAAATACAAAATCATAAGTATATAACCAAAAATTGACCCGTTTTCGTTCTGGTATATCATAATACCATATCCTCAAGCTAATAGACAAGAAACATCAATTTTTGGTTTGGCAAATATATCTGGCAAAATGCGTGAATGTTAACCCACAAAATGGCGCGTTTTAGAAAAAATACAAAATCATAATTATATAACCACGAATTGACCCGTTTTCGTTCTGGTATATCATAATACCATATCCTCAAGCTAATAGAGCAGAAACGTCAATTTTTTGTTCTGTAAAAAAATCTGGCAAAATACGTGAGTGTTAACCCACAAAATGGCGCGTTTTAGAAAAGATACAAAATCATAAGTATATAACAACGAATTGACACGTTTTTGTTCTGGTATATCATAATACCATATCCTCAAGCTAATAGACAAGAAACATCAATTTGTGGTACTAGAAAAAAATCTGGCAAAATGCGTGAGTGTTAACCCACAAAATGGCGCGTTTTAGAAAAAATACAAAATCATATGTATATATCCATGAATTGACCCGTTTTCGTTCTGGTATATCATAATACCATATCCTCAGACTAATTGACAAGAAACGTCAATTTTTGGTTGTGCAAAAAAATATGGCAAAATGCGTGAGTGTTAACCCACAAAATGGCGCGTTTTAGAAAAAATACAAAATCATAAATATATAACTACGAATTGACCCGTTTTCATTCTGGAATATCATAATACCATATCCGCAAGCTAATAGAGTAGAACCATCAATTTTTGGTTCTGCAAAAAAATCTGGCAGAATGCGTGAGTGTTAACCCACAAAATGGTGTGTTTGAGAAAAAATACAAAATCATAAGTATATAACCACGAATTGACCCGTTTTCGTTCTGGTATATCATAATACCATATCCTCAAGCTAATAGACAAGAAACATCAATTTTTGGTTTGGCAAAAATATCTGGCAAAATGCGTGAGTTTTAACCCACAAAATGGCGCGTTTTAGAAAAAATACAAAATCATAAGTATATAACCACGAATTGACCCGTTTTCGTACTGGTATATCATAATACCATATCCTCAAACTAATAGAGCAGAAACGTCAATTTTTGGTTCTGTAAAAAAATCTGGCAAAATGCGTGAATGTTAACCCACAAAATGACGTGTTTTAGAAAAAATACAAAATCATAAGTATATAACCACGAATCGACACGTTTTTGTTCTGGTATATCATAATACCATATCCTCAAGCTAATAGACAAGAAACATCAATTTTTGGTTCTACAAAAAAATCTGGCAAAATGCGTGAGCCCACAAAATGGCGCGTTTTAGAAAAAATACAAAATCATATGTATATAACCACGATTTGACCCGTTTTCGTTCTGGTATATCATAATACCATATACTCAAACTAATAGACAAGAAACGTCAATTTTTGGTTCTGCAAAAAAATATGGCAAAATGCGTGAGTGTTAACCCACAAAATGACGCGTTTTAGAAAAAATACAAAATCATTAATATATAACTACGAATTGACCCATTTTCGTTCTGGTATATCATAATACCATATCCTCAAGCTAATAGAGTAAAAACATCAATTTTTGGTTCTGCAAAAAAATCTGGCAAAATGCGTCAGTGTTAACCCACAAAATGGCGCGTTTGAGAAAAAATACAAAATCATAAGTATATAACCAAATATTGGCCCGTTTTTGTTCTGGTATATCATAATACCATATCCTCAAACTAATAGACAAGAAACGTCAATTTTTGGTTCTACAAAAAAATATGGCAAAATGCGTGAGTGTTAACCCACAAAATGACGCGTTTTAGAAAAAATACAAAATCATAAGTATATAACCACGAATTGACACGTTTTTGTTCTGGTATATCATAATACCATATCCTCAAGCTAATAGACAAGAAACATCAATTTTTGGTTCTACAAAAAAATCTAGCAAAATGCGTGAGTGTTAACCCACAAAATGGCGCGTTTTAGAAAAAATACAAAATCATATGTATATAACCACGATTTGACCCGTTTTCGTTCTGGTATATCATAATACCATATCCTCAAACTAATAGACAAGAAACGTCAATTTTTGGTTCTGCAAAAAAATATGGCAAAATGCGTGAGTGTTAACCCATAAAATGACGGGTTTTAGAAAAAATACAAAATCATAATTATATAACCACGAATTGACCCATTTTCGTTCTGGTATATCATAATACCATATCCTCAAGCTAATAGATAAGAAACGTCAATTTTTGGTTCTGCAAAAAAATATGGCAAAATGCGTGAGTGTTAACCCACAAAATGACGCGTTTTAGAAAAAATACAAAATCATAAGTATATAACCACGAATTGACACGTTTTTGTTCTGGTATATCATAATACCATATCCTCAAGCTAATAGACAAGAAACATCAATTTTTGGTTCTACAAAAAAATCTGGCAAAATGCGTGAGTGTTAACCCACAAAATGGCGCGTTTTAGAAAAAATACAAAATCATATGTATATAACCACGATTTGACCCGTTTTCGTTCTGGTATATCATAATACCATATCCTCAAACTAATAGACAAGAAACGTCAATTTTTGGTTCTGCAAAAAAATATGGCAAAATGCGTGTGTGTTAACCCAGAAATGACGCATTTTAGAAAAAATACAAAATCATAAATATATAACTACGAATTGACCCGTTTTCGTTCTGGGATATCATAATACCATATCCTCAAGCTAATAGAGTAAAAACATCAATTTTTGGTTCTGCAAAAAAATCTGGCAAAATGCGTGAGTGTTAACCCACAAAATGGCGCGTTTGAGAAAAAATACAAAATCATAAGTATATAACCAAAAATTGGCCCGTTTTTGTTCTGGTATATCATAATACCATATCATCAAACTAATAGACAAGAAACGTCAATTTTTGGTTCTGCAAAAAAATATGGCAAAATGCGTGAGTATTAACCCACAAAATGACGCGTGTTAGAAAAAATACAAAATCATAAATATATAACTACGAATTGACCTATTTTAGTTCTGGTATATCATAATACCATATCCTCAAGCTAATAGAGTAAAAACATCAATTTTTGGTTCTGCAAAAAAATCTGGCAAAATGCGTCAGTGTTAACCCACAAAATGGCGCGTTTGAGAAAAAATACAAAATCATAAGTATATAACCAAAAATTGGCCCGTTTTTGTTCTGGTATATCATAATACCATATCCTCAAACTAATAGACAAGAAACGTCAATTTTTGGTTCTGCAAAATAATATGGCAAAATGCGTGAGTGTTAACCCACAAAATGACGCGTTTTAGAAAAAATACAAAATCATAAATATATAACTACGAATTGACCCGTTTTCATTCTGGTATATCATAATACCATATCTTCAAGCTAATAGAGTAGAAACATCAATTTTTGGTTCTACAAAAAAAATCTGGCAAAATGCGTTAGTGTTAACCCACAAAATGGCGCGTTTGAGATAAATACAAAATCATAAGTATATAACAAAAAATTGACCCGTTTTCGTTCTGGTATATCATAATACCATATCCTCAAGCTAATAGACAAGAAACATCAATTTTTGGTTTGGCAAATATATCTGGCAAATTGCGTGAGTGTTAACCCATAAAATGGCGCGTTTTAGAAAAAATACAAAATCATAATTATATAACCACGAATTGACCCGTTTTCATTCTGGTATATCATAATACCATATCCTCAAGCTAATAGAGCAGAAACGTCAATTTTTTGTTCTGTAAAAAAATCTGGCAAAATACGTGAGTGTTAACCCACAAAATGGCGCGTTTTAGAAAAAATACAAAATCATAAGTATATAACCACGAATTGACACATTTTTGTTCTGGTATATCATAATACCATATCCTCAAGCTAATAGACAAGAAACTTCAATTTGTGGTACTACAAAAAAATCTGGCAAAATGCGTGAGTGTTAACCCACAAAATGGCGCGTTTTAGAAAAAAATACAAAATCATATGTATATATCCACGATTTGACCCGTTTTCGTTCAGGTATATCATAATACATATCCTCAAACTAATAGACAAGAAACGTCAATTTTTGGTTGTGCAAAAAAATATGGCAAAATGCGTGAGTGTTAATACACAAAATGACGCGTTTTAGAAAAAATACAAAATCATAAATATATAACTACGAATTGACCCGTTTTCATTCTGGTATATCATAATACCATATCTTCAAACTAATAGAGTAGAAACATCAATTTTTGGTTCCGCAAAAAAAATCTGGCAGAATGCGTTAGTGTTAACCCACAAAATGGCGCGTTTGAGATAAATACAAAATCATAAATATATAACAAAAAATTGACCCGTTTTCATTCTGGTATATCACAATACCATATCCTCAAGCTAATAGACAAGAAACATCAATTTTTGGTTTGGCAAATATATCTGGCAAATTGCGTGAGTGTTAACCCACAAAATGGCGCGTTTTAGAAAAAATACAAAATCATAATTATATAACCACGAATTGACCCGTTTTTATCCTGGTATATCATAATACCATATCCTCAAGCCAATAGAGCAGAAACGTCAATTTTTGGTTCTGTAAAAAAATCTGGCAAAACGCGTGAGTGTTAACCCACAAAATGGCGCGTTTTAGAAAAAATACAAAATCATAAGTATATAACCACGAATTGACACATTTTCGTTCTGGTATATCATAATACCATATCCTCAAACTAATAGACAAGAAACTTCAATTTGTGGTACTAGAAAAAAATCTGGCAAAATGCGTGAGTGTTAACCCACAAAATGGCGCGTTTTAGAAAAAATACAAAATCATATGTATATATCTATGAATTGACCCGCTTTCGTTCTGGTATATCATAATACCATATCCTCAAGCTAATAGACAAGAAACGTCAATTTTTGGTTCTGCAAAAAAATATGGCAAAATGCGTGAGTGTTAACCCACAAAATGGCGCGTTTTAGAAAAAATACAAAATCATATGTATATAACCACGATTTGACCCGTTTTCGTTCTGGTATATCATAATACCATATACTCAAACTAATAGACAAGAAACGTCAATTTTTGGTTCTGCAAAAAAATATGGCAAAATGCGTGAGTGTTAACCCACAAAATGACGCGTTTTAGAAAAAATACAAAATCATAAATATATAACTACGAATTGACCCATTTTCGTTCTGGTATATCATAATACCATATCCTCAAGCTAATAGAGTAAAAACATCAATTTTTGGTTCTGCAAAAAAATCTGGCAAAATGCGTCAGTGTTAACCCACAAAATGGCGCGTTTGAGAAAAAAATACAAAATCATAAGTATATAACCAAAGATTGGCCCGTTTTTGTTCTGGTATATCATAATACCATATCCTCAAACTAATAGACAAGAAACGTCAATTTTTGGTTCTGCAAAAAAATATGGCAAAATGCGTGAGTGTTAACCCACAAAATGACGTGTTTTAGAAAAAAATACAAAATCATAAATATATAACTACGAATTGACCCGTTTTCATTCTGGTATATCATAATACCATATCTTCAAGCTAATAGAGTAGAAACATCAATTTTTGGTTCTGCAAAAAAAATCTGGCAAAAAGCGTTAGTGTTAACCCACAAAATGGCGCGTTTGAGATAAATACAAAATCATAAGTATATAACCAAAAATTGACCCGTTTTCGTTCTGGTATATCATAATACCATATCCTCAAGCTAATAGACAAGAAACATCAATTTTTGGTTTGGCAAATATATCTGGCAAAATGCGTGAATGTTAACCCACAAAATGGCGCGTTTTAGAAAAAATACAAAATCATAATTATATAACCACGAATTGACCCGTTTTCGTTCTGGTATATCATAATACCATATCCTCAAGCTAATAGAGCAGAAACGTCAATTTTTTGTTCTGTAAAAAAATCTGGCAAAATACGTGAGTGTTAACCCACAAAATGGCGCGTTTTAGAAAAGATACAAAATCATAAGTATATAACCACGAATTGACACGTTTTTGTTCTGGTATATCATAATACCATATCCTCAAGCTAATAGACAAGAAACATCAATTTGTGGTACTAGAAAAAAATCTGGCAAAATGCGTGAGTGTAAACCCACAAAATGGCGCGTTTTAGAAAAAATACAAAATCATATGTATATATCCATGAATTGACCCGTTTTCGTTCTGGTATATCATAATACCATATCCTCAAACTAATTGACAAGAAACGTCAATTTTTGGTTCTGCAAAAAAATATGGCAAAATGCGTGAGTGTTAACCCAGAAATGACGCGTTTTAGAAAAAATACAAAATCATAAATATATAACTACGAATTGACCCGTTTTCGTTCTGGGATATCATAATACCATATCCTCAAGCTAATAGAGTAAAAACATCAATTTTTGGTTCTGCAAAAAAACTGGCAAAATGCGTGAGTGTTAACCCACAAAATGGCGCGTTTGAGAAAAAATACAAAATCATAAGTATATAACCAAAAATTGGCCCGTTTTTGTTCTGGTATATCATAATACCATATCCTCAAACTAATAGACAAGAAACGTCAATTTTTTGTTCTGCAAAAAAATATGGCAAAATGCGTGAGTGTTAACCCACAAAATGACGCGTGTTAGAAAAAATACAAAATCATAAATATATAACTACGAATTGACCCATTTTCGTTCTTGTATATCATAATACCATATCCTCAAGCTAATAGAGTAAAAACATCAATTTTTGGTTCTGCAAAAAAATCTGGCAAAATGCGTCACTGTTAACCCACAAAATGGCGCGTTTGAGAAAAAAATACAAAATCATAAGTATATAACCAAAAATTGGCCCGTTTTTGTTCTGGTATATCATAATACCATATCCTCAAACTAATAGACAAGAAACGTCAATTTTTGGTTCTGCAAAAAAATATGGCAAAATGCGTGAGTGTTAACCCACAAAATGACGCGTTTTAGAAAAAATACAAAATCATAAATATATAACTACGAATTGACCCGTTTTCATTCTGGTATATCATAATACCATATCTTCAAGCTAATAGAGTAGAAACATCAATTTTTGGTTCTGCAAAAAAAATCTGGCAAAATGCGTTAGTGTTAACCCACAAAATGGCGCGTTTGAGATAAATACAAAATCATAAGTATATAACAAAAAATTGACCCGTTTTTGTTCTGTTATATCATAATACCATATCCTCAAGCTAATAGACAAGAAACATCAATTTTTGGTTTGGCAAATATATCTGGCAAATTGCGTGAGTGTTAACCCATAAAATGGCGCGTTTTAGAAAAAATACAAAATCATAATTATATAACCACGAATTGACCCGTTTTCGTTCTTGTATATCATAATACCATATCCTCAAGCTAATAGAGCAGAAACGTCAATTTTTTGTTCTGTAAAAAAATCTGGCAAAATACGTGAGTGTTAACCCACAAAATGGCGCGTTTTAGAAAAAATACAAAATCATATGTATATAACCACGATTTGACCCGTTTTCGTTCTGATATATCATAATACCATATCTTCAAGCTAATAGAGTAGAAACATCAATTTTTGGTTCTGCAAAAAAAATCTGGCAAAATGCGTTAGTGTTAACCCACAAAATGGCGCGTTTGAGATAAATACAAAATCATAAGTATATAACAAAAAATTGACCCGTTTTCGTTCTGGTATATCATAATACCATATCCTCAAGCTAATAGACAAGAAACATCAATTTTTGGTTTGGCAAATATATCTGGCAAAATGCGTGAGTGTTAACCCATAAAATGGCGCGTTTTAGAAAAAATACAAAATCATAATTATATAACCACGAATTGACCCGTTTTCGTTCTGGTATATCATAATACCATATCCTCAAGCTAATAGAGCAGAAACGCCAATTTTTTGTTCTGTAAAAAAATCTGGCAAAATACGTGAGTGTTAACCCACAAAATGGCGCGTTTTAGAAAAAATACAAAATCATAAGTATATAACCACGAAATGACCAGTTTTCGTTCTGGTATATCATAATACCATATCCTCAAGCTAATAGACAAGAAACGTCAATTTTTGGTTCTGCAAAAAAATCTGGCAAAATGCGTAAGTGTGTTAACCCACAAAATGGCGCGTTTTAGAAAAAATACAAAATCATATGTATATAACCACGATTTAACCCGTTTTCGTTCTGGTATATCATAATACCATATCCTCAAGCTAATAGACAAGAAACGTCAATTTTTGGTTCTGCAAAAAAATATGGCAAAATGCGTGAGTGTTAACCCACAAAATGGCGCGTTTTAGAAAAAATACAAAATTATAAGTATATAACCACGAATTGACACGTTTTTGTTCTGTAATATCATAATACCATATCCTCAAGCTAATAGACAAGAAACATCAATTTTTGGTTCTACAAAAAAAATTGGCAAAATGCGTGAGTGTTAACCCACAAAATGGCGCGTTTTAGAAAAAATACAAAATCATAAGTATATAACCACGAATTGACCCGTTTTCGTTCTGGTATATCATAATACCATATCCTCAAGCTAATAGACAAGAAACGTCAATTTTTGGTTATGCAAAAAAATATGGCAAAATGCGTGAGTTTTAACCCACAAAATGGCGCGTTTTAGAAAAAATACAAAATCATAAGTATATAACAATGAATTGACTCGTTTTTGTTCTGGTATATCATAATACCATATCCTTAAGCCAATAGACATTAAACATCAATTTTTGGTTCTGCAAAAAAATCTGGCAAAATGCGTGAGTGTTAACCCACAAAATGACGTGTTTTAGAAAAAATACAAAATCATAAGTATATAACCACGAAATGACCAGTTTTCGTTCTGGTATATCATAATACCATATCCTCAAGCTAATTGACAAGAAACGTCAATTTTTGGTTCTGCAAAAAAATCTGGCAAAATGCGTAAGTGTGTTAACCCACAAAATGGCGCGTTTTAGAAAAATACAAAATCATAAGTATATAACCATGAATTAACCAGTTTTGGTTATTTTATATCATAATACCATATCCTCAAGCTAATAGACAAGAAACGTCAATTTTTGGTTCTGCAAAAAATATGGCAAAATGCTTGAGTGTTAACACACCAAATGACGCGTTTTAGAAAAAATACAAAATCATAAGTATATAACCACGAATTGACACGTTTTTGTTCTGGTATATCATAATACCATATCCTCATGCTAATAGACAAGAAACATCAATTTTTGGTTCTACAAAAAAATTGGCAAAATGCGTTAGTGTAAACCCACAGCATGGCGCGTTTTAGAAAAAATACAAAATCATATGTATATAACCACGATTTGACCCGTTTTCGTTCTGGTATATCATAATACCATATCTTCAAGCTAATAGAGTAGAAACATCAATTTTGGTTCTGCAAAAAAAATCTGGCAAAATGCGTTAGTGTTAACCCACAAAATGGCGCGTTTGAGATAAATACAAAATCATAAGTATATAACAAAAAATTGACCCGTTTTCGTTCTGGTATATCATAATACCATATCCTCAAGCTAATAGACAAGAAACATCAATTTTTGGTTTGGCAAATATATCTGGCAAAATGCGTGAGTGTTAACCCATAAAATGGCGCGTTTTAGAAAAAATACAAAATCATAATTATATAACCACGAATTGACCCGTTTTCGTTCTGGTATATCATAATACCATATCCTCAAGCTAATAGAGCAGAAACGTCAATTTTTTGTTCTGTAAAAAAATCTGGCAAAATACGTGAGTGTTAACCCACAAAATGGCGCGTTTTAGAAAAAATACAAAATCATAAGTATATAACCACGAAATGACCAGTTTTCGTTCTGGTATATCATAATACCATATCCTCAAGCTAATAGACAAGAAACGTCAATTTTTGGTTCTGCAAAAAAATCTGGCAAAATGCGTAAGTGTGTTAACCCACAAAATGGCGCGTTTTAGAAAAAATACAAAATCATATGTATATAACCACGATTTAACCCGTTTTCGTTCTGGTATATCATAATACCATATCCTCAAGCTAATAGACAAGAAACGTCAATTTTTGGTTCTGCAAAAAAATATGGCAAAATGCGTGAGTGTTAACCCACAAAATGGCGCGTTTTAGAAAAAATACAAAATCATAAGTATATAACCACGAATTGACACGTTTTTGTTCTGGAATATCATAATACCATATCCTCAAGCTAATAGACAAGAAACATCAATTTTTGGTTCTACAAAAAAAATTGGCAAAATGCGTGAGTGTTAACCCACAAAATGGCGCGTTTTAGAAAAAATACAAAATCATAAGTATATAACCACGAATTGACCCGTTTTCGTTCTGGTATATCATAATACCATATCCTCAAGCTAATAGACAAGAAACGTCAATTTTTGGTTATGCAAAAAAATATGGCAAAATGCGTGAGTTTTAACCCACAAAATGGCGTGTTTTAGAAAAAATACAAAATCATAAGTATATAACAATGAATTGACCCGTTTTTGTTCTGGTATATCATAATAACATATCCTTAAGCCAATAGACATTAAACGTCAATTTTTGGTTCTGCAAAAAAATCTGGCAAAATGCGTGAGTGTTAACCCACAAAATGACGTGTTTTAGAAAAAATACAAAATCATAAGTATATAACCACGAAATGACCAGTTTTCGTTCTGGTATATCATAATACCATATCCTCAAGCTAATAGACAAGAAACGTCAATTTTTGGTTCTGCAAAAAAATCTGGCAAAATGCGTAAGTGTGTTAACCCACAAAATGGCGCGTTTTAGAAAAATACAAAATCATAAGTATATAACCATGAATTGACCAGTTTTGGTTATTTTATATCATAATACCATATCCTCAAGCTAATAGACAAGAAACGTCAATTTTTGGTTCTGCAAAAAATATGGCAAAATGCTTGAGTGTTAACACACCAAATGACGCGTTTTAGAAAAAATACAAAATCATAAGTATATAACCACGAATTGACACGTTTTTGTTCTGGTATATCATAATACCATATCCTCATTCTAATAGACAAGAAACATCAATTTTTGGTTCTACAAAAAAATTGGCAAAATGCGTGAGTGTTAACCCACAAAATGGCGCGTTTTAGAAAAAATACAAAATCATATGTATATAACCACGATTTGACCCGTTTTCGTTCTGGTATATCATAATAACATATCCTCAAACTAATAGACAAGAAACGTCAATTTTTGGTTCTGCAAAAAAAATATGGCAAAATGCGTGAGTGTTAACCCACAAAATGACGCATTTTAGAAAAAATACAAAATCATAAATATATAACTACGAATTGACCCGTTTTCATTCTGGTATATCATAATACCATATCTTCAAGCTAATAGAGTAGAAACATCAATTTTTGGTTCTGCAAAAAAAATCTGGCAAAATGCGTCAGTGTTAACCCACAAAATGGCGCGTTTGAGATAAATACCAAAATCATAAGTATATAACCAAAAATTGACCCGTTTTCGTTCTGGTATATCATAATACCATATCCTCAAGCTAATAGACAAGAAACATCAATTTTTGGATTGGCAAATATATATCTGGCAAAATGCGTGAGTGTTAACCCACAAAATGGCGCGTTTTAGAAAAACTACAAAATCATAAGTATATAACCACGAATTGACCCGTTTTTGTTCTGGTATATCATAATACCATATCCTCAAGCTAATAGACAAGAAACGTCAATTTTTGGTTTTGCAAAAAAATATGGCAAAATGCGTGAGTTTTAACCCACAAAATGACGCGTTTTAGAAAAAATACCAAATCATAAGTATATAACAATGAATTGACCCGTTTTTGTTCTGGTATATCATAATACCATATCCTTAAGCCAATAGACATTAAACGTCAATTTTTGGTTCTGCAAAAAAATCTGGCAAAATGCGTGAGTGTTAACCCACAAAATGACGCGTTTTAGAAAAAATACAAAATCATAAGTATATAACCACGAAATGACCAGTTTTCGTTCTGGTATATCATAATACCATATCCTCAAGCTAATAGACAAGAAACATCAATTTTTGGTTCTGCAAAAAAATCTGGCAAAATGCGTAAGTGTGTTAACCCACAAAATGGCGCGTTTTAGAAAAAATACAAAATCATATGTATATAACCACGATTTAACCCGTTTTCGTTCTGGTATATCATAATACCATATACTCAAGCTAATAGACAAGAAACGTCAATTTTTGGTTATGCAAAAAAATATGGCAAAATGCGTGAGTTTTAACCCACAAAATGGCGCGTTTTAGAAAAAATACAAAATCATAAGTATATAACCACGAATTGACACGTTTTTGTTCTGGTATATCATAATACCATATCCTCAAGCTAATAGACAAGAAACATCAATTTTTGGGTCTACAAAAAAAATTGGCAAAATGCGTGAGTGTTAACCCATAAAATGGCGCGTTTTAGAAAAAATACAAAATCATATGTATATAACCACGATTTGACCCGTTTTCGTTCTTGTATATCATAATACCATATCCTCAAACTAATAGACAATAAACGTCAATTTTTGGTTCTGCAAAAAAATATGGCAAAATGCGTGAGTGTTAACCCACAAAATGACGTGTTTTAGAAAAAAAACAAAATCATAAATATATAACTACGAATTGACCCGTTTTCATTCTGGTATATCATAATACCATATCTTCAAGCTAATAGAGTAGAAACATCAATTTTTGGTTCTGCAAAAAAATCTGGCTAAATGCGTTAGTGTTAACCCACAAAATGGCGCGTTTGAGATAAATACAAAATCATAAGTATATAACCAAAAATTGACCCGTTTTCGTTCTGGTATATCATAATACCATATCCTCAAGCTAATAGACAAGAAACATCAATTTTTGGTTTGGCAAATATATATCTGGCAAAATGCGTGAGTGTTAACCCACAAAATGGCGCGTTTTAGAAAAAATACAAAATCATAATTATATAACCACGAATTGACCCGTTTTCGTTCTGGTATATCATAATACCATATCCTCAAGCTAATAGAGTGGAAACGTCAATTTTTTGTTTTGTAAAAAAATCTGGCAAAATACGTGAGTGTTAACCCACAAAATGGCGCGTTTTAGAAAAAATACAAAATCATAAGTATATAACCACGAATTGACACATTTTTGTTCTAGTATATCATAATACCATATCCTCAAGCTAATAGACAAGAAACATCAATTTGTGGTACTAGAAAAAAATCTGGCAAAATGCGTGAGTGTTAACCCACAAAATGGCGCGTTTTAGAAAAAATACAAAATCATATGTATATATCCATGAATTGACCCGTTTTCGTTCTGGTATATCATAATACCATATCCTCAAACTAATTGACAAGAAACGTCAATTTTTGGTTGTGCAAAAAAATATGGCAAAATGCGTGAGTGTTAACCCACAAAATGGCGCGTTTTAGAAAAAATACAAAATCATAAATATATAACTACAAATTGACCCGTTTTCATTCTGGAATATCATAATACCATATCCGCAAGCTAATAGAGTTGAAACATCATTTTTTGGTTCTGCAAAAAAATCTGGCAGAATGCGTGAGTGTTAACCCACAAAATGGCGTGTTTGAGAAAAAAATACAAAATCATAAGTATATAACCACGAATTAACCCGTTTTTGTTCTGGTATATCATAATACCATATCCTCAAGCTAATAGACAAGAAACATCAATTTTTGGTTTGGCAAAAATATCTGGCAAAATGCGTGAGTTTTAACCCACAAAATGGCGCGTTTTAGAAAAAATACAAAATCATAAGTATATAACCACGAATTGACCCGTTTTCGTACTGGTATATCATAATACCATATCCTCAAGTTAATAGAGCATAAACGTCAATTTTTGGTTCTGTAAAAAAATCTGGCAAAATGCGTGAATGTTAACCCACAAAATGGCGTGTTTTAGAAAAAATACAAAATCATAAGTATATAACCACGAATCGACACGTTTTTGTTCTGGTATATCATAATACCATATCCTCAAGCTAATAGACAAGAAACATCAATTTTTGGTTCTACAAAAAAATCTGGCAAAATGCGTGAGTGTTAACCCACAAAATGGCGCGTTTTAGAAAAAATACAAAATCATATGTATATATCTATGAATTGACCCGCTTTCGTTCTGGTATATCATAATACATATCCTCAAGCTAATAGACAAGAAACGTCAATTTTTGGTTCTGCAAAAAAATATGGCAAAATGCGTGAGTGTTAACCCAGAAAATGGCGCGTTTTAGAAAAAATACAAAATCATAAGTATATAACCACGAATTGACACGTTTTTGTTCTGGAATATCATAATACCATATCCTCAAGCTAATAGACAAGAAACATCAATTTTTGGTTCTACAAAAAAAATTGGCAAAATGCGTGAGTGTTAACCCACAAAATGGCGCGTTTTAGAAAAAATACAAAATCATATGTATATATCTACGATTTGACCCGTTTTCGTTCTGGTATATCATAATACATATCCTCGAACTAATAGACAAGAAACGTCAATTTTTGGTTGTGCAAAAAAATATGGCAAAATGCGTGAGTGTTAACCCACAAAATGACGCGTTTTAGAAAAAATACAAAATCATAAATATATAACTACGAATTGACTTGTTTTCATTCTGGTATATCATAATACCATATCTTCAAGCTAATAGAGTAGAAACATCAATTTTTGGTTCCGCAAAAAAAATCTGGCAGAATGCGTTAGTGTTAACCCACAAAATGGAGCGTTTGAGATAAATACAAAATCATAAGTATATAACCAAAAATTGACCCGTTTTCGTTCTGGTATATCATAATACCATATCCTCAAGCTAATAGACAAGAAACATCAATTTTTGGTTTGGCAAATATATCTGGCAAAATGCGTGAGTGTTAACCCACAAAATGGCGCGTTTTAGAAAAAATACAAAATCATAAGTATATAACCACGAATCGACACGTTTTTGTTCTGGTATATCATAATACCATATCCTCAAGCTAATAGACAAGAAACATCAATTTTTGGTTCTACAAAAAAATCTAGCAAAATGCGTGAGTGTTAACCCACAAAATGGCGCGTTTTAGAAAAAATACAAAATCATATGTATATAACCACGATTTGACCCGTTTTCGTTCTGGTATATCATAATACCATATATACTCAAACTAATAGACTAGAAACGTCAATTTTTGGTTCTGCAAAAAAATATGGCAAAATGCGTGAGTGTTAACCCACAAAATGACGCGTTTTAAAAAAAATACAAAATCATAAATATATAACTACGAATTGACACATTTTCGTTCTGGTATATCATAATACCATATCCTCAAGCTAATAGAGTAAAAACATCAATTTTTGGTTCTGCAAAAAAATCTGGCAAAATGCGTCAGTGTTAACCCACAAAATGGCGCGTTTGAGAAAAAATACAAAATCATAAGTATATAACCAAAAATTGGCCCGTTTTTGTTCTGGTATATCATAATACCATATACTTAAACTAATAGACAAGAAACGTCAATTTTTGGTTCTGCAAAAAAAGATGGCAAAATGCGTGAGTGTTAACCCACAAAATGACGCGTTTTAGAAAAAATACTAAATCATAAATATATAACTACCAATTGACCCGTTTTCATTCTGGTATATCATAATACCATATCCTCAAGCTAATAGACAAGAAACGTCAATTTTTGGTTCTGCAAAAAAATATGGCAAAATGCGTGAGTTTTAACCCACAAAATGACGCGTTTTAGAAAAAATACAAAATCATAAGTATATAACAATGAATTGACCCGTTTTTGTTCTGGTATATCATAATACCATATCCTTAAGCCAATAGACATTAAACGTCAATTTTTGGTTCTGCAAAAAAATCTGGCAAAATGCGTGAGTGTTAACCCACAAAATGACGTGTTTTAGAAAAAATACAAAATCATAAGTATATAACCACGAAATGACCAGTTTTCGTTCTGGTATATCATAATACCATATCCTCAAGCTAATAGACAAGAAACGTCAATTTTTGGTTCTGCAAAAAAATCTGGCAAAATGCGTAAGTGTGTTAACCCACAAAATGGCGCGTTTTAGAAAAAATACAAAATCATAAGTATATTACCATGAATTGACCAGTTTTGGTTTTTTTATATCATAATACCATATCCTCAAGCTAATAGACAAGAAAATTCAATTTTTGGTTCTGCAAAAAATATGGCAAAATGCGTGAGTGTTAACCCACCAAATGACGCGTTTTAGAAAAAATACAAAATCATAAGTATATAACCACGAATTGACACGTTTTTGTTCTGGTATATCATAATACCATATCCTCAAGCTAATAGACAAGAAACATCAATTTTTGGTTCTACAAAAAAAATTGGCAAAATGCGTGAGTGTTAACCCACAAAATGGCGCGTTTTAGAAAAAATACAAAATCATATGTATATAACCACGATTTGACCCGTTTTCGTTCTGGTATATCATAATACCATATCCTCAAACTAATAGACAAGAAACGTCAATTTTTGGTTCTGCAAAAAAATATGGCAAAATGCGTGAGTGTTAACCCACAAAATGACGCGTTTTAGAAAAAATACAAAATCATAAATATATAACTACGAATTGACACGTTTTCATTCTGGTATATCATAATACCATATCTTCAAGCTAATAGAGTAGAAACATCAATTTTTGGTCCTGCAAAAAAAATCTGGCAAAATGCGTTAGTTTAACCCACAAAATGGCGCGTTTGAGATAAATACAAAATCATAAGTATATAACCAAAAATTGACCCGTTTTCGTTCTGGTATATCATAATACCATATCCTCAAGCTAATAGACAAGAAACATCAATTTTTGGTTTGGCAAATATATATCTGGCAAAATGCGTGAGTGTTAACCCACAAAATGGCGCGTTTTAGAAAAAATACAAAATCATAACTATATAACCACGAATTGACCCGTTTTCGTTCTGGTATATCATAATACCATATCCTCAAGCTAATAGACAAGAAACGTCAATTTTTGGTTCTGCAAAAAAATATGGCAAAATGCGTGAGTTTTAACCCACAAAATGGCGCGTTTTAGAAAAAATACCAAATCATAAGTATATAACAATGAATTGACCCGTTTTTGTTCTGGTATATCATAATACCATATCCTTAAGCCAATAGACATTAAACGTCAATTTTTGGTTCTGCAAAAAAATATGGCAAAATGCGTGAGTGTTAACCCACAAAATGACGCGTTTTAGAAAAGATACAAAATCATAAGTATATAACCACGAAATGACCAGTTTTTGTTCTGGTATATCATAATACCATATCCTCAAGCTAATAGACAAGAAACGTCAATTTTTGGTTCTGCAAAAAAATCTGGCAAAATGCGTAAGTGTGTTAACCCACAAAATGGCGCGTTTTAGAAAAAATACAAAATCATATGTATATAACCACGATTTGACCCGTTTTCGTTCTGGTATATCATAATACCATAGACTCAAGCTAATAGACAAGAAACGTCAATTTTTGGTTCTGCAAAAAAATATGGCAAAATGCGTGAGTGTTAACCCACAAAATGACGCGTTTTAGAAAAAATACAAAATCATAAGTATATAACCACGAATTGACACGTTTTTGTTCTGGTATATCATAATACCATATCCTCAAGCTAATAGACAAGAAACATCAAATTTTGGTTCTACAAAAAAAATTGGCAAAATGCGTGAGTGTTAACCCATAAAATGACGCGTTTTAGAAAAAATACAAAATCATATGTATATAACCACGATTTGACCCGTTTTCGTTCTGGTATATCATAATACCATATCCTCAAACTAATAGACAATAAACGTCAATTTTTGGTTCTGCAAAAAAATATGGTAAAATGCGTGAGTGTTAACCCACAAAATGACGCGTTTTAGAAAAAATACAAAATCATAAATATATAACTACGAATTGACCCGTTTTCATTCTGGTATATCATATTACCATATCTTCAAGCTAATAGAGTAGAAACATCAATTTTTGGTTCTGCAAAAAAAATCTGGCAAAATGCGTTAGTGTTAACCCACAAAATGGCGCGTTTGAGATAAATACAAAATCATAAGTATATAACCAAAAATTGACCCGTTTTCGTTCTGGTATATCATAATACCATATCCTCAAGCTAATAGACAAGAAACATCAATTTTTGGTTTGGCAAATATATATCTGGCAAAATGCGTGAGTGTTAACCCACAAAATGGCGCGTTTTAGAAAAAATACAAAATCATAATTATATAACCACGAATTGACCCGTTTTCGTTCTGGTATATCATAATACCATATCCTCAAGCTAATAGAGCAGAAACGTCAATTTTTTGTTCTGTAAAAAAATCTGGCAAAATACGTGAGTGTTAACCCACAAAATGGCGCGTTTTAGAAAAAATACAAAATCATAAGTATATAACCACGAATTGACACATTTTTGTTCTGGTATATCATAATACCATATCCTCAAGCTAATAGACAAGAAACATCAATTTGTGGTACTAGAAAAAAATCTGGCAAAATGCGTGAGTGTTAACCCACAAAATGGCGCATTTTAGAAAAAATACAAAATCATATGTATATATCCATGAATTGACCCGTTTTCGTTCTGGTATATCATAATACCATATCCTCAAACTAATTGACAAGAAACGTCAATTTTTGGTTGTGCAAAAAAATATGGCAAAATGCGTGACTGTTAACCCACAAAATGGCGCGTTTTAGAAAAAATACTAAATCATAAATATATAACTACGAATTGACCCGTTTTCATTCTGGAATATCATAATACCATATCCGCAAGCTAATAGAGTAGAAACATCAATTTTTGGTTATGCAAAAAAATCTGGCAGAATGCATGAGTGTTAACCCACAAAATGGCGCGTTTTAGAAAAAATACAAAATCATAAGTATATAACCACGAATTGACCCGTTTTCGTTCTGGTATATATCATAATACCATATCCTCAAGCTAATAGACAAGAAACATCAATATTTGGTTCTACAGAAAAATCTGGCAAAATGCGTGAGTGTTAACCCACAAAATGGCGTGTTTTAGAAATAATACAAAATCATAAGTATATAACCATGAATTGACCAGTTTTCGTTCTTGTATATCATAATAACATATCCTCAAGCTAATAGACAAGAAACGTCAATTTTTGGTTCTGCAAAAAAATATGGCGAAATGCGTGAGTGGTGTTAACACACAAAATGGCGCGTTATAGAAAAAATACAAAATCATAAGTATATAACCACGAATTGACACACTTTTGTTCTGGTATATCATAATACCATATCCTCAAGCTAATAGACAAGAAACATCAACTTGTGGTTCTAGAAAAAAATCTGGCAAAATGCGTGAGTGTTAACCCACAAAATGGCGCGTTATAGAAAAAAATACAAAATCATATGTATATATCTATGAATTGACCCGCTTTCGTTCTGGTATATCATAATACATATCCTCAAGCTAATAGACAAGAAACGTCAATTTTTGGTTCTGCAAAAAAATATGGCAAAATGCGTGAGTGTTAACCCAGAAAATGGCGCGTTTTAGAAAAAATACAAAATCATAAATATATAACTACGAATTGAACCGTTTTCGTTCTGGTATATCATAATACCATATCCTCAAGCTAATAGATTAGAAACATCAATTTTTGGTTCTGCAAAAAAATCTGGCAGAATGCGTGAGTGTTAACCCACAAAATGGCGCGTTTAAGAAAAAATACAAAATCATAAGTATATAACCACGAATTGACACGTTTTTGTTCTGGTATATCATAATACCATATCTTCAAGCTAATAGACAAGAAACATCAATATTTGGTTCTACAGAAAAATATGGCAAAATGCGTGAGTGTTAACCCACAAAATGACGCGTTTTAGAAAAAATACAGAATCATATGTATATAACCACGAATTGACCCGTTTTCGTTCTGGTATATCATAATACCATATCCTCAAGCTAATAGACAAGAAACGTCAATTTTTAGTTCTGCAAAAAAATATGGCAAAATGCGTGAGTGAATAACCCACAAAATGGCGCGTTTTAGAAAAAAATTCAAAATCATAAATATATAACTATGAATTGACCCGTTTTCGTTCTGGTATATCATAATACCATATCCTCAAGCTAATAGAGCAGAAACATTAATTTTCGGTTCTGCAAAAAAATCTGGCAAAATGCGTGAGTGTTAACCCACAAAATGGCGTGTTTGAGATAAAATACAAAATCATAAGTATATAACCACGAATTGACCCGTTTTTGTTCTGGTATATCATAATACCATATACTCAAGCTAATAGACAAGAAACATCAATTTTTGGTTTTGCAAAAATATCTGGCAAAATGCGTGAGTGTTAACCCACAAAATGGCGCATTTTAGAAAAAATACAAAATCATAAGTATATAACCACGAATTGACCCTTTTTCGTTCTGGTATATCATAATACCATACCCTCAAGCTGAAAGAGCAGAAACATCAAGTTTTGGTTCCGTAAAAAAATCTGGCAAATTGCGTGAGTGTAAACCCACAAAATGGCGCATTTTAGAAAAAAAACGTCGATTTTTGGTTCTGTAAAAAAATATGCCAAAATGCGTGAGTGTTAACCCACAAAATGGTGTGTTTTAGAGAAAATACAAAATCATAAGTATACTACCATGAATTGACCCGTTTTCGTTCTGGTACATCATAATACCATATCCTCAAGCTAATAGACATGAAACGTCAATTTTTGGTTTTGCAAAAAAATCTGGCAAAATGCGTGAGTGTTACCCACCAAATGGCCGTTTTAGAAAAAATACAAAATCATAAGTATACTACCATGAAATGACCCTTTTTCGTTCTGGTATAGCATAATACCATATCCTCAAGCTAATAGAGCAGAAACGTCAATTTTAGGTTCTGCAAAAATATCTGGCAAAATGCGTGAGTGATAACCCACAAAATGGCTCGTTTTAGAAAAAAATACAAAATAATAAGTATATAACCACGAATTGACCTGTTTTCGTTCTGGTATATCATAATACCATATCCTCAAGCTAATAGAGCAGAAACGTTAATTTTTGGTTCTCTAAAAAATCTGGCAAATTGCGTATGTGTTAACCCACAAAATGGCGTGTTTTAGAAAAAATACAAAATCATAAGTATATTACCACGAATTAACCCGTTTTTGTTTTGTTATATCATAATACCATATCCTCAAATTAATAGACATGAAACGTCAATTTTTGGTTCTGCAAAAATATCTGGCAAAATGCGTTAGTGTTAACCCACAAAATGGCGTGTTTTAGAAGAAATACAAAATCATAAGTATATAACCACAAATTGACCCGTTCGTTCTGGTATATCATAATACCATATCCTCAAGCTAATAGAGCAGAAACGTCAATTTTAGGTTCTGCAAAAATATCTGGCAGAATGCGTTAGTGTTAACCCACAAAATGGCGTGTTTTAGAAAAAATACAAACTCATAAGTATATAACCACTAATTGACCCGTTTTTGTTTTGGTATATCATAATACCATATCCTCAAGCTAATAGACAAGAAACGTAAATTTTAGGTTCTGTAAAAAATATGGCAAAATGCATGAGTGTTAACCCACAAAATGGCGTGTTTTAGAAAAAATACAAAATCATAAGTATACTACCACGAATTGACCCGTTTTTATTCTGGTATATCATAATACCATATCCTCAAGCTAATAGACAAAACACGTCAATTTTTGGTTCCGCAAAAAAATCTGGCAAAATGCGTGAGTGTTAACCTACATAATGGCGCGTTTTTGAAAAAATACAAAATCATAAGTATATAACCACGAATTGACCAGTTTTTGTACTGGTATATCATAATACCATATTTTCAAGCTACTAGACAAGGAACGTCAATTTTTGGTTCTGCAAAAAAAATCTGGCAAAATGCGTGAGTGTTAACCCACAAAATGTCGCGTTTTAGAAAAAATACAAAATCATAAGTATATAACAACGAATTGACCCTTTTCGTTCTGGTATATCATAAAACCATATCCTCAAGCTAATAGAGCAGAAACGTCAATTTTAGGTGCTGCAAAAAAATATGGCAAAATGCGTGAGTGTTAACCCACAATATGGCGCGTTTTAGAAAAAATACAAAATCATAAGTATACTACCACGAATTGAGCCGTTTTTGTTCTGCTATATCATAATACCATATCCTCAAACTAATAGACATTAAACGTCAATTTTTTGTTCAGTAAAAAAATCTGGCAAAATGCGTGAGTGTTAACATACAAATTGGCCATTTTAGACTAAATACAAAATCATAAGTATACTACCATGAATTGACCCTTTTTCGTTCTGGTATATCATAATACCATATCCTCAAGCTAATAGACAAGAAACGTCAATTTTGGGTTCTGCAAAAAAATCTGGCAAAATGCGTGAGTGTTAACCCACAAAATGGCGCGTTTTAGAAAAAATACAAAATCATAAGTATATAACCATTAATTGACCAGTTTTCGTTCTTGTATATCATAATACCATATCCTCAAGCTAATAGACAAGAAACGTCAACTTTTGGTTCTGTAAAAAAATCTGGCAAAATGCGTGAGTTTTAGCACACAAAATGGAGCGTTTTAGAAAAAATACAAAATCATAAGTATATAACCACGAATTGACATGTCTTTGTTCTGGTATATCATAATACCATATCCTCAAACTAATAGACATGAAACGTCAATTTTAGGTTCTGCAAAAAAATCTGGCAAAATGCGTGAGTGTTAACCCACAAAATGGCGCGTTTTAGAAAAAATACAAAATCATATGTATATATCCATGAATTGACCCGTTTTCGTTCTAGTATATCATAATACCATATCCTCAAACTAATTGACAAGAAACATCAAATTTTGGTTCCGTAAAAAAATCTGGCAAATTGCGTGAGTGTAAACCCACAAAATGGCGCATTTTAGAAAAAAAACGTCGATTTTTGGTTCTGTAAAAAAATATGCCAAAATGCGTGAGTGTTAACCCACAAAATGGTGTGTTTTAGAGAAAATACAAAATCATAAGTATACTACCATGAATTGACCCGTTTTCGTTCTGGTACATCATAATACCATATCCTAATGCTAATAGACATGAAACGTCAATTTTTGGTTCTGCAAAAAAATCTGGCAAAATGCGTGAGTGTTACTGATGTCTCCCTAATTGTTCTTATTTTAGACCCTTAGGAGACATCATTTTTGGTGTTTATTTAATTAATTCGATAGACTTTTGAATGAAATATGCAATAATTCGGATTTCCCTTTTTATTTCTAGCATTTTTGAATTATTAAACTTTTGCGCGTAATATTGGTATTTTTAGTGTAAAGTTTACAGGTTTTTAGATGTTAGCTAGGGAAGGAATCCGAAGATAAAGTCAAAGATCAAAAGATAGAGTCAAGACTTGAAGAGAAATCCCAAAGATTTTATTTTAGAGCTGAAAATCCATTTTCCAGGCCCTTGATTGCTGTTTTCGGGGTACTTAAGAGCTGATTGAGCCGCTGACCTTTGAAGAGAAAACATTCCTTATCGAAGTACGGAACTTTAGCAACTGGAATGAGGTCAATCGGAGTTGTAACGCATCGGGAAAAGCAGTTTTAGTGGAGGCCTGTCATCAGTTACGGGATTTTGGGCTTAGAGAGTGGGCTTGGACATTTAATTAGGCTTTTAATTTCTGGTCCAAGCCCTAATCCGTTTTTCTTAATATAAAAGGAGGTCTGGACTTCTATTTTACATACAATTCACTTTCCACAAGATTAAAAACACCAGAGAAGCTACAGCAGGAAGAAAGGAGAAGCTACAAGAGCTGGAGTGGGTCTATAGCTCCGTTCGTAGTCATTCTTATTCCGAAAATTAGGTTTTTCTTATATTTTAATTTTGTAACGAATATGAATTCCATTTCTTTTTACTTTGTTTTTAATTTTAATATGAGCTAAATTTCCATTAGTGCTTGAGAACAAAACAATGGGTGAATCTTGATTTTATTATTATAACGAATGTTGAATTTGGGTTTTTATTGAATTAAATTAAATTAGGGCTTTTACTCTTTTCGACAATTTGTGAATGTTTACTGATTTTAGAGTCGCGAACTAAAATTAGGTATTAGTATCTAAGCTATTCCATATATGTGGCGTATGGATCATCCTGACGGGGGGTTTAGGTACAGAAATAATTGTTCAATCTAGGATAAAAACTATTGATTCTGACGAACTTAGTTAATCCTAGGGCCAATGTGGTAATAAATCTTAATCATCCAACGGTGGATCATATTTACCCTGACGGGACTAGTGACACTTTAGGATCGCCTTATAGTCCACCCTGACGGGGGTATAAGGAATTTAGAATCCCGACCATTGTAATTGACTGATTTAGCCCTTAAACAACATAAGTTAGAAAGTAAAATTAGGAGGATCCTTGCGTTCTCAAGTACTACATCTCATATTGCGTTTTCATACATTTTACTTGCGTCTTATCTTTTACTTGCATTATTATTTTATCTTTCATTTAGTTATAATAAACAAAACCAAAACAAACAATTTATTGTCTTTTATTTTCATAAGTGCATCAATCGCTATTTGCATAAACATTGTGATCAACCATCCGTCCTTGGAACGAATCTGATTATCAGAATTACTACTTGGGACAACCGTACACTTGCGGTTGTGGTTCGATTATTATTTGCATTTATTTTTAGAACACACAAAGGACCACCAAGTTTTTGGCGCCGCTGCCGGGGACGGTAGCGTGTGACCACGGTGTTTATCCTTTAGTGATAAGTGCATTTATTTTATTTTATCAGTTTTACGCTTTTTTGTTTGTTAGCTTTTTCTGGTTTTTAGGTTTGGTGTATGCGAAGAAGGCTATTCAAGGATCTAGAGCCAACACCTCCGATCCTTAGTAATCCAGAATCGTTGATCAGACTTGCGAACAGAAGAAGAAGAGAACGAGAAACTTTAGAAGTAGAAGAATTAAGTAACAGAATGGAGAATATCATTATTCAAGGTCAACAGAATGGACAAGGCCAGTTAGATGCAAATGGCCAACCTTTAGCTCCAGGCGTTATTCCTCAAGTTCAACCACTAAATCCTAACCCTCCAGTCCAGATAGTGATGAATCATGATCCGTGGTTCACTAATGGCCCTCCAGAAGTTCCATTCCGCGCTCCAGCTATAGGAGTAGGTGCTCCAGATATTAATGTTCCGAGATTCCGTCCAGATCCGGGTATGCTAGCTCAGTTCCAAAACTTTGGAAATTTTCGCGGAAGACCATTGGAAGATCCTCTTAGAGCGGTACAAAAATTTAAGCAGATATGTGATTCTTATATCACACAAGGGGTTTCAAGAGAACAGATGTATTTTGCTGCTTTCAAATTCTTTGTCATTGATGGAGCAAGTGAATGGCACGATACGCAAGATCCTACGAGGATTACTAATTGGGACCAATTAGAAATCGCTTTCTTTGACAGGTATTACCCAAGTAACATGAGGTTAGATGCTGAACTAGAATTGACACAATTCCGTCAAGAGTATGAGGAAACTGTGGGTAGGAGTTGGACAAGATTTCAGATGTGTTTGCGTAAAGTTCCTAATCATGGCTTTTCAGAACAACAACAGTTAAAGATCTTTTATAGAGGCCTTGATGGAATTTCGAGAGAGAAGTTGGATACGCTATGTGGAGCAGGTTTTCTTCAAGTTCAACCCGCTCATGCCAAGATCATTTTAGAGAGAACAGTCAAGAATGAAGTTGGGTGGAGCTCAGTAAGAACACCAGTCAAGGGAGTAAATAATGTTGACATAGAAGAGAAATTTGCTACGTTTGAGAATAAGATCCAGAATACCATAGAGCAACAATTGAAGCAGCTTACTCTAGCTGTGACAGAAGGATTTTCGGGTAAGAAGGTAGCTGTGCATGCTGCACAAGAAGTTTATATGTGTTCAATTTGTAAGGTAGATGATCATGATGAGGAAAGTTGTCCGAATAATCAAGAATCAGTGAATTTTATGTCCAACAGAGGTAATTTTAATTCGAGTGGTAATGGATATCAACCTAACAGAAACCATCCTGGGTTTCAATATTCGAATCCTAATGGGGCAGCCAATCCTACATATGCGTATCAGCCGCGTCCCCAAGGTAATAACTATAATCCTAGACCACAAAACAATTATCAAGGAGGACAGAATCAGAATACTTATGTACCAAGACAAGCTCCTCAGAATACTTACGATGAAACGCTAAACCAGAAAGCTTTACCTGCACATCCACAAGAAGGGGTACTCACCCTTCAGAAAACTGTTGAAAATTTGATTGCTCTACAAGCACAAGCGATGGAACGTCAGAACGCAGCAATAGAACGTCAGAACGCTGCAATAGAAAGACAAAATGCAGCTGAAGCAAATATGAAGATGTTCCAGAATCAGCTGAGTCAAATCAGTAAACAGCTCAATCAACGTCCACAAGGACAACTTCCAAGCGATACGGAAAATCCAACACAACGTGAAGATTGCAAGGCTGTTACACTAAGAAGTGGTAAGAACCTTCCTCCACCTCCTTTTCCCGTTATGAAAGAGAAAGAAGTTCCAAGAAAAGAAAAGGAAGTGGGTGAGAAAGAGAAAGAGAATGAGAAAGATAGTGAGGTTGAAGAGATAGAAAGACCAAGAGAAATTCCGAAAAAGAGAGATGAAATTGTAAGCAATCGCCCTCCACCACCGTTTCCATCGCGAGTTCAGAAAAAGGGTGATATGGGTGATTTTCAGAAATTCTTCAATAGAGTAAGGGGTTTGAGTATTAATATTCCGTTACTTGAGGCAATTCGAGATATTCCTAAGTATACGAAGTTTTTGAAGAGGGCCCTCACTAATAAAAGGCCCTACTGTGATAATGAGATGATTGGCCTTCCTGAAGAGTGTAGTGCGATTTGTCAGAGTAAGTTACCTCCGAAGTTAGTTGATCCGGGGAGTTTCACGATTCCCATATCAATTGGAGAAGAATGGAAGGGAAAGGCGCTATGCGATTTGGGGGCAAGCATCAACTTGATGCCCAAGTCAGTCTTTGATAAGCTTAAAATTGGAAATGCAAGACCTACCTCTATGGTCTTGCAAATGGCGGACAGGTCTCTTGCTCATCCTGAAGGCCGTATTGAGGATGTCCTTGTTAAGGCAGGTACACTTATATTTCCTGTTGATTTCGTAATTCTTGAATACAATGCAGATAGAAATGTCCCCATTATTTTGGGTAGACCCTTCCTAGCTACAGGGAGGACATTGATCGATGTAGAGAATGGCGAATTAACGATGAGGATACAAGATGAGGAAGTGAAATTCAATGTATTTCGAGCTATGAAATTCCCAGATTCTCAGGAAGATTGCTTCAGAATGGATGTAGTAGAGCAAGCATCGCAAGAGGTATTTAATTGCTTAAATTTTGATGATATCTTGCAGGCTGCTTTGACATTAGATTCACCTGAGATGATGGAGGAGCTTACAGAAACAGTGGCAGCTCTCAATTCTGAAAATCCAAAATATAGGCGTCTTGCCTATGAACCTGTGAGAGAACCGGGGGAGATCATTCCGAAAAAGAAACCTTCAATTGAATCTCCTCCGGAGTTGGAAGAAAAACCATTGCCAGCACACTTGAGGTATGCTTATTTGGGTACTAATGAAACTCTACCTGTTATTGTTTCAGCTAATTTAACAGGTCCTCAAGAAGATAAACTGTTGCGTGTGTTAAGAGCCAACAAAGAAGCAATAGGTTGGACAATTGCCGATATCAAAGGCATTAGTCCATCCTATTGTCAACACAAAATCATACTAGAAGATGTTAATGCACGCTCAGTTGAAGGTCAGAGAAGATTAATGCCAGCCATGAAGGATGTGGTGAAGAAGGAGGTGATTAAGCTTTTAGATGCGGGGATTATTTATCCCATTTCGAGTAGTGAATGGGTGAGTCCGGTTCAGTGTGTACCGAAGAAAGGAGGAATTACAACAATTCTTAATGACAAAAATGAGGCGATCCCTTCAAGAACAGTAGTTGGTTGGAGAGTTTGCATGGATTACAGAAAGCTGAACAAGGCCACCAGAAAAGATCATTTCCCTTTGCCCTTCATTGATCAAATGTTAGACAAATTAGCCGGAAGGGAATATTACTGTTTCTTGGATGGTTACTCTGGGTACAATCAGATCTACGTGGCTCCAGAAGATCAACATAAGACTACCTTTACATGCCCATTTGGTACTTTTGCATATCGCAGAATGCCATTTGGGTTGTGTAACGCTCCCGCTACTTTTCAAAGGTGCATGATGGCCATCTTCTGGGACATGATAGATAATTTCCTTGAAGTGTTCATGGATGATTTCTCCGTGTTTGGTGATGATTTTGATATATGTTTGGATAACTTGGAGAAAGTGTTAGTGAGATGCAAGGAAACAGATTTGGTGCTCAACTGGGAGAAGTGTCATTTCATGGTTCGCGAAGGTATTGTTCTGGGTCACAAAGTTTCGAGTGTTGGTTTAGAAGTTGATAGAGCAAAGATAGAGGTAATTAAAACTCTTCCCCCTCCTGTTTCTGTTAAAGGGGTAAGGAGTTTTCTTGGCCATGCTGGCTTTTATAGGCGTTTTATTAAAGATTTTTCTAAGATTGCTAAACCACTATGCAACTTACTCGAAAAGGATTGCAAATTCCTTTTTGATGAAGCTTGTTTAGCGGCCTTCAAAGCAATCAAAGAAAAGCTTATTTCTGCTCCTATAGTGTTACCTCCAGATTGGAATTTACCGTTTGAGGTTATGTGTGATGCGAGTGATTTGTGTATGGGAGCTGTATTAGGACAGAGGAAAGAGAAGGTTTTTCATTCGATTTACTATGCTAGTAAAACTTTTAGTGGTGCTCAGATTAATTACACAGTTACAGAAAAGGAGTTGCTAGCAGTTGTATATTCGTTTGATAAATTTCGCTCTTATCTTCTTGGAGCGAAAGTTATTGTTTATACAGATCATTCCGCGATCAGATTTCTCATGGAGAAGAAAGATGCAAAACCAAGGTTAATCAGATGGGTGTTATTGCTTCAAGAGTTCGATTTAGAGATCAAAGATAGAAAGGGTTGTGAGAATCAGGTTGCAGATCATCTATCGCGTTTAGAGGGTTCAGAGATGAATAGTGGTACTGAAGCAGTTAGAGAAGAGTTTCCTGATGAGAGTTTATTCGTTGTCCGAGATTATGAGGCTCCGTGGTATGCAGATATTGCAAATTTAGTGGTGAGTGATGTTTTTCCTGAAGGTTCTACTTATCAAGAAAGAAAGAGGTTAGCTCATCGTGCTAGACAGTTCTTTTGGGAGGATCCGTTCCTCTATAAAGTTTGTGCTGACCAAATGATACGAAGATGTGTAGCAAGGGAAGAGACTCAAGCCATTATAGCTGGATGCCATGATTCATTATATGGAGGACATTTCAAAGGAGACAGAACTGCTGCAAAGGTATTTCAATCAGGTTTTTACTGGCCTTCTCTTATAAAAGATTGTCATGAATATGTTAAGAAATGTACGAGATGCCAGTTTACCGGAAACATATCTAAGAGGGATGAGATGCCGCGTAATAATGTGTTAGAGGTTGAGATATTCGATGTGTGGGGCATAGACTTTATGGGTCCTTTCGTTCCTTCAAATGGTAACCTCTATATCTTATTGGCTGTTGATTATGTGTCTAAGTGGGTAGAAGCGGTGGCTTTACCTACTAATGATTCACGAGTGGTGATTAAGTTCTTGAAGTCACATATTTTCACTAGACATGGCACACCTAGAGTGATTATTAGCGATGGAGGATCTCATTTCGTTAATAGATATCTGAAGACTATTCTAGAGAAATATGGAGTCAGACACCGTGTATCTACTGCATACCATCCACAATCCAATGGTCAAGCTGAGGTTTCGAACCGTGAAGTCAAGTCAATCCTAGAGAAAACCGTTGGTCCTACAAGAAAAGATTGGTCAATGAAGTTAGATGATGCGTTGTGGGCCTATCGTACTGCGTTTAAGACTCCAGTAGGTGCATCTCCTTATCGTATGGTGTATGGTAAGGCTTGTCACTTACCTTTAGAGCTTGAAATGGGTGCCTATTGGGCAATTGCGCAGTTGAACTTAGATCCTATCTTAGCCGGAAAGAATCGTATGATGAAGCTTAATGAACTTGACGAATTTCGGTTGCATGCTTATGAAAATGCCAAACTTTACAAAGAAAACACAAAGAAATGGCATGACAATCGGATTCGTCCAAAGAACTTTGAAGTAGGGCAAAAAGTATTAAAGTATAATTCAAAGTTCAGCAATTTTCCGGGTAAGTTAAGATCTAAGTGGTCAGGTCCATACATAGTGACCAAAGTTACACCTCATGGGGCGATAGAAATAGAACATCCGCTAGAGAACCGTACCTTTATGGTTAACGGTCACAGATTAAAGATATACCATGGAGGTGAAGATACCAATCGCTCGGAAGATCCACATCCCGGGGAGGTCATGTATCTCCTCGAGAATCCTTAGAAGCGTGAGGTAACCCGTCGAGCTTAACGACGTTAAACAAAAGCCAATTACTTGTATATTAGCTGAGTTTTTCTATTTTTGCAATTTAGATTAGTTTGATTTTCGTAATTTTATTGTTTTTATTAAGAAATGAGGAAGGGTAGTTGTTTTTGATGATTTCAGGGGTAAAAAGGACTTGAGTTTGGGGTCGATTTGGCGAAAACAGAAGAAAAAGAGGTTGGATGTCCAGGAGAAACCGGGAACCCGCATTCCACAGAACCGGGTACCCGGTTTTGGTGCTGTAATTTCTGAAATTCCCTGACCCAGCGTCTTGGTGGCTTGCGTTTTCGTGCGTTTTGATTCGCGCCATCGACACAAATCCGGGTACCCGCATTTGGCAGAACCGGGTACCCGGTTTCGGAGCTGCTGATGGTGAAATTCTCTGGTCCAGCGTCTTGACGTGCTGCGTTTTGGCGCGTTTTGACTCGCGCCATCGAGAAAATCCGGGAACCCGCATTCCACAGAACCGGGTACCCGGTTTCGGCGAGCAAAATCCCTGACCCAGCGTCTTGGGGTCCAGCGTTTTGGTGCGTTTTCAAAAAAAAAAAAAAAAAAAAAAAAAAAAAAAAAAAAAAAAAAGAGTCCACAATTATTTTTCCGCGCCGTCACAGCGACGCGGAACCGGGGACCCGGTTTTCCAAATCCGGGAACCCGGTTTTGAAGCTGTGAAAGTCGGTTTTTGAGGTGTTTTAACCTAGTTCTTAGCCTCTTTTCCAAGTCTTTACCTAAAACGCACCAATAGCCTCCCCACCTACGAAATTCATCTACCAAAACACTATATATCATCAAATCCTACCCTCTTTCACCACAAAAACATAAGATCAACTCACCTCCTCTCCAAAATAACATCAAATCCTTAGTTTTTCCCAAGATTCTTCTTCATCAAATCCTAAACTAAAACCCAATTCTTTCTTCTCCCACTCAAATTAATCAAGACCCATCTCATATTCACCCTAGTTCTTCAATTCCTAAGCCTCAAAACATCAAAATTCTAAACTTTTTCTCTAAGTTTTTCATTATTTGAAGTTTTGAGTTTGGGGTGAAAAGAGATGACTAACAGAACCGGTGATTTTCGAAGAACTGCTCCTAGAAGAAAGACCACCATTGGTGGTTCTCAAGAACAAGCTATTGAGATTCCTGATTCGCGTCCTAAACGAAAAATTGACGAAGTTAAGCTTGCTTCTAACAGAATAGAAATCACAGGTCTAAAGAGAAGATTAATTGATGAGATTGAAAGTGAGAAGGAACCAGAAGAGGAAATTGCGAAGAACATTGAGAAGGAAACTGAACAAGAGATTCCGGAAGCACCCGTTATGAAACCTCTGCGTATGAAGATATGGGCCCACAAACCTAAGAGGGTTTACACTTGTTGGAATACTCAGGTTCGTGAAAGAATTGAATTTTTGAAATTTGGTGAGGAGACGAATTTTCCTAAGGGTATTATGAGTAGTGATTACAAGGAATATGCTGTGACATGTGCTAAGTTTGGTTGGAAAGAGTTACAAGAAAGGAGGCTTGAGTTTATTCCTACTTTTGTGCGAGAATTTTACGAAGGTTTAGCTACCTCACATGATGCCATTGATATCCGCAAAAAGGTAGTTCCTTTCTCTATTGAACGTATTCGAAAATCATTGAAACTACCCAACTTTTCTGGAACATGCCCCTTCCAAGAAACTCTTAATGACCCTTCTTTTGATTTTGAGTCCCTTTGGGGGACCGTGCTTGTTAATGGGACTAGCCCAATTCCTGAAGGTGAAAGGTATCCTGGACAGTTTTACAGCAGTAGTTTGACACCTCGTGCTAAGGTTTGGTCTCGTTTCATAATACCCACTTTCTTTGGTATTAAACACACTTCCGAGTTGAAGAAAGAGCACATATTTGTTATTAAGTGTATTTTGGAGGAGAAACCATTTGATGTTGCTAAGATCATTTATGATACAATCATGGAGTTCGCGAAATCACCAATGAAACAACAAAATCTGAAGTTTCCTTGTACTATTACTCAGTTGTGTTTAGACGCAAAGATTCCGCGTAAGAACGCAGATATTGATACTGTTTCAGTTGGTGTGAGTATAGCTTTGAGCACAATCAAGAACATCCATGAAGAAGCAACACGAGCTACAAGAAGTCCAAGAACTCCTCAATCAAAGAAAGCGAAAACTGTACCTGAGTTGGAAGCGAAGATTCAGGTGTTGGAAGAGAATCAGGAGAGGATGATTGCTACCTTGGGAAACGTTACAAAAGAATTGGACCTGCTTCGAAATTTAATCCTAGGCGTAAATACACTTCAAAACGCGATTTATGATGCTGTTACGCGAGATAAAGGTCCAGAACGCAACACCGATAACCAGCCTCGCGCTGGTTAAGATACGTTTTCTAAACTTTCCTCTTAGTATATATTAGTTTAAATGCTTTATTGAGTCTTTTCGAGTCGTGGGGACACGACTCATTTTTGAGTTTGGGGTGGGGTTCGTTGCCTCATCCCAGTTTTTTATGTGTTATTTGCTTTATTTGCTTTCAATAAAAGAATTTTCGGAGTTGCGTTTGACTATAGAAATTTTTAAATATCCCTTTAAGCATACTTTTGATAAATCTATGATAGTAAATAGTGGACTTTAGGGATTGATATAAAACGCACTTACAATTGCATGCGAACATAGGTAATTGATAGGAAAAATTAATTAACAATGCAAATGAAGTAAGCTTGTACTCAAGGAATATGTTTGGTGTGTAGAACGTGAAATCCTAATTAGTAGAGAACCCACCTAGATATGAACTAAAGACAAGCTATGTACTTAGGAAAATGATAGGGGCAGTTCTTTGTTAGCCATTTGTGCCTTTTTAGCCTTCTATCCCTTGTATTAATTATTATCCGTCTCAGCCCACTTTGAGCCTGTAGCCTTTTCTTTGTAGCCACGATATAAGCCATTATCCCTTAGATTATTAGGCATGACCATATGACCCGCACTTGAATCACAATCCTGAGACATGTCTCGAGCTTGAGTTTGGGGTGGTGGGACCACATATGGGGAATTAAATGGGTAGGGATCGATGTGTTTTGTATTGTAGCACAATTGCAGATGATATATACTTATAACCCTTTGCCGGGAATGAAGAAAAATGAAAAAGAAAGAAAAAAATGAAGAAATTTGAAAATTCATACAGTAGGATCCGGGAACCCGGATTCATCAAAACCGGGAACCCGGTTTGCTTCTGTACAAAAAAAAAAAAAAAAAAAAAAAAAAAAAAAAAAAAAAAGAGAAAAGAAAAAGAAAAAGAAAAATATGAATGAATAAAACATCCGGCAAAGTGGAATTTTTCTGAAATCATCTTATTTATAGTGGGTAGACATGGGACGCTAAATTGTTGCGTATATGGGTGAGTGAGAACATCTTTTTGAGCGATTAACTCAAGCTCGAGGACATTGTTGATGGTAAGTGAGGAGAGAGCCAAAAGCTCACTTCAAATTTACCAAATATACATCCATACCCGTCCTTAAGCCAATATTATAACCGTAAAGACCTCGTGATTCCTAAGTGCATAGTGAATTTATGATTCTGTTGATAGGGAATAGACTAGGTGGAACGTTCAAAGCGATTTAGGATTAATGACCACCCTATAGCCATCATACAGAGATGAGTACAAGTGTAACCTTCAAGCATTGCGACTTTAATTTTATGATTGAGATTATTTATGTTTGATGTTGCATGATTAGTGTATGTGTATATTAGTTTCTAGAGTTTGCTATATGAGATTTATTTTGAGAATTGCTTTAGGGTTTATTTGCTAGCTTCTATGTGTTTATACGTTTGCTTCTACCCCTCGTTTTATTTTGTTTTGCTTTGTCGGGACGACAAAGGTTTGAGTTGGGGGTCTTGATGTCTCCCTAATTGTTCTTATTTTAGACCCTTAGGAGACATCATTTTTGGTGTTTATTTAATTAATTCGATAGACTTTTGAATGAAATATGCAATAATTCGGATTTCCCTTTTTATTTCTAGCATTTTTGAATTATTAAACTTTTGCGCGTAATATTGGTATTTTTAGTGTAAAGTTTACAGGTTTTTAGATGTTAGCTAGGGAAGGAATCCGAAGATAAAGTCAAAGATCAAAAGATAGAGTCAAGACTTGAAGAGAAATCCCAAAGATTTTATTTTAGAGCTGAAAATCCATTTTCCAGGCCCTTGATTGCTGTTTTCGGGGTACTTAAGAGCTGATTGAGCCGCTGACCTTTGAAGAGAAAACATTCCTTATCGAAGTACGGAACTTTAGCAACTGGAATGAGGTCAATCGGAGTTGTAACGCATCGGGAAAAGCAGTTTTAGTGGAGGCCTGTCATCAGTTACGGGATTTTGGGCTTAGAGAGTGGGCTTGGACATTTAATTAGGCTTTTAATTTCTGGTCCAAGCCCTAATCCGTTTTTCTTAATATAAAAGGAGGTCTGGACTTCTATTTTACATACAATTCACTTTCCACAAGATTAAAAACACCAGAGAAGCTACAGCAGGAAGAAAGGAGAAGCTACAAGAGCTGGAGTGGGTCTATAGCTCCGTTCGTAGTCATTCTTATTCCGAAAATTAGGTTTTTCTTATATTTTAATTTTGTAACGAATATGAATTCCATTTCTTTTTACTTTGTTTTTAATTTTAATATGAGCTAAATTTCCATTAGTGCTTGAGAACAAAACAATGGGTGAATCTTGATTTTATTATTATAACGAATGTTGAATTTGGGTTTTTATTGAATTAAATTAAATTAGGGCTTTTACTCTTTTCGACAATTTGTGAATGTTTACTGATTTTAGAGTCGCGAACTAAAATTAGGTATTAGTATCTAAGCTATTCCATATATGTGGCGTATGGATCATCCTGACGGGGGGTTTAGGTACAGAAATAATTGTTCAATCTAGGATAAAAACTATTGATTCTGACGAACTTAGTTAATCCTAGGGCCAATGTGGTAATAAATCTTAATCATCCAACGGTGGATCATATTTACCCTGACGGGACTAGTGACACTTTAGGATCGCCTTATAGTCCACCCTGACGGGGGTATAAGGAATTTAGAATCCCGACCATTGTAATTGACTGATTTAGCCCTTAAACAACATAAGTTAGAAAGTAAAATTAGGAGGATCCTTGCGTTCTCAAGTACTACATCTCATATTGCGTTTTCATACATTTTACTTGCGTCTTATCTTTTACTTGCATTATTATTTTATCTTTCATTTAGTTATAATAAACAAAACCAAAACAAACAATTTATTGTCTTTTATTTTCATAAGTGCATCAATCGCTATTTGCATAAACATTGTGATCAACCATCCGTCCTTGGAACGAATCTGATTATCAGAATTACTACTTGGGACAACCGTACACTTGCGGTTGTGGTTCGATTATTATTTGCATTTATTTTTAGAACACACAAAGGACCACCAGTTACCCACCAAATGGCCGTTTTAGAAAAAATACAAAATCATAAGTATACTACCATGAAATGACCCTTTTTCGTTCTGGTATAGCATAATACCATATCCTCAAGCTAATAGAGCAGAAACGCCAATTTTAGGTTCTGCAAAAATATCTGGCAAAATGCGTGAGTGATAACCCACAAAATGGCTCGTTTTAGAAAAAAATACAAAATAATAAGTATATAACCACGAATTGACCTGTTTTCGTTCTGGTATATCATAATACCATATCCTCAAGCTAATAGAGCAGAAACGTTAATTTTTGGTTCTCTAAAAAATCTGGCAAACTGCGTATGTGTTAACCCACAAAATGGCGTGTTTTAGAAAAAATACAAAATCATAAGTATATTACCACGAATTAACCCGTTTTTGTTTTGTTATATCATAATACCATATCCTCAAATTAATAGACATGAAACGTCAATTTTTGGTTCTGCAAAAATATCTGGCAAAATGCGTTAGTGTTAACCCACAAAATGGCGTGTTTTAGAAGAAATACAAAATCATAAGTATATAACCACAAATTGACCCGTTCGTTCTGGTATATCATAATACCATATCCTCAAGCTAATAGAGCAGAAACGTCAATTTTAGGTTCTGCAAAAATATCTGGCAGAATGCGTGAGTGTTAACCCACAAAATGGCGTGTTTTAGAAAAAATACAAACTCATAAGTATATAACCACTAATTGACCCGTTTTTGTTTTGGTATATCATAATACCATATCCTCAAGCTAATAGACAAGAAACGTAAATTTTAGGTTCTGTAAAAAATATGGCAAAATGCATGAGTGTTAACCCACAAAATGGCGTGTTTTAGAAAAAATACAAAATCATAAGTATACTACCACGAACTGACCCGTTTTTATTCTGGTATATCATAATACCATATCCTCAAGCTAATAGACAAAACACGTCAATTTTTGGTTCCGCAAAAAAATCTGGCAAAATGCGTGAGTGTTAACCTACATAATGGCGCGTTTTTGAAAAAATACAAAATCATAAGTATATAACCACGAATTGACCAGTTTTTGTACTGGTATATCATAATACCATATTTTCAAGCTACTAGACAAGGAACGTCAATTTTTGGTTCTGCAAAAAAAATCTGGCAAAATGCGTGAGTGTTAACCCACAAAATGTCGCGTTTTAGAAAAAATACAAAATCATAAGTATATAACAACGAATTGACCCTTTTCGTTCTGGTATATCATAAAACCATATCCTCAAGCTAATAGAGCAGAAACGTCAATTTTAGGTGCTGCAAAAAAATATGGCAAAATGCGTGAGTGTTAACCCACAATATGGCGCGTTTTAGAAAAAATACAAAATCATAAGTATACTACCACGAATTGAGCCGTTTTTGTTCTGGTATATCATAATACCATATCCTCAAACTAATAGACATTAAACGTCAATTTTTTGTTCAGTAAAAAAATCTGGCAAAATGCGTGAGTGTTAACATACAAATTGGCCATTTTAGACTAAATACAAAATCATAAGTATACTACCATGAATTGACCCTTTTTCGTTCTGGTATATCATAATACCATATCCTCAAGCTAATAGACAAGAAACGTCAATTTTGGGTTCTGCAAAAAAATCTGGCAAAATGCGTGAGTGTTAACCCACAAAATGGCGCGTTTTAGAAAAAATACAAAATCATAAGTATATAACCATTAATTGACCAGTTTTCGTTCTTGTATATCATAATACCATATCCTCAAGCTAATAGACAAGAAACGTCAACTTTTGGTTCTGTAAAAAAATCTGGCAAAATGCGTGAGTTTTAGCACACAAAATGGAGCGTTTTAGAAAAAATACAAAATCATAAGTATATAACCACGAATTGACATGTCTTTGTTCTGGTATATCATAATACCATATCCTCAAACTAATAGACATGAAACGTCAATTTTAGGTTCTGGAAAAAAATCTGGCAAAATGCGTGAGTGTTAACCCACAAAATGGCGCGTTTTAGAAAAAATACAAAATCATATGTATATATCCATGAATTGACCCGTTTTCGTTCTAGTATATCATAATACCATATCCTCAAACTAATTGACAAGAAACTTCAATTTTTGGTTGTGCAAAAAAATCTGGCAAAGTGCGTGAGTGTTAACCCACATAATGGCGCGTTTTAGAAAAAATACAAAATCATAAGTATATTACCACGAATTCACCCGATTTCGTTCTGGTATATCATAATACCATATCCTCAAGCTAATAGACATGAAACATCAATTTTTGGTTCTGCAAAAATATCTGGCAAAATGCGTGAGTGTTAACCCACAAAATTGCGCGTTTTAGAAAAAATACAAAATCATAAGTATATAACCACGAATTGACACGTTTTTGTTCTGGTATATCATAATACCATATCTTCAAGCTAATAGACAAGAAACATCAATATTTGGTTCTACAGAAAAATCTGGCAAAATGCGTGAGTGATAACCCACAAAATGGCGCGTTTTAGAAAAAATACAGAATCATATGTATATAACCACGAATTGACCCGTTTTCGTTCTGGTATATCATAATACCATATCCTCAAACTAATAGACATTAAACGTCAATTTTTTGTTCTGTAAAAAAATCTGGCAAAATGCGTGAGTGTTAACCCACAAAATGGCCGTTTTATAAAATATACAAAATCATAAGTATACTACCATGAATTGACCAGTTTTCGTTCTGGTATATCATAATACCATATTCTCAAGCTAATAGACAAGAAACGTCAATTTTTGGTTCCGTAAAAAAATCAGGCAAAATGCGTGAGTGTTAACCCACAAAATGGTGTGTTTAAATATAAATACAAAATCATAAGTATATAACCACGAATTGACCCGTTTCTGTTCTGATATATCATAATACGATATTCTCAAGCTAATAAACAAGAAACGTCAATTTTTTGTTCTGTAAAAAAATATGGCAAAATGCGTGAGTGTTAACCCACAAAAAGGCGCGTTTTAAAAAAATACAAATTCATAAGTATATTACCACGAATTTTCCCGTTTCTGTTCTGATATATCATAATATGATATCCTCAAGCTAATAAACAAGAAACGTCAGTTTTTTGTTCTGTAAAAATATCTGGCAAAATGCATGAGTTTTAGCACACAAAATGGCGCGTTTTAGAAAAAATTCAAAATCATAAGTGTATAACCACGAATTGACCCATTTCTGTTATGATATATCATAATACGATATCTTCAAGTTAATAAACAAGAAACGTCAATTTTTGGTTCTGTAAAAAAATCTGGCAAAATGCGTGAGTGTTAACTTACAAAATGGCGCGTTTAAGAAAAAATACAAAATCATAAGTATGTAACCACGAATTGACCCGTGTATGTTCTAATATATCATAATAAGATACCCTCGAGCTAATAAACAAGTAAGGTCAATTTTTGGTTCTGTAAAAAAATCTGGCTAAATCCGTGAGTGTTAACCCACAAAATGTCACGTTGTAGAAAAAATACAAAATCTCTATAACTACGAATTGACCCGTTTCTTTTATGATATATCACAATACAAAAAATATTTTGATATTTAAAATCATTGTAAAATTGTTTTTTTTTTTTGGAGTTATATATCTAGTGTTTTGTTAAAAGTGATTTAAAAAGTGTGGGATTTAGGGTAAGTTAAGAATAATTTTGAAATATAAAATCACTTTTAAATGTTTTTTATATATTTTGTATTTATTTTAAAAGTAGTTTTTAGAGTCTAAAACATTTAAAAAGATGTAAAAACATTTCAAAACAGGCACTTAAAATCTCAAATGTATATGTTGGTTTAGATATTATAGGATAAGTTTTGGATAATATTGTTATTATTATAGTTTGTAAGTATAGGTTTTAAACATGATAATTATGCAGCAGTTTTATAGTACTTGATAAGAATATACGTATGCATAATAGAAGAGATTTTCTCAAGATATACATGTATAGACCTGAATTAAAATCTCTCTTAAAGTTCATTTTTTTCTATCCTATTCTCAGTTGTAAGTCTCAATTGTTCGTTTTGATAACATGCAAAAAAAATATCGACAAAAAGAACATGCTTCTGTTTTAGACTAGTGAAAATAGTACCTTCGTGGTTGATTTTTGGGTAAAAGAGAAAAAAGGGCCTAAAAGTACCTTAGTTTATTGTTTTAGGGCCTCCATTACCCTAGTTAGGATCCAACTAGATAAAACCAACAAAACCCATATAACCCACCCCACCCACCCCATTCATTTATCGACAGAAACCCCACCCCCCCTCCCCATTTGTCTCTCTCTCCCCCTGCAGCCAAACCCCGTCGCCGCCCCCCTTCTTTCTCGACGGCACCACCATCACCCTGCTCTCCTCTCCAGCCCCATCACCACCACCTTGATTCTCTTCTCCGAGCCACAACCACCACCCCCGCCTCTGCTGTGATTTCGAGATCCACCATGGCCTCTGCTGTGATTTCGAGATCCAGCACCAGATCTGCACCACACCGAGCCACCACTACATCACCACGACGAGCCGCCACCGGGACAACACTGCTGCCATCGAGATCCACCACGACCACGACCTCCGCTGCTGCTGTGGTGTCGAGCACCACCACGACGAGGCACCACCACCAAGCTGCTAATGTTATTTCCTGCACCAGCACGACGAGCCACCGTCACTAAGCCATCGCCGCGAGCTCGAGGTCCACCAACACCACCACCAAGCCCTCGCCGCGAGCTCGAGGTCCACCACCAGATCGAGATCCTTCTCCTTCTCCGTTCGAACCACCACTCTCAGATCCACTCAATCTCAGATCCACCACCCCTCGCGATGAGCCACCACGAACCAGGAACCACCCATCTCCGGTCGAACCACCTCACCCAGCGCACCACCACCAACTGTTCGAACCACACCCACCCAGCGCACCACCACCAACCATTATTACCAAACCCCACCGGCAAAACCCACCCACCACCACCAAACCACTCAACACCATCCATCTCAGCTAATCCAACACCCACCAAAACGAATCTCAGATCTGATTGGTTTTTGTATTTTTTAATTTTTTTTTTCAGGGGTGTTTTTTGGAAATTAAGATATTCAGGGGGTATATACCCCCTGTTTTGTTATTTTAGGGGGTAAGCAGTTAATTGAGGGGGCAACCATGATTTTTGGGGGGTAAACATGATTTCAGGGGGTAAAAATGATATTTTAGGGGGTATATACCCTCCGTTTTGGACTCCGTTTTAGACTAGCCCGTTATTTTGGACAATATGGACTTAAAGGACTTAACTAAAAAATGGAATTAACTTAAAAAATGGTGGGCGTGTGCCCCCTAAAAAATAAAATAGGGGATCTACCCCCCAAAAAATCAAAAAACAGCGGGTGCGAACCCCCTAAACCGTGACCTAACCAGCCAAAAAATCTAGTTAGGCCCTTAAAAAACATAAGATCTAACTAGACCCTTAAAATTCTCTTTTTTGAATTTTAGGCCTCAAAATGTATATTCCTCTTGATTTTTGTGTGAGATTCATGGAAAGACTTTAAAGAGTTAGTTACTTTTGTTGACTACTTAAATGTAACAACTGTGTACAAATAAAAACATGTTTGTTGTTTTGATTGGATGGATTTATGTCAACTCGGCCTCGTGTATATGCATTGATCCCTGTACTTTGCGCAGCCTAAAGACTAAAGATATTGGTTAAGCCCTAGCCGGGAAGTTCTTACATTATCATTATACTACCGAGGAAACTTCAAAATAGAGCCTAATTCCATTCTCACCCCCATTTTAAAGCCTAAGTTAGGATTTGTTATATATAAAGCCTAACTAGTTGAAACAAGTTAACTAATTGATTCTCTCTCTTACTTTCCCGGACACACATGTGCTGAAAGAGAAATCCGTATACATGGGGCTGTACCTAAGCCATATTTCTTATTCGTGCATTGTTTGTCTATGTTATAACTCGATTTTCCAAGCCAAAACCCGTGTCCATGGGGCTGTACCTAAGCCATTTTTTTGTCTATGTCCATGTTCAAAGTGTTCAATATTATACCCAAGGGGTTGTACCCAAGCTCGGGGTTTATCCATGTCATTTTTTGTTCCAAGTCTTATTGTTTATCTGGTTCTTGTACCAAGTTCGTGTACACAATGGGTTGTACACAATGTCCAATATTTTATCGTAAAGGAGGTACCTAATATCTATTTACTCAAGTTTTTAATTTTTGTATAGACTAGACAATAATACACTAGAAAGGACAAATGTTGAAATAGTTTAACACTTGAAAAGGATTTTTAGATTTAAAAAAAAGTAAATCATTTGGAAAAAGAAAAAAATCTAGATCCAAACAATCTGGATCCATAAAACGAAAAAAAAAAGTACAAAGATACGTTTTTTTTTCTAAAAAGTGGTTGAGCCCCTCAGGTCTGGACACATTGTGTCCTGGCCCAACAAGTCTGAACCAAAATCAAGTCAGATGGAAAAAAAAACAAATGGACCTTGAGCCCATTATGTCTGGACACACACACACGACAAAAAAAACACATCTGGGCTCGCAAACGGGGAAGAGATCGGGGTGGAGGTTGTGGGAAGCAGAGAAGGAGGGATGCGCTGCAGGTGAGGCCAGTATAGTGGTGGGTTTTCGTAGATCGGGGATGGTGGGGGTGAATCGTGTTGAGACGAGGGTGGATCTGGGCTGGTGGTGGTGAATGGAGGCTCTGCTGCTGTCGAAGCTTGATGTTGGCGTCGCTGCTGCATAGCTCGATGTACAGGAAGGGGGGATGGAAGAGATTGGCCACTCGATGGGGTTCTTGCTGTTGCAGTAGTGTTGCAGCCATGGTAATCTTGCTGTGCAGCCATGGCCTCGCGGTGGTCCACGAACCTGGGTGAAGGTGGGGGGAAGAGGAGAGGATGGTGACGCGTGGTGGTGGTGGCCTTGTTGCAGCGACGGCGGAGCAGGTTTTTGTTTCCAGATCGGGTGCAGCGTGGGGGGAAGAGGAGAGGATGGTGACGCGTGGTGGTGGTGGCTTGGTGGTGGCGGTGCAGCAGGGTGATGGTTGTGTGGTATGTGTTTTGGTGGCTCTGCACAGCGGAGGTGATGGACGGTTTCTTGGAGCACGAAGGTGATGGCCTCTTCTCCACGAACGAAGGTACACGAACCTGCCTTCTCTGCAGTTGCGGCGGCGAAGTGGCGGGACGGTGGGGGGAAGAGGAGAGGAGTGGGGAAGCTCAGATCGGGGTGAAGAGAGGGTGTTGGGTTCGGCCATGGCTGGTGTATGGTGGTTGGCGGCGTTGCAGCAGGGTGGCTATGGTGGACGGCGTTGCAGCAGGGTGGCTATGGTGGAAGTTTGAGATGGAAGGGGGTGGGGGCGGCGTTAGGTCTTGAGCAGAGAGAGAGAGCTGAGAGAGAGAGAGGGGGTTTGATCGAAACCCCTATATGGGTTCTTTGTTTTTGTTTTTTGTTTCTCACTGTATTGGTTAGATTAGTGTATAGAAAGACTAGTTGGATAGTAACTAATGTTTGGGTGGGGCTTTTGTTTGATAAGAAGAAGGTTGTGGGGCTTTGAATAAATATTCACCCTATACTACCTCCGTTCAGTTCCTTATAATAGTTTTTTTAGTCAAAAATAAATATTTTATAATATATGATACTTTTAAAGTTTCAAAATAAAATAAAATAAAAATTCTATTCTATCTTTTTTGAATTTTTCTTATTAACTAAATATTTAATTTTCTCTTTTTTACAATTAGGGATATATTAATCATTTTATACTAAATTTTAACTATTTTTTAGGTTTCTTAATACATATGAAAAACTATAAAAAGTCAATTATTATGAAATTGAGATAGTATGCATATAAAAATTATTATATCATTTATAATGGGATTATCAATAAAAATAATTGGAACGTGATGATAGTTAAATGTATGTGCTTATTAAGGATCTATTCGTAGTCATTGACTTTCTTTTTTTACTACAGAAATAGTCTCAAAAAATGTTACATACCAGAATAGTCTAGTATAAATCTAATTCATTTAATTGATTAGTCATTCTCTTCAGAAATAGAGTCTTGGCTAAAGAAGTATTACATACCAGAATAGTATATATCAAAATCACATAAATAAATTTGAATTTTAAATACAAAATTGGACTGAAGATAAGAAACAACATAACCAAGTTATATATTTATTGGTGAGTCGTCATTCAAACAATTTCAACACCATTTCGCAACAAAATTGCAGTTACAATTAGGCATATGATATATCCAAGAACAATTCAAGGACCTGGGCAACTAACAGAAATTGCTAAAAAAAAATGTGTGTCCTATTATGTAAAAAACACTATTAATCTTCTTTCATACCCACCAATAATGGGGTATGAGCCTTGATAGGAACATATAAGAAATTATCAACATTAGATAACTCCACAAAAAGTGTGAGGATCATAATTAAAAGGGTGTTGATGGTCAGAAACAACTTTCCTTTGGAACAAAAAGTTCTACAATAATGTTGGTGATAGTGAAAGATGATAAAAATGAAAGAGAAAGTTGATAGTTAAACTATGGGTGTGAGGGAATGTAAAATACTTGATCAACATAGACACACGAACAAGGGATGTTGTTGGTGATACTTGTGCCAATTCTGTCTCCAGTCGAATTTAAAGACTTCAAACCAGACAAAGGTTAGGACAACATGGAGGTGTATCTCTCGATGGCACTCTAACGGTCAAGTCAGAATTGGGACCTAGGACCCAGGAGAATGTGTATTGAACTAGTTCTGATTGTCATATGAACAGTGTAAGGAAGTATGTGATGACTCGTTAAGCGCATATCATAAGTATTTAGAGATATGGAAAACTTATTGTACCTTGTTGGACCTTTTTCGTATTACTCAAAGGAGTCCTCAGAGGATAACATCCTCAGACTCAATTGTATCGGGACATCGTCTCAGCGAGATGCTCAATAGTAATCTTACGCCTATGTCGAGTCTTCGATGCTAGATCATATTGGCATGTTGAAGACGCATTTTTACTGATGGCTACAACATAAATTTGCTGAGTCTATCAATACCCTCCTTGAATTTGTACGATCGGGGTCGACCATTCACGTGGGATTGGTTAAAGGATTCACCCATCTCTAGTGTTGCCGTGGAAGACATCTATGACTTATTACCCTTGACGCTATTGTGCGACACGAGTTCACTCATGATTGGTCACACTCACATAATTACCTTTACCTTGGTAGTTGTGGAGAGTTAAATACGCCATCACACAAGCTTTGAGCTATTTAGGTCATAATGACCTCGAGAAAGCAAACCCTCACTTATTCCCTATATATATATACGAAATTTCTTCGGACGTCTTTCTCGCTAGCATCCCGTTGATCGAGTGATTCTTCCATCGATCCTTCTTTAGTGCAACATATCCTATTTTCTCTTCAAGGTATTTTCTTTGATCATTTAAAATTGTAGTTTATTTAATGTCTCGTAGTGGTAGTTTAGTTGGGCTCCAAGGATTATGCCAAAGAGGGACCTAAAAGTGCCCGACCTTCATCTTCATCCGCCGTAGCTTCTCATATATGAGGTTCGGGCACGGATATCTCAATAGGCTCTTTCTCTATATCTCTTGAGGAAGGATAGTCCCTAATATCTTGACCTCTTCTTCCTTGCGCGATATCGGATTCTTTGCTGACTCTGCTTTCTTGAGCGATGACCTGTATCCTCCTTCTCAACCTGTCATTGCAATGCATATGGTCATCTTATATGACCCATATACAGGGAATGCGTCCTGGGAAGGCTCGTCTTTGTTGAGCTTGGGGTTGAACACATAGTTAAAACTTGTGCACTTTGCTTTGCATATATGATTTATAGGCCCTCCTTTGAAGGGAAAGGAGAAAGTCCATGAGGGATCGAGTTTGTAAATGAGAGGATTTCTCTTGTGGAGTGTCGATTGTTAAGCATTTCTCTAGCCTAGAGTCGGGCACTACTCCTCCTCCGATCGTGGGTTCTGCTCTTCTGACGGTGGCACCACCCATATCGCTTCTTCATGGCCATTCGATGGACACGAATATGACTTGCATGCTTTTAAAGTTTTCCCTCCGAGCGGTGAGTATATATCGAATAGTTACCTGACGATCTTGTCTATGTTGATTACTTTTTACTTGCATATTGTTTTGTAGTAAGAGAAGATTCGTGATTTCCTGTGTAATGTGCAATGGATTTCTTTGGAGGTCGATCTTCTTTGCATAGAGGGACGTGCTGCTTAGAGAGAAATGTGAGCCTTACATCAAAGCTCCAGGTAGTTTTTTTTTTTATTACAAGGAGATCCGAAAAGGATCATGATAATAAACTATCCGAGAGCATTCTTAAAAAGGCCTAGACTATAGATAGTTCTAGGCGTCCTCCACCCCATCCTGTCACGAATAAAATACTTCCATATCCCCTTAGGGGGTTCCTGGTGAAAGCAAAAATATTCTACCTGTCTTGAACCAACATGAGCCAACCAATCCGCGCAATCATTTGCCTCCCGATAAATATTAGTGATCTTGAATGACCTATTCCTCACCATAATTTCCCGGATGGAATTTATCCAATACGCAGCAGGTCCTTTATCCATCCCATTATTACATAATATGTCCACCACTTCCTTTGAGTCCACCTCCACCATTACCTCCTTCAATTGCATTTTTTCACTTAATTTAAGCCCCTCATGTAGCGCTATTAGTTCCACAATGATTGGAGAATCATGGTGTATCCGCATTGAGAAACCACCTACCCAATCTCCTTCTTCATTTCGTATCAAGCCACCCCCACCACTTTCTTTGTTCCATTTCGTGCAACTTCCGTCCGTGTTTAACTTCAGACCTTGGTCCGGTTTACACCACCCTACAAGGCTTACATTGTTTCTCTTGCTCACAATGCTTCCCTGACTCTTCCCCCACGATCTTACATAAGAGTTAGCTAAATATCGGATCTTGCGCAACATAATCTGAGGCGAAGATATCTCTTTTCCATTAAAAATCTTGTCATTTCGTTCCTGCCAAACCACTTGTATAACCGCACCGAATAGGATATTCCATGGAACTCCTGCATATAGGTCCTTGTGAGATAGATTGCTTGTCCACCAAGCTGCACTCGAGGTTGTTCCAGAAGCTGTTGCCAGGTTCCATGAAGTTGCTGCAGAATTTCGTGAGGCTGCTGCAGAATACCGTGAAGCTGCTGCTGGGCTCCATGGTTCTTCTTCACTCGACAAGACCTGTCCTTGTAGCTGTTGTGAGCTCGGATCAAAATGCTGCTGTCTTCCGAGGAAAACCTGTCTCTGCAGCTGTTCGTCCAGGGACTGCAGATCAGTGGCGGAGCTTGGCACCTGTACACCTGCTGAAATATCTTGCTGCACACTATTAGTTCTAATTAAAAAAACATTGTTCCGTACCTGTGAACTATGAATCCAGGAATCATCCACATCAGCTCTTCCATTAAGAGTATCAACAGAATTCCTTCGAGCCTCCCTCCGAAACAGGCTCCATAATCTCCTCGTGACATTGCAATCCCTAAATAAATGAATAGCATTTTCTTCGTATACCTCGCACAAAGGACAATTAGGTGAAACCTCCATACCCCTACGTACTAAATTACTTCTCGTAGCTAATCTATCGTGTACGGCCCTCCAAACCAAAACTCTTGTTTTTTGTGGACATTTCATTTTCCACACCTTCTCCCACACCATGTCCGGATTACCGTTATCTTCCAAATCCCATCGAGCCGATTTCACCGAAAATTCTCCACGTATCTCAAGTAGCCATGATAATGTGTCCCGATTATTCACCCCTCTCTCCACCCTAACACCCGTGATCTCCAAAAGCTTCGAAGGTGGAAGTAAGTGTTGGAAACTTTCCCAATCCCACGTCCCATTACTATGAACGTAATCACTTACCACCCTATTCTTCTCCCCAATATCAACCACTCCAAGCACATGGTCAATGAGAGGCGATTCCCCCACCCACACATCCATCCAAAAGGACACCATTTCACCATTTCGTAAGAGCCATTTGGATCCCCGTCTAACTACGGCAATACCTTCCACAATGGCTCTACACATACGCGAATCACTAGGCCTTACTATATAATGAAAAATTGCTGTTTTGAAATATTTCTGTCTCATTATTATAGGCCAAATGGATAAATTATCATGTACCAATTTCCAACCCAATTTACCCAAAAGAGCCTTATTCATCTCCTCTGCTGATCGAAAACCCAAGCCTCCCACACTCTTTGGTCTACAAAGGTCCTTCCATGCTAACCAGTGAATGTGCTTTTGCCCATACGCGTTTCCCCAAATAAACTCTCTACGTATTTTGTCAATCTCATGGCAAACATAACTAGGTAGCCTCTCCACTTGCATGATATACATCGGTGCCGCGCTCAAAACCGATTGAGCTAAAGTTATGCGACCTGCAAGCGAAAGGGAATTACCTATCCATTTCGCCAACTTGCTCCTAATTCCATTAATAAATTCGCCATAAAAATCTTTTGGTCTCCTTCCCGAGAGGATGGGAACCCCTAAATATTTACCAAGTCCTTCGCTCCTTCAAAAACCACGCCGTCTTGTAATTTCTATCGCCAAGTCTTCGTCAATATTTTTCGAGAAATATATTATCGATTTATCTTTACTAATCGTTTGCCCCGCATCTAAACAAATTGTGTTCAATGTATCCTGCAAAAGGTCGAAATTATGAATAGATGCTTCAGAAAATAAAATTAAATCGTCAGCAAAGAAAGTGTGGGATATAGGAAACCCCCTGGTGATATTCGAATCGGACTCCAACTCCCATTACGCACAAGTCGCTGAATAAGTAAGGACAGACGCTCCATACATATGACAAAAAGATAAGGCGATACTGGGTCGCCTTGTCGGATGCCTCTGCTAGGACGAATCGGCCTAAGTGCTTCACCTCGCCAAAGTATACTCAATTCATTTTCTTGCATTCCAGACATGATTACATTCACCCACATGGAAGGAACCCCAAGAGATTCTAAGGAATCTCTTATAAAATCCCATCTAATTTTATCGTAAGCCTTAGCAAGGTCAACTTTGATGGCCATAAAACTCTTCTTCCCTTTTTGATGCCTAAGGAAGAAGTCCACCTCACTAACCAACACTATATTATCAATAGTAGAACGCTTCGGCAAGAAACTACTTTGAAACGGCCCGATATGTCCAGAAAGCAACGGTCGTAGTCGATTAACAAGCACCTTCATACATAACTTAACACTCACGTTAATTAAACTGATGGGTCTAAACCGTGTAACATATTCCGGCTCCCCCACCTTAGGTATGAGATGTATTAAAGTGCCTAATACCTCTTTTGGAAACTGACCACTGTCAAGTGTTAATCTAATCATCTCGCAAACCGATGGTCCCACCACATCCCAACATATCTGATAGAACCCTGCTGTCATTCCGTCTGGCCCTGTTGCCTTGTGAGGCGACATCTGAAAGACTGCTAAACGTATTTCTTCATCAGTTACACCACCACTAAGTATATCAATCTCTCCCTGGCTGAATCTCGCTAAATTCGGCAACTCAAACACTCTCGGATTAGCCACCTCCAAAGTAAAAAGGTCCTCGAAAAAGCCCCTAACCCATAGCTTCTCTTCTTCGCTATTCGTGAACTCTATATGATCGTCTCTTCGAATTCTAAAATCATTGTTGTTCTTTCTTTGCTTAATCTGTGCCGCTCTATGATAAAGCTTCGTGTTCCTCTCTCCCGAATTGATCCATTCGGTACGTGCTCTTTCAAACCAATGAAATTCCTCCTGCGCAAGTACTCGTTCGAACTCATCCCTCAACCTCCTTTCAATTTCAATCAATGAAGAATTATACGATCTCTGCAACGCCCTCTGAATCCCCGCGATACGAGCGAGACGCCTATTTTTACGCTTGAATATATTCCCAAAAACCTCGTGCTTCCATACCTCTAATTCTGTTTGCATTACGGCTAACTTTTCTCCAAAACCCTTGTCCTCTGTACACCATTTCTTCTCTATCAAACTCTTAAAACTTTCGTGAAAACACCATGATGCTTCAAATCTGAACCTCTTCCTAACTGGGATCGAAGAAACCGGTGATGTAATCGTGATAAGTAGAGGTACGTGGTCTGAATGCACCCTAGGTAAGTGCTTGACTTTAGCTGACCCGAACACACTCCACCATAGACTATTGCCATATGCCCTATCTAACCGTTTTAAAATCCGTATACCCGAATTCCACGAATCACTCCATGTGTATCTCGGACCTTCAAAACCCAAATCCTCCAATCCACAAGTATTTCTCCACCTTTCAAACTTTACCATCGAGCGCTTTGTACCCTCCACACCTCCTCGCTGGTCTATTTCATTTCCAATTTGATTAAAATCCCCCACCACTAGCCATGGCATCCTAATCACCATCGAGGCCTCTTCAAGGGCATCCCATAAAGCATCCCGTATCCAGCTACTAGGACTAGCATACACTGCAGATAGAAACCAAGAAGTACATGAGTTTTTTGAAATACTAAGATTGATTACCTGTTTAGATGCCGATAAAAGTTGAATCGATATCTCCGATTGATTCCATAGCACCCAAATGCCTCCAGAAAAGCCATTCGCCTCTACCCGAATTGATTTCTCCATTCGAAGAGACCTTATTATCTTCGTTGCTTCCAATCCTGAAGCCTTGGTTTCAACTACTATTGCAATAAAAGGTTTGTGTCGCGAATTCAAGTCATTAAATGCACGGCAGAAACCTTCACTTTTTGCACCACGGCAATTCCAGAATAGGACATTTAAAGGTAGATTTGGTAAACACCAACCTCCTGAATTATCATTGTTAGTTGTATCTATCATTAAAACAAAAAAGAAAAAGAAAAATTCATAATAGGTAGTCTAAGAAACTCCCTGATCGTGTCAAGGCAGAGGCATCATTGAGATGCGCCGTCCCCTTCTAAGTCCATACATATCGCACTTGAGTTGGTGCCTTCGTGGTGGTCATCATTAAGGCGCGCCACCTGGTGGTCTTGAGCCTCCTCAATCTCAATCATTTCCAGGCTACCGATCTGCTCCATGCCCACTGAAACTAACCTCGCACCAGCTGTCTTGCAAGGAATATCCGCTGCAGCTTGGCTCTCACATGGAACTGTCATCACCTTGCTCCCAGTTGTTACCTGACCTGCACCAGACACAAATGGGACGGAACCTGATATAGGATTAATATCAGGGGGTTCACCTGACATTTCTTTAGTAGCGCTGGAACAGCCATTAATTTGTGTGTCTGCAGCAATTTCTGAATTAATATAAATTGCGCCCAGGTCCCTGGATAACTCCAACTGGTGCTGAAGCTGATTCACGCCATTGTTCGCCCCCGTTTGAGCGCTATTACTCGCTCCTTCTCTCCCACCATCTATATCTACTCGCACCAACCCCAACTCAGGCTCAACCATTGTCCCACGGTGCTCTAGTTCCGCCCCAAACGCTACATCATCTATATGATCAATGCTACCCCTATCAATACCTCCATCATTCGTATTTTTCTTTCCCTTCTTATTGTGTTTCCCTTTTTTCTTCGGTGTTGATCCCATTAGCTCTCCATCAACTAATTTATTCTTCTCCGTGCCAAAAAAACCCCCAACCAACCTATGGGATACGGAGTCCACCACGGTATGGTTTGGTGCTGTTATATTCTCTTTTGGTAAAATCTGATTCCTCCTTGGTGTCTCACGAGCCACAACTTTCCCTACCGTGACTCCCTCCACCTCCTCTCTCGGTTCACTCCCACTAAACTCCCCCAACTCGCTCGTGGCCAGAACTTCAAATCTCGAACCTTTATCTGTGGCTGCTATCTGCTTATTTTTGTTTTTCAGCGGTGTTGAAACCCCTTTTTTCCCACCTCCATTAATGCCTCTAGGAACATTAGCAGGTTGATGAGTACTCACATTAATACGCGGTCGCCCTCTACCTCTATCAACTGTCATCCACTCCCCGTATCGAGCACGAGGCACACTACTCTCACTGTCTCTACCCTCAACCTGCAATCCTTGCTTCACCGTATCTTCCACATTCACCCCACTACCCACTTTAACACAATCGTTTTAGTATGTCCGAACTTACCGCAATCAAAGCAAATAAGGTGGAGTCCCTCATACTCCACTTTTTGTAATAAATCTTGTATCCTAATTATCGACACTAGCGGCTTATCAAGCTCCACTTCTACCGCCAATCTAGCAAAATTACCCCTAGCGCGCGATTTCGTGAATGGATCAATTCTCACCATCCGGCCCACTAAATTTCCTATCGAAGTAAGTATATCTTCCGTATAATTTATTAAGGGCAACCACGGTAATCTGATCCAAACTGTTGTACGAACCACCGGCGTATCATTCGGCCTAAAGAACGGGTCCCAAGCACGAACTACTAAGTACCTATCTAGTATCATCCACGGTCCACCACTAAGAACTCTATTATAATCCTCTATGCTCGTAAATTGGGCCGTAAAATAACCAAAACCCACGTCAACTAAATCTAATTGAGCTTTCGGGGCCCATATTTGATTTAATTTAGTGAGTAGATATTTAAAACCAACATTATGCCCAAGAAGTTTAATGATTAAGGTCTTTTGCCATACCTCGCACCCTTGTCGTTTCTGGGCAGTCGTTCTTACCAATTGGGGATATGTAATATCACTAAAAGGGACGTCGTCTTCAAATCGAAAATCCCCCATGTTTCTATCCATTCCAGTTGCGTCAGGCTGTCCCTTCTCCCCTTCTTGATCATGGCTATTGACCTGGTTTGACCCTTTCTCTCTAGGCTGTGTAAAACCGGGGGGAGCACCCATAAAAGCTTCCCGATACGATCTCATTGGTTCCTCATTCCCTTCCTTGTTTATTATAGATGTGGTAATCACAGCGTCCTGTCCTTCAACTTCCATTGCCATGGTACCTGCAATAGAAGAAGCCACTAGTGAAGATAAAAAGTTTGGAGAGCGAGCTATACCTGCATTGCTATTGTCATCAGTTCCTTGCATAATTAAATCATCATGATTCGTTTCTGTACTCGCATCGAACGCCGGATTCTCAATTATACTAACACCAGCCGGAGTCACTTGTAAATCCTCAGCATTACCTTGGATCAAAAGTGTTTCTCTACCTCCACCATCTACAATCGGCGACAGTTCTTCGCGCTCTACATATTCTAACGCTCGTTTGGATGATTTATGTCCTCCTCCCACGTCCAAGTCTTTCTTCTCTTTGCTGCCGGAGATACCGTCCTTCAGCGCCCCTGTTGGTTGCGAAAATAATCTTATCCGTTTGGCAGATAACGGCTTGATTCCTTGCACTCCCTCCTTGGTAGCAGCTGTTTTGGAACTTGGTGTTGAGGGAAGGGAAGATGATGCTCTTGGTGTCGATGTAGCAGGTCGCCATACCTTATTGCCTTGGGTTTCCGGTGGTAGAGGCGGCGGTGGCCGCCCCTGGCCTCCCATTCTTTTGACCGTTATGTGTTAACCAAGGAAAGAAAGCACCAGAAAGGAAATAGAAGGGAACAGATAACTAGGCTGACAGTGATTTACGGGGGGTGTGAGCGTAGGTTTTGTGAGATATCAAATCTTCAATCGAAGACTCAAGCTGAGGCTAATAAGAAAAACATGGATTTAAAAGATTTATTAGAACAATTGAGTTCGTCAACATTCCTAGCCAATCAACGGGTGGGTTCAACGGTGGTTGAAGATATGGAGGTCTTGTTCGAATCACTATATAATATAGAATAGAGGTAAGATGTGCATGTACTTGAAATGCATGTTTGACGTGTTAGCGCTCCTACCAGCTTGGTCTGGCATCTTAAATGATCGTACTCTGCCCCTTTCTCCTCCTTTTGAACATCATATTCTTTTAAGTGTCACAGATTCACTCACTCTTTCTCCCTTGGGTCGTACATACCCTATAGTACCCCCTAGTAATTTCTTAATGAACTTTGACGGACACGTCTATATATATTACATGTTTGTTGTGTTAATCTTTATTCTTGAGAACTGGTCGAACATTTTAGGTATCACGTGACAAAAATCATATAGATATAATTGGAAGACCAACCAACTAACAATTGCATCAGCGTGATGTTATAGTCAAATAAATTAACACGTGATATGACGTTTCACTATCTCCTATCTTTTGACTTTTTAACTATGTCTAGCGTTTGATTATGAAAAAGATTAACAAATATCTTTTTTGGGTTAGGGATTGAATAAATATTTAATACATAGAGTTGTAATAATTTAGTTTGAAGACAACATATTGACGAATATAAAAATTATACAAATACGTTTTAAACTGACGATTACTCTAATAAGCGCATTCATCAATAAACGTAAGGTTTTAATATCAAATTTTTACCAAAATCAAAATAAATTTTCAATAATATCCTTATCCAACTATATCATTAATTTAGGAGTAATGTTAAATGTTCTTCAATTTTTATATCACTTTCTTCTAAATGGTTGTATTGCTAAGAAAACAATGAAAATACAGCCCATATAACCTTGTACCTCTTACTTTAGACCCGTTAGGAAGAGGGTTCGAACCATAGATCTTTCCTTTAAGGGAAGAGGAAATAGCAAGACTCTGGCCAGTTGAGCTAACCCAACTGGTTGAGATTGAATCTTATTGGAATCAAAATAATTCCAAATCTAAAGTGCTCTCATATATATTAAAAAAATTATGAAATCTTAAATTACATTTTATTGGAATAATGTTTTTAACTAAAATAAAAACATAAATTGAAAGGAATTAAGTGTTGAAAAGTTGAGAATTTTCGCATTTCCCCATTATAAGGATAGATCCTTTTAGTCATGACTCTACCCCTCACGCGTATTTGAATATCATTATCATCATCATGACCATGACCATCACATGAACATCACATATTCAATCTCTCACTCCAAACTATAGTAATTACTCTCTTCTCATCTCTTCTCTTCTATATCTATCCTCCTTTTTTGATCTCTCACTTTCATCCTAATGGGAACTCAATCACCTCGAGTCTACCACTATTTTCCCTTCAATCATCTCCTCATATTCTAAACCTCAATTCTTCAATCTTTCTCGATTCTTCTCTTTCGTATTATAACTTCTTCTTGCTTTTCCAAGTCAAAGAAATTCCCTTCCCCTATATTATATTTAAGAAAGTTGATTTTCTTTTGCTCTTTCTGCCCTTTTCAAAAGCTCCAAAATTCATATAAAACAAAAAACAATAACCATCTTGGATCTTCATATCCTTCACTTTTATCAAAAAATTCAATCTACTTTTCTTTCTCAAATTACCACATAAAAAATCGGTTCTTTTTCTACTTCAAACACAAAAAGGCACTAAATTTGTGGATTTGAAAGCATACCCAGATCACCAACTTAGTAAAAATCACACCTTTAATTTCAAAAAAAATGCAAGACCCATCATTGTATACACAGATGAACCCAACTTTCCCAGAACCAGAACACTTGAAATGTCCAAGGTGTGATTCTCCAAACACAAAGTTTTGTTATTACAACAATTATAATCTCTCTCAACCACGACACTTTTGTAAGAGTTGCAAAAGGTACTGGACTAAAGGTGGTTCTTTAAGAAACATCCCAGTTGGTGGTGCTTCTAGGAAGAATACTAAACGTTCAGCAACTAAAAAGCCATCTTCTTCATCATCACCACCACCACCTCCACCACTACCACCACCACCACCAAAAGCAGCCTCAGACGCCTCTGAAACTGGTGGACCGGTACTTGATCTTGGTCAATTTGGTAATTTTAATAATGGGTTGAGTTTAGAAGGGTCGAATCTGCAATTGGGGGAGTTTGATAGTGTTCAAAATCCGGGTTCTTTTTTAGGTTCGGGTCAGACCCGAATTATTGAGCCACAAGTGGGTTTGCAGAATGGTGATGAAGATAATAGTAACTGTTGGAATGGTGACAGTGAATGGGCTGAACTTACTATTTACCCGCCAGGTTCGAGTTACCTTTGAAGGGTAAATTAGGAATTTTCTGTTTTAGACCAAGTTAAGTATAGTTAGTGTAATAATTTTAATATGATAATTTGCCTATGATTATGAGTATCAGTGTCTATGTTTGTTTTGTTTTATTAGCCATGGGATTTGGTTTTGTATAAGTTATAGTAACTTACAAATTATTGGGTAAGTTACTCAAATGGGTTATTTTATATTTATATTATACAACAAATTCTAAATCGGCTTTGATTTCACTAACCTTACTCCACACATTCAAATAATCAAGTTAACTTATATTCATATTCGTATTTAATTTCTCTTTGATGGTCATCCATATCAAGTATCAACACACATTGTTTTGGAGGCACTTTATTTTCCATAACTTCCCTCATTCCATTCCCTAGTTAAGACTCGGCTCTCTTGCACTCATAATAGCTACTTGTAACTCGTGTTGGGGAATATTCAATTAATATTTTAATAATAATGTTTGTTTTATCTTATTACAAGAGGATAGGATTTTGACCATAATCCAAATGTATTAAGAAAAAAACTTAAAATTAGGCGTGCGGTATCCAAATTTATTCCAGAAGGGGTGAAGTTTGAATAAGGTCCTTTTGTTTGTTTTTGGCAAATACAGTACACTGATATGATTGTGACATATATCTTCTATCTGACTTTTTTATGCAATAATATTATGAAAAAGGATATATTCATTTAATCTATTAGTATTAAATCAATTGTGACATATTTCTATACTTCAAATCTTTTTTTTTTTGTCAACTATACTTAAATCTAAATCTATTAATGATAGTAAGATGTCTGATTTAATATTATAGGTATGTTATTATAATTAATACAATAAAATTTATAAATGAATATTAAAAAAATACCCATCAAATTTAGAAGGTCGAACGTATTTACTGAGAGTCGAATACAAAAGTAAATTTTAGAATTAACAAAAAAGAGATTATTTTTTTTTTGGTTACATGGGTTCCGGGCTAAATTGCGCGCACCCGATTAATCCGACGGAGATATACATGCCACCCCATATATATTCTCATGGTAAATCAGAACTAGGTTGCCCATGTTCAGGGAGAGGTTCGAGCCTTGCACCTCTTACTTTACACCCGTTAGGGAGGGAATTTGAACCTTGGACCTTCCCTTTAAGTGTTGAAGAAATAGCAAGGCTCTGGCTAGTTGAGCTAACCCAACCGGTTGGAGTTGGTCCTTTTATGCAAAGATAAAGGCCATCTTAGGAATTCATTTATCGTTTTTCTAGTTTTTTATAATTCATCCATGTTTGGTTAGTTACCTAACCACTTTGGAAAAATTCATTGCTTTAAATCTCATAAAGGACGACACAATCTTATTGAAGATGATGTCAGCAACATTGAAGAAGATGCCAGTACCCGGGTTTTACCCGTGAAGGAAAAAACATTGATCTAAAATCTCATGAAGGACGGCGTCCAGTCCTCAAAGGTGGACGGGGCTAATGGATCACTTAACTATTTGGAACTATCAAGGAGTAAGGGCACAGTTGACTAAAAAGATGTTTAAGTCTCTTCATTCAAAGTTTAATATTTTTATTGCTTGTCTTCTTGAGTTTAAGATGCTAAGTCGTGTAGTTTTATTAAAATCCTTAAATAATGTGCACGTTGTTGATCCCCGGGGAAGAGCATTTAGTTCTAGGAGTATTCTCGTTGTGTGGAAGGATAGTGCTAAGTTTGGAATGGTGAACTCAAGCTCTTCTTTTGTTATTTGCAATACTAATGAATTGGAATCTTCTTCTTGGTACGTTTTTTTGCGTATGCTCCAACTAATAAAATCGAAAAGAGAAAAAGTCTGGCACAATTTTACTTTTTGGAAAGCAAATATCTCTGATCGTTCCTATTCATCGGTGATTTTAATGACATCACCAAAACATCTAGAAAACATGGTGAGATCTCTCCTAATCTGGATAGGATGTTACGATTTAACGAATTCATAAATTATAACAATCTTATCGATATACCCGCAAAAGGATGTCATTTCACTTGGACACAAACACGTGGAAGAAGATAATATCAAAGAAAGACTCCATAAGGGGTTAGCATCAGATTCCTGGTACAACCTTTTCTCTAATTCGGTACAAGTTCTTAGTTGGTCACTTATGCAAAAGAAAATAATATAACAAGTTATAACCTAGGGAGTAATCAGATCATGTGAATGCATATCTAACAAGAATAATCATGCTAAGATGAGTTAACTAGTGACAAAATACATATTACACAAAAAGATAGTTAATCATGTAAACAAGTGCAATTAGTATGTTAAACACATAAGGATCTGTCACGTAAAACACACACAAAAAAAGAAAGATGCTAGCATATTGTTATAAAAAAACAAGATCGATTTTGAGTTTCGTATACTTTTTATTTTAAGGTTATAATTGTTGTGTTTGTTTGGCTATAATCTACTTATTATTGGTCAATAAAATCTTCAGTTATCGGGAAAAAAATATTTAAATAAAAAAATTAAACTATAATATCAAGCATACCAAGCTGAGGTGAGGAGGATAAAACATTTTATTACTCAATTCATTTTTTTTTCAAATAAAAATTTAGTTGGTGCAGTGTAGGGCTGTAAACGAACCGAGTCGAGCCGAATACTAGATGTGCAAGCTTGTTTGATAAGATTTACGAGCCGAGTCGAGCTCAAATTTTAACGAGTCGAGCCGAACTCAAATTTTAAAGCTTGTTAACATATCGAACGAGCTTTTTTCGAGCCGGTCTCGAGTTATTAACGAATAATTTGTTTTTTTATAGCTTTAACAATATATTTATTGATAAATAAACCATTAATTTACAAATTATAATTTTTTAACGAGTTAACGAGCGAGCTCGAACGAACACGTTTTTTTAACGAACGAGTTCGAACGAACTTTTTTTTTCGTTTATATAAACGAACGAGTTCGAACGAGCTTTTTACCGAGCCGAGCTCGAGCGGCTCGCGAGCGGCTTGGTTCGTTTACAGCCCTAGTGCAGTGTTTTAACCAATCCTTTTCTGATAAAACCTGAAACGAAGCACCACCACCACCTATTCTTTTAGAAAAGATTATGGCCAATGGGCGAGGAAATCCTTGTTCCACCCCGGCTGATACATGTCAATGGACATAAATACGTCTTGTTGACCCGCTCGTATTGACTTGATTGCCCTAATAGCGGTCCTCTCGGGTGTGAATCCTCTATGAGCCACTGTCCTCGACCACACAACCCTTTCATTAATCACTAATCTGGACCACATGGGCTCTTCTGTATATCATTCTAAGGAATTAGTAGGCTAGGGCCCTAGGCTAGTATGGATCAATATTTAAGAATTAAGACCTAACCATGTGCTACATCTTTCAAATTTTAACTGCGAGAGTTTAAAATATTGGATCTTTCTAGGGGATTAAAGTTTGAATTTAATTTATAAAATGTTTTGTAAATTCACCAACATATACTACCCCAATAATTCAAAATTCCAAGTGCAAATGCAGTTGCATTTATATAAATAGAAAATTGTATATATTGACCACTTGATCATATTGCACAATGTGTTGTATATACGGTGATTTTATTAATTTTTGCCTAACAAACTCAACCTTTGTTCAGGTAATAAGTTCATAAGTTCATAAGTTATTGAAAAAATATATGAAAATCTAGAAGGTCCTATAATTTGACTAAAGAAAGATGGTCTTATTTATTAGGGGAGAGATTTTGATAATAGGGGAAGGTCCACAACCGTATTTATAAGCTAAGAAACAAAGGCCACCATTTTCATTAAAGGCCAATGTACCTCATCAATGCAGCTAGTATGACTCATCACGTTATGCTTATTAGTTATTACCCCGCAATCCCATCAATAAATACATCACATTTTGCTCCTATACCAATTTGACGGTTTTTTTTTTAAATTTCGATTCAGATATAGCTTATGTTACTAATCTTGCAATTGAAGGTTTTTTTTTTAATTTGATTCGATCATATGTATTAATATTATTTATGTAATTTTTATCCACTTTTCTTTATGTTATAATAATATTGATTTTTCAGGTATATATATATATATTTATATATATAGAGTTTCTTCATTTCTAGATTGAAAAGTAGATATATAAACATAATTTAGTATTATATAAAGAGAGAGTGAAGAAAAAACTAAGAGAAAGGAAGGATCAAATGTAAGTTTAATAATTCCTTTAAACACTAAAGGTATAATCAAGTAACAGATTTAACTCAAATATGACATCATAATTATCCCATTAATTAAAATAAACATTCAAACTTCTTCTAATGGAAAAAAAAAAACCATTACATAGCAACCATACGTGCTTTGTACATGCAAATATACGCCATATGCCAATCACCTGTAACAAAAAAACAACTATTAAAAGTGGGGTCCAATTGAACATTATCAAAACTTGAGGGACCAAACCCAAACTTACCCCCTCCAGAAAGTTTAGTAATATCTTCTTCACGCTGTGGTATCGGATTATCATCATCAAACTCAACCCATTTCCCTAAATTTAATTCAAAAAATATATTTAATTATTTATTTAAAATTTTAAAAAATATAAATAAATAAAACTAACCATTTTCTTGTTTAACCCAAGCAACATAATGACCAGAATCAGCACTTCTTCCTTTATGAGTCAATACAGCCATTAAATCATATACTCCCGTAAAGTGCATTTCTTTACCTGAAACTTTACATTATTTACACAAATGGTCCCTCTAATATTAGAAATATTCATTTTCGTTTTTTTTAATTACCTTTTTGAGATATATCCATAGGAACTACTCCACTTCCATTCGATGATCCCTGTACAAAAATACATCATAAAATATTACCTTATTTACCAAAATGGTCCTCAAACTATCCCCATCCACCCACTTAGTCCTCGAATGTGTAAAAAAAAATGAAGTTCGAGGACGAAACGGGTAAAACTAAGACTAGCATATAGTTGAGGGACCATTTAGTAATTTTACCGTTTTGGTCCTTGGAATTTTTTAAAGTTACACAAATGGTCCTCAAACTACTATTCTCTTTCACCAATTTAGTCCTCGAATGTCTAAAAAAATGAAGTTCGAGGACCATTTGGGTAAATATAAAGATTCAAGGACTACACGTGTAAAACTGAAACCAACATATAATTGAGGGACCATTTGGTAATTTATTAAAACTAAGATTATTCACATACCTCTGCTTCATTTTCTTTACTCTGTTCCTTCTTTTTTAAACCAGCCTTTTTAGCTTCTTCTTCTCTTAGAACCTAAAAGTTTTAACAAATATAAACACAAGGGCAAAATGGGAAAAACAAATATATATATACCTTTCGAGGAGTATCCAATTTTTTACGAAGATCATCTGAACAAAAATCATACACATCTAACTGTAACGGATAATCCACTTTCTGTAAAAACAAACAAAAATATTAAATCAGATTTTTTATTTGTTCACAGTTTTTTTAAGGAATGTGAAAAGACAAAAATACCCTCAGAATCTTAGCCTTCTGATTTGATTCCCTTTTCCAGAAGAATCTAACAAACTGAATAGTTAAGTAACTGTTCAAACATGAAAACTTAACATAAGTATCTTTAAAATGTTAAAATAAAGCGAGGGTATAATAGTAATTTACTAATATATAACCTTGGTAAGCCATTAATACGAGAATCTTTGATATAAATAGCACTACGTCCTAAAGAAGGAGAAGCTTTTTCCAATTCAGATTTTAGTCCCTGAAAAAAAATAGTTAATTAATAAAACAAATCTTACACAGTGAAAAATTAAAACAGTAAAAAAAAATTAAAAAATTACTCGTTTAATCCCTTCATGTAAATGATTAACTTCTTGTGAAATGTGACATTTTAGTTGATAAACACTTTCTGTTTCAGTACTTTCTTCATTACTTTCAGCACAATGGATCCTAAAATTAAATAAATATTAAATTAGATTATTCCTTAAACAGTCCCTGAAACTTTTTAATTTATCCAAATAGTCCCTGAAATGTTGAGTTATTAACTAGTCTTTACCTGCTAACAAATTCAATTCCGAAAAGTGCTTTTACTGGATCAGTCCCTTCACTGTAAAAAAAAAAAGATAAATTATATTTAATATATATTTTATTTAATAAGTAAATAAAATATTTTTACCTTGAAGTTGATGTTTTAAGAGATTGAGAAATAGTGTATAAAAGTTGAGTCCAACATTCTTCAGCATCCTGTTATTAGAACAAAAGTTAGGGGTAAAACTGGTAAAAAGTAAAAAGTAAAGAGAAAATTTCCTTTATTGTCCTCAAACTATAGGTTATTTATTCAAATGGTCCTTGAAATTCTGAATTTATTCGAATGGTCCCCAAATGACACGTGGCAAAGATGTTCGAGGACCAAAATGATAAAAAGGATAGTTCAGGGACAATTTTGGGGAACTTTAGAAGTTCGAGGACTAAAAGGAAATTTGAACAAAAAAACAAAATAATGTGAAAATATTCACCTGTTGCATAAAAGCTCCATTGTTAAGTTGACCAAATTGAGGATACTTTTTACGCAAAACCTGTGTAAAAAAAATTTAATATTAAAACTATCTAAACCTCTTTTTTATTGCACTATAGGTCCCTATAGGGAGTGAGAGTGGACTATTTTTTCTTTAGTTAACTGACCTACAGGTTCTTATACAGGTTCTATACAAAATAACCTATATTTTTACTTTATTGCACTACAGGTCCCTATTAGGGGTAGTGGTTTATTTGATTTGTAGTTAATTGCTCTATAGGTCCATAAAATATGCAAAATAACAAATATTTTTTCTTAATTGCATTATAGGTCCCTATAGGGAGCAACGCCCCTTTTTTTTAGTTAATTACACTATAGGTCCCTATATTTTGCAAAAATTGCACTATAGGTTCATAAACTATGCAAAATAACCCAATATTTTTTCTTAATTGCACTACAGGTCCCTATAAAGTTTAATACCCTTCTTTAAAATTAATTGCACTGAAGGTCCCTATATTTTGCAAAAAATGCACTATAAGTCCATAAACTCTGCAAACAACCTGTTTTTTTAACTTACTTTCCCTATAGGGGGCAAAATAACCTACATTTTTACTTTATTGCACTACAGGTCCCCATAAAGGGGCATTGGCCTATTTGTTTTTTAGTTAATTGCACTATAGCTTCATAAACTATGCAAAATAAGCTAATATGTTTTCTTAATTGCACTATAGGTCCCTATAGGGAGTAATGGCCTTTTTTAGTTAATTGCACTATAGGTCCCTATATTTTGCAAAAAATGCACTGTAGGTCCATGAACTATACAAAACAACCTTTATATACTTTCTTAATTGCACTATAGGTCCCTATAGGGAGCAATGCAGCTTTATATAGTTAATTACACTATAGGTCCCAATATTTTACAAAAAATGCAATACAGGTCTATAAACTATACAAAACAACCTATATTTTTACTTAATTCCACTATAGGGAACAAAATAACCTATATGCAACAAATATCAAGACCTTTAAATTTAACAAACTAGTGTTATTTTTATTTAAAAGCAAAAAAAATAAAAAAAATACCATCCAAAATTGCATAGGCGCAACAGGTTTCACATTCTTATCAAGCTCATTAAATAAATCTCGAGTTGCAACAGCTAATTGATGAGAAGTTTGATCCAAATCATTTGCTTTTACAGGAGGGTAACTATGTAAAAACAACAAACAGTAAAAAAAACATTACACATAAACATAATTTAAACAAATAAACTATATATATATATATGTATGTATATACAATATTTACCTTATTAAAGCAGATTTCAATTCTGGAACAGAATGTAAGCATTGTACTGTTGAGTTCATGTAACATGTGTTACCTAGATTAAATAAACCAGCTGAATGGCCCTGTTAAGAAGGTGAATAAACGTTTTATATTAGTTGTAAATTTGACGAAATTGCCCCTACAGTTTTGAAAAACTTACTAAATTAATCACTTGTTCTTCCTCAGGCATATCTTCAACAAATACATGCCCTTTTTCTGGAGCTTTGATTATTTCATCAGCTGTACCCATCATCATCAATCTTTGACCCTATAAATAACAGAAAAAAAATTAAAAAAATTAATAAAATATTTAAAAAATAAAGAACTGTTGTAACATTGAAATAGAAACTCGGAATATTAATTACCTGTTTTACCCCTACTGTTGACCAATCTGCGTCATCCTATAATGTGAAGTTAAGATAGTTAAGAACAGTTTCAAGTTAGAGAAGTTTTTTACTACTCATAGATAAGTGAATTTACCTTGAGTAAACCACCTTTAACCATGATTTTTTGTCTTTCAGGTGGTACTCCAGTTAAATCGTACAGCTGGCATTTGAACAGATATGGTGATTGAGTAGTGTCTATTTCAATGTTTTGTAACAATTCCTTTTGCCATTTCACAGTCACTGCATAATTAGGTTAAATAAAAGTTATAAATAATAGAATTAAACCAAATCGTAACTAAAATTAGGGCAATATATACACGAATAATGAATCAGCTAAGAGTTTATTACTTGAAATAAAAGTAGCTAAATAGAACGAAATTACTATTAGATAAACAAAAATCAGAAAAAATTGAGATCGATGGATAAAGTGTAATTAAGAAAGGAAAAAGTTAATTCATTGAGATATTGATATGGCGGTTTACCAGTCAACATGATTAACGGAGCTCCGGTGTAACGGGATCGGAAAGAGAGGAATGGTTTGTATCTGAGTTTGTAGAGATGGTGAGGGGTTTACTTGCGAGGAAGGGCAAAAATAGCCTTTTATATATAGGCAGTGTTTGGATATTGGCTTGGCTTGAGGAGAAAACTAGTATTTAAAAAATTAATATTAATAGAAATATTATTTTTTTTGAGTAAGATTTTTTTTTTTTTTTTTTAGGCAAAATACTTATATTAAAATGAAAGGATGTAGCTAGAGTTAACCAACTCCAGCTTTGGACCAAAAAAAAAAAAACCAACTCCAGCGGTAACAAAGTCAGAATCATTACATAAGATAGAAATAAAGTTAGAAGGCAAATTACAAAACCAATTACAAGGTAAAATTTTCCTAGCAAAAGCTTTCACTATCCAGTCCGCAACTTTATTAGCTGTTTTTCGAATCCCACAAATGCGCAAAGAGGGGTGGGCTTTAGCCAAATTTCTAATATCTTCTAGGATTGGCTTGTTCTTCCAAGAGCAAGACACGCTAGGAGAGTAAATGGCTTGAAGAACTACTTCAGCATCAGATTCAATACTGGTATGTTTTTGCTAATCTAGAACCAACTCGCCAACAGCCTTGAGGAATATCTAAGTAGCGAGACCACATGCGAAGCGAGAGAGAGGGAGTAAGACCATTCTTGATAACCACATGAGACCCTTTAGCCTGATGCGGTTATATGCTATTACTAGGACCCGATTGTCTAGACATAATACAAGTATTGATCTTAGTGATAGGATAATCTCTAAGTGTGACACGTGCTTGTGTCATATACTTAAATAATTAATTATTTTGAGCTTGACTTTAGGGTCGTAAGAGAGATTTTATTCTCATGATTGATTAATTGGTATCTTGTTGAGTATTTGTTATTTGTATTGATGAAAGTTTGTCAGGTTTACGAATATAAAAGAAAAATTTAGAAAAGGTGAAAAAATCAAGCAAAAACAAATAAATAAAAAATTTATAAGTTTGGGAAAGAATATAAGCTGGAAGCTTGCAAAATAAAAACTTAACCTTCAAGATTTGAGAATATAATGATAGAGGTTATGAGTGACAAATATAAAGGGAATTTGGGATAATTTTACAACTTTTTTGGGATTGAGTGAGAACGGATCGCGAGATAATCTAGTTCTCAAAATGGGTTGATTGTTTGGTTAAGTGAGGAAGACACAGAAAATCTACTTGCATCATCATGATCATACTGATCCTTACTACACCCAAACAGTGCACCCTAAAAGGGTTCGATGATCTTGATTATGTGGTTAAGTTACATTATATAAAATGTAATAGGTGAGCTAGCATAAGAAATAACAAAAGGAAAGGTCGATGACCGTCTTATGAAATATCAGTCTGCGACAAATGAGAGGTACATGGACTTGCTGATGCACTGGAAAAATGTGTGAGAAAAAATATCGATCTTCCTACTGGAATTTCACATCAATTTTAGATAATTTTAATTTCCTCGGCAACTTATGTCAACGTAGCTGAATATGTTAAAATTTTGTGTAACTTTGGAATATGCGTTGTTTTTCATGGTTTGTTTTTCTTCATTTCTGCATTGCAATTTGAAAATATAATAGGCTTGATGTATATATGTAGTTGATTGTATATATTGATTATCATTATTATGGTCAGACTTTAGAGCATGATTTATCGAGAGTCAATTCTTACATTGATATGTGCTTTAATTTGTTGAGATTGTATATGATTAATGCTTGTGCTAATGTTGTTGGCATGAGAATACTCTATGATTAGGTCTGCGAAATATATCCCTAGGGCTAACCAACACATACTAAAACACCCAACTACCTTATTGAAGAAGAACTAAGGCAATAAAATGCTATCAAGCTGGAATAGCTCAGTTGGTTAGAGCGTGTGGCTGTTAACCACAAGGTCGGAGGTTCGACCCCTCCTTCTAGCGCACTGGTTTCATTGTTGATATTTTTTAAAATTGTTATATAGTAAAGGTAACACTCATATATTGAGCTATAATTATCGACTATCGTCTTAGGTAAAGTTAGGTCGTATATCTAGCGTTAACCTCTTAGACACTTAGCCAGTATAGAGTTGTAACTTTACATATCATAGGAGTTTAAACGGTAGGGGTGTGCACGGGTCGAATTTGGATGAAATACTCCCAACCCACAAACCGCCTGTTCTTATGCGGGTTTTGAAAAATGAGACCCGCACCCGCCCAATCTATTATATAAACCATTGAGTTTCGGTTTGAGGGGGTTGCAGGTGAATTGCGGGTGATTTAGTTTAATAAATGAGCCGAAATTGTATCCATAATCATTCGGTGGGTCAATTTAACATTATAAATGAATGTTACTACAAAAAATATAGTTTAGGATACTCATATACACTTCAAATCCTCTATGATTTTTAAATATATAAAATGAGATTTTAGGAATATAAATTTATGAATTAAACAAAAAATAGAGGTAATATCATAATTGAAATGAAAAACAGATTCATTAGATAAAATATTTTTGAAATACTAAGAGATTTAAAAAAAAAAAGTTAAAGGAAGGAATAAAAAAACAGAAATGTAGATTGAGAATCACATTACTGTACTATTTTATTTCAATAAATGAGCAATACAAATTTTTCTAATAATTTATATTACATGGTAATCAGGTATATGCGGGTTTGCGGGTTTCAAGTTTAAAATCCATAACCCGCAAAAAGTGTATATTTTTTCTAAAATGTAAACCACAACCCACACAATAAAAAACTAACCCGTAGTATTCGGTTAGTGTAATCGGGTTGGTCGGGTTATGCGGGTTTTCTAACCCGGTGCACACCCCTAATGGACGGTTTACCAACACATATATAAGAACACCCATCTATGCCATCACTAAAGAACCAAGACACTTCATTAAGACCTAGTCAGAATAACTTAGTTGGTTAGAGCATGTGGTCATCGATGAAGAAACACGATAATGAATTGATATCTGGCTGATATAGCTCAGTTAGTTAGAGTGTGTGGTTGTTAAACACAAGTTACGAGGTTCAACCCCTCCTTCTAGCGTAATCTTTCTCTATTGATGTTTTTAAAATATTATGGTACAATTTTTAAATATTATAGTACAAGGTAAAACCAACTTCATATACCACATGCCATGAGTAGGCATTACTTTGCGCACATTTATATTGATATTTTTCAAATTGTATAGTACAAAACCAGCTTCATACATCATATGACACGAGGAGTCATAATTCGAGTACAAATTGGATGTTATCCTTTTAACTAAATTTGAATCTTTTGTTGCTATATCATTGGGGTTTTCAATGCCTTTTAGTTTTGCAACTAGTCTGACCACTTTGATCAATTAATAAAAAATTGTCTATTTACTTTGTTTTCCACATCAGCCATATGACAATATGTAAGTTAAATTATCAATTTAGATTTCATTTCACCATTCAAAAGTGTCAACTCATGCTTGTGAAGAGCCTTACAGTTTTTCCAGGTACATGCAAGCCACCCCCGCCAGCCCAGCCCATCTCATGCGAAGGTGCAACATGGTGTGGTCGTGAGAAGTTGGGAAAAATAGAATATTTTGTTTCAGTACTAGGTTTTAATAGAATCTTTGAATTAAAATCCTAAACAATTTTTTTATCTTTTACGAGACATTTCTTATCAAGTTGTTTAGTTCATTTCCACATTTATACTCCCTACCATCTCTAGTTAGAAGATCATAGACAACACGTTCATTGGCTTCACAAAGCACTTAACATGTTCGTATTAAAGGCCTTTACTTAACTATGGCCCGTAATTTGTTTTTACAGTTTTGTAACATCTTTGTTGTTTTAGAATATGTGGTATTGATGGTCACTTAGTCACTTGTATTCTATTGCTACTATATAGCATGACATTTTCCCCTTCACATTACAGATTACGAAACATACAAACCATAGCAAACCATACACTATCTTCTTCTAGAATCCTCCGAGCAAAAGTTGTTTGAATAGGTTACATTATTGTATAGTATGCACACACAACTAAAGGACATCATCTTGGAATACAACTGCTGAGGTTGACAAGAAACACTTGAGCAAAATAGATGAAGAAAAGAAGTGCAGGGACTAAAATGCAAAGTTGATATTAGTTTGTTAGTTTGTTATTCGATTGGAATAAAAGTACAGCTGTTGCAGCTGTCATTAGTTAGAATAGATATGTTAGTTACATCTTGTATATATAGAGATCAAACACATGTAAATCATTAACTCAATAATAGAAAACTCAAATATCTCTCTCGTTTAATCTTCTTTTCTATCTTCTCTGCTTCGCTTAAAGCTTCTCTCATGGCTTCTCTAATTCTCTTATTTTACATGGTATCAGAGCAAAATTAATCAAAAACTTCCGCATAATCTCTCTTCTCTTTTAGATTCTTACTTCTAGCTATCTTCAATGGCGAATCAGTCACCTACAGAGGATTTTTCTAGTCCTTTCTATCTACATCCCAGTGAAAACACAGGGATATCGTTAGTTTCTGAAGTATTAACTGGTGAAAACTACTTATCGTGGTCAAGGGCGATTGAAATTGCTTTATCAGTCAAGAATAAGCTAGGTTTTGTCAATAGAGACATCGCGCAACCACCTCTCACAGATTTAGTCCTTTTCTCTGCTTGGAATCGAGCAAACAATTTGGTACTCTCTTGGCTTTTAAACTCTATTTCTAAAGATATTAGAGGAAGCTTATCATATGTATCCTCTGCATTTGAATTATATAATGAATTGAAAACTTGTTTTAGTAAGAGCAATGGAACACGAGTGTTTCATTTAGAAAAGAGTTTAAGCTCAATCTCTCAGAACAGTAGTTCTATATCAGAGTATTTTGCAAAATTTAAAACTATTTGGGATGAATACATACACTTTAGACCTCTACCTAACTGCTCTTGTGGACACATGAATCAGTGTTCATGCAAATTGTTAGAAACTTTAATCGAAAGACAACATAATGATTTTGTTATCAAGTTTCTAATAGGATTAAATGAATCATATTCATCGGTTAGGAGTCAAATTCTTCTCATGAATCCATTACCAAGTATAAATTCTGTATTCTCCATGATTTTACAAGAAGAAAGTCAAAGATCACTTACGAATTCTGCAAATAATGCACCTGTTCATGCATTTTATGCCAAAAACACCCCTAGAACTAACAATTTCTCTGAAAGAAAAAGGGTAATATGCAGTCATTGTGGTTATACTGGACACACTATTGAGACTTGTTACCAAATTCATGGTTATCCTGTTGGATGGGAAGGACCTAAAGGAAAAAGAATCTATAACAATAACAACAATCAAAGGTCTTATAACTCAAGAGCACACTATGCACTGGTTCAAGAAGATAATGATGCAGAGTTTAATGATCAAGATTCAAAATCATATTCAAAAACACCTAGTTTGAATGATCTTACTCCTGAAGATATTGCAAAACTAATGGCTCTTGCACATGGACCTACAGAAAGTTCATCTTCTCTTCCTGCTGTCCATCACGTTTCAACACAAGAAGGTAATTTTAATATAGATTCTTGGATACTTGACACAGGTGCTACAGATCATCTTGTGTATAATCAATCTCTTTATACTAGTAATGTTACAGTAGTAAATATACCAGTTACTTTACCAAATGGTGAAGCTATTTCTGCTACTCACAAAGGTAGTATATGCCTAAACAATCACATTACTCTTCATAATGTGCTTTGTGTGCCAATACTGAAATACAACTTATTGTCAGTTTCAAGGTTAACTAAAGATTCAGTGATTTCAGTCATTTTCTTTCCATCTCACTGTATATTACAGGTCCAAAAGTCCAAGATGATGATTGGGATTGCTTATGAAAGTCAAGGTTTATATTACCTCAAAACTTCATCTCCAAAGTTAGATCTCCATACATCAACTGAGGTCTTTGATTTGTGGCATTCCAGGCTTGGCCATCCATCAAAGGCTAAACTATCTGCTCTTAGATCAATATATTCTTCTATTATTTTTCTTAAAACAAATGTTTGTGACTCATGTCACTTTGCTAAACAAAAGAAACTAGTGTTTCCTATTTCTGAGAGTTGTACTAAATCTTGCTTTGAAATGATTAACTGTGATATATGGGGGCCTTTTAAGCAAGAATCCTATACAGGACACAAATACTTTCTAACTATTGTAGATGACTTCTCAAGGTGTACTTGGATTTATCTTAAGAAAGCAAAATCTAAAGTCCATCAACATTTATCAAGTTTCTATCATCTTATTCTCACACAATTTCATGCTAAAATCAAGATACTAAGATCAGATAATGGAGGAGAATTCAATCTTGTACAATTCTACTCAGATAAAGGTATAATACACCAGTTGAGTTGTGTAGAAACACCACAACAAAATGGCTTAGTTGAGAGGAAGCATCAACATCTACTCACTACAGCCAGAGCTTTAATGTTTCAATCTAACCTCCCTCTACAATATTGGTCAGAGTCAATCTTAACAGCTGCTCACTTAATCAATAGACTGCCAACACCGCTTTTAAACAACCTCTCACCATATCAAATTCTCTATCAAAAACCACCCAACCTCAGCCACCTTAGAGTGTTTGGCTCTCTTTGTTTTGCCTCTACCCTACAAAATCATAGATCTAAATTTGATCCTCGAGCCATTAAGTGTATATTATTGAGTTATCCTGTTGGTACAAAAGGATATAAACTACTCAACATAGAAACCAATACTACCTTAATCTCCAGAAATGTAATTTTTCATGAAACAATTTTTCCATTTTCAAAATTTACACCATCTACACAGCTCCACACTCTTTTATTTCCACCATCTACCACCAATCTTTCAGATTATTTACCACCTCTCTCATCTCCTGACATGCCTCAAACAAACTCTAACACTCCACCAACTGGCATTCCTTCTCCACAACCACATGATCCACCACAATCAACCAATCAACCTTCAAAATCTACTAGAACCAGGCAACCTCCAAGCTATCTTAAAGACTACATTTGTCCTACCACATCTTCTTTACACCTATCAACAACTGTTACACAACCTTTATATCCTATCACAGACTTTCTCAGCACCAATAGACTATCTCAACCTTACACCTCTTTTATTGCCTCTATCTCTAGCCAAGCTGAACCAAAAAACTATAAGCAAGCATCTACATTACCTGAATGGATGGCAGCCATTCATCATGAGTTAACTGCTTTACAAGACAATAACACTTGGAGCATTGTTCCTATACCTTCTAATGTGTCTCCTATAGGCTGTAAATGGGTGTTCAAGTTAAAGTATAGAGCTGTTATGGAACTTTGGAGAGACATACAGCTCGACTTGTGGCTAAGGGCTATAATCAACAAGAGGGGCTTGATTTTTTCGACACTTTTTCACCTGTTGCAAAAACTGTATCCATAAGATTTATTATAGCTCTTGCTTCAATACACGACTGGCATTTACATCAATTAGATGTAAACAATGCGTTTTTACATGGAGAGTTGAACGAAGATGTGTATATGAATGTGCCTCAAGGTCTTCCCGCTCCACCTAATTCTGTATGCAAACTGAACAAGAGTTTATATGGTCTAAAGCAAGCATCAAGGCAATGGTTTGTCAAGCTTTCTCAAGCTCTCACTTCATATGGTCTTAAACACTCTGATAGTGATTATAGTTTATTCATCATGAATAATTCATCTTCTTTCATCGCGTTGCTCGTATACGTGGATGATATTATTGTTGCAAGTGATTCAATTGAAGAAATTGTTAAACTCAAACATTTTCTTCACAAAGAATTCACAATCAAGGATTTAGGAATACTAAAATACTTCTTAGGAATTGAAGTGGCTCGCAATTCCAAAGGAATTTCTTTGTCTCAACGAAAGTATGCTTTAGACATTCTTGATGAATGTGGATTGACTGAGTGTAAACCAGTTGCTTTCCCTATGGAATCAACTTTAAAATTGCGTATGGATGACTCTTGCTTAATGGATAATCCATCCTCATACAGGCGTTTAATTGGGCGACTTCTATACTTAACTATCACGAGACCTGATTTGGTATACTCTGTTAATTCCCTAAGCCAATTTCTTTCAAAACCAACAATTGATCATTGGAATGCAGCTCAAAGGGTGCTTAGATATATAAAAGCCACTCCTGGTCAAGGTATATTTCACTCATCTACATCTACAATCAAACTCAAGGCGTTTTGTGATAGTGATTGGGCGGCTGTCTTGATTCAAGAAGAAGCATAACGGGTTTTTGTATTTTTCTTGGTGATTCTCTTGTTTCTTGGAAGAGTAAGAAGCAAGCTACCATCAGTAAGTCCTCAGCTGAAGCTGAATATCGAGCTTTGGCTGCCACAACGTGTGAATTGCAATGGCTTATATATATGCTTTGCGAGATTATGGTATTGTTCATTCATCTCCTGCCTTCATATACTCGGATAGTAAATCAGCAATTGCAATGTCTACGAATCCGGTACAACATGAACGAACTAAACACGTTGACATTGATTGCAAGATTACTCGTGAAAAACTACAATCTGGTGTAATCAAGCTCTTTTACATACCTTCAAATCTGCAGCTTGCAGATATGTTCACAAAACCTCTTGGTTCTTTACCATTTCACAATAATCTTTCCAAGTTGAACATTATAAACATCCATGTTCCACTTGTGGGGGGATCTTGGAATACAGCTGCCGAGGTTGACAAGAAACACTTGAGCAAAATAGATGAAGAAAAGAAGTGCAGGGACTAAAATGCAAAGTTGATATTAGTTTGTTAGTTTGTTATTCGATTGGAATAAAAGTACATTGCAGCTGTCATTAGTTAGAATAGATATGTTAGTTACATCTTGTATATATAGAGATCAAACACATGTAAATCATTAACTCAATAATAGAAAACTCAAATATCTCTCTCGTTTAATCTTCTCTTCTATCTTCTCTGCTTCGCTTGAAGCTTCTCTCATGGCTTCTCTAATTCTCTTATTTTACACATCATGGTTATATCTTGGGAAACGTCCATCAAGAGAAACTTTAGCACCTCAGTTATGTTTGTAACTCATTTTCAAGGTAGTGGGACATCCACACCACTAAATCATACAAGTGATTAGTTTCTTTTGATTTAATTATATTATTTTGTGTTAAAGTATTTGTAGCCATTGCAGATAATTATTTATGTATAGTTTTCCAATCCAGATTTAATTAATGTTGTCTTCTTAGCCAAATATAGAAGTCTAATTTACATCATGGAAGTTTCCTTTTCATTTTCATCATTACCTCGTGAATCCCTAAGGACCAACAAATATATATAAGAACACCCAACTAAGTTATGGAAGAAAAATTAAGCCAACAAAATATTATCAAGCTGGAATAGCTCAGTTGGTTAGAGCGTGTGGCTGTTAACCACAAGGTCGGAGGTTCGACCCCTCCTTCTAGCGCTCTTTTTTCTTTCACGGTGCTTTTTAAATTATACACGACAAGGTAAAATTAGGGATGTCAATGGGGCGGGTTTGGGGCGGGTTTACCTATCCCCGCACCCCGCCCCATAAAGAAAAAGAAGCCCCACGCCCTGCCCCGCCCCCGCGTTGTTCTTCCCCACGCCCCGCCCCACCCCGCTAATTAAATCCCCGCGGGGTGCGGGTTTTACCCGCGGGTTTTTTTTTCATTAGAATATTTTAAAATAGATGGAAAAGATAACACAAAGAGTAACAAAACAAATCTGTGTCTTCTTTTTCTTTTTCTTGTTCGTAAAGGCTTGTATTACTTTGATAAATATATGCTTTTTTAAGATAATCCCAAAGAGAAGTAAAAGCTTATGAAAAACTAAAACCATGTCAATAATAATATATATAGTAGGTTGAAGGATCTATGGTAAGCAGTAATTGGGGTATATGAGAAATAATCTTTCCTAACCAGCTGGGATTAGCTCACTGGCCAGAGCCTTGGTCTACCAATCTAGTGGTTCAGGTTCGAACCGAGTCAATGACTCTGAGTCCAAAGTGGCTCTCCTATGTAACAAAAAAAAATAAAAATAATCTTTCCTTAAGTAGACTATTGAAAATACAATTGATTTTCTGTTCCTATGATATTATTTGAAGAATTTCTTCTACGGGCTTCTTGCTCTATAGCCTCCAAATTTAGATCCACTTCATGACTAGGTATATTATTTTTCTTGTTTAGTTTCTGAATAATTGGTTTCAAGTATTTAATCGAAACTAGGGAACCCAACTTTAAGGTTCGTCACTAATCCATGAACTGCAAGATGCGTTTCAAGAAAACGAGCCATTGTGATTTGTGACCGAAAGTACGAAAGCCGAAAGAGGAAAGTACGAAAGCCGAAAGAGTGCCGGATATTAACAATATACCATAGAAAGGCCCAACACCAACTGAATCACCATTAACACCTTGTGTAGAAGAAGAGCAATTAGAAGCTGATAAAATCTGATTTTCTAACTAATTAATCTCTCCACTCTGTGTTACTTTGAGTATCGCTTCTGAAATGTCCACAGCTAAAGGGGAGCCTTTCGGGAAAACCTAAACCACATTAAAAAAGGGAATCTCAATTGGTTATTCGAAGCAAAGAAACTTATTAATACGAAACTTACAAAGCCAAAACCACCAAGTTTGAATCTAGGTTGTGCCATATTGGAAGTACAAGAAGTTTTTTCTTGCCATCGAGTTTCAATTTTCTAATGAAAGACTACCTACAGCGTCACTTCCAACATCGTTGTCACTGTCATCGCTGCTTCTATAATCAGGAACAACATTCTTGAACTTCAGATTTGAAAGCTTTGCTGCCAAGTAGTGTATAATTGTCCAGTAAAGATTTAATGATAAATAAAAGATTTTACAATTAAGTCCTTGAGCTTTCGACATTAATCTTTAGAAATATCCTCTACTGTGCCTTTCCCATCCATAGCATCATAGAAGAAGAAATTCTTAAGTGGATCTCCTTTCCCTGATATTGACTTTATCACTTCCTGACCAAAGAATAGCTTGCAGACTCTTCGAGGAAGTGATTTCCATGGAACTGCAACAGCTTCCTCGAAACTGGAATATTATAGTTTTTTCTTAGAATAGGAATATTTCTGCAAATCAACAAATATTTCACCACATGAATCTCTACAATCAACTGCGTAAAACGCAACTCTCTTTGATGACTTACAACACTTTTCATTCACTGATTTTTTTGTTGCAACTGAACAGCTACTAACAACCACAACATCAATCTTGTCAAAGAAATCAACACCAAAGCTTGACAAATCACCAGTATGAACAGAAACACGAACCATCGGTTAAAATCTTTCAATGAATCACAGCAAAGCTTAGCAATAGATTTCCCTTGCCAAATATTTTCATCATGAGGAAAAAAATAAATTAGCTGAGAGTAATTCTTTAGTTACTGGGCGATTAAAAATTAAAGTAGACTAATTAAAATAAATAAATTAAAGTTGCTGAAATATTTAATTCATAGGTTCAAAAGAACATCAAAAATATAATTTCTAAAAAAATATTCATTCATATTATAGGAATCAAGGACAGAAAAATTAAAGAAGATAATAATTTAACGAGTTATTTCTAATAATGGTGCTTCACAAACTCAATGGCTTTCAGTAGTACAATCTTCATCAGACTCCTCATCAAGATAGTTAGTATAAGATGAACCATCCAACTTCGATTGATTAGCTAAATGACAAAAAAAATTGATTAAACTCTCACAACATTTACAATAATTATATAAAAGAAAGGATAAGAACTTACATTTTATTTCATTCCATAACCAACTACGAGCACACATCAATGCCTCCATAGTAGATGGGAGAAGTCTACTTCGATGTGGACTAATTAATCTTCCACTGGTACTAAATGCGCTCTCAGATGCAACCGTGGATACTTGAATGGCTAAAATATCTTTTGCTATTTTTTGCAAAGTCGGATACTTTACACCATTTGTTTTCCACCAACCCAACACATCAAAATTTGTAGCCCTTGGCAACACTTGCTCCTCTAAATAAAAATCCAATTCTGATTTTGTTGCTTGATTAGTAGTCTGTGAAGCTACAAATTTGTCATAGTTAGAAAGAACATCTATATCATTCATCTCATTTAAACAAGAAGTCGATAAATCCATCCCAACTTGAGAACTACTCTCACTTGAATTTGTCTTGACTTGATAGTCTTTCAATAAGTCATAACAATTTTGACGAATTTTAGCTACTTTAGATGCAGCATTCGCCCCATAAATATGATTGAAATAAAACTCAACCAACTTTAACTTGTACCTCGGATCTAAAACACTTGCTACACCCATTAATTCATGAGATACATCCCAATACTTCTGATATTTCTCCAACATCTTTTTTGCCATATCTTTTATCAAAACATCAGAACTATCTAACCATTTATCAAGTTCTATTTTGATATCACAAATTTTTGGAAAATACCAATTTGCAGTAGGATAAAGGGTGCCAGAAAACATCTCAGTCACTTGATAAAATATTTTCAATTTTTCACAAATTTTAGAAGCAGTATTCCAATCTTCATCAGTTGGCAAAGTCGTATAATTTTTCTCACGAACTTAAACTCTTGGAAACACGTCTTTGTAAGAAATAGCAGTTTGCAACATCAAATAAGTCGAATTCCAACGAGTTTTGCAATCAAGAGAGAGTTTTTTAGTACAAGGGATGCGTAATTGTCGAGCGTTATCTTCAAATTTTTCAACCCTGCCTTGTGAACCTGTCCAATAAAAAACACTAGCACGAATCCTACTAATTCCACTTTCTATCACTTCTAACCCAACTTTCACAATCAAGTTTAGTATATGCGCACAACAACGCATATGAAGCACACTTCCTCACAACAACAAATCATTTATAGAAAGCTTTTCCAATAAACATTCAATCATGGCATCATTTGTTGTGCAATTATCAACAGTTATTGAGCTCAATTTGCGATCAATGTTCCAATCCAACAAAGATTGAATGAGAACATCTGTAAGCACCTCTTTAGTATGTGGAGCAGGAACATATGCAAAGCTAAATCACATGTATTTAAATCATTATTGGCTAAGTAAGCACATGTAAGATATATTAATATATAATTACTATAAATCTAAATAAATATGGTACCTCAAAATGCGATTTTGTAGAGTCCATGAATTGTCGATAAAATGTGCTGTAATTGCCATGAAACCTTTTTTTTTGATTTTTTGATGTCCACATATCAGTAGTGATTGAAACTCTACTGTCAATATTTTCAAAGATACCATGTGTTTTTGATTTCTCCACATCATATATCTTTAATATATCACTTCTAATTGTGTTTCTTGAAACCAGTTTGAAAGAAGGTTGGATGCTATTAACAAATCTCCTAAAGCCAATATGATTAACAATAGATATAGGATATTCATGTAAAATAATTGCACATGCTAACTCATGACGTGCATCCTCTTGATTGAAAGAATAGTTGTAGAAATCTTGTGATCCATCTTTTTTTTTTCTCTCCAATCTTTATCAATCTTTGTTTAATATCATTTTTTTAGGCCTTTTCTTACAATATCTATCCAGATGATCTAACATTGATTTTGTTTCATGATCCCTGGATGATTTAATATCTTTGGAACAATAGACACACCTAGCATACTCAATATTAGCAATCTTTACCTTCTTAAAATGATTCCAAGCTCTAGAAGTTTGTTTCCTTTTGTTAGTTCCTTTAACTTGTTCAACATTTTCATCATCTTCAATATCAATAGTTTCTCCTACAGGCTGAGAATTGTTGATAATTTGTGTTGTAGCCATGTTTTCTGTATAAGAAAATACAATTAAAATTAGGTACAATAACAAACACATGTTTGAAAAAAAAAAGACAGTAGATTATATATGTATAGAAATATGTATCAACTAATGAATTATGATTTTTACAATAAAAGAACAATCAATAGACATTAATTCTACATATATTGTTTTACCTTAAGCGGCTGTGAGAAGTAAGAACAGAGCAGCGGCCGTGAAAAGTATAAACTAAGAAGAGGTAATTGTATTAGTTTAATGAGAAAAAAGACAGTAGAAGAACAATCAATAGACATTAATTCTACATATATTGTTTTACCTTAAGCGGCTGTGAGAAGTAAGAACAGAGAGCAGCGACCGTGAAAAGTAAAAACTAAGAAGAGGTAATTTTATTAGTTTAATCTTGTTAGGTTTATAAACTTATATATATAGTATTTTATTAGGGTTTTACTTATATTAGATTTTATAATTTATTATTATTATTGAAAATTAAAAATATATTATATATTATAATTAAAATATATTAATTATATTATATATATATGTGGGGCGGGTTTGCGGGGTGGGGAATACTTATCCCCGCAACCCGCCCCGCGCGGGTTTTGAAAATCCATCCCCACGACCCGCCCCAAGCCCCATTTAGTACTCTAAAACCCGCCCCGTTTAAAGTGAGATGGGGCGGGTACCCGCAAACCCGCGCCCCATTGACATCCCTAGGTAAAATATACCTTCATAGACTACTTGCCATGTGTAGTCGGTTTTGTCATTACTTACTCAACAAAAGATAGATACGGATGACCAATACATATGTGAAACACTAGCTACGTTAGGGATGACAACGGATCGGATATCCTCGAAAAATCGCATAACCACATCCACATCCATTAAGGAAAACGATAACCAAATCCGCATCCATTAACCATCGGATTTTAGAATTATTTACCAAATCCGCATCCGCGACAGATGCGGTTTATCCGCGATTAATCCGTATCCGCAATCATTTAATATGATTTAAATAAACTAAATTATTAAATATTTTTAGAATTCTAAAATTAGCTACAAAATTATTAAAAGACTATAAAATGATATTAGGCAATATAGTAATAAAATAGATAATAATTAATTAGCTAGTTTATATATGGAATAATTATATTTGATCGATATTATGTATGAAATTTGCATATATAGAATATCTTTATATATAATATATATATATATTTTTTGATTTTATTTTTATTTTTATTAGGATTTCGGATTATCCGTCGGATTATTGTAAAAGGCCAAATCCTAACAGATAATCCAACGGTTACCTTTTAGGAGAACCAAACCCTCATGGATGCACCATCGGTTCCACTAACGGATTTTTTATCGGATCGGATATCCATCGGTTACGGTTAATATTTGAACCATTGCCATCCCTAAGCTACGTCACCAATGAAGGAGTAAGTCAATAAACTGCTGCCAAGTTTGAATGACTCGGCTGTTAGGTAAAATATACCTTCATAGACTACATGTCGTGTGTAGTTGGTATTTTCATTACTTATGCAACCAAAGTTAGAGTATTGCGGATGACTAGTACACAACAAATTAAATGGTGCATTATTTGATTGTTGGATGCGAGTAAATGGGAGCAATAACTGGTTGATTTGTAGTGAAACAAAACTGCTATACAAAGGACCACAACTTCATCTTCTTCGTTATCGTCATTTTTCAAAACTTTACTTTAAATCAAACAAATACTCTACACTTCGCTTCCACCAAAACCAAACAGCCGCTCATTCTACACAATCTTCGGCTTCTTCAAACGCTTCACCAAATGTGCAATCAGTTGTGGTGTTCTCAAAAAGAGAAGCGAAGACATTAGGCAAAGACGCGATTTTTACATATCACATTTTTCTAGGATTGATTGGATAGGATCACAGACCCAGGGGATTTTTAGATTTCGGAGTTACAATCGATAAAACCCGTGAAGTTGTAAGAAGAAGATGTTGAGAGAACGGCGATGGGGCGGCGATGAGGCAGTGATGAGGAGACGTTGAGCGAACGGTGATGAGACGGTGGTGTTGTGAACGAAAGACAAAGAAAATGTTCGTGTGTTATAAAACGAGAGAAAGAGGTAAGTATTTGAGTGAGGATAAGTGGGATGAGCTGTGTGAGGTATAATTTTTAAAATTTTCCTTTTTAGTATGTTATATATATAGTAAGGGCATTTTTTAAAAGTTCTAATTTTTTAAGTAATGATATGAAACGTTGTTCATGATATATATTTTTGCTAGTTGACTACTTTACCTCACATAATGCACATAACAAATTATAACTTAGAATATTATCAACTTATACAAATGCAAAAATAGTATAAACCATGTTTTAATAAGTATATAATGCCTAGAACATATCAAGATATATTGCAATAGGAATTCATATAAACATGCTATTTGCAACTAAAACGCCTAAAGATTTGTCACGTTAAAACAACCTAAACAATAGGCAATATGCCAACATTCTCTTTCAAAACTTGAAACCCAACCTCACCCGAACCATAACCTCCACCATTGTCGGATTTGGCATATCCTCTTCCACGTTTGGAACCACAACTCACTTTCCCTCCATTCATTACATTTTATGTAGGTTTATTTTGATGCACTTTATCTTATGTCTTATTTGTGTCGATATGGATTGTTTATTTTCTTTTGCACGGAAGGGGAATGATTTGTGTAGCGTCTCCGATGTTTACTTCAGCCGTGGATAAAAGTCGCATCTTCTCAAGTGTTCTAATACTTGTTATTGGTGGGTTTTCTCAAATGAGTTCTCTTCTTTGCTGTTGTCGGTGATTTGCAAGCTATGGTGACGTTGTCATGTGAATTTTCTTTGTGTGTCTCTTTTTAGGGGTGGTGCAGTATCCTCATGGGTTTGTGATTATACTACTCCCGGGCTTTGGTTCCGTTGTAGTAAGGCTAGACTTCCAGCTTTCTTTATTTGATTTGTGGGCTAGTGGTAAGGAATAGTAGTTGGCTTAGTCATTCCCCGTTAGCTGTGATAGGGTGTGCTTTTGTGAGTTTGGGTGTGTCCTAGTTGTAACTATTCCGGTGGTGGTGGAAAATTATAATGGTGGATACGATTTTTTTTCTCTGCTCGTGGCTGGAGTTGGTATCCTCAGAGTGCTGCTTCCATGGGTTATGTTTTGTTCTAGAAATCACTCGTAGTCACTTTGGTCGGCGACTATGTAGGGTAGCGATTATATGACGGTGTTCCAGTTCCAAAATATTGTTTTTTGCACAGTGGTATCCTCTTGGGTTCTTGTTTGGATGTTTTGGTCTCGTTCTTAGTATGATAGGTTGTTGATGGTGCACAAGAGCTGCCCATTAGATGGTTCATATCCAGTTGGCTTCAGATATTTGACATATATGGAGTTTGAGTTGTTTTAGTTTTGTGGTTTTACTGTTTGTTTGATGGGTTTCGCAATGGTGGTATTAATCATCCTCGATCTATATCATGTTATGTACTTTGGAGTGCCTTGTGCTTGGAGGTTGCCCAAAGTCGTGGCAAACAGTGTATTCAGTTCACCGGTTGCTCACATGTTTTTGTTTTCAATTACGTATTTTCACGATAGTTTTAGAAGCTATTGTAGAAGTGTATAGTTAATTGGCTTTCTGGTTATGGTGATTGCGGTTATGGTTAGAATTCGACTATTTAGGATTGTGTGATGCGCAATTTCATATTTCAGGACATAGGAGCGTTTCTACCCGCTCATATAGTTTTTTACATGTTCTATTTTATATATTATTTTTATCGTACAAAAGAAGATATAAATTATTAGCACATTGATAAGTATTATATATTACATAAATAATGATTTATTTTTTGTGTAATGAAATTAAAAAACCTTTAAACATCACTTTAACCCAAAAAAAAAAGAAAGAAAAGCCAAACATAACAATTCTTTTATTTGATAGAAGTAAACAATTCATTCAAACAAAATTTAAAAACAAAGAAGCAACAATTCCCTTCAACCTGAACACAATGTTCGGAGGCACCGGAAAGCTTGGCCGGAGCGGCCGAGGTGGCGGTGCTGGTAAACGCTCAATCCATTCCGCCTTTCATACACCTCCTCTCAACCGCGCTTCCGCACCTCCAAGCAGCCGTCTCTCAATACCCAGCTCCGGCGTTAGCCATATCCCACGAAGCCGCAACACCACCAACTCTTCATCCGCCGCCACCGCCTCCTCCTCCCCCGGTACGGAAACAACATCAGAGACCTTCAGTCTCGTTACAGGTAATCCAATAAATTTCGCCATGATTATACGCCTAGCACCAGACCTCGTGGAGGAAATCAAGCGCGTGGAAGAACAAGGCAGCTCGGCGAAGATCAAATTCGATCCTTACGCTAATAATCCAACTGGAAACGTACGTTTTAATTACACACATATATATATAATTATATATATGCGTTTCTCAACGTGTTTATTCAAATTTCACAAGTAATTTAGGTACAATTTGTTTATATCTTCTTAAGTTTAACAGCTATTAGTTTTAATCTTCGAGCTTATTGCTTTATTCTATCATTTTCTCAAACAATTTGTCTGCAATTTTACAGGTAATTAATGTTGGAGGCAAGGATTTCAAATTCACATGGTCACATGAACCAGGAGATCTTTGTGATATATACGAAGAACAATCAAACGGTGAAGATCAAGGAAAGCTTATAGAATCAGGTTGTGCTTGGAGAAAACTAAATGTACAACGTATTTTAGATGAATCAACTAAAAAACATGTTAAAATGTTATCAGAAGAAGCTGAACGTAAACATAATTCACGCAAGTAAGTTATATTTATTTTACTAAAATTAAATAAAAATTCATAAACATAACTCTTTTCAATTCTTTAACAGATCCATTGTTTTAGATGCGAAAAATCCTTCAATGAAGAATCCTATAAAGGCTTTAGCTGCTTCAGAAAGTAAGTTTTGATTATATATCACATATAAATTAATGAAATTAATGAAATTAATTTAATATATTTCAGCTAATTCATGGAGAACACAACAATTCAAGCATAAAAAAGAACCTCCTTTCAAAAAACAAAAAACTGAACCATCTCCAGGTACTTTAAACACGTGTTTAATTAAATAATATAGATTTTAATCATTTTTTATTAATTTCAGGACCTTTAAAATCAAGATATAAATCAAATTTATCAACAACTATGACTTTTAATGAGCAATCTATAGTTTCATCACCTAAAAATGTTCAAGCAATACAAGCTAAAGATAAAAGTACTAAATCCGAGAAAGATTTGCCTAAGAAAGTGGAAAAACAAGGGCAAAACGGTAAAATGGATTTGAAAAGTATGCTTGAATCTTTACTCAAGGAAAATCCTTCAGGAATGAGTTTAAAGGTAAAAAATTATCTGTTTTTTTTTTACAGTTTAGTAACTTTTTTAATTTATTATTTTTGAAACAATTTTAGGCTTTGGAGAAAGCTATTGGAGATACATATCCTAACTCAGTTAAACAAATCGAACCGATTATTAAGAAGGTAAAAAAATAAAAAATTACTGTTAAATTTTACTTATTAAACAGTGAATAAAATAATCTTTTAATTTTTGTACATTAGATTGCAATTTATCAAGCTCCAGGTAAATATATATTCAAACAAGGAGGTGAAATTTTAAGCTTTAAAAAACCTTCACCAAAAATTAGATTTGATATAGAAAGTGAAGGGGTAAAAATGTCCAAAAGTGGTAGTGAAAGTGATGTTTCGAATAGTAATGAAGATGTTCTCCAATTAGCTGTTGCCACGTGTCAAATTACTAATAAAGGACCTGACGAAGAAAATGTGGACCCCACTAATAGTTGCTTATATTCTAAATATGGAAAAGCTCAGCCTGAATTAAAAGAACCGATAAAGAATTATTTACAGTAAGTTTTATTTATTTATGTTATTGAAAAAAGTGTAGAATACCAAATACCAAATATACCCTTTATTTTGTAGGTACGAGGAGTATGTACAGGAGTATAATGATAAGTATAAGAGTTACTTTTCATTAAACAAGATTTTAGAGTCTTACAGGTATGTGTTAATTTTGTTATATTTTTCACATTTATTTTAACAATTTAAATTAAATATATTGATTATTTTTTATAGGAATGAGTTTAGTCAACTTGGGAAAGATCTAGAAGCTTCTAAAGGAATCGATACAAATAAATATTACGATCTTTTAGCAAAGTTAAAGGAATCGTATAAACAATGTGGAGCGGTATGTTTTTTTTTTTTTTTTCTTTTGAAATTTGTGATATTAAATTAAATAATGAGTGTGTTTTCTCTTTTGTGTTATGATAATGCAGAAACATAAAAGATTGAAGAAGATTTTTATTGTGTTACATGCTGAATTAAAGGTGATTATTGAGATTTATTTTTGTGTAGTTATGGGATTATAATATGTGAAATGTTTTTTTTTTTTTTCAGAATTTGAAGGATAAGATTAAAGATTTTGCTGATGCGTATGTGAAGGATTGATGAAATTTTATGTAGTAGAAGCTAATTTGTATATATTTAGGTAATTTAGATTCTTTGAGAGTAGAATTTTTTGTGACAAAATAGACATAGATGAAAGTTGGAATTTTTTGTGTACATAGAGATGAATTATAAGGAATTTTTGGATTTTTGATTTCATTTTTTGGTTCAGTTTTGTGAATTTTTTAACAGATGAGCAATTTGAAATATAGTTTTAGACAATAACTTGTGGATTATATATAATGAATGAAAAATGAAGTAGCATTTTTGTTGGTTACTAAGCTTCTTTCTCTACATGTACATTTTATCTACGGTTACGAAGTTTTACAAATGTTGTGTTAGAATAGAATAGTATTGAGCAAAGTAGTGATTGGTATGTTATAATGGATTTAACTAACTTATAGATAGTTATGTAATGTAAAATTTCATAGTTACTGTAATCAAATTATAGAAAAACTATCTCCTCACACATAGCAAAAAACCTAGAACACTCTCTTCTATTCCCTTTCCATTGGCAGTGACAGTTTCTTTTCTTCCACTTTCACAACCCATCTGTCTGTCTTCAAGCCATTCTCTCGTCACTTAGATCCGACCCGTTTTTAGGCCCAAATGTCTTAAGAACACCCACTCCTCACGTAGTGCCTTGGACGGCTGACGCACAAACTATAGGTTGGAAGTAAAGTTTGGTTTTAGAGTTTCAAAGGTAGTGTGATTGGGTTTTGTCTAGTTCGTGGGATGGTCCTATTTTGGGACTCTCCTGTTTCTTCGCCGGTCGTTCGAGAAGTTGTCTCTGGTGTTTCCTGTATGGGTTGTACAACACTATTGTAATTTTTGCAGGCTAATACCACTGATTGTCAATTCATTAAAGTTTGCCAAGGGAAGTCTTGGATGTTTTCTGATCACTCGAGGTGTTCCTTGTTTGGTTTCTTATTGGTTGAACTTAGGTTGCGTTCCTGAATGAGTTTAAGTCGTGCTTCTTTGGTTTCGTTGTCGGTTTGGTTTCCCTTTTCCATCTCCACCGTTTTCATCCTTTAAAATACAATCAAGCAATAAATTATGACTTAATTATTCCATCACTAGGATTCATCCAGTCAAAGTAACTAAGAACTTCGATGTGGTGCAATTTCCAGAGTTGCTTGCATACTGTTGGTGTGATCTTTGGTTCTCTTTGAATGATCGAAAAAGAGTATTAAGATCGTCGAGTAATCGAGATGATAAAGCACTATTTCTTTATCAGGTTTGTTAGTTGTTCTTTGTAATTTCCTTATTTATAATATTAACAACTTAAAAATCAAATTATAGAGAAATTGATAGTTCAAAGTTGATTACTGCGTGTTAAGAGTAGATTTTTCTTATAAATTTAAACTCAAATATATAAATGGACATTATAAATTTTCACAATGTTGGTTATTATAAAAATATGGTCAGTTGTGGACAAACTCAATACGAACCATTTCTTCGTTTTTGGTCACTTTTTAACTCAGGTAAAATTCCCATCAAAGAACTTATTGGTCATTTCTGAGTTACTATTTAGAACAAAAAAATAAATTGCAGAGTTACTCGAACTACTAATGCAACTACTGATGTTATCAAAATAAGCACATCACAAATACACAAAATTTACAAGCGAATCCAAAAAGTATCAATACAATTCTATCAGAGTTTAAAAGATGCCAAATTTCTAGAATAAAATTCCACCTAGAAGCACGACAAACCATCCTTTTTTTTCATCAAACAACAAATATTCCTAATGATAAAGAGTTCATACGCCATTTTGATTCTCTAATAATCAAAATCAACTAAATTAAACTTGCTAACAGATTTCAAACACTAAACATTACTCCTAACAATGCAGTGTAATAACAATTAAAACATTACTTTTATGCCAATTCAAACACAAACCCATATTTCATCAAACAAATACTAAACACTCTATTCACAAACTACAGGCATGATCTGTCAATATAAACATATAATTGTATGCATTACAGATGAACTAAGAAAAACACTAAACACGAAGCATAACTCCAAAATTAGATCACGAAAACTCATAACACACAAACACTCAAATTTATATAAACGCGATAATACCATCAAGCATAAATCCAAGTACTCTGTCAAATTTACACATTCAGTTAAATCAAACATTAAAATAGACAATTTTTGCAGTACGTAATAAATAAAAGCTTTAAGATTCAGCCATGGAATTATTAACACAATAATTGAGCTCAAATTTAACCACGAGCTTTCAACTCAGCAAGACGCCTTGAAAGATCATCTTCCTCGACCTTCTCAGTCTTGGTAGTAACAGCATGGGCCGCTGGTTGAGGAAGCCCAACAGAAACTTCAAGCCCATAATCATCTGCAACTTGCTGCATAAGACTGTTAACTTCTCCTTCTGGTGTTGATAATGAAGTACTTCCAGCCATGGAACTCTCCATAAACTCAGCTTGAACTTCCATATTCACGAATTGCTTCTCAAAAGAATCCATTGTTTCAGACATTTTTTGTAGATTACCTGTGTTTAAAGAAGATTCAAGTGATTTCACTATCGAGGACATGGATTTGCTAATGTTTTGCATCTTCGCTTGCGTGTCGAGACGCGCTACAACCGCGTCGAGACGAGATGCTAATCGGAGGTAGTTCATCTGTTCGCTACGTTTACGGATCGCGTTCTCGGCGTAGATTCTGGCACCGTCGAGATTTCCTTTCTCGATGGCTTTTTTGACTTTCAATTTCTCTGATTTCTCTTCCTTCTCGCATTTACGAGATTGGCGTTGAAGAGATTTGGAGGTGAATTTCAGCTCCATGATTTGATTCATCAATTTCTCTGTGTTTCCCATGTTTGACGATGATGATTTTTGAGAAATTGGAGAGATTTTGTGTGATCTGATTACGAATTGGTAAATGAATATATGGGGAGATATTTGGGGGCTAGGGTTCTGAGAAATTTCTTAACGTTGATACTTTATGGATGAGTCAGAACCGGCCCGGCCCGGAAATGACCCGATATATAGGGCCCAAAATTCTTTTCTTTGGTTTTCTAACCGCGTGAATGACCTGGGAAGTGCAAATTTACGCCAACTATTTTTTTTTGAAGTAATATCAAATTCATTATATAAAATTTTATTTTTAATGATTTTTAACCCATATCAACCTTTTCCTATATATCCTGGTCCCATATTTAATTTTTTTTAATGTTTTAAGTGATAAGTATTGAACATTAAATAATTATATGAACAAAATTTATTATATTAAAGGAAAAATGACCCAAAAAATTAAACTAAGATTATTTTCAGCCCAATAACATCAATGACAAAATTTCTGCCCAATAACATCATCAATTGAATTATTTTTTTACATTATTTGACTATACTATCCCTACTTATGTTATACATTATTCGTCGCGTTGACGGGATTCGCCGGGTGATGGGAATTGTCGGTGACGGGAATCGTCCGTGACGGGAATCGTCCGTGACGGGAATCGTCCGTGACGGGAATCATCGTGTGACGGGAATCGTCCGTGACGGGAATCATCGTGTGACGGGAATCGTCGTGTGACAGGAATCGTCCGTGACGGGAATAGTTCTTATGGTGTAAGGGTAAATATGTAATCTTATAATAGTAAATTAATAGATGATTCTTTGGGGCAAGTATAATATTATTTTGATTTTTTTGGGCATTGACCCTTAAAAGATAGATAATGTCTGAATGAATTAAAATTAACTTGAAATCTTGGCGTCGTTTATTTTTTAAGTAATAAGTACTGAATACTAAATAAACTATTGAATAAAACTTGATATGTTAAAAGGTAGTGTCTGAATGAATCAGACTTAAGAGATGTATATTTGCATTTAATGAGATCTTAATTTGGTTTATTAAAACAATAGATTAATAAGACAGTTTTTTTTCCTGATCAATCCAGATCTGAAAGACTCTTAACTATTTTGTTTCATTAAGATTTCAAAAATTATAGAAGATGCATTCTCATTCATGGTTATGGTGTTCAGTACAAATAAACCTCCATTCAAACACTCTTTCCTAACACGTTCCTCATTTTTGGTAAAACCTATCTTTTCACCCCCGAAAACTAGTTCAAGTCCCACTTTATTAAGAAGAGCTCTGAAAACTAAGTTCCACAGAGCGATGGGAACTCTAAAAATTTATCAGAGGTTAGTTTGAAGAGAACCTTTTCTTTTTTAGAACCACGGTAGTGGATGAATTGCCCAGATACACACAATCACCGTCAGTTACTTCCTCAAATTTTTTGAAAAGGAATTTGTTGGAGAAGAAGTGTCGGGATGCTCCGGTTTCCAGGATCCAATCGCTCTAGTTTTCCACCAAATACGCCTCAACCATCCGTACAACAATTATTTCTTCGGTCTAGATCAGGTTGACGGCAGGTTTTGGACCTTAACCCTTTCTTTGTTCACACTAGTAAGCTTTTGTCCTTCCTTTCCACAATAATAGTATGCACCTTTTGGTTCTTGGATGTTACCGGTGGTATTTAACCTTTCTCCTTGTTTGTTAGAGTTGTCTCGATTCTTGTTTTCACCAATTATGTTCTTGTTCAGGTCTTGCTGTTTTCTCTTTCCCTTGGACATGTCTTTGTTTTCGTGACCATAATTTTCAACAAGGTTAACCTTCAAAGAATTAGAAGGGAAAGATAAGGCCTTATCCTTGAGCAGATTAGCTTCTTCGACTTGCATGCGACTGGTGAGTTCTTGGAGAGTCATTTCCTTCTTTTTGTACTTGAGACGATTACCATATCCGCCCCAAGGGGAAATTTTTTTCAAGAAATATATTAGCTTGAACAACTTCGCAGATTATCATACCTTCGGTGATTACCTCTGCGGATAGGTTATCGTACACATGAAGTTGTCCAGTCATCGGTTTTCAGTCAGTGAGCTTAAAGTTATACCAGTTACTAGAATCATCAACCCCGTATCTCTTCTCAAGGGTTTCCCTGATGATCGACCTCTCTGGTGGGTCCTTGTGTGTTATAAAGTAATATGCTAGAGATTAGGACTCACAAACCGCAAGTGTACGGTTGTCCAAGTAATAAACCGATAAATAAGATTCGTTCGTAGGGACGGATTATGTACAACTCAGGTGTCGATCAAATAGTGAGATAATTGCAAATACGGAAGGGTTTATGATATAAAAGATTGTTTTGGGTTTTGTTTAACAACTATAATGCAAAAGTAAATTAAAGACTAAATAAATTAAGCTGAAATGAAACTAATGCAAATGAAAGAGTTGGACGCAAGGAAAGAAGTAGTACTTGAGTCTCGCTAGGGCTTCACCCAAACCTTCTTAATTAATGTTTTCTGTTAAGGGCTGAATCTTTATAGCTAGTCGGGATTCTAAAGTCTCTTAGCCCCCGTCAGGGTGGACTTAAAAGCTCTACTACGGTATTCTAAACTACGCCAGGATAATTAAAACTACTTTTAGATGATTCAATTACTTACCACATTGTCTATTGGCTAGTCAAGCATGTCAAGGTCATTGGCGGATACCAACGACAATTACTTAGTTCTGTATCTAAACCCCACGTCAAGGTGATCAATACGCCACTATATCGAATAGCCTAGATACTAAATTTCACCCTTAGGTCATGACTATAAGGATAATAAATAAATCATAAAATAAAATCCAACATAAAATAATAATTCAATTTAAACTGCGAAATCCCAAATTAGAAAAACATGAATTAATTAAGTTAGGGTTCTACCCATTACGCGATTCTCAAGTACAAATAAGTTTAGCTCATAACTGAAATAAAAACGAAAGAAATAAAATTAAAGGTGTTCATGTTTTACAGAAAGAAAAATAATAAAAGAACCTAATTAGGAACTGGATTTTGGCTGTGAATTAGAGAAGATGATTTCTCCAGCTCTTGGTTTCTTCCTTTTCCTAGCTTCTGACTTTCTCTTTGACGCTTCTGACTTTGCTAAAAATGAATTGTGTGTAAAAATAAAGTCAAAATGTCTATATATATATATATATATATACTTAAAAATTTGGATTTGGGCTTATTTTAAGTGATACAATGAAATAGTAAAAGGCCCAAGTCCACTCTTCAAATCCAAATCCTGTAACTGGTGTACACCCTTCACTAAAATGGTTGTTACATTCTCAATTCAACTCCGAATTGACCCGTTCAACTTGCTAAATCTTCGTAACTCGATAAGGAACGAATCTTCTTTACAATTCAAAGGCTGAATCTACGTTTAAGTAGCTCGAAATCAGCAATTACCATCAGCCTTCCAGATTTGCAGATTTAACTTGTCAACTCTTCGGGATATTTCTTCTCGCCTTTGACTTCTTTACACAATCTAAGACTTCAATTCTCGATTCCTCTTCTTGCTAGTATTAAAAACCTACAAATTTTACACAAAAACAAACCATTTAACGTGCAAAAGTTTAATAAATGAAAAATACTATAATCCAAGAAGGTAAAATGAAATATAACAAATTAACACTAAAAGTCTATCGAATTAGTCAAATAACTACCCAAAATGATGTCTCCTAGGGGCATATAATTAGAACAAAAGAGGCGACATCACTCTCCTTGGCAAAAAGATCAAATATGGGATTTGTCACATTATTCAATATCCCTCCCCAAGCCATAGAGTTTGCTTTCTTGAACTTGACCTAGAGAGAGATATATCTAGTTTGTTCTACTTTAGTAGGAAATCCATTGTCCAGCATAAGTGGAGGCTCTTCAAATAAAACAAAATCGAGTTCATATTGTTCGAGACAAATCATAAATTTTTGTTCCCAACGTTCATAGTTGGAACCATGTAGAGGCTCCAACTAAAACAAGCTAGGAAAAGTTTTTGCGTTCAAGGATGAAAAAAACGTCGGAAGAGGAAAAACCATTTTAAATTAGTGATATGATTTTTTTTAAAATTGTTGATGAAAATCATAATATCAGTGATGAAATAAAAACAGTTTTAATAAAATAATTCAGATTCGTAACTATTACACGAAAATAAAAATTACAAAACTTACACCGAATGTCTAAAATACAAGATACAATTACAATAATTTGCGTTAACAAAGATATTTTGGGAATACACTATCTATTTTCTGATTTCTTCAGTTGGAATTAATATAAGAGACCAATGACTAGATTTTAAAACTTGGTTTTATTTTTTAATTCCACAACTCCCCGTCGGTGCCGGGTTGGCGACGAGGGTCGTGCACGCAGGGTCTTCCATTTCTCCTTTAATGTCCATAGTGTTAAGCCTTTTGAAATAGATAGGTAGATAATGAAAGTCCTAGAGGGGGGGTGAATAGGATTACTAATAAGATTAATGCCTAATTAAAAATCTTTTGGACAATTATAAGTTTAAGAAAGAAACTTCAAAGTCAACTAATATATCAAACTCTTAAGGGATCATGCAATGGATAAGCTAAGAGGTTCGATATATAATTGATACAAGTAAAACGAGTTTCTAATCTCTAACTACTCTAGATGGCAATATGTTAGATAAACTAGATAATCAATATCACAATATTCATACTAGCATATTATCAAACATATAAAGTGCGGAAAGTAAATCGAGTAGGGATAGAAAGATACACACGATTTATAGTGGTTCGGTTTCCCTACATCCACTACCTAAGGAAGCCTCCTTAGGATTTCAAGCTTTTCACTAAGCTTCCGTGTCTCTCTTAACCGGGTCGAGAACACAATAACCTTTACAAACTCTTCGATAACACGAAGGACACACCACTTGCGTAATCACAACACAAGGACACCAAGTATACTCCCTATACTTGAATTCTCTCTTAATCTATCTATTACAAGACCTAGACTTAAGAGGATAGCAACAAAGTGTTTAAAGGTTTGCTAATTAAAGCTTGTAACTAAAACTCCTAAAGAGTGGATATGACTATAAGCTTGTATACTCCTTCTTGAGTGGATAGAATCTTGTGGCTTAATTGATTAACTCCTTGAAAGGATTAATAAGCTCACTAAGATTGAATTTGACTATGTATAGCTCTTGACACCTTCTTGAATGATAGCAATTAAGCCCTTTAATGTTTGTAATTAGTTGGTGTAGTTGTAGCCTTCAAAGAGCTTCAATTTATAGCAGAAAATAGCTCCCAACGGTCATAAGGTTTGAGTCTAACGGATCTATTAATCTCCCAACGGATATATTTCTTATGACTTGGCTTTTGTGCAGAAAACCCTTCTTTGCGGTATACCGCAGCGGTGTACCGCGCTTCAGTGTTTAATTTTCTTGCTTACTGGTCGGGCTAGTCCTCTATACCGCGCCCTGGTCCGCGCTTGGTCCGGTATACCGTAGCGGTGTACCGCGCCAAGTAAGCTTTGAAGGATATGTCTTGGATCAATAATTCTTCTTCACGAAAGTTGTTGTAAACATTATTTTAAGAATCTTTGAAGTTGAACACTAAGGTAAATTATCAATAAACACAAAGATACGGTTAATAGCATGAGAATAAGATTCTTAAGATAAAACAATTAAGTTAAACAACATGATAATGAAAGAGCTTTTTGATGAAGTAGAGTGCAAGAAAGAATGTTAAAAACAAGAGAAAATAGCACACTAAACACAAGAGGATTTGTCACATTAAAACACCTAATTAGGGAGGCAATATGCCAACAATCTCCCCCTTTTTGATGATGACAAATCCTTCACTAAAACACCTTAGGAAAGATATAAAAGTATAAGCATTTATGAAATAAAGCTCCCCCTCACAATAAGCATGCATTTGTGAGTTTTAAAAACGTGCAAGTTTTGAAAGTTTTAGTGCACATAATATTTCTCCCCCTTTGTCTTCATCAAAAAGACGGGGTGAAAACAACTAAGCGTAGAAGAGCTAAAACTCAAGTGAATAGATTTTTTAAAAAACGAGTGTGCAAGAGTTTTAGGATAAAAAACGATTTTAAGAAGGTGATGCACAAAGATAGATAAGAGTAAAGGATAGAGATATTTACCAACTCCTTGATTGATACATGTTCATTTCAAATGCTTTCTAATGACACAAACAATTAGTAGCAATATAAGAAATAAAAGATTAGTAAGCATTTGAGTTTTTAAAATTTTAAACAAAGTCTCCCCCTTACAAAGTGCATAGATTTTGTTTTAATTTTGAAAAAGTTTGATTGACAATTTTACCCTAAAAAGAACACTTGAAAACATTTTGAAGAAAGTTTAGGGGTAAAATGTATTTTTTGAAAAACAAGGGGTCAAGATGTATTTTTCAAAACTTTGGGGTCTAAACGTAATTTTGAAAAAAATCTATTTGGGACCACAATGCAAATTTCAAACTTGTTAGGAACAATGCTATAGAGAGCAAACTATAGGGACTAAGAAGCAATATCAAGAAGTACCTATAACATCAAAGATCATGTTAGCAACATAAAGATCAAATCAACAAAGATAGGCAACTAACAATCAAGATAAAAGCAAGTACCAATTATCCAAATAAAACATTTAGCATCCTAACAAATAAAGCAACGAAGCAATATCCTAGATGTCCAAAACACGGACCCATAAAAACTTAAAAGCATAAACATCCATAAAACAAGTTCTAATAAAAACCACATAAGCAATTAACGACTCATAAACCACCAAGAAAGATTAAAAACATGAATTCAACCACCAAACACCAAGCACCAAACACCAAACCATGATGAATTAACGGTTATCACGAGGAGATCGGCTCCTAGATCTTCTACCATTCCCAATGTCATCGCGAATGCACGAAACATCACCTCTTATACATGAGAGCTCATTCGCAAGATTCCCAATCTTTTCTTCCAAAACCCCAAATTTTCTTTCTAATTTATCTTCCAAAGCCACAAATCTACTTCCTATATAATCCATAAACCGAGACATAGCACTTTCGAAACCGGATGGATTAGGAGGGTTAACATTGATGGGTTGGCTAGGAGTGGGCTCATTTGGATTTGGGTTTTCTTGATCCGGGTTATCTACTAAAATAAGAGTCTCAAGTAACGGACCATCGTTGCGCTTTCTAGCTTCAAGAATACGATTACGAATAGTGATATCCGAGATACGATTAATGGTGGAGATCGGAACATATGTGTTGTTATAAATAACAAATTTCATTCTAAGAATTGTGAGATAATCAAAATTCCAAGACTTATTCATAGGTTTCACATTAGTCCCTCCAAAAGAAATATCATTAATCTCAAAGATTTTGGATAGAAATATACCGTAGGGGACTTTATCCCGAGAGGCACGAGCGTGATTCATCCATTTTAGCATAATAGCAATGATGTTAATTGGTTGTTTGGAGAAGATCAAAAATAGAAGATAAGCTTCATACGGGATAAGTTTGGCATCATGCTTATCTTTCGGAATAACGGCCGAGATAAGAAACTTGTGGGCCACGATAAATTCCGGGTCAAAGTTACGAATATTCCAATTTCCATCCGCAACAACCATTCTACTATTAACGAACTCATTCACTTCATTTTGAGCAACAATATCTATATTTGAATTATCCCAACCACTTGACCAAAACCCGCTAAAACCATCCGAAGGTACATCAAATTTAGAGCATAAAGCATTCAATTTTAAACGAATAACGGTACCCGAAACGATTGATTTAACCGAAGTAGTAGCATGATTGAATTCAAAATTAGTATAAAAATCTTCAATTAACCCAATTGCTAAATGACTACCCGAAAACGCAAAGATGTGATGAAATTGTTGAAATGAAAACAAATTAAAGAGAGAATCATCACCGGAGGGAAAAGCCGAGGGGCAAATCGTTCTTCCCGGTAGAGCATCGAATGGCCGAAGTGGTGGTGGTGGTGGTGATGGTGACTTCGCCGGAGATGGTTCACGGTGGCGGCTTGAGGAGGCTCCGGTGGAAGCCTTTTTCTTGTTAGCAATTGATTTTGTTCTAACCATGGTGGAAATTGAAGTGGGTAATGGAGTAGGAAGAGAGAGGAGTTATTTAGGTGGTGAAAGAGGGTGTTTTTGGTGGTGGAATCGGAGTGATGGTGGCCGGATTTCGCCAAGGAGGAGGAGTGAAGAAGATGAAATGAAGAAGTGAAGAAAAAATGCAGAAAAACGGGTTCTTAAAACCTGTCAAACCCTTACGTGCGGTGTACCGCGGGATTCGTCCGGTGCACCGCACGAGTCCTCGATTTGCACAATAAAAAATCGCCCGAAACACACTCGAAACTTCCCCAAAAGACTCGGAATGATATAAAATAATTTTGAGCATCTTTGTTTTGAAAAGAAGAGCCAAGGGGAACCTAAAAACTCATGAACAGTTATTTTCACAAAAGTCCCTAAGTTTTCTAAAAAGTGCAAAAAGACCCTATGCAAGAATGAAGCAACACTAAAGCAAGAAAAAGGTCAAGAACTTCAAAAAAGCAACACAAGTTGATAAAACACATAAAACACAATAAACACATAAATAAAAAACACAAGAGAGGAAAGAATATCACCGTATTTTCCTTTTATGAGGTTTGAACGTCCTTTTGCATAAAATTCCATTTTCTTGACGCTCAACACCTTCAATGCAAATTACTATGGTAACCGAGGTGGAATGGATCCGGAAATGTTGTTAGCATTTGTCTCGATCCATATTGGTTTTTCCCTTGTAGGTATTAAAGATCCACTAATAAGTTGTTCATGGTAATGGCACGTAGAATCATGATGGCCGGTTTTACCACAATCATTGCAATAACTTCTTTTTCGAGTTAAGCTATCGTGTGAGGGATTTGAACAATAGGTTTGACCATTCTTCTCAATATCCAAATAGTAAGTTCCTACAAAAAGTGGAGGTCGTGTAGAAGACGAACTTTCCAAAAGATTAAATTCCATATCGTTTACTCTACTAACGATTAAGCTATTCACGTAGAGTTAGGCTCTGATACCAATTGAAAGTCCTAGAGGGGGGGTGAATAGGATTACTAATAAGATTAATGCCTAATTAAAAATCTTTTGGACAATTATAAGTTTAAGAAAGAAACTTCAAAGTCAACTAATATATCAAACTCTTAAGGGATCATGCAATGGATAAGCTAAGAGGTTCGATATATAATTGATACAAGTAAAACGAGTTTCTAATCTCTAACTACTCTAGATGGCAATATGTTAGATAAACTAGATAATCAATATCACAATATTCATACTAGCATATTATCAAACATATAAAGTGCGGAAAGTAAATCGAGTAGGGATAGAAAGATACACACGATTTATAGTGGTTCGGTTTCCCTACATCCACTACCTAAGGAAGCCTCCTTAGGATTTCAAGCTTTTCACTAAGCTTCCGTGTCTCTCTTAACCGGGTCGAGAACACAATAACCTTTACAAACTCTTCGATAACACGAAGGACACACCACTTGCGTAATCACAACACAAGGACACCAAGTATACTCCCTATACTTGAATTCTCTCTTAATCTATCTATTACAAGACCTAGACTTAAGAGGATAGCAACAAAGTGTTTAAAGGTTTGCTAATTAAAGCTTGTAACTAAAACTCCTAAAGAGTGGATATGACTATAAGCTTGTATACTCCTTCTTGAGTGGATAGAATCTTGTGGCTTAATTGATTAACTCCTTGAAAGGATTAATAAGCTCACTAAGATTGAATTTGACTATGTATAGCTCTTGACACCTTCTTGAATGATAGCAATTAAGCCCTTTAATGTTTGTAATTAGTTGGTGTAGTTGTAGCCTTCAAAGAGCTTCAATTTATAGCAGAAAATAGCTCCCAACGGTCATAAGGTTTGAGTCTAACGGATCTATTAATCTCCCAACGGATATATTTCTTATGACTTGGCTTTTGTGCAGAAAACCCTTCTTTGCGGTATACCGCAGCGGTGTACCGCGCTTCAGTGTTTAATTTTCTTGCTTACTGGTCGGGCTAGTCCTCTATACCGCGCCCTGGTCCGCGCTTGGTCCGGTATACCGTAGCGGTGTACCGCGCCAAGTAAGCTTTGAAGGATATGTCTTGGATCGATAATTCTTCTTCACGAAAGTTGTTGTAAACATTATTTTAAGAATCTTTGAAGTTGAACACTAAGGTAAATTCTCAATAAACACAAAGATACGGTTAATAGCATGAGAATAAGATTCTTAAGATAAAACAATTAAGTTAAACAACATGATAATGAAAGAGCTTTTTGATGAAGTAGAGTGCAAGAAAGAATGTTAAAAACAAGAGAAAATAGCACACTAAACACAAGAGGATTTGTCACATTAAAACACCTAATTAGGGAGGCAATATGCCAACAGATAATATATTGAGAAAATTACCCAGAGGTCTTTAAGACACCCCCTAAGATCCAACAAGACCTCATTCACCTTCTCTTTTCATAAAAGCCACAAACAAATTTTAACACTATAAGCTAATTTTCTAATTACTTTTTTTTACCCTTTTTGTTTTTCCCTTATATATATATATTCTTTTTTTTCAGAAATGTTTTAAAACCCTAAATCTTATTCTCACTCCTTGCTGTTTGCTCTCTCTTTCTTTCTTTCTCACGTAACAAATCTCACTCCATGGCTAAAAAACAAAATCTCAATCCATTGCCAAACCCTAAGCTGTGAAGAAGATGATGGTGCGGTGAGCGAGCTTCGGTGATAAAAAGACTGCTCAAATGATTAGCTTCGGCGCCTGAAGGATTAGCTTTGCCGGACTCAGCGGTTTTCTTGTACGAAAGAGCAGCTTGCCAGACTCCAAGTTATTGTGCGAGCTCCATCCATGTGCGGTTTTTTTGTGATGCTCAGGAGATTCGTTCTTCTCTGGCCAGTGCGAGGTTCAGTTCGCTTGAAGTTTCGGTAGAAATGGCAGAGATTCACCATGAGGTCAGACCAGCGAAGATACGGCGATAAAGCTGCTAACCTCGACGATGAAGATGAGTAGATATCTTCTCTGATCTACTGGAGCTCCATTCTGCACTAGAAAACCGAATTGGGATCTGCTCAGTTCTCCATTCAAAGCTCGCACCACCATAAAACAAAGTTGCGAAGACGGATCTTCTTCGCCTCGAACAATACCGAGCCTCCACTTCACGAGCCATGACGGATCTGACAACGCACAAAAAGAAAATTTAGAGCTGCTTCACGAGCCATCCATGGTCGAAGCTCGCAACAACTCCAGCTCTGGCAGCGTGCAACGTGCACAACTTCTTTCTTGGAAACCAGAAAACAAATCATACTCAGCAAGTGGTTCACATTGTTTTCCTTTTCTTTTCTTTTCGCGTGCTCAACTGTCTTTTTAATATTTTTTTGTTGACTGCCGTCTAATAATTTCGTTGATTTATAACCAATTATTGATTTCTTTTTTTTATTTTCTTTTTGTTGAATCATATCTAATTGTTGAAATATTTTGTTGTATATAAATATAAATCAAGAAAATAATAATACTCAGTACTTTTATCTTAATACTCAGTAAAATTTCCAATTACTCAATACAATTTCCCGATACTCAGTAAAGTTATTGAGCATACTCGGTAAAATTACTTTTATCTCTATGATTTTATTTGCGACGTAGTACTAAATAACTTTTTTCTGATACTCAATAACATTTTCCGATACCCAATGACTTTTTCCGGCGACACTGGCGGTGGTCGGTGGTGATCGGCGATGGTCGGTGGTTGTGGTTGGAGTTGAAAAGTATTGATACTTAATGAAGGAGTGTTAGCCTCACCTTGTTTTTATTCCCGTTTTAATATTCGACAAATCATCATTTTAACTAAAATTCATTTTGATATCACTTTAAATGTTTTCCAAAACCCCTCACTAGATTAGTTGTGTTCTTACCCTTAGACTTTAGCTTAAAATTCAAAAGAGCAGCTCCGCGGTACACCGCAGAACCACGGACCAGAAGCGCGGTGCATTGGATAGCCCGTCAGTAAGCTCTTAAATCTGCACGGTACACCGGACCTAAGCGCGGTACACCGGACCAAGGCACGGACCAGAGGCGCGGTGCACAGGATAGCCCGTCAATAAGCTTCAAGAATCTGTGCGGTGCACCGGACCATTCCCGCGGTACACCGCAAGAGAGGGTTTCCTGCAACATTACAAGAGGACAAAGCTTATATCCGTTGGAGATAAAATAGATCCGTTAGAAAGAAGCCTTGTGACCGTTGGACCATATTTTCAGCTATAAAATGAAGCTCATTCAAGACACAACTCAAGCCTTCCATCTACCAATCTCAAGAGCAATTAATTCTATCATTCAAGGAGGTTTCAAAGGAGCATTCAAGTCATATTTATTGTGAAGCTACTTAGTTCTTATCTACTCATTGAGGAGTTTAGTTACAAAGCTTTTATAAGCACCCCTAAACACTTCTTCCCCTTTCCTCTTAGTTCTTGTAATAGATTAAGAGAGTAGTGTGAGCATAGGTTTATGCTTGGTTCCTTGTGTTGGTGATAACACAAGTGTATTTCCTTCAAAGGGTTTTTGAAGTGGTTGTAAGGGTTTGTATCTCACCCGGTTAAGAGTTACGAAGATTAGTTGAATCTTGCAAATCCTAAGGAGGCTTCCTTAGGTAGTGGATGTAGGGAAACCGAACCACTATACATCGTTGTGTATCGTATTCTATCTCTACACTCTTTATATTTCCGCACTCTATATGCTTGATAAAATGCCTACTTGATTAGTTTGATAATATTGTCTTTTAGAATTATCTAGTTTTATACTATTTAGTTTGCTAATACAATAGGATTCAAATTAGCTTTTAATTTTATTTGCTTGAAATAAAATTAGCCGATTAATTTCTATTGTCCTATTCAACCCCCCTTCTAGGACGCATATAGTATATCAATTGGTATCAGAGCCTAGCTCTATTGTACTTAATCGTTTCTAGAGTTAATACGATATGGATTCTAATCAACCGGAAGGTTCATGTTCTACTAGACCTCCGCTTTTTGTAGGAAAAGACTACTTTGGGTGGAAAAAGAAAATGGAGATTCACGTCAAAGGAATTGATTACTTTTTGTGGCTTGCTATCAAGAAGGGTCCTTATATTCCTTATGTTACGGGTAGTACTACGGAGGTGAAAAATGAAGATGATTACAATGATCAAGACATAGCAAAACTCACCAAAAACAACAAAGCTATGAACATCGTCATTAATGGATTAAGTGTCACGGAATACGCTAGAGTTAGTGAATGCAATTTCGCTCATGAAATGTGGCAACTCTTGGAGCTATCATATCAAGGAACAGAAGATATTAAAGAAACTAAGATTGGTCTCTTTATCACTAAGTATGAGCTATTTCGTATGGAGCCCGATGAAGCCTTAAATGCCATGCATCAAAGATTTTCTAACATTGTCAACACCTTGAAGACTCTTGGTCAAGAGTACACCAACAAAGAACAATGCCGAAAAATCTTATTTGCTCTTCCAAGGAAATACAAATCAAAAATCAACTCTATAAGAGACACTAAAGATCTTTCAAAAATGACGGTTCATGAACTCATTTGCAACCTCATGACGGAAGAGCTTGTGCTTGAAAAAGAAAAGATAAGAGATGATGAGGAGAAGAAGATTAAGAAATCTATTGCCTTCCATGCCATGAGTTCCAAGTTAAAAGAACGAAAAGAAAGGAAGGAAAGTGAAGAAGATAACTCACATGAAGAAGAAACTAGTGAAGATGAAGGAGTGGCTATGTTAGCAAGAGATATGAAAAAATTCATGAGATACAAACGCTTTGCTAAGAAAGGAAGTTCTTCCTCACCGTACAAGAAGAATGATAGAGCTATCAAACAAGATGAACCCACTTGCTATCATTGCAAGAAAGTTGGTCACATCAAAACCTATTGTCCTCTTCTTCAAAAGGAGAAACCTAAGAGAGCAATGCATGCTAATATCACTTGGGATACTCAAAATTCGGAGGAAGAAGAAAGTGATAATGAAAATGTCAATCTTGTTGCCTTTATGGGAGAACTTGAGAATGATGAAGATACTTCGTCGGATGATGATACCGGTACCACTCACTTTGCCTTTATGGCAAATCATGATGAGGTAACTCCTAAATCTAAACTCTCCTTAACTAATGATGATGCTAGTGAACAAGATATTCATGAGGCATTTGATTCTCTTTATAATGATTTTTTAAATTCTATTGAAACAAACAAAGTTTTAACTAAAGATTTAGAATTTGAGAAAAATAGAACTAAAGAGGTTTTGAAAGCTTTGGAAGATTGTCAAAATCTTTGTGATGAATGTATAGATGAAAATGAAAAACTTCATCTTATTGAGAAAAATCTTTTGGGAGAAAAAGCTTTATTAGAGAAAAAGATTATTGATCAAAATGCTATTATTTTAAAATTTACTAGTGGGCAAGAAAACTTGGATTTGATTTTAGGTTCTCAAAGAATGGCTTGTGAAAAAAGTGGTGTTGGATATGATCCATTCACTCATCAAAAACCTTTGAAAAATGTCTTTGTAAAATCAAAAACTTCAAATGCAATTCCATCCTCTTCAAAATCTTCTATCACTTGCACCTATTGTGAAAAACTTGGTCATGATGCATCTCATTGTTACTATTGTAAATTATTGGATTTGGGATCTCTTGTGCCAATTTGGAAAAGGCCTACATGGGTCTTAAAAAGGAAATCCACTAACCCTCATGGACCCAATCCAAATTGGGTACCTAAAGCTTAAATTATTTTTGTTTGTAGGGATTGAGCATCAAGAAGCAAAATATATGGCTACTTGATAGTGGATGCTCAAGACACATGACCGGAAATCCTTCATTATTTACAAATTTATATAAAACAAAAGGTGATAGAGTTACTTTTGCCGATAACACTAAGAAACGCGTTTTGGGTAAAAGTAACATTGGTAATATGAACTCTTTACTTATCTCTAATGTGTTACTTGTTGAGGGTCTCTCATTTAACTTGCTTAGTATAAGTCAACTTTGTGATGTTGGTTTTAGTGTTAAATTTGAAGCATCTAGATGTGTTGTTTTCAAAAATGATGAGTTAGATACTATGTTTATTGCAAAAAGATCGGATAATGTTTTTGTTGTTGATCTTGAGAGTCTTATGTGTAAACATATTAAATGCTTATCCGTGGTAAATGATAGTTGGCTTTGGCATAGACGTTTAGGACATGCTAGCATGGATTTAATTTCAAAATTATCTAGAAAAAATCTTGTTGTTGGTTTGCCTATTTACAAATTTGATAAAGATAAATTATGTGATGCATGTCAACTTGGTAAACAACATCGTTCATCTTTTAAATCCATTAATAAGGTCATCACCGTTAGGCCACTTCAATTATTGCATATGGACCTTTTTGGTCCCGTTGATGTCACTAGTCTAGGAAGATCTAGATATGTCTTTGTTGTTGTTGATGATTACACTAGATTCACATGGGTGATGTTCCTTGCTTTAAAAAGTGATGCCTTCAATGAATTTGCAAAACTTTGTAGAAAGGTGCAAAATGAGAAAGGCTACTCTATTACATGCATTCGTAGTGATAATGGTAGTGAATATGTGAATTCTCCTTTTGTGCATTTTTGTGATGAATTTGGGATTGAGCATAATTTTTCGGCCCCTAGAACTCCCCAACAAAATGGGGTAGTGGAAAGGAAAAACCGAACTCTACAAGAAATGGCTAGAACAATGCTAAAAGAACATAGCTTGCCTACATACTTTTGGGGTGAAGCCGTTCATACGGCTTGTTATGTGTTAAATAGAGTTCTAATTAGACCCCTTATTAAGAAAACCCCTTATGAGCTTTGGAATGGTAGACCACCAACCATTGCTTATTTTCGTGTTTTTGGGTGCAAATGTTTTATCTTAAACACTAGGGACTATTTGGGAAAATTTGATGCTAAATCGGATGAAGGTATTTTTCTTGGTTATTCCACTAAGGGAAAAGCCTATCGCATTTTCAACAAACGTACTCGTACTATTGAGGAATCTATGCATGTTGACTTTGATGAGACAAATCCTTTTAATATCAAGAAAGTAGTAGATGTTGAATTACATGAAGATGCTCCACAAGATAAATCCTTAGAATCTCCTACTCAAGAAGTAAAATATCATGATGAATCTCCTAAGGAAAATGATCAAATACCAAATGAAGCTAGTACGGATTTACCAAAGTGTTGGAAACATATCAAAGATCACCCAAGTGAATTAATTCTAGGTGATCCAAAAGAAGGTGTTATCACTCGCTCTCGTATTATTGCTCTATGTGCTCATCAAGCGTTCTTATCTCAAATTGAGCCCAAGAATATTAAAGAAGCATTGTTAGATGATCATTGGATTAACGCTATGCATGAGGAATTAAATCAATTTGAGCGTAGTAAAGTTTGGACATTAATGGAGAAACCAATTGGCCCTACTATCATTGGCACTAAGTGGATATTTCGCAACAAGCTAGATGACACCGGTATAATCACTAGAAATAAAGCAAGGTTAGTTGCTCAAGGATACAATCAAGAAGAAGGTATTGATTTCGATGAAACTTTTGCTCCCGTAGCTAGACTTGAATCTATTCGTATGCTACTTGCTTTTGCTTGTTATATGAATTTTAAACTTTACCAAATGGATGTCAAAAGTGCTTTTTTAAATGGTTTTATAGACGAGGAAGTTTTTGTTAAACAACCTCCGGGTTTTGAGGATCCAAAATTTCCAAATCATGTTTTTAAACTTTCAAAGGCTCTATATGGTTTAAAACAAGCACCTCGTGCTTGGTATGAACGATTAAGCAAATTTTTATTAGATGATGGTTTTAAAAGAGGAAATATTGACTCCACTTTATTTATAAAAAGGTCTTCAAAAGATATCCTTCTTGTTCAAATTTATGTGGATGATATTATATTTGGTGCTACTAATGAAAATCTTTGTGAGAATTTTTCTAAAAGCATGCATAAGGAATTTGAGATGAGCATGATGGGAGAATTGAATTACTTTCTTGGACTTCAAATCAAGCAAATGAAAGATGGCATCTTTGTCAATCAAGCCAAATATACAAAAGAATTGATCAAAAAGTTTGGACTTGAAGATGCAAAGGAAATTGGAACTCCAATGAGCACATCCACAAAATTAGACAAAGATGAAGATGGTAAGAATGTTGATGAGAAACTATATCGAGGTATGATCGGTAGCTTACTTTATTTAACCGCTTCTAGACCCGATATTATGTTCCCCGTGTGTCTTTGTGCTAGATTTCAATCCTCTCCTAAAGAATCCCACCTTAGTGCCGTTAAGCGTATTTTTAGGTATTTGAAAGGAACCCTTAGTCTAGGACTTTGGTACCCTAGATTTACCTCTTTTGAGCTAATAGGTTATTCGGATGCCGATTATGCCGGTTGTAGACTTGATAGGAAGAGTACTAGTGGTAGTTGCCAATTCTTAGGTCAATCCCTTGTTTCTTGGTCTAGTAGAAAACAAAATAGTGTTGCTTTATCCACGGCCGAAGCCGAATATGTTGCGGCCGGAAATTGTGTGACTCAAATTCTTTGGATGAAACAAACCTTACTAGATTTTGGCCTAGAGTATGATCGTGTTCCCATTCGTTGTGATAACACTAGTGCTATCAATCTTACTAAAAATCCTATTCAACACTCTAGAACGAAACACATAGAAATCCGCCATCATTTTATCCGTGATCACACTCAAAAAGGGGATATTGTACTTGAATTTGTCACTTCGGAAAATCAATTAGCCGATATCTTTACTAAACCTTTACCCCAAGATCTTTTTGAGAAAATTCGGTGTGAGATTGGCATGCAAATTCTCTAACCCTCTCTTCTTATATTTTTTTTTGGTGCTTTTTGTGTATATTCTCTTGTTGCTAATATTTTCTTGATGTGATAGGATCTTTGAAGCGTCTAATTGTTATCCAATTATTTCTTTTGCTCTTGTTTTTCTTTCAAAATGTGTTTTTACCCCTTAAATATTCTCAAAAATCATATCACTTGTTCTTTTTGTTGTTGACAAAGGGGGAGAAATTTTAGTTAAACTTTTTCAAAATGCATTTTGTGAGGGGGAGTCCTTATAAAAACTCTAGTGACTCGGTTGAGGGGGAGTTTTTGATCAAAACTTAATCTTAGGCATATTCAAAAGTTTATGATTTGTCAAACATCAAAAAGGGGGAGATTGTTAGCCTCACCTTGTTTTTATTCCCGTTTTAATATTCGACAAATCATCATTTTAACTAAAATTCATTTTGATATCACTTTAAATGTTTTCCAAAACCCCTCACTAGATTAGTTGTGTTCTTACCCTTAGACTTTAGCTTAAAATTCAAAAGAGCAGCTCCGCGGTACACCGGACAAATCATGCGGTACACCGCAGAACCACGGACCAGAAGCGCGGTGCATTGGATAGCCCGTCAGTAAGCTCTTAAATCTGCACGGTACACCGGACCTAAGCGCGGTACACCGGACCAAGGCACGGACCAGAGGCGCGGTGCACAGGATAGCCCGTCAGTAAGCTTCAAGAATCTGCGCGGTACACCGGACCATTCCCGCGGTACACCGCAAGAGAGGGTTTCCTGCAACATTACAAGAGGACAAAGCTTATATCCGTTGGAGATAAAATAGATCCGTTAGAAAGAAGCCTTGTGACCGTTGGACCATATTTTCAGCTATAAAATGAAGCTCATTCAAGACACAACTCAAGCCTTCCATCTACCAATCTCAAGAGCAATTAATTCTATCATTCAAGGAGGTTTCAAAGGAGCATTCAAGTCATATTTATTGTGAAGCTACTTAGTTCTTATCTACTCATTGAGGAGTTTAGTTACAAAGCTTTTATAAGCACCCCTAAACACTTCTTCCCCTTTCCTCTTAGTTCTTGTAATAGATTAAGAGAGTAGTGTGAGCATAGGTTTATGCTTGGTTCCTTGTGTTGGTGATAACACAAGTGTATTTCCTTCAAAGGGTTTTTGAAGTGGTTGTAAGGGTTTGTATCTCACCCGGTTAAGAGTTACGAAGATTAGTTGAATCTTGCAAATCCTAAGGAGGCTTCCTTAGGTAGTGGATGTAGGGAAACCGAACCACTATACATCGTTGTGTATCGTATTCTATCTCTACACTCTTTATATTTCCGCACTCTATATGCTTGATAAAATGCCTACTTGATTAGTTTGATAATATTGTCTTTTAGAATTATCTAGTTTTATACTATTTAGTTTGCTAATACAATAGGATTCAAATTAGCTTTTAATTTTATTTGCTTGAAATAAAATTAGCCGATTAATTTCTATTGTCCTATTCAACCCCCCTTCTAGGACTCATATAGTATATCAAGGAGGAGAGAGAGAAATGACAATAGAGGAAAGAGAAAAAGTGATAAGGGATGGGAGAGAAAAATGGTAATGGAGGAGAGAGAAAAATCTATATTTTGTCTTATATACGCTATACGGGTAGTCATGACATTGTAGATCTTATAAGCCTCTTTGGAAGAGAGAGAAATAGGATGCTACTTTTGTGGCACTAAGATAGTCTCCAAGACCCTGTAGGTAATTTACCCATATATATTACATACTCATATATTTCCTTCTCCATTTCCGATGTGGTACTTTTTCTTATTTTTTCTATTTCTTCCAAAAACATGAATAGTTTATGAAAAAACCTTTCGTTTTCTTTAATATTTCCAACAAACCAAGCAAGTGATTTTTTTTTGTCGGAAAAGTACATGAGACGGTACTTAGAACTATCGTATTTCTAATTTACAAAAAACATTATATAGAATTGGTATGTCCAACTGATGGGATTGTGTCGTCCTCTGTCTAGCTTGTTTTGCAAGTTGGTCTATCCTGCAATTCAAACGTCTCGAGTAGGGCCGATCCTGTATTAAAGCCAAAGACGCGGCCTCGTAGGGCCTTCGATTTTTTGACGTTTTTAAAGGTCCCCGATCATCTAGATGTATTATGTATGTGTGTGTATATATATGCAATTTAAATAATTATATATAAGAAATATTGTTAGTTTAGTAGTAATGTTGTATTTTTTTTACGAAATCTAGAGTTCGAATCAGCCTCTAGTCCATCTTGCAGCTTTTGAGTAAAATTATTTATAATTAAATTGTATATACATGTGATGGATATTAAAGATATTTTGTAATACTCAAACAAAAAATTAGTTTAATTGGTTTTGTTTATTTTTTAAACATAAATGATTTAGATTTCTTTCGCATAACCTAATTCTGACTAGTTGAGAGTATGTATAGTGAGATTTTTTCTGTGAAACTAGTGTAGATGCGTGTAAATCGACCATAATCACCCACATTATAAAAAAATGATATGAATAATTTATATATGTGTTATAAAATTATATTATCAGTTGCAATAATAATAATTGATTTCGATCTACATAATATTAATATTTTACCAAAGATTTTTTCAAAAGAAACTTTTGAAACAATGTTGTTATGATGATCTTGAATACGAGGAAAATACTTCCTAAGGCCGAAAAAATTCTAACTTTATATTTAAAAGCCTAACTGAATTTTTGTTCTGTTTAAGGCTAAAATTAGATTTTCTGGTTTGCTTTTTGACAGTTTTACCCTTATTGAGCTGAATCAAATTCGGTTTGGTAATGGGTACAGACCCACGAGCCTGTACCCATGACCCTTTTACAGTCCATGGCTAGTTAAAATCAAATTTGCAGCTATAAATCTAATGGGGCTGTACTCGTATACAACAAAAAATTATCTGGATCTGTACCTATTACGAACAGAGAAGCACTTAAGCTTTCACGGGTACGGACCCATGATGTTTTAGTTGTTATTATCAGTTCATTTTTTTTATTAAGTCATTCATACTAGTCAGTCATTCATAGCGTCATGGGTCTGGCCCCAATGGTGTTTAGTCAATATGGGCTATACCCATGTCGCTAAAAACTATTATTGGGCCTAGTCACATAGATACAATTTCTTCACAGTCTTATGGGTCTGGACATTTCATGAACAACACCAATCATTTACTCAAGCAGCGTCCAGTAACAAATAAATCAAATCAGAAACAATTCGAACAAACAAAATCAGTAACAATTCGACGTACACTGTATGAACAATTACCGATTCAATAACAATTACTTGCTGAAACAAACAAAAGGGAATGTATACACGTTTGTTGGGAAGAGTAGGTGTTGATGACCATAGATCTAAAGAAGACGAGGGCCGATGATGTGGTGGTGCAAATGTATACACGTTTGCTTCATCGGGCTGGACCCATCTCCGGTTTGTGCTTCATGGGGCTGGACCCATCTCGGATTTTGGCTTCCTGGGGCTGGACCCATCTCGGATTTGGGCTTCCTGGGGCTGGACCTTTGACGGCTTGCGCTGGACCCATTCATGGGGTTGGACCTTTGACGGGAGGGGTAGGGCTTGAGATGGATCATTCATATCACGACGGAGGCGAGTCTTGGTGGTGGTGCTGCGGATTGCTTCTTCAATGAATGGAGAATGAAAGGTCAGATCGGGGGTTCTGTTGGTGATGGTTGGGGTCCAAATCGCGGCTTCGGATCCCACGCGGCGGTGTGTTTGGTGGTCCAGTTCGGTGGCGGTGGTGGTGCTTCTTCTGCAACTGAGAGAGTCAGACGAGCAGAGAGGGGCGGAGATCTGGCTTGCTGGGAAGAGGAGGTGTTTATGGAGACAAATCTGCTGCGAACGGTGGTTATGGTGGGGTTGAATGGTGGATGTTCTCTTTGATGGTCCAGTTCGGCGGTGGTGGTGGTGTTTCTTCTGCAGCAGAGAGGGGTGGATTTGGTGGTCCAGTTGGCAGTGGTGGTGGTGCTTCTTCTACAACAGAGAGGGGTGGATTTGGTGGGCCAGTTCGGCGGTGGTGGTGGTGTTTCTTCTGCAACAGAGAGACAGAGGAGCAGAGAGGTATGGAGTGCTGTTCATGGTGGTGTTTTTGGTGGTTAATGGCGGTGGTTTTTGCTTCGCAAGAAAGAACACAGAGAGGGAAAGAGAGGAAAGTAGGGGATTGGGTTTTTGTTGGTTTCAGAACGTATAATGGGATTGGGTTTTTGTTTTTTGATGTTTCACTGTAAACAAAGAGGGAGGGAGGGTATTTTTGCCTTTTTGCTTTAATGTAACCAGCTTGGTTACACCAGGCTTTAAAATAGAAACCCACTATGCCAACAGGCCTCACGAAATAAATAGCCCCTTGAATACTTGTTGCAACACGTTCGAACAAAAAGTGGCATATAGAATTTTACTTTCCTTTCCGTAAATTAAACATGTCAAGAAGGAATTAAGCATCAAGATTTCTATGTACAAATATTAAAATACATATATGCAATCTCTTACCATCAAATAGGTAATTAATCAATTGGAGTTGATATTGAGCATGTAATACTCATATATAATATATAAGATGACCTCTCCTTGACAGCTTAAGCTTTTGGAAGAATCGGTTATCTAACATGGTATCAGAGCCTAGATCCATAAGAGGTCGCGGGTTCGAGTCTTGCCGTCGTCACCCAATTTAAAAAAATGACATGAACCTATTTGAAACTTATTGATGGATTAGACTGTTCCTTACGATTAATCACTTTTCTTTCCGGGCATAATTCACATCTGCTTTAGCCATTCTTAGTTTGGCTCTTGAACCTATTTGAGTCCAAGTCATTCAATGACTTCCCACCAAAATCAATATAGATCTTCATAAATGAGGACGAGTGTTTTCGACAAGAGAGAAACTGATATAGTGTAATTCAAAAATAATTGAAGTATTGTTTTAATTAGCACTTATTTCCCTCCTTGTGAGAGGAAAGCTTATTTCCAACCTTTACTTTTAGCAAGGAATCTATCAAAAAGTCATTGGAGTGGCAACCTTATTAGATCTATTATACTGTATACGGATACCCATGTGTTTTCCTGAGGACTCGACTCTGTTAATATGAAGAAAAACACTAGTCGATTCCATAATAACTTGAGAAGTACCCTGATTGAAACAAATGCTCGGTCTAATGAGGTTAACACTTCATCCTGTGAAGTAACAATAAAGACTAATACACCTCTAAAAAATTTAAAGTTCTTTTTTAAATAAAGCTATAAAGAACAGAGAATCACCCCCAAACAGAAGATGCATAAGGGCCGATCAGTCTCAGTAACTTTGAGACCTCTGATATTCCCTCTTCTGCATCAAAAAATTATAAGGCTAATAAGAGCTTCTGATATCATACCGAACAAAACCGAGGATAATGAGTCTTTTTGTCTAATTCCTTTCTCTGGAGGAAATTAATGGATTCTCTCTCCATTAAGATATAACTAGTACTTAACCCTAGTAACACATTTTATAATCCAGTGAATCCCTTTTTCATATAACCCTGAATTGGCCATCACCAGATCTAAGAAGTCTCGTCTAGCTCTATTTTATGTTTTTTTTTACATGTCAAGGTTTACCGCAACATAATATATGGAGAATTTTATGTTATATCTGAACAAGTAAGAGAGTTCATGAGTAATAAGAATATCATACTAAATGGTCTTGCCCTTAACAAAGATTGGTTGAGTGGAAGCAAAAACATTATTAAGATTAGGTTGAAGTCTAATCGCCGGGAGCCTTGATTTTACCTTAAAACTGAAATTTGCACACAAAATAGGTTTAAAATCTGTAAAGTATGTTTGATTTTTCCCCTTTAGGGATGACAAAAATAATCTAATTATTCAAAAATTCAAGATCCGAGTCCTCTATCATAATATCTTTACCCAGTAGGAAAAAGTCATATTTCATATTATCCCAATACCTCTGAAAAGAAACATCTCATTAAACTATCCAGTCCCAAGATTTTTGACCCTCTCATACTAAACACAGCTAGCCTGACTTTTTCAAGGGTTGGATGCCGAATGAGGTCACTATTCATTTTCCAAGTAATTTTATCTTTCAATCAATGTTTTCTTCATTTGATAAAATTTATAAGAATAATGAATTAAAAAAATCATATAGATAAGAAATATCATAAAATCCTATAATATTATATTCATTTCATATAATATATTTTGTAAAATTATGTTGAGACAAATCTTAACTTTCATATCAAATACGAGTAAAATGTCTTATAGAAGAATAATTTTAAAACTAAACATCTATTATCCTATATAAATGTATAAATGTAAGGAATTCAAATATTAAAATAAATATTAGGAAGAACTTCCATAAATATTGAATCCTTTAAACTCAAACATTTTACTTTAATCTATACATTTTATCTAATAAAATCCCTTTTATTTTTTCCATCGTTAATATAAAAAATATTAATAGAAAAAATTAAAATTTTAAAAGTTTTACTCAAACCTTCAATGGCTTTATAGTTGCTTTCTCTCTTGTATCAACATGACTTTGGCATTTACTCATACTAAAATGAGGCCTAGCTTTTAGGGGTGAGCACGGCTCGGTTCGGCTCGGTTTTTGGCCGAAACCGAAACCGAAACCGAAAAGTTCGGTTTTTAAGGATGTTGCTACCGAACCGAACGGTTTTCACCGGTTCGGTTTTGTCGGTTTTCGGTTAAATATATATTCGGTTCGGTAAAATTTTCGGTTTTAGTATGTGTTTTGTTCGTTTGCGCAACAACTCTCAGAAGATGGTTGCACCTCTTCTTAAATACTATATTTAATCTGTTTTTTTCTTTCTGTAATCATGATTTAGGAAATCTTCATTATGCTACCTTATGCTATATAGTCTTTCTCTAATGATCATTTTAGAAATATTCATTATGATACAGTACTTTTGATATACAGTTAAATAATATATTTGAAGCTACAATAGTAGCTATACACCTAACATTTTTTCGAAACAAAAATATAATAAAAGAACAAATTGTGCAATCAAGAAATGAAATACTGTCAACCAGATATTTTATTAAATTTATTTTATCTCCTTGAGTAAAAAGATGTTTCCAGTATTAATATTGTAAACTATGGTTCTTCTCATATAAAAAGACCAATAGCACTTTTATTTTCAACCACGAAGAAGATAAATAAATATATGATATCTACGACAAGCAATTTCTTAATAACTTTTTTTCGAGTGTTAAAATTCGAGTATCCATTAACGGTTTTCCGGTTCTTTAAAAATCTTATACCGAACCGAACGGTTTTTTCGGTTTTTGGTTTTTTTTGGTTCGGTTTTTTCGGTTTTTGGGGTCGGTTCGGTTTTTCGGTTTTGTTTTTGCTCAGCCCTACTAGCTTTAGCTGATATGTGAGTTTTGTTCAAGGTGATTTTTTTATTTGGTAAATCGATCATATTTTAATTTGATATTTTAAAATTTAAAATTTAATTATACAAAAATATTTTCACACTAAATACGAACAATCTAATCTTGAGTGGTGGCTTTTTCTTTATGAGACTAGTCGTGATGCGCGTAAACGGGCCATGATCATCCATATTATAAAATAAATGATATGAAAAATTTATGTATGTGTTTCAAACTTAGAAAATCAGTTGCAATAATCATATGTTTTAATCCGATCTAGATGATATTTATATTTTACCAAAGATTTTTTTTAAAATAAACTTTTGAAACAATGTTGTAATTAGGATTATCCTGAATACTTGTTGCAACATGTTCGAAGAAAAAGTGGCATATATAATTTTATTCCATGTTGGATAGAATTTTACTTCCATTTCCATAGATTGGACATAGTCAAGAAAAAATTAGGCATCAAGATTCCTATGTACAAATATTACAATATATGTGCACTCTCTTAAAGTCATATAGTCAACCAATCAATTTGAGTTGAGAGTATATTATAGCTTGAAAACTCAGACGATGTTGTTGAAACTTGTTGATGGCTTATACTATTCATTACAATCAATCACTGACTAACTTTCCGGGCATAATTCACAACTGCTTTAGCCCATTTCTTAATTTGACTCTTGAACATTTTTGGATCCAGGTCTTTCAATGACTTCACACCAGGATCAATATAGATCTTCATAAACGAGGAGGAGCGTGTGTGGGCCCGGCTTCTGATAAGTTTTCCACTGTCAGAAGGAATAGCTTTCTTGACAGACATGGCTATGTTCAGCTGCTAAACCCTTATGAAAGGGTGATATTCTTGATTCAAGCTGTGTATATATATACACAAGCCACTCTATATTTGTTGCGTGTTGTGCAATGCGAGAGTTGGACTTTTCAATAGATTCTGTAGAATGTACACGTTTGTATTTGGAAATATTCTTGGTAAGGAAGAATATTTTGATATGAACGTATGTGAAGTAGTGCTTGCCAAGTCAAAAACATTTTGATTAAACATTTGTTTTGATGTATGCATAATATTCCGGAGTGTGGGATTAGTCAATGTCATCTATGATTAGTCAATAAGCTAGGTTTGGATGATCCAGGAGTTGAGTTAAGTTAAGAAGACGAACCTATTGCAATATATTTACAAGGGGTTTAACCTTAATTAAACCTATTTTACATTTCATATTTGATCAAAATATAGTTTTCATTCATTAAATCAAATCTCATTAAAGAGAAACAAGCAAAATGTTCTGAAGAATAAACAAGTCTTAAAATAAAAAATATCCAAAACTTTGGGAAATTAATTACCCAATGTAATAAAAAAAAAAAACACATCACAATTCATCAAACACTTCATTTCCTAGCTTGCCTATTCCTCTTCTTCACACCAGATTTAGCAACCCTAAGGCTCTTACTCACAGCACTTAATCTTGCAAGAGCAGCATTCTTCAAATCTGGCCTGTAATAATTGTTCGCCACCTGTATTTTACAAACCAAATAAATTAAAATAATCATAAAACAAATACATAATAATAAACCTATTTAAAATACCTGGTTTGTAACAGCCTTGGCCATACGATTAAAATCCTTTTTCATGACTGATTTGTTAAGCAAAGAAGCAGGTTTGCTCTGTTTTTTAGTCTTTGTTGTAGCGAGCAAAACACCATCTTTACCTGATGCTTGGATTGTCACGGTCTTCTTGTTTGCTAATCCTATTTTAATATAGAAAATAACTATAAATTAATCTGAACTCATTAACAGAAACACGAAAAAGATGATATTTTTAAATTATTTAACATATTCAAGTAAGACCCAGATCGAGAAAAATGCAAACCAGAGTGTTTGTATGAATGGAGATTGTATAGATTGTTAGGCTCTTTGGTGAAGACAGTGCTAGCTGATCCATTACCAAATTCCTTAACTAAAAATGAGTTGTTCTTCTTCACGATCTCCCATATTAATTGACCTGGAACTGATGCCATTTCACCACACCCTTTTTTACCCTACAATACAGAAAGAAGAATTACATATGTGTATGTATAAATTGATTTTTAGAGATAGAGAATGCTTTACCGAAGAGTAGAGAGAGAAATGTTACTAGGGTTTTGCCGTGGTAAAGATGGGGAGTAGGCCGAAATTGTTTATATACTGAATGGTTTTAGTGAATCCTAGGAGGCCCGGCCCAAATTCTTTAATTTTTCTATTAAAAATGTTGGTTTATGTGGATCAGGCCGTATATGATATGGTGAAACGTGTGTCAAGTTTTAGCGTTTAAATGGTACTCTAGTTCACTTGATTCTGAAATTCATGATCCAGAAAAGGTTAGTCATTTTCGTATCATTAGCTTTATTAATGTTCCGGTTAAGTTTATTATGACATAATTATGTCATATGCCTAATCGTATTGGTGCAAATCAAACAAGTTTTTTTCCCGAACGCTTAACCACGGATGATATAGTTTTGGTCCAAGAAGTAGTCGACCGTATGTATAAGAAGACGGGTAAGAGTGGATTCGGGGCAGTAAAAATTAATCTTGCAAAAGTATGACAAGTTGAGTTGGGAGATTCCTGGAAGACATCATCACAAACTTCGGTTTGCCTTTGTCTTGGGTACGTCTTATTATATCAGATATGCGATTATAACTCTATGGAGATATTATGGAATGGTTTCCCATTAGAGCCGTTACACTGAGCAGAGGACCACGTCAAATAGACCCCTTCTCCTCGTATCTATTTGTGATATGTATGGAGCGGATTTCGTTACCGATTCATAACCTATGCGACAGTAGGGAATTCGTCTTCAGAAACTAGGGTTGTCGATCTCTCATATTTGTTTTGTTGATGATCTGATCCTATTTGCAAAGACGTCTGAAAACCAAGTAGATTTGATGAAGGGGGTAATGAAGTCCTATTCTGATGAAGCGGGGCAAACAATAAGAGAAGAAAAGTCAATAATATTCTTCTCTAAAAATGTTCAAAAAGAAAGAAGGGTGAATTAGCGGAATGAAGCGGTTTCGTTTTGAGTGTCTCGGTAGGTATGTATTTGGGTATAACTATTTGTGTCAGACGTCTTCTAAAGAGTTTCTTTAGAAGTATAACTATGAGCATGAGAAATAAAATACTGAATTTGAAGTCACAAAATCTCTCTCTCAGTGGGGATAACTCTTGCACATGCAGTCCTTAGTGTCATTCCTACTTATACAATGCAAACAACAAAACTTCCTAACTATGTTTGTAATGAAATTGGTAGAATTATCCAGGAGTTCATTTAGGGAACCAATGGCGAGTCCAAGAGAAATACTGACTCTCTTAGGAGAATCTTTGTCATAACAAGGACAGGGGTGTAGGCTTCCGGGACGCAACGAGTTTTAATAAAGATTACTTACCAAGTTAGGATGGAAGTTTCTTAAAGGGGACAAAGCGCTTTAGGCCGAATAACTATAACATAAATATTTTGAAGGAGGTTTCATGAGTAAGATAGCTAAACAATTGGATTCAAGAGTATGCAATAGTATACTTCATGGGTGGGATGTGTTGGCTAATGGTATTGAAGATGTGTATAGTGAATAGGGGTATTAATACATGTGGAAGTTAGAGACATTAAGACATTTTCCGTCAAATCAGTTTATAAATCACTTAAAGCACCAAATGCACCTGTGATATTTAGATAGAAGAAGATTTGGTCTTTAAAATGTCCGCAAATAATACAGATTATTCTTTGGCAGGCCGTTTGGGATCGTCTTCCCATAACTGTGAATCTGGGCAAACGTGGAATTGAGGTGTCACAGTTATGTAGGAGTTGTGGTGTAGCTTAGGAAACTGATGCACATCTATTTCGAGACTGCCAGAAGTACGATGAGCTCTGCAAAGGGTGGCTCGAACTTGATAAATTGTGAAATATCGCTAGGACTAGAATAGAACAGCACCAAGCGTTTTATCCACCTGCTGATGAGCAACTCAGTAGTAATTACAACAACATCAAATTAGAGGACTTAACTTGGGGCAACTATTTCTGGGAAACAAAAACTATTGGGGAAAATGTTGTTAATAGGCGAGGTTTAGTGCATGACAACATTGACGTAATGGTCGATTGAGAAGTTAACATAAGCTACAATAGTTACAATGTGTTTTAGTAGGTGGGTAACGATCTCGCAGCTTTAGGCCATCAAAATAGTCCAGGCAGGAATGGATTCACCACAAGTGGATCTATTGTGTTAGCAACCTTGTTGGATCTTGAATGGTGTAAATAATTGCTCGGGTGTAAAGGAACAATTGAGGGGTTAGAACTTACGATTATCGCGATCTCTTTATGCTGGCACATTTAGATTGATCGAAATATAAGATGCTTTTAATAAATTACCCACGAGAACCTGACAGGAACTCTTAAAGTTATGGTTATAATTTCCACGACGAGAAGTACACTAGTTAAGTGGGTTGAACCGAATTTTGGTGTTAAACACAACATAGATTGTTGTTTAGCACAAAGGGTTGGTAGAGCGGGAGTTAGGGGCCTTTTCCGCGACAGTAAATGAGATTTCGTAGGAGGTTTCATGAGTTCTTGTTTGGTAAATTCAGCATTTCAAGCTGAGCTTCACTTTACATTCGGTTTGTATATGACAATTACTTAGAAGTATGAGATGGTTTTTATTGAGATTGATTCGCTTGAACTACATGCGTCAGTGAAGGGTGGTGGGAGTAAGAAGGTTGGTCGGATGAAGTACTTAAAGAGTGCAAGACTATACTTGCTAATCATGTTAACTTTGAGATCTCCGATGCGTATCGGGAGGCAAATTCTTGTGCTAATTGGATGGCAAATTCTTGTTTATAGACCCTCCCGAAAGATTATGGAAGTTCTTAACACGAGATATATATGAATGGACCACACCTCATACTATATTGTGCGTTTCCACGGGAAATTAGTAAGTTTTAGTCTACATATCCAACACCATATACCCAATCAACCCCATAACCCATTCTGATAAACATTTTCTTTTTTCTAATGGATATATAACCAACGAAATCCAACCCTAATGGCTAAAATCATATCAACTAATCTTTTTAATCAATTCAAAAATAACAATCAACTACCATTACAACCACTAATGTATAACAAACATTCACATTCAATAAAAAAACCTGAAAAAGAAAAATATAAACTTAAACAATCATTATAAAACCTAAAACCCATTTTACAATAAAAATATTCTTTCAATATTTAATGTAGAAATCTTACGTTAGAAATTACGGTGAAAATCCAAGAATTTTCCCTTCCTCCTACGCTTACTTCTTTTGGTAAGAGTGCACTTTTTTTTGATAGAGTAAAAGGTCACCGTACAAGAACTAGAGTAGTACTGATGATCACTATGAGAAGCGTGTGAGAGAAACTGCAGATTTGACATAAAGATAGGGGAAATAACACATTATCTGTTGTCAAACCTCATGGCTTGAGAGAGAAGATTAAAATTGGAAATTTTTTCCATCCAATATTAGATAATTCTATACCAATTATATTAATATAAACACCCATGTTTTAAACTTGCAAAAATAACTAACTTATCAATCTAGTGACATATGTTTTGTTATGATAATCAAATGTCGTAGTATGAATATTGGACCATCAAATATTAGATAGAAGTTTTGCCCATAAAAATTAGGGATACATTATCTTCTTTCATTCACTAATGCGGCCTAGTTATTCAGTAATCAGGCCTAGTTAGGGGTGAGCATGGGTCGGGTTTACCCGGGTTGGGGTCTAGGGTAAGGGTAAGGTAATATTGGAGAGTGGTAAATGTTGGAGGGTAAACCCGTGTTAATGGTAAAATAAAAATTACCACGTGTTAAGACGGATTAACTAACGGGTTACCCGAGTTCTACCCTTGGTAAAATTCACAATTTTATCACAATTTTAAATGTATAGAACCGGGTTCAAGCACTAAAGACGGGACAATAATGGCAAGCCACAGATTTATACGAAGAGATGTATGAGAGAGGTGAGAAAGCCAGCAAATCATGGATATTTTGTCACTAATTTGATGTGGAGAGCTAGGGAGAGGCGAAGAGGCCGTGACAGACTAGGGTTTCATAGAAAGAGGATATAAAGAAGCATATTAGGTAAACTTCAAAGAAAAGACGAGGATAAGATTTCAATGTACGAAGTTTTGAGCTTTTATATATATAATATACAACCCGTGTTGTAATGTATAGAAGGTACACCCGTAGTTAAAAAAATTAACATACCTAAAATTAAAGGATAAGGTATGTTATAAAATGAGTTAGGGTAATTTTACCCGGTTTTAGGCCGGGTTTTATTACCTAACAGGTCGGGTACCATATTATGCTCAACCCTAAGCCTAGTTTTATACACGGCCTTTATTATCTAAAACTCATCTTTTCACACCTTCCCACCACAAGAAAACCGCCGCCACTCAGGGACATTCACTAGGAAGAACCCATCTTTACGGTAAAACTGAAACTCTATATATGATTCTTTTACAATTTTACAGAATTATTCGATTTAAGTATAATTATATTTTTATATAAATCCTAGAATGGCTATTATTATGACCGTTGTAAGCCTTATACCGAATTAGAAATGATGCACTGAGAATAGTGTATATGGGGAGGATTTGCCGTGACTGTTTAAGTGAGCAATTCTTATACTGCTTTTTTTTTTTTTGAATTGTTTTGCAGTAAATATTCAGAGCTCTTAATATAATTAAAAAGACATGATGACAAGTGCAGATAATATTACGATAGTAAAGAATATACCTGAAGAGGTAATCACATTAATACTAACTTCATTGCCAGTGAAATCATTGATGCGTTTCAAGTGTGTTTGTAAAGATTGGCACAATTTAATCCAAACTCCTAATTTCATCAAAATGCATAAGCAGTCCATGAAAAATAAGAAGAATGAATGTTTATTAATTAAGCGGAGTAAGTGGGAAAACGATGAGCGGAGAACCGTGTTTACCTATCATTCGTATGAATCATTCAATGCTATTTCACCAGATTGGGAGATACCTTTCTCGTCTAATCATGTTTCATGGCCTTGTAATGGATTGTTGCTTTGTCTCTCATTAGATAATAACTTATTTTTATGTAACCCAGGAACTAGGGAATATAAGCAGCTTCCTTCAATATCTTTTTCAGATTCAAAGACACGTCAGATGTTCACTATGAGTATAGGGTTGGGTTTTGATTCCAACAAACAAGATTACAAGGTAATTGCATTTTGTGTACATGCTCAAGTATACTATCTCTACAATCTGAGTAGTAATTCTTGGAGAGAAATTAAACATGATCTTAAGTTGCCATTTCCATATGTGAATTCGAGTTTTCGTTTGAGTGGACTACAAGTCAATGGTGCGTTGCATTGGGATGCTGGACACGATTACCGTATTACATATATCCTTTCTTTCAATTTGAGCACTGAAGTGTTTCAACAAATAAAGTATCCTGAAATTATTCCTCGAAATAGTAACATAATTATTACCATAGTAAATGATTCTCTTGGCTTATTTAGTTGTGGAGTTTGGCGTACTGATATATGGGTAATGAAGGAATATGGTGTGGTGGAATCTTGGACTAAAATATACAGCACCGGTATAGATATGGAGCGCTATAATGGAAATTACTACATTTGTCCTCATTTGTTGTGGAAAAATGAAGCCATAATTATTAGCCGCGATAAAAGCAAAAACCAAGAGAAATATATATTGTGTGACCTCGGCACTTATAGAGAGAAAGATACAGAACTAATTACCTCTGATAACAAAGGCGATGGAATCATTCTTTACAACGAGAGTTTAGTTTCAATAAAGTAAGTGAGAGAGAGAGAGAGAGAGAGAGAGAGAGAGGTGTACTTTCCTTTTGATTAATTACAATTTGTATTTAATGCCAAATTCACCTATTTGCTTGCATATGTTTTAAATTCCAGAATTGATCTCAATTTGTATTGTTATAATATATTGGATTTTTTTTAAAGTTTACTATGTTAATTATTTGTTGTGAGTTAATCATTCTATATGTAAGTGCAACTTAGTCCCTAGCTTCTAGCAAAGCATCCATTGCCACACTGTTAATTTCCTCTCTATTACCTTAAAGATGAGTAATAACTGTAATTTGTATCTATGGGATTTCGAAGCTAGTTTTGGGAGCATTACACAGTCTAGGCATGTTGTTTTGAAGTAAGTATGCACACCAAACTGTGAGTTGTGGACATTCTTCATCTTTGAAAGCGCATGGATTTTGCATTTTTCTACCTTACTCAGCGAAATAATTGTCTCTTTAATTTGTCAATATTTCTAAACTTAGAGGCAAATATTTAAGTGAGCGAAAAGTCCACGTACTTCAGATTCATATTATAAAGGGACCAACGGCATGGTAACAACCCCGTACTTCAGATTTCCGAACTTCCGCAAATAATTCGGTCTTCGCGCAATACGCTGATACTTTCGCCTTTATATTTACATCTGCTTCATTATTTTCTTTGGATCTTGCTTATGTTGGAATTATTTAATAAAAGACAATTTATTTTATTATTCTTTCATGCTCTTGGGAGAAGTGGAAAAGACTATTCGTGTACAAATAGTCCTACATAAAAATTTGAGAAAAAAATAGTTGGAATTAGTAAAATTAAAGAGTTTTATTTTATTAATTCTTTCTTTCTCTTAAGAAAAGTGGGTAAAATTTATATGTGTTAAAAAACCCTACCTAGAAATTGAAAAAGAAAAACCATTGGAATTATTGAATTTCAAATAATTCCTTATTCTTGATGGAGGATTAATAGTTTTCTTTTATATATTTGTGGTTATGGAAGTTACAAAAATTTGATAAAGAAAAAAAACGGCTAGCATTAAAGAGCATTGAAGAGGCATTTATGTGACGGTTTTTTTTTCCTTTGTCTCATCATTTTCTCTATAAATAGTGACTTTGTCACTTGCTTTTCAAGAGAAGAGAAAAAATGTAATTCTAGAGAGAATGGAAAAATTATTATAGAGAGAATAGGAAAATACTTTTAGTGAGAAAGAATATTATTCTGAAGAGAATGATATATTATTCTAAAAATTCAGAAAATGGAACACTCTATTCTCAATGATTAGTCAAATTATTTTGACATAGAGATAAGAGTAGAAGAGGGATACGATTGTTGGAGATACCGGTACTCCCGGAATATCTTTTTCAACGATGCACGTTTTGTGTAATCGTATCTAGTAATTTTTTTTGATATTTCCATGTAAGTTCTTTTCCCATTTCTTGTAATAGATGTTGTATTATGGTTTTTTGGGATACCTTTATATTCCATTTTTCCATTGTATTGTAATAGTTGTAGTATTACATTTTTTCTAAATATTTTTATATGAAAACAATTTTTACTGTATCGGTGATTGTTAGTTTTTACCAACAATTTGAAAAAGATATTTTCATATCACCGATTGTAAAATGGTTTTCCTATTTCGGAGGCTGCTTCGGGTCTTGTATGGATATGCAGACTCTTTGCGGAGAGGAAGCCTAAGGAAGAGAAAGCCATTCCCGACGTGATTATGTTGGATCCTTTCAATGGTTCCAACTTCAAACGTTGGGCACAAAAGCCACTGATATTCCTTGAACCATATGAACTAGATCTTGTTGTTCTCTAGGTACTCCCCGCCATTGAAGGCAATGTGGAAATTACCAAAAAACACTATGCTAGGATCCTAGCTCTGGAAGTTGGGTTCAAGAAAGATAATTCAGTGGTTAGGGAATGGATCTTGGATAATGTGACGAACATCGCCTTTTATCTGTAGTCGTTGAGAAGTCAATAAAGACTATCTGTGAAACGGTTTAGAAAAGGTACAAGGGTGATGAGTCTGATGAGAAGAAATACATCACTTGGGAATGACCCAAAAAGATCTAATCGGTCCCATACGAGTCAGAAAAGTGAATCGGCTCAAAGATAAGTCCTTAATTTTCCATGTTTATATAAGTTTAAGGAATACTTTTCCCCTTTCTATTACAACTATTTAACTCTTGATGCATTAAATATCATTCATAGATTATATATCAATTGGATATTAAATCTATGTGTGAATGAAGATCTATATGAAGAGATCTATATGTTGCAACATGAAGGGTTGGTGGTTTTGGATTAAAGGGATAAAGTATGAAAACTTAGAACATCGTTTTGTGTTGTTAAACATGCACCTTGCTAACAGTACCTTAATAAAAGATAGATCAGGTTGTGTTACATTTTTTTCAATAGGTGTATGACATGATTGTCTTTTGGTACTCCATTTCATGGGGCTTACTGCTTCCAATCTTCTTTTTATATATAAAAGATGTGGGGGAAGCTGATCATAAGGATGAAATTTATTAGTAAATAATGGAATTTACCTTAGTTAGTCTCACTTTTGGTGGAAATGTTTGACTCTCTTGATATAATGTATGGTAAAACTCCTTATAATACAAATATTCATGAATAAGAGAATTGTGGGGGTGTGTACCCCTTGATGAATATGAAATAATTATAAGGACTATGATGTTATAAATGAACTATACTCAACTTGGTATTTTCCATATTGTAAAGAGACTCAAGTGTTGAACATTGGATTATTTTTTGTCATTTAATAAAGTACGAGAGAGTACTATTGATCTAATCTGCGTTTTAAAATAATTCATGTAGTTCTTAAGGATTTTTTGTTACGCAAACTTGGTCTCATATAAATGATGAAATAAATGGTTGATTCTTTTACTAATAGACTTAATTGGGAAAATAATCCTAGAAATGTTGAGTGATAGGTTTAGAACCCATTAATGGTGAACCTATTACTAATGATTATATATGATGCACTAACTTCCTATCTATATAGTGTAAATTGTGCATACATGAGAAAATTCAAACTTAATGAATTCATAGCCATGCGTGGTGGTCCTATTGAGTTGGACTTGATGAATTCACCGTTGAGGTTGTTGTATATTTCTCAAACTTAATGAATTCATAGCCATGCGTGGTGGTCCTATTGAGTTGGACTTGATGAATTCACCGTTGAGGTTGTTGTATATTTCTCAAACTTAATGAATTCATAGCCATGCGTGGTGGTCCTATTGAGATGGACTTGATGAATTCACCGTTGAGGTTGTTGTATATTTCTCAAACTTAATGAATTCATAGCCATGCGTGGTGGTCCTATTGAGATGGACTTGATGAATTCACTGTTGAGGCTGTTGTACATCTATCAAACTTAATGAATTCATAGCCATGTGTGGTAGTCCTATCGAGACGGATTTGATGAATTCACCGTTGAAGGTGTTTGTATATTGCTTAAACTCAATGAATTCATAGCCATGTGTGGCGGTCCTATTGAGATTAAATTGATGAATTCACCGTTGAGGTTGTTGTATATTGATCATAATATGACTTTAAGGAGACGTCCTTGATGTTCCCAAGGGATGAGTTTTTAAACTCACCACAAATTCATAGCCCATAAGGGTGGTCCTAAAGAAAAAGGACTTGATGAATTCGCGAGACACATAATGAGGTTGGGCTTTATTGCTCTTAATGATCTTGAAATCCGAGAGGGGTCGGCTAATGAGGCTAGACGCTCTTGGAGATCACCTATGTGTAAGAAAAAGGTGATGTTTGAGGAATTTGTAACTATCAGCCGGGTAGAGTATGTGCTGTGAGGGTCTCGACCGAAAACTGTCAAGTTCAAGAGTACGCTCACTTGACAGGAATTTGGTGGTTGCCTCACTTCACTACGTGTCAATTCAAATCGAAAGATATTGCCACTTAAGTACAATTCACCCATATGCTGATATTTATACAAACCTGTTCACTTTCTCTCCCAAATACCCTGAGTGGGGGATTGTTGGAATTATTTAATAAAAGACAATTTATTTTATTATTCTTTCATGCTCTTGGGAGAAGTGGAAAAGACTATTCGTGTACAAATAGTCCCACATAAAAATTTGAGAAAGAAATAGTTGGAATTAGTTAAATTAAAGAGTTTTATTTTATTAATTCTTTCTTTCTCTTAAAAAAAGTGGGTAAAATTTATATGTGTTAAAAAACCCCACCTAGAAATTGAAAAAGAAAAACCATTGGAATTATTGAATTTCAAATAATTCCTTATTCTTGATGGAGGATTAATAGTTTTCTTTTATATATTTGTGGTTATGGGAGTTACAAAAATTTGATAAAGAAAAAAACGGCTAGCATTAAAGAGCATTGAAGAGGCATTTATGTGACGGTTTTTTTCCCCTTTGTCTCATCATTTTCTCTATAAATAGTGACTTTGTCACTTGCTTTTCAAGAGAAGAGAAAAAATGTAATTCTAGAGAGAATGGAAAAATTATTATAGAGAGAATAGGAAAATACTTTTAGTGAGAAAGAATATTATTCTAAAGAGAATGATATATTATTCTAAAAATTCAGAAAATGGAACACTCCATTCTCAATGATTAGTCAAATTATTTTGACACAGAGATAAGAGTAGAAGAGAGATACGATTGTTGGAGATACTGGTACTCCCGGAATATCTTTTTCAACGATGCACATTTTGTGTAATCGTATCTAGTAATTTTTTTTTGATATTTCCATGTAAGTTCTTTTCCCATTTCTTTTAATTGTTGTTGTATTACGGTTTTTTAGGATACCTTTATATTCCATTTTTCCATTGTATTGTAATAGTTGTAGTATTAAATTTTTTCTAAATATTTTTATATGAAAACAATTTTTACTGTATCGGTGATTGTTAGTTTTTACCAACAGCTTATTAGTTTGTATTGAGTCACTCAATTTCTTCCCCTTTAATGGACATTCTGAGGAATCATTCTCCATCCTCGGACTTATATTATGGATTTTCGCAGGACTTGAATTAGAAACACCAGATTCATTTGACAATGATGTTTTGAGCACCCAATACAATCTGGCGGATCCGTATCAGAAAAACAATATTGAAAAGCGTTAACCTATTGCATCACAATATCAATTAAGACTTTTATTTTAAAATGGACGTGGGAGAGGGGTCCAAAAAAATTACAATTAACACTAGTAAACAATGAAGACAAGTAGTGATGATGGATCACTGCGATAGTTTACCTATATATATTTTAAGATTGCTATATTTCTTAATATAGTGATAGCTATATATGAAAATATATCTGTGAAGCAGAAATTTCAAGAAAGCTAATATGAGAAGTAAATTATTACAAATATTCAGCACAAAAGGAGCACCTTGGGTTCCGATTCTTTTGAAAAAAATATTATCTTTAGTGGAGGTTTGTGTTTTCTAGGCATTTCTAAAAAGGATATAACCTGGGTGGGAAGTTTACTATGCCAAATGGCTTTCCAATTCGGTTGAGGAATGCTCGTAGATGTCCTTGAGCTTTGTAATTGAGTTTTTGTACGAAAAAATTGGTGACCTAGTAGTGTACTCTTCTATTTAAGTAAATGACCAGACACAATAATCATCTATACTAACACTGAGATATGGGCAACCAAGGAGATACTCAACATGGCGAGGTAAAAACATCTATTATGAGAACCGTATTACAGCCAGAAAGGTACTTCAAGCCAGTATTGAATCTGACGCAGAAGCAGTACTTCAAGCCATTTACTCTACTAGCGTGTCCTGTTCTTGGAGGAACATGCCAATCCTAGAAGATATTAGAAATTTGGCTAAAGCCCACCCCAACTTGCGCATCTGTGGGATTAGAAGAACTGCTAATATAGCTGCGGACTGGATTGTGAAAGCTTTTGCTAAAAATATTTTACCTTGTAATTTGTTTTGTAATTTGCCTTCAGATTTTGCTACTATTTTGTGTAATGACTCTAATTTTGTTTCAGCTGGAGTTGGATAACTCTAGCTGTATCTCTTCTTATTAATATAAGATTTTATGCCTAAAAAGAGAAAGGTCATTCTTGAATTTAAAATAAAAGCACCGGTTGGTCGAATCTCAATAGGAAAATTGAGAAGCCACGAGTCTTACATGTATCCACCTAATTTCCCACGACCATCCTAATTCCATTTTAAAATACTTTTCTTCCCACAATAATACTTTTCCACATCTATGAGTACTACCTCCAGTATTCACATCCATTAATTTAGATAGTAGAAATAAACACCTTCCAGAACCCTCTCCACTAATCTATTAGGATTTTGTAGAACTCGTCAAGCTTTATTGGCAAGAAGAGCCCAATTTGTATTATGAAAGACTCTAAAACAAGATCACAAATAGATTTGCGGGTCGAGGGGGTCTCCCAAATTACTCGATGAATGCAATATGAAGTACCAGAGCCCCGCTAATATTTAGAAACAAGACTTAGAGAAATCATGACACACTTTCAAATAAAGAAGTAAATCAGACATAGATAGGAATAGTTAAAAGAACATTCTTAATAATAAGAACTTATTTTCTCATTGGACTTGCCTACTGTATATAAGAGAGAAGAGAGAAGAGAGAAGAAAGAGATATGAAGAGAAGTTTTTATTAGATTGATTGTTGTAATACATTCACGTATATGTGTTATATATAGAAGACATTACATACACAACTAATACAACTAATTATGCTAACAAACTAACTAACTCTGCAGCTGTCATCTTGTTGTTGATGAGCTGTGATTCTTTGAGTAGTTAGCTTTATCTTATCATCCCCTCTCAAGTTAAGCATGTTGATCATGGGAAGTTTGGTAAGAAGTGATGTAAACTGAGTAACTCCAAGACCTTTTGTCAAAATATCAGCCAGTTGATTAGAAGATGAAACATGTCTGAGATGAAGAGCTTTAGACTTTACTTGTTCTCGTACAAAATGAAAATCCACATCAATGTGTCTTGTTCTTGTATGAAAGATAGGATTAGTAGCTAAAGCCAAAGCTGACATGTTATCACAAGATAAAGTTGGAGTCACAATAGGAATATGAAGACTTTGAAGCAAGAATGTAAACCATTTGAGCTCAGCTGAAACATGAGCAAGGGCTCTATATTCAGCTTCAGTTGAAGACCTTGAGACTGTATTTTGTTTCTTTGATCCCCAAGAAACTAAATTTGTGCCTAAAAATATACAATAGCCAGTTGTAGACCTTCTATCTTGAATATTACTTGCCCAATCTGAATCAGAAAAGGCATGAAGAGTAGAAGGTGAAGAGGAGAATTGTAAACTATAATGATATGTTCCTTTGAGATATCTTAGTATTTTCTTTAAGGCTTCAAAATCTGCATTTGTTGATTTATGCATTGCTTGACATACTTGATTAACAGCAAATGAAATATCAGGCCTTGTAATAGTTAGATACTGTAAAGCACCTGTTAAGCTCCTAAACAAGAAAGGATCTTCATACAATTGCTTGTGATAGTTTGATAGAACACCAGTTTTAGTAAGAGTAGGAGTTGTAGAAGCCTTACATTCACTCAAGCCAGCTTTCTTAAGTATAGAGAGAGCATATTTGGCTTGAGAAACAATTGTATTGCCATTAGAATTTGACACTTCAAAACCATGAAAATAGGCTAAAGTACCTAAATCTTTCATCTGAAATCTGTTCTTCAAAGTAGCAATAACAGTTGATATAGCTTCTGCATTTGCACCAGTTACTAATATATCATCCACATAGACTAAGATGATTGTTAATGATGAAGAGATTCCCTTGACAAACATAGAGGAATCAGGAACACTAACTTTGAATCCTTGAAGAACAAGAAAAGATTGTAGCAGAGAATACCAAGCTCGAGGAGCTTGTTTTAAACCTTAGAGCTATGTTGTAGATCTCGGTTCCGCAGCCTAGGCGGTCGATTGGGGCCTAGCGCCTAGGAGGGACTACGCGGGGCCTAGGCGGGATTACGCGGTTTTGAATCCTGCTATGTAATTTTATATATTTAGTAATACGCGTGTATAATTATGATAATTTTATCTATTTAAGTCATAAAATTCATCTAACACCACTAAATTGAATATGAGAAATACTAAAATTAGAGTTATAATATCAATTCAAGAATTTTCGAGAGTAAAATAAATTTAATGGAGGGCCTAGACGGCAAGTTTTTGCCATTAATCGGTGCCTAGGCGGGCTAGGCGCCTCTTCCACGGCGACTAAGGCGTTGGGCAAAAATGCCTAGCATTTTTACTAGGCGTAAGCGGTTGAGGGGGGAGTTGACGCCTAGACGGCGCCTAGGCGCGCCTAGACGGCGCCTAGGCGGCGATATCTACAGCATAGCCTTAGAGAGACCTGTTCAGTTTGCATACATAAGATGGTTTTGTGGAATCAACAAAACCTTGGGGTTGAGTCATGTATACTTCTTCATCAAGTTCACCATGAAGAAATTCATCAGACACATCAAGTTGTCTAATATCCCAATTATTTGATACAGCTAAGGCTAAAACAACTCTTATAGTTTGATGTTTGACCACAGGGTTAAAGGTTTCTGTGTAATCCAAGCCAAACTCTTGTAAGAAACCTCTAGCTGCAAGTCTTGCCTTATAGCGAGCTATAATACCATCAGCGTGACGTTTAACTTTGTATATCCATCTACAAGTGATGGGATTGCGTCCATGTGGTGTAGGAACAAGTGTCCAAGTGTTTTGGCTTATCAATGCATTATATTCTTCCTGCATCGCCTCTTGCCAACACTGAAACTTTTCTGCTTCTTTAAATGATGATGGTTCAAGTAAGGTTGGGGTTTGTATAAGAGTATGATATTTATATGAAGGTTTAAGAGAACCAGTTTGTCTTCTAGTAACCATATGATGATGAGGTTGAGGATTAGGTTGTGAAGTCATATTAGGGACTGATGATTGAGAGGTAGAAGGTGGAGATGTTGAAATTAGTTATGTTAGGTATAGGTGTAGGAGAATTAGCTGAAGAAGTATTAGAATTCAAGGGTAAAAAAGACTGAGAAAGAGAGGACAGATTTATATTTGAAAAGATATCAGTAAAAATAGAAGTGGTAGGTGTAGATGGAGATGATACAGAAGGTTTAGATGCAAAATGGAAGGAGTATTCATTGAACTGAACATGTCTTGAAATGAAAATTCGAGAAGAGGTTTTGGAAAACACTTATAGACTTTAGAGTAAGAGCAATAACCCAATAATACACAAGGTTCAGCTTTTAAGGCAAATTTGTGTTGATTATATGGTTTTGTCCAAGGGTAGCATAAAAACCCAAACACTCTTAAATGATTGTAGGTTGGGGGTTTTGAAAATAACACTTCATAAGGGCTTATATTGTGAAAAGAAGGACTTGGTAAAATGTTAACTAAGTATATAGAAGCAGCTAGAACTTCACACCAAAACATCATAGGAAGTGAAGCATGAGTGAGTAAAGCTAATGTAGTTTCAATTAAGTGCCTGTGTTTGCGCTCAGAAACTCCATTTTTTTCAGGAGTGTGGGGGCAAGAGGTTTGGTGAATAATGCCCAAAGATTGAAGATACAATTTGAATGATTTACTTGTGTATTCACCACCATTGTCAGACCTTAAACACTTAATTTGTGTATTTAACTGTGTTTGAATCATTGTGGTAAAGGCTTTGAATACTTCACATACCTCAGACTTGAGCTTCAAAGGGTAAACCCAACTAAACCTACTATAATCATCCACAAACAAGACATAATATGTAAAAGATGAGCAAGAAGTTGGAGCTGATCCCCACACATCTGAATGAACAATATCAAAAGGATGTTTAGATTGTGTAATAGACAAAGAGAATGGTAGTTTATGTGCTTTAGATACAACACAAGAATTACACTTAACACATAATGATCTAGTTTACTATTCAAAATAGAAGACAAAGGAATTAAAGCTAGAGAAGAAGGATGACCCAAGCGCAAATGCAACAAAACAGCTGATGAATTTTCAACTTTAGAAGATAAACATTTCAAGGGTTGACTTGAACAAAAATTAGCCTTTGAAGATGATGAGCTTGTACCAGATGAAAGTGGATATAAGCCATCCCTACAAGGGCCCTGAAAGAGCAACTTAAGTGAGCAAGAATCATGTATAGAAACTGATTTTGAGCTGAATGAAATAATACAATTGTTATCATTAGTGAACTTTGAAATAGATAACAAGTTAGAAGATATAGATGGGACATGAAGCACTGAATTCAGAGAGAATGAAGAGTTAGAGATGTGTAGCTTACTATGACCAACACTTGCAATATCAAGATTTTGACCATTTCCAACTGAAACTGAATGAGAACCATGATAAGGCTGTGAATTCTCAAGCAAGTGAGGATCATTTGTAACATGACTATTAGCTCCACTATCCAAATACCACATTTTAGGATCATAAGATTGATGTTGAGCAGTTTGAAGAGGTGTATAGTTAGAGTGAGCTGCTAAAACAACTCGATTTTGAGCCTTAGGTGAAGGATAATTCACAAAATCTGATCTATACCAGCAATCAAGAGCAATATGCCCTATACGAGTGCATATCTGACAGGTAGGAGCATTTGAGTTCATACCAGAGTTATGTGATGGATGAGCACCTAAAACAGAGTTGTTTTGCTGCGAAAAATGTCTACCACGACCTCTGTTTGCATAACCTCTTCCTCGATTTGAAGGTCCTCGACCACGATTTGAATTATTTAAAGAGAAATTCATAGCAGATGGAGTAAAAAGTGCAGTATGATGCACATATGAATCATTAGAATCTGACATCTTCATATGTAATTCTTCAGAAACTAATAGACTACCAAGTGAATGAAAGCTAAGAGTCGATGTTTGCGCATTTGTTATCCGAATACTTGACTTAAATTGATTGTATTCAGAAGGTAGACCTCTTAATGTGTACATAATAACATCCTCTAGAGGTAATGAAGCTGCAACAGTGTCTAATCTATCATATATATCTTGTATATTAGCTAAATACTCAGTCATCAATTTTTCTCCTTTCTTAATGTTACATAGTTTCATTTTTAGTTGATGAACATGTGTACGACATTGATTTACAAATAGTTCTTCAAGTTTTACCCACACCTCATGAGCGGAATTGGATCTTACTACTTGAGAAAATACAGAAGGAATCATTGAAGATAGAAGTCATACCTACAATTGATGATCTTCGATTATCCAGGTAGAGTATGTAGGATGATTTGATGAAGGTGGAGCTCCGGAACGTGTGACATGATCGAGATATCCATGAGCTTCCAAAACAGCTTCAAGCTGAGCTTTCCAAACAACATAATTCGTAGAGTCAAGCTTGATTTGAACAAGCGAAGCCCAGTTTTGTCGAAGAAGTAACAATCCAGCTGGAATTTCAGAGCTGGATGATATATGAGGTGTTGAAGATGATGATTCAGTCATTTTAGAAAGGTTTTGAGAAGCGCGGAAGATCGATAAGCGAAAGATAGAAAAGCTCTAGTTGTTTTCTGGTTTAAGTCGCCATTAATGGCGATTAAAAAGAGCTTGTTCTTTCTTTAACTCTGATACCATATAGAAGAGAGAAGAGAGAGATATGAAGAGAAGTTTTTATTAGAATGAATTGTTGTAATACATTCACGTATATGTGTTATATATAGAAGACATTACATACACTATACATACACAGCTAATACAACTAATTATGCTAACAAACTAACTAACTCTGCAGCTGTCATCTTGTTGTTGAGGAGCTGTGATTCTTTGATTAGTTAGCTTTATCTTATCATACTGGATGTTAAGAATACCTAAAGTATTGTTGATTCATTGTAACAAAGTACCTTTCCCAAAACAAACACTTGATTTGTGAAAATTGACCTACTTACTTGAACAAAAGCAATACAAGTACTTGACCTCCTTTAAAGCAAAAAGATCTCTGTAATTTTTTCAGGGGACAATGACTAAATCCTTTCTTTTTGATACATAGGAGATCCAAAGGATCGTGGGATAAATATACTAGTACATCATCAATCAAGCCTGGAAAAATAACAAAGGTAAGAAAACAAAATCCGTATCCGGAAAGTCTGGTCAATCAAATAGAAACGCTCAGCCTTCTGTTTGGGAAGGAAAAACCAGCATCGCACTAAATAATAAAATTGTTACTGCTTGAGATGCAGCTAGAATCTTCCACATTTTTGTTTATATACTTCTTTACTGAATTTGCAGCCACAGATTGTCTCATATCGTTCTAAAAAGCTTGCCCAAAATTTCTCTTGTATTTGAGTCATATTAGTCTCGTTCCTTGACTTCAACATATTCCACCATAACAACAAGAAAATTTGAAAGCATGATTAACCACTGTTTTTTGCGACTCTTAAAAATTTAATGAACCGGTCCGCATAAAAGGAGTTGAAATCTAGTTAATATTGATTTGTAACACTAATATGTTCCAATACTTTTGGCTCAGTAGGCAAGACAAATAAGCTTTTTAAGAGGTTTATTCTCTCCAGCACAAAAGGAGCACCTTGGGGTCTGATTTTTTCGAAAAAATTATCTCTAGTGGAGACTTGTGTTTGCTAGGCATTTCTAAAAAGGATATAAGTTTGGTGGGAACTATACTATGCAACCAGTTGGGGTTAGCTCAACTGGTCAGAACCTTGATTATCCTTCTAGGAACTATACTATGCCAAATGGCTTTCCAATTCGGTTGAGGAATGCTCGTAGATTTTCACGAGCATTCTAATGGAGTTTTTGTACGAGAAGAGGCGTTGAGAAAAAATTAGCGACGAAGAACTCTTGACCTATCTCTTTTTTCGTAGACAATCATTATTTTGCGTAAACGAAGACTTTTAAGTAATAACATTGTCATGTCTAGAGCTCCCTAACATGCGCACACGAGTAGTTCACACTATTATATGCAGATATGAACTACAATTTAAAGGCTTTAGTAGCTTCCTCCGACTCAAATTACTTTTCTTCACAAGGCACTAAATTTGTATTCCCCTTTGTTAATTTTTTTTCGATTCCACCATGTTCATAAATAAGTAGACAATCGTTTTATTTAACGTTTTGCTTGATAGTTGCAACCCGACCCTAAAATACAATCTCGTTAGTCAAGACTCCGCTCGAAAGTGGTTACAATAGTACGCGGATAAAGAGCCCAAATAAAAATTTCCGAATATGCTTGTCACTTGTTTTGGTATAATAAGTTTTTATTTTTGAGCTTTGTATTTAAATACTGAAACCTGGTTTAATAGATCTGGATGTGTCAAAAAATAAATAAAGTGAGGTTTAAATGGACATGTCTTTCTTCTTTCCATAGTACAGAAAAGATTAATGGGATAATGGAGGTAAATCCTTCATATAAATTAAAAGAATGAGTTAAATGATCTATCACATAACTATTCTATTTTTATATACTCTATATTTACATAAATCGTATTAAAAACAGTTATTAATGGATATATACCCAACGAAATCCAACCCTAATGACTCAAATCAAATCAACTAATCTTTTTAATCAATACAAATCAACAATCAACTACCATATATTACAACTACTAACTACTAACGTATAACAAACTTTCACATTCAATAGAAAAATCCTAAAAAATAAAAATATAAACATGAACAATCATTATAAAACCTAAAATCCATTTTTAAAATTTCAAATTTCTTTCAATATTTAATGTAAAATTCTTACCTTAGAAAATCTATGTAGGGTATCGATTTTCTTAGGGATTAATTGTGATGTATATTATTTATTCTAGTGTAAGTGTATGAAGTTTGTCATAAAAATAACAAATACTAAGGGGTGTTTGTTTGCACTTAATGAGATCTTAATCTAGTTCATTAAGACACTGGATCAATAAAACTGCTTGTTTTTCCTGTCCAATTCAAATCTAAATGATTCTTAACGGATCTGTTTCATTAAGATTTCAAACTAAGTCTGAATCATTCAGACACAACCACTTAACATAAGTATTCAGCTGTTCATTCAGCATTCAACATTTATCGTCAAACCTATCTCGGAGTAAAAACTTCACAATTGGCATGAAAGAGAAGATAAAAATTAGGAATAAATCTGTCTTCTTTCATTCACTAATCCGGCCTAGTTATTCACTAATCAGGCCTCTAACTAGTTTTATATACGGGGCCTTTTTATAAGAACATAGGCCTTTAATAATTTTTTTTCCCAAACCTAAAACTCATCTCTTCACACTCTCATTCGTACAAAAAACAAAAAACAAAAATCTCTTCATACTCACCTTCCCACCAACAAGAAAACCGCCGCCACTCAGGGGCATTCTACAGGAAGAACACAACTTAAGGTAAAACTGAAACTCAAAAAAAACTGATTCTTTTACGATTTTTCAGAATCATTCGATTTAAGTATAATTATATTTTTATATAAACCTAGAAGGGCTAATATTATGAGCGTTGTAAGCCTTATACCGAATGAGAAGTGATGCGCTGAGAATAGTGTATATGGGGACGGTTTGGGTCCAATGATTTTCCGTGACGGTTGAAGTGAGCAATTTGGTCTTATACTGCTTTTTTTTTGAATTGTTTTGCAGTAAATATTCAGAGCTCTTAATATAATTAAGAAGACAAAAGAAAAATAATGACACGTGCAGATATTATTACGATTGTGAAATGTATACCTGAAGATATAATCACATTAATACTAGCAACATTACCAGTTAAGTCATTGATGCGTTTCAAGTGTGTTTGTAAAGCTTGGCACAATTTAATCCAAACTCCTAATTTCATCAAAATGCATCAGCATTCCATGAAAAATAAGAAGAATGAATGTTTATTGATTAAGAGGAGTAAGTGGGAAAACAATGTTTGGAGAACCGTGTTTACCTATCATTCGTATGAATCGTTCAATGCTATTTCACCAGATTGGGAGATACCTTTCTCGTCTGATCATGTTTCATGGCCTTGTAATGGATTGTTGCTTTGTCGCTCACTTGATAGACATAACGGTGAACTTAAACGTAACTTATTTTTATGTAACCCAGGAACTAGGGAATATAAACAGCTTCCTTCAATATCTTTTTCAGATTCAAAGACACGTTTGAGGTTCACTATGAGTATAGGGTTGGGTTTTGATTCCAACAAACAAGATTACAAGGTCATTGTATTTTGTTCAGATGCTCAAGTATACTATCTCTACAATCTGAGTAGTAATTCTTGGAGAGAAATTGAGCATGATCTTGAGTTGCCATTTCCATATGTGAATGCGAGTTTTTGTATGAGTGGACTACAGGTTAATGGAGCATTGCATTGGGATGCTGGACACGACTACCGTATTACATATATCCTTTCTTTCAATGTGAGCACCGAAGTGTTTCAACAAATAAAGTATCCTGAGATTATCCCGCGATATCATAACATAATTACCACCATAGTAAATGATTCTCTTGGCTTATTTAGTTGTGGAGTTTGGCGTACTGATATATGGGTAATGAAGGAATATGGTGTGGTGGAATCTTGGACTAAAATATTCAGCACTGATATACATATGGAGCGCTATTATGAAACTCACTACATTTGTCCTCATTTGTTGTGGAAAAATGAAGCCATAATTATTAGCCGAGGCAAACACCAAGAGAAATTTGTATTGTGTGACCTCGTCACTTATAAAGAAGAGAAAGATACAGAACTAATTACCTTTAATAACAAAGGCGATGGTATCATTCCTTACAATGAGAGTTTAGTTTCAATAAAGTAAGTGAGAGAGAGAGAGAGAGAGGTGTACTTTCCTTTCGATTAATTACAATTTACTTTATCATGAGTATTTAATGCCAAATTCACCTATTTGCTTGCATATGTTTTAATTCCAGAATTGATCTCAATTTGTATTGATATAATATATTAGATTTTCTTTTTTAATTTTACAATGTAAACATTCTATTTGTAATTGCAACTTAGTCCCTAGCTTCTAGCACAGCATTCATTGCCACACTGTAAATTCATCTCTATTACCTTAAAAGATGAGTAATAACTGTAATTTGTATCTATGTGAAATTCTGTTCATATAAAAGACTTTCGAATCAGCCTGGCTATCGGACCCGGCCTACCGGTTCGCCGGACCGGCCCGGGCCGATAAGCACCGGCGCCGGAACGAGGCCGTGATGGAGGTGATGACCGGAACGGCACGAACCGATGGAAAGCTTATCGTGCGGCGTCTTCATCTTCTCTGTTTTGTCCTGGACCGAACCGGTCCGTGACTGATACGGACCGGTAACGGCCCGATAACTTTTTTTTTTTTTTTTGATACGGACCGGTAACGGCCCGATAACTTTTTTTTTTTTTTTTTTTAGTGCAGCCCATTAGTAGTGTAATATTTCCAGCCCAAGTTAGGCTCAAACCCAAAACTTCGTTTACCCCATTCTGCAGCCCAACCATTAATACCCCACCCACCCCACTTTGTTTCCACCGACTCCACTCACTTTCTCTCTCGATCTTCTGGCGAATCAATTAATCCCCAAATCAATTATCCTCCATCCACGGTTCATGGTTGCATCAAATCGTATGTTAAATTCTAATGATCCCTCTAAAATTGTTGATAAGCTTGATGTATTTTGCTATTTGATGTTCGGAAATCATTTGATGAGGAGTTTGTAATCGAATTGATGGGTTCATTCTTTCTGCAATTTGGTATTGTATTTCTGCAATTCTTTCTGTGTGTTTTTGAAAAATTGCTACTAATGTCCCTGTGGGTATTCGAAAATTTGTACTTTTGCCCCTTTGAGAATTCGAAAAATTGTATAGAAAGGCCCTGTTATAATGGTAAAATCAATTAGTTCTATGAATTGACGGAAATTTGCTATGAATTGACGAAAATTATGAAACTTGATGGATAAAAAAACCGAAAAGACCGATAGTGGGACCGGTACGGGACCGAAACCGGAACCGATAAACCGGTCCCCTTTAACGGTCGGTTTTCTGTAAATTGGGACCGATGAACCGGTCCGGACCGGGACCGATAGTGGGTGCCCGATAAACCGGTCCGGTCCGATAATGGGTTTACACGACAAGAACCGGTCCGAACACGGACCGGTACGACCGATAGCCACCCTGACTTTCGAAGCTAGTTTTGGGAGCATTACACAGTCTAGGCATGTTGTTTTGAAGTAAGTATGCACAACACCCTATGAGTTGTGGAAATTCTTCATTTTTGAAAGCGCATGGATTTTGCATTTTTCTCCAACGGCATGGTAACAACCTCGTACTTTTCTCCAACGGCATGGTAACAACCTCGTACTTCAGATTTCTGAACTTCTGCAAATAATTCGGTCTTCGCGTAATACGCTGATACTTCGCCCTTTATGTTTACATTTGCTTCCTTATTTTCTTCGGATCTTGCTTAATAGTTTGTATTGCCATTCTCCATCCTCGGATTTATATCATGGTATTTCGAAGGACCTAAATTAGGAACATCAGATTCATTTAGCAATGATGTTTCTACTTGATGCTATGAGCACCCATTACAATCTGGCGGATCCTATTGGAAAAAAAATATTGAGAAGCGTTAACCTATTGCATCAGAAATTACAATTACTACTAATAAACAATGAAGAGAAGTAGTTATGATGGATCATTGCGATGATTTACTTATATATATTAAGATTGCTATATTTCTTAATAGAGATGAAAATATAACTGTGAAGCAGAAATTTCAAGAAAATTAATATAAAAAGTAAATTATTACACATGTTTGTTGGAAAAAAGTGGAAACAATGAAATTCCACTTCCCACATCGGTGGGTAGAAAAGGTTTGTAGCTCCTTTTAGCCATGGTGATGGCATTAGCTTCCAAAGAGTCGAACCCCATGCAATGATGTTTCTACCCACTATTATAGTCGTCGTCCACCAGTCACGCACGCGTTAAAAGAAAAGGAATAATCCAGGGGGTTACAAGACAATCAAAACAGTCAACCAAATTAAATCAATTCCGGGAGAGAATCGTGGGATTTAATGGAGACGTTTTAGCTTGGGTCTTCCTCTCCTCACCACTATATAAAGGCCCCACTCTCCACTATTATTCACCACGAATCACAAAGCAAAGCACAAGCAGAAAAATATCTCTCTATATTTTCTTTCTTTCTTTTCTGTTAGAGATACCGGTACTACGCCGGAATATCTTTTTAACACCGGGATTCTTTTCCCTTTTTTCCGTGTAAGTTGTGCTTTTGTTTTTCCGTGTAATAGCTTGTTTTAGTTGTATTTCAATTTCTGTGTAATAGTTAGTTTACTCGTTAATTGAATTGTTGGTTTAGTTCGTTTTGTTTTCTTCAAAACTCTTTTCTTTTCCTAAGCGGTGATACTTTATCACTTACAATTTAAAAAGATATTCAGTAGTTTTCTTTTATCACAGTTTTATTTTATGGCTTTTCCAACCTCGGCTGTTGCTTCATCATTGAATGCAAAGGCCTTTCCCGACGTGAATAAGTTGGAGCCTCTTAATGGTTCCAACTACAAGCGTTGGACACAAAAGATCCTTATCTGTCTTGAACAGTACGAACTGGACTTCGTTTTATACGAAGATCCTCCACTTTTAGTGGACAATGGGGTTCCCATTGAAGAAGAACAGACTAGGCATCTTGCTTTGGAAGCCAAGTTTAAGCGAGCTAACACCATGGCTCGAGGATGGATGTTGAACAATGTGTCAAATCTCATCTTTAATCCTCTTGCCAAAGAAAAATCGGCAAAGATCATATAGGAGACACTTGAGAAAAAATATGGGGCCGAGGATTCTGGTAAGAAGAAATATGTCACTGGGACGTGGTATAACTTCCGTCTCACCGATCAGAAATCCATGACTGAACAACTCCATGTCTATGAAAACCTTTGCGCGGATGTGATTGCTGAAGGTATGAAAATGTGTGAGGTGTTCCAAGCCAATATAGAGAAGTTCCCACCTTCCTGGAGCTAATATCGTGATCACCTGAAGCACAAGAAGAAGGAAATGACACTACAAGATTTAATTAGCCACATACAAGTCGAGGAGTCAAATCGACTCAAAGACAGGTCTATTCCTTTCCCTTCTCAATCCTCCAAAGCTAATCTTGTCGAAAGTTCTGGCCAAGGTAACAAAGACAGGTTCAAAGGGAAGGGTAAACAACAAGGCCACAACAAATCCGAATCTGGAGGCAACAAGAACCGCGGCAACTCCAAAGGTGGTGGGTTCAAAACCTCTGGTAAGATTCAGAAACCCAAAGGAGCTTGTTACTGTTGTACGAAGGAAGGACATAGGGCTTTCGAGTGCAACCTTAGAGCTGGTCAAGGTCCCAAACCTGCCGCGAATCTGGTGGAGACCAAAGAGGTTATTGCTGCAGTGATGGTTGAGGTAAACTTAATTGAGAACAAAACCGAGTGGATTCTTGACACTGGAGCCTCTCGTCATTTCTGCTCAACGAGATCCATGTTCAAGAAATTCGAAGAAGCAACAAATGGTGAATTTGTCTACATGGGTGACTCCTCAACCGCCATGGTCTTTGGTAAAGGACATGTTTCTCTCAAACTCACTTCTGGTAAAATCTTAGAGTTGAATGATGTTCTCTTCGTCCCCTGTCTCCGTAGGAACCTAGTTTCCGGAGCTCTCCTTAATAAAGTAGGCCTTAAACTTGTATTTGAAGGGGGGAAAATGGTCATTACCAAAAATAATGAGTTTGTGGGGAAAGGGTACATGAATGGTGGTTTATTTGTTTTAAATAATGTACCAATGAATGAGAATGCCTCTGATTTTGCTTATGTCGTTGAATCTCTTGACACTTGGCATGGTAGACTAGGTCACCTTAATATCTCCTCTATTAAAAGGCTTAAAGAACTTGGACTAATACCCCTCAATAAAATAGATGACTTTTACAAATGTCAAATATGTGTAGAGTCCAAACTTGCGAAGAAACCCTTTAAGCCTGTGACCACGATAAAGACTAAACTACTAGAATTAGTGCATTCTGACTTAGCTGATTTTAAAAACTCCGCTAGTAGAGGAGGAAAACTTTACTATATAACCTTTATAGATGACTACTCTAGGTTCACTAAAGTGTATCTCCTTAAAACTAAAGACGAGGCGGAAAACGCGTTTTTAAAATACAAAGCTGAAGTAGAAAATCAACTAGACTGTAAAATCAAAAGATTTAGGTCAGATAGAGGAGGCGAATATAGTTCAAATCTACTTAAAGAGTTTTGTGAAACAAATGGGATAATCCACGAACTTAGTGCCCCCTATACACCCCAACAAAATGGCATAGCCGAGAGAAAAATAGATCCCTTAAAGAGACTATGAATGCTATGTTAATAAGTTCGGGTTTACCAACGAACATGTGGAGGGAAGCTGTTTTGATAGCCTGTTATGTCCTTAATAGGGTACCCCATAAATCCCTAGATAAGACCCCCTATGAGATGTGGAAAGGCTTTCCACCTAACCTGAAATTTTTAAAAGTGTGGGGGTGTCTGGCCAAAGTCAAACTACCCGATTTTTAAAACAGTCACTGTTGGACCCAAAACAATAGACTCTGTATTCATAGGGTATGCTCAGAATAGTGCAGTCTATAGATTCCTATCATTAGATGATAACTCCGTTTTTGAATCTAGAGATGCTGAATTCTTTGAAAACATTTTTCCTTTGAAAACTGTGAATACTGTTGATGCTTGTTTGTCTTCTAGTGACTTATCTGATAATGTTAATGTACCTTTGTGTGATAGTGCCCCCTGACCCCTCCTATGTACCTAGTAGTATTCCTGAGGAAGAACTTAGGAGGAGTAAGAGGCATAGGACCGAGTCCAGCTTCGGACCTGGTTTTATCACAGCCTTCTTAACCGAAGGTTTTCACATTGACCTGATAAGTGAACATGTTGTCTCCTGTCTCCTCATGGAGGAAGACCCAAAAACTTATGTCGATGCTTTGAGTCGATAGATGCTAGTTTTTGGAAAGAAGCTATTAATAGCGACTTGAGTCTATTAGAAGTAATCATACGTGGGAATTGACTGACTTACCTAAAGCCAGCAAACCCATCAACAGCAAATGGATTTTTAAGAAAAAGTTGAGGCCAGATGGCTCAATAGAAAAATTCAAAGCTAGGCTTGTTATTAAGGGTTTCACCCAAAAGAAATGCCTTGATTACTTCGACACTTATTCCCCTGTAACCAAAATCGCCACCATTAGGACCCTCATCGCTCTTGCGGTCATTCACAAACTTGTCATACATCAGATGGATGTTATGACTGCGTTTCTGAATGGGGACCTAGATGAAGAGATCTATATGGCCCAGCCTGAAGGGTGCGTGGTTCCTGGTCAATGGGATGAAGTGTGGAAGCTAAAAAATTCTCTGTATGGCTTAAAGCAGGCACCCAAAAAATGGTATGAAAAACTCGATAGTACCCTCATTTCTAATGGGTTTGTGGTCAACACTTCTGACTCGTGTGTTTACTCCAAAGTAACAGGATCAGAGTGTACCATCATCTGCCTGTATGTAGATGACATGCTCATCTTCGGCACTTCCCTTCATACCATAAATAAGACCAAACGCTTCTTGTCTTCTAAGTTTGACATGAAAGACATGGGAGAAGCAGATGTAATTCACAGGGTAAAAATCATTAGGAGCAGTAATGGTATTTCTTTGAATCAGTCTCATTACGTAGAAAGGATGTTGAAGAAATTCGACTCCTTTGAGGTGACACCTGTAAATACTCCTTATGATTCTAGTATTCATTTGTCTAAAAATTCTGGGGATGCTGTATCCCAAAATGAATATGCCAAAATCATAGGTAGTGTGATGTTCTTAATGAAGTACACTCGACCCGATATTGCCTACGCCGTCAGTAGACTTAGTCGCTATACTCATAACCCGAGTAATGACCAATGGGTTGCACTTCGTCGTCTGCTAAAGTACCTGCGAGGTACTATGGATCTAGGCCTGCATTACAACTCATTCCCTGCAGTTCTTGAGGGATTATGTGATGCAAACTGGATCTCTGACAATGACGAAGTTAACTCTACCAGTGGTTATGTTTTCTCCTTAGGAGGAGGTGCCATATCGTGGAAGTCCTCTAAACAGACTTGTATAGCACGCTCCACCATGGAGTCTGAGTTTATAGCACTAGAAATGGCTGGACAAGAAGCTGAGTGGTTGAGAAGTCTCTTATCAGATGTGCCCCTTTGGGAAGGTAAGGCCACACATGTGTGTATCCATTGTGATTCATAAGCAGCCATTGCAGTCGCTCATCAAAGTGCCTACAATGGAAAGAAGAGGCATATACGCATCAGACATGGCTCAGTAAAACAGTTACTGAAGAATGGTGTGATAGCCTTAGAGTATGTACGATCAGAGGAAAATCTCGCTGATCCATTTACCAAAGGCCTACCCAGGAGAGTAGTCCTGGAAACGTCGAGGGGGATGGGGTTGAGACCCATCAATGGGGAACGTGTGAATCTTGAGTCAAGATGATCTCCATCCATCCCTATGGAATAAAACTAAAGTAATATGGATTCATAGCCACTTGTGGTGGTCCTTTTGAGAAGGACTTGATGAATCAGAATTCATAGCCTCTATGGTGGTCCTTTCGAGAAGGACTTGATGAATTCAAGGGTAGTAGCAAAAACTCAAACCTTTATAAACAGAATGTTAAGGAGACGTCCTTGAACAAATGTAAATAAAGGTATCCACAAAGTTCATAGCCCGCAAGGGTGGTTCTTAGAGAAGGTCTTGATGAACTAAACTGAAAGGTGAGGTTCGAGGAGACCATAACTTTCAGCAGGGTAGAGTATGTGTTGTGAGGGACTCGATCGAAAACCGTTAAAGTTCAAGAGTATGTTCACTTAAACGGAATTTGGTGGTTGCCTCACTTCACTACGTGACAATTCAAATCGAAAGATATTGGCACTTAAGTACAATTCACCCAAACGCTGAAAGTCATGGAAACCTGATCACCTTCTCTCCAAACCTTTGTTGACACTTCAAATGTGTGGGGGATTGTTGGAACATTTAAAGTGGAAACAATGAAATTCCACTTCCCACATCGGTGGGTAGAAAAGGTTTGTAGCTCTTTTTAGCCATGGTGATGGCATTAGCTTCCAAAGAGCCTAACACCATGCATATGATAAAGTATTGGAGAAGCCCACACGCGCGCACCACCACCACCACCACCCACCCGCCCAGCCCGGCCCCGGCACCGGCGACGGCGTGGGTCGTGGGGAGTTTGGGAGTTTGGGGAGTCAAAAAATGAAAAATGAAATGGATTTTTCTACCAGCTCTTATAGTGGTCGTGGACAACTCAAATGTAAACGTAGAGACAAACTTCACCAGTCACGCACGCATTAAAAGAAAAGGAATAATCCAGCAGCTGTTACACGTGGGAATAACAAAGGTCAAAGATGTTACAAGATATAAAAACGTGGGGGTTACAAGACAATCAAAAGAGTCAACCAAATTAAATCAATTCCGGGAGGGAATCGTGGGATTTAATGGGGACGTTTTAGCTTGGGTCTTCCTCTACTCACCACTATATAAAGGCCTCACTCTCTACTAGTATTCACCACGAATTACAAAGCAAAAGCAAAGCACAAGCAGAAAAATATCTCTCTATATTTTCTTTCTTTCTTTTCTGTTAGAGATACCGGTACTACGCCGGAATATCTTTTTAACACCGGGATTCTTTTCCCTTTTTTCCGTGTAAGTTGTGCTTTTGTTTTTCCGTGTAATAGCTTGTTTTAATTGTATTTCAATTTCCGTGTAATAGTTAGTTTACTCGTTAATTGAATTGTTGGTTTATTCCATTTTGTTTTCTTCAAAACTCTTTTCTTTTCCTAAACGGTGATACTTTATCACTTACAATGTCGACTTTTTTTTTTTGAGTCCTTGCCCAATAAAGTCAACTATCATTTAGATTTACTTTTAAGTCCACTGTTTTTCATTTTGTTCCCGTTTTTATGTCAAAATGATATTGGTATGTATTATAATGTTAAAGCGCGTGCCAATCATGTAAGAATGCGCATTTTCCGAATAATTCTCAATTTTTTTTTGAAGTTATCTTATCGGTTCTCTAACTTTGTTTTTTATCCCTCGGTACTAGTCCATTCAAATTGGGTAAAAGAGGTTTAAGGCCCTACTAAAACGAGTGTTTTATAAAAAAAGGGCCCCCATCAGAAACCAACTAGAAAAAACCCATATAACACCCCCCATCCCCTTTCTCTGTCGACCTAATTGCAGCAAAAAACTCCCACCACAGCAGCTTCTCCTTCCCACCGCATCAGCCTCTCCTTTCCACCACAGAACCGCCTCCTTGCACCACCACGCCACCACGCCGCTGCACCACCTCGCGCGAAGCAGAGTCACACCACCGTGACCTGTTGCAGACCACTGATGCACCACCACGATATGTTGTGATCCAGAACCGCCTACCTGCACCACCACGCCAACCACCACCAGCACACCACCACGCCAACCACCACCAGCACACCACCACACACCACCACTAAGCAGATCCATTGCACCACCAGCAGCGCACCACCACTAAGCAGATCCACTACACCACACGAGATCGACTGCACCACCGTGTATGCTTCGTTAATTGTGAGATCCCCTTCTCCGCTGCAACAGAACCGCACCAGCACTGTACCACCGTGTATGCTTCGTTAATGGTGAGATCTCCTTCTCCGCTGTAACAGAACCGCACCAGCAATGTACCACCGGCCCCGTACCCAACCAGTCAGACTTCGCTGTTGCTGTAGTGGTGGTTTGCTGCCGCCTGTAAAACCCACTGCTCTCAGATCTAGATCTGTATGTTCAGGGGGGTAAATACCCCCTTTTTTGCATTTTTAGGGGATAATCGTGCTGTTTTAGGGAAAATCTTGTTATTTTAGGGGGTAAGCATGTTATTTTAGGGGATAAGCATGCTGTTTTAGTGGGTAATAGACTCACGTTGGACTCACTTTGAACTGACCTGAACAAGTAAAAAAGAACATTGAACTCTAAACAATATGGACTTATAATGTAATAAAAAAACTGTGGGCGTGTACCCCCAAAAAATTAAAATATGGGGTATATACCTCCCAAAAAAGTAAAAAAGTGGGTATGTTCCCCCTAAAAACGTGACCCTAACCAGAAAAAAATCTAGTTAGGCCCTTAAAAACATAAAATCTAACTAGGCCCTTAAAATTCTCATTTTTTAATTTGAGGCCTCAAAAGGTATATTCCTCATTCAAATTCCATTAGGTTAAAAAGAAGTAACAAATTACTTTTCTTCACAAGGAACTAGCTTTGTATTCCCCTTTGTTAAATATTTTTTTCCGGATTTCTCGTGACGCCACTGAAACACCCTGAGACTCCACAATACCATCCCGAAGTACAGCTGCTCCGGCAAGCACGACTTTACACACGTTTGAATCGGTTCCTTTTTGTTCTCGATTTAGCGATCCATTCTTAAAATATTTATTCCTAAACACTTCTACCCATGCTACATTCTAATCTTTCAACAATTTCCATCCAAATTTTTCTAATAAGGCTAGATTATAGTTTTTTTATCCCTTAAGCCAACTCCATACACCTCTTTAGGTTTACAAACTTGATCCCAAGCGACCCAATGGATTTTTCTTTCCGAGGACGTGGGACCCCATATAAAACCCCTCACTATTTTATCAATATCCTCACATACGTAGTTCGGAAGTCTCATAACTTGCATCTGATATACCACAATAGCAGTTAATACCGATTGCGCCAGTGTTACCCGTCCAGCTAGCGAAAGAGTTTTAGACTTCCAAGCGGCTAGCTTCCTTCTCATTTTTTCCACAATTTTCTTATAGAAACCTTTCGGTAACCTTCCAGATAGGATAGGCGTCCCCAAATACGTCTCAAAAGAATCACTATGACAAGCCAATTCTTGTTGTACTGAGGCATGGACATTCATAGAGAAGTATATAAGCGATTTCTCCGCACTAATAGTCTGACCAGCTTCACTGCAAAAGATATCCATTGCCTCCTGAATTACTTGTACCTGCAATAACGAAGCTTCACTAAAAAGGATTAAATCATCCGCAAAAAATAAATAAGACTGTTTTGGGCCCTGTCGTCCCTACCACCTTCCAGTTTCCTTTATCACACAGATCATGTATAAGTAACGAAAGTCGTTCCATACACATTAAAAATATGTACGGTGACAGTGGATCACCTTAGCGAATTCTACGATAAGGCTTAAATGGCGCTAGCGGTTCCCCGTTCCACAACACTCGCATCTCGCTATCTTCCATGCTAGACATGATGATTGATATCCAACTCTCTGGGAAGCCAAAATGTCTGATGCGTCTTCAATGAATTTCCAACTAATTTTGTCATATGCTTTCGCAAGATCGATCTTAATTGCCATGATCCCTCTATCCCCCTGAAGGTGTCTCATCCTGTGATCTACCTCCCGGGCCAACACTATGTTATCTATCCTGGAGCGACCTGGTAAGAAACTACTTTGACATGGACCAATAATATTAGCGAGTATAGGCCTTAGCCTATTGACCATAGTTTTCATAATAAATTTAACATGAGAATTAATAAGACTAATAGGACGAAAAAGGTGTACCCGGTTCGGATCTGATACTTTCGGAATAAGATGTATAAGTGTCCCATTCAAACCCGGTGGCAATGAACCTCTACTAACAGCCCCACGAACCATATTGCAAATTGAAGGACCCACTGTAGCCCAACATTTCTGGTAAAACGCTGCCGACATACCATCCGGACTTGACGCCTCAGTTGGATTCGATTGTAAGACCGCCTCTCAGATTTCTTCATCAGAAAATGAGGTGTCTAGTTCTTTCAACGTCTCTTCATTAATTGGTCTAACTTGCGGAAGCGTGTACACCCTTAGATGATTCGTATTCTTTTTATACAAACCCTCATAATATTCTCGCACTAACGCGGCTAATTCGTCACTTCCTTCAACCCACTCATCTGCATCTTTCAGTAATCTTGTGCAATACGCCTGCTTCTTCCTTACTGAAGTTGCCAATTGATAGAACTGTGTATTTTTCTCCCCGAAAGCTATCCATTTCTCTTTAGATTTTTTAAATTGCATGACTTCCTCTTGCTCTAGCACACTTTCATATTCCTTTGTTAATTGCCTATCTAACTCTATTCTTTTCTTACGATTTAAGTCTCCAAAAATGTCCATCTCCCATTTACGTAAATCCTCCTATATTGTTGATATTCCTTCCCCAACTAGTTCGGCCTAGTTATTAACTAATTTTATATTCTTTCGTTCACTAATTCGGCCTAGTAATTCACTAATCAGGCCTCTAACTAGTTTTATACACAAGCCTTTTTATAAGAACATATGATACTCTTAGGCCTTAATAATTCTTTTTTTTCCCAAACCTAAAACTCATCTCTTCACACTTACATTCGAACAAAAAACAATAAAAATAGATATCTTTCATACTCACCTTCCCACCAACAGGAAACAGCCGCCACTCAGGGACATTCTCCAGGAAGAACACAACTTAAGGTAAAACTGAAACTCTAAACAATTGATTCTTTTACAATTTATTCAGAATTATTCGACTTAACTATAATTATATTTTTATGCAAATCCTAGAATGGCCATTTTATGACCGTTTTTAGCCTCAAACCGTATTAGCAGTGATGCACTGAGTATAGTGTATATGCCGTGTGAGTTTTGTGGGTCCTAGTGACTGTTGGAGTGAGCAATTTGGTCTTATACTGTATTTTTTGAATTGTTTTGCAGAGCTTTTAATATAAGAAGACATAAAAAAAGATGATATGTGCAGATAATATTACGATTGTGAAGAGTATACCTGATGATATGATCATATTAATACTAGCTACATTACCAGTTAAGTCATTGATGCGTTTCAAGTGTGTTTGTAAAAATTGGCACAATTTAATCAAAACTCCTAATTTCATCAACATGCATCAGCATTCCATGAAAAATAAGAAGAATGAATGTTTCTTATTTAAGCGGGGAAAACGGGATAACAATGGCTTGAGATTCGTGTTTACCTATCTTTCGTATGATTCGTTCAATGTTATCTCACCAGATTGGGAGTTACCTTTATCGTATTGTCATGTTTCATGGCCTTGTAATGGATTGTTGCTTTGTCCTTCATTTGATAACCATAACCATAACCGTAAACGTAACTTATTTTTATGTAACCCAGCAACTAGGGAATATAAACAGCTTCCTTCAATTCCGGTTTCAGATCCAAAGGCATTTTGGTGGTACACTATAGGGTTGGGTTTTGATTCCAACAAACAAGATTACAAGGTCATTGTATTTAATGGTCATTTTCAAGTATACTATCTCTACAATCTGAGTAGTAATTCTTGGAGAGAAATTAAGCATGATCTTAAGTTGCCATTTCCATATGTGAATTCGAGTTTCCGTTTGAGTGGACTACAAGTCAATGGAGCATTGCATTGGGATGCTGGATACGACTACAGTATTACATATATCCTTTCTTTCAATGTGAGCACCGAATTGTTTCAACAAATAAAGTATCCTGAAATTATCCGTCAATATAGAAGTAACATAATTACCACCATAGTAAATGATTCTCTTGCCTTGTTTAGTTGTGGACTTTGGTGTACCGATATATGGGTAATGAAGGAATATGGTGTGGTGGAATCTTGGACCAAACTATTCAGCACCGATATAACTATGGAGCGCTATTATGAAACTCACTACATTTGTCCTCATTTGTTGTGGAAAAATGAAGCCATAATTATTAGACGAGGCAAACACCAAGAGAAAGTTGTATTGTGTGACCTCGTCACTTATAAAGAGAAAGATACAGAACTAATTATCTCTGATTACAAAGGCGATGGAATCATTCTTTACAAGGAGAGTTTAGTTTCAATAAAGTGAGAGAGAGAGAGAGAGGTGTACTTTCCTTTTGATTAATTACAATTTTGTGTTGTGTTTATACAGTCTTTATAATTTAATTTATCAGAGTATTTAATGCCAAATTCACCTATTTGCTTGCATATGTTTTAAATTGCAGAATTGATCTCAATTTGAATTGTTATAATATATTAGATTTTCTTTTTTAAGTTTACAATGTTAATTATTTGTTGTGAATTAATTGTTCTATTTGTAATTTCAACTAAGTCCCTAGCTTCTAGCAAAGCATTCATTGCCACACTGTTAATTTCATCTCTATTACCTTAAAGGATGAGTAATAACTGTAATTTGCATCTACCTCCTATGTGCCTAGTAGTATTCCTGAGGAAGAACTTAGGAGGAGTAAGAGGCATAGGACCGAGACTAGTTTCGGACCTGATTTTATCACAGCCTTCTTAACCGAAGGTTTTCACATTGACCTGATAAGTGAACAGGTTGTCACCTGTCTCCTCATGGAGGAAGACCCAAAAACTTATACCGATGCTTTGAGATCGGTAGATGCTAGTTTCTGGAAAGAAGCCATCAATAGCGAACTTGAGTCTATTAGAAGTAATCATACGTGGGAATTAACTGACCTACCCAAAGGCAGCAAACCCATAAACAGCAAATGGATTTTTAAGAAAAAGTTGAGACCTGATGGCTCAATAGAAAAATTCAAAGCTAGGCTTGTCATTAAGGGTTTCACCCAAAAGAAAGGCCTTGATTACTTCGACACTTATTCCCCTGTGACCAAAATCGCCACCATTAGGACCCTCATCGCTCTTGCGGTCATTCACAAACTTGTCATACATCAGATGGATGTTAAGACTGCGTTTCTGAATGGGGACCTAGATGAAGAGATCTATATGGCTCAGCCTGAAGGGTGTGTGGTTCCTGGTCAATGGGATAAGGTGTGCAAGTTAAAGAAGTCTCTGTATGGCTTAAAACAGGCACCCAAAAAATGGTATGAAAAACTCGATAGTACCCTTATCTCCAATGGGTTTGTGGTCAACACTTCTGATTCATGTGTTTACTCCAAAGTAAGAGGATCAGAGTGTACTATCATCTGCATGTATGTAGATGACATGCTTATCTTCGGCACTTCTCTTCATACCATAAATGAGACCAAACGCTTCTTGTCTTCTAAGTTTGACATGAAAGACATGGGAGAAGCAGATGTAATTCTTGGGGTAAAAATCATTAGGAGCAGTAATGGTATTTCCCTAAGTCAGTCTCATTACGTAGAAAGGATGTTGAAGAAATTCGACTCCTTTGAGGTGACACCTGTAAATACTCCCTATGACTCTAGTATTCATTTGTCTAAAAACTCTGGAGATGCTGTATCCCAAAATGAATATGCCAAAATCATAGGTAGTGTGATGTTCTTAATGAACTACACTCGACCCGATATTGCCTACGCCGTTAGTAGACTTAGTCGCTATACTCATAACCCGAGTAATGACCACTGGGTTGCACTTCGTCGTCTTCTAAAGTATCTGCGAGGTACTATGGATCTAGGTCTGCATTTCAGCTCATTCCCTGCAGTTCTCGAGGGATTCTGTGATGCAAACTGGATCTCTGACAATGACGAAGTTAACTCCACCAGTGGTTATGTTTTCTCCTTAGGAGGAGGTGCTATATCTTGGAAGTCCTCCAAACAGACTTGTATAGCACGCTCCACCATGGAGTCTGAGTTTATAGCACTAGAAATGGCTGGACAAGAAGCTGAGTGGTTGAGAAGTCTCTTATCAAATGTGCCCCTTTGGGAAGGTAAGGCCACACCTGTGTGTATTCATTGTGATTCACAAGCAGCCATTGCAGTCGCTCATCAAAGTGCCTACAATGGAAAGAAGAGACATATACGCATCAGACATGGCTCAGTAAAACAGTTACTGAAGAATGGTGTGATAGCCTTAGAGTATGTACGATCAGAGGAGAATCTCGCTGATCCTTTTACCAAAGGCCTACCCAGGAGAGTAGTCCTGGAAACGTCGAGGGGGATGGGGTTGAGACCCATTAATGGGGAACATGTGACTCTTGAGTCAAGATGATCTCCATTCATCCCTATGGCATAAAACTAAAGTAATATGGATTCATAGCCACTTGTGGTGGTCCTTTTGAGAAGGACTTGATGAATCAGAATTCATAGCCTTAATGGTGGTCCTTTCGAGAAGGACTTGATGAATTCAAGGGTAGTAGCAAAACCCAAACCTTTATAGACAAAATGTTAAGGAGACGTCTTTGAACAAATGTAAATAAAGGTATCCACAAAGTTCATAGCCCACAAGGGTGGTTCTTAGAGAAGGACTTGATGAACTAAACTGAAAGGTGAGGTTCGAGGGGACCATAACTTTCAGCAGGGTAGAGTATGTGTTGTGAGGGCCTCTATCGGAAACCGTTAAAGTTCAAGACTAGGTTCACTTTAAACGGAATTCGGTGGTTGCCTCATTTCACTACGTGACAATTCAAATCGAAAGATATTGGCACTTAAGTACAATTCACCCAAACGCTGAAAGTCGTGGAAACCTGATCACCTTCTATTCAAACCTTTTGTTGACCTTCAAATATGTGGGGGATTGTTGGAATATTTGAAAGTAAACAAAATGTTTACTTCCCACATCGGTGGGTGGAGGGAGTATAAAACAATTTATTTACTTGGTACTCTCAACAATGTCCAAAAGCCAACACCCATGCACATGGCAAAGCAATAATCTAACCCACACGCGCGCACCACCACCACCACCACCCACCCGCCCGGCCCGGCACCGGCACCGGCGACGGCGGCGGCGGCGGTGGCGGCGTGGGAGCGTGGGGACGTGGGGTCGTGGGTCGTGGCTCGTGGGGAGTTTGGGGAGTCAAAAAATGAAAAATGAAACAAGTTTTGGGTGGAGCTCTTATAGTGCCCTTGACAATCTATCAGAAGATAAAACGCTGGACAAGGCTCCTCTAATCACGCTCCCATTAAGCTGGTCAACTTGTCAATCAAAAAACGTGGAAGAAAATCAAATCAGCCAGCGGTTACAAACGTGGGGAATTGGAAGTCAACAGAAACGTGTGGAATAAAATCAAATCAATAGAAAAACTGTCAATCAATTACGAGGAGGTAATCACGGACTTAATTGGTCCGTTACAAGTGACAAAGCTTTTTCAGAACTTCCCCTCCCCTATAAATAGTGCTCACTCCCCACTTGTAACCTTAACGAAAATCACAAAAAAGCTACAGCAAAAAAACACTCTCTCCCTACTTCACTTCTCTCTCAAAGTTATTGTAGTAGGCTTCTAGTCTTTTCCGTTTGAAGATACCGGCACACCACCGGAATATCTTTTAAACGCTAGGCTTTTCCGTGTAATTGTTTTTTGCTACGTATTCCGTGTAAGTTTTGGATTTTCGTTTGTAATAGCTAGTTGACATTTTAAATCAATATTTCTATTTTCTGTTTTGAATTGCTTTCCATTTCTTTTCATTACGAACGGTGAATTTTTCACCTACATGTACGAGAAGAGGCGTTGAGAAAAAATTAGTGACGAAGAACTCTTGACCTATCTCTTTTTCCGTAGACAATCATTATTTTGCGTAAACGAAGACTTTTAAGTAATAACACTGTCATGTCTAGAGCTCCCTAACATGCGCACACGAGAGTAGTACACACTATTATATATAGATATGAACTACAATTTAAAGGCTTTAGTAGCTTCCTTCAACTCAAATTACTTTTCTTCTCAAGGTACTAAATTTGTATTTCCCTTTGTTAAATAATTTTTTCCGATTCCACCATGTTCATAAGAGTCTTGATATTTTTTGAGCCCTTAAAGGGGGTAAAGCAAGAGGTACAGGGTTCGAATCCACTCCCTGAACATGGGTAACCTAATTCTGATTGAATGGAAATATGCATGAGAAGACATGTACATTTCCTATGAGAATAGTCGTGGTGCGCGAGAGCTGGCCCGAACAACCATATATAAAAAAAAGAAAAAAGAAGAAGAAGTAGAATATCGTTTTATTTAGCATTTTGCTTGATAGTTGCAACCCGAACCTAAAATACAATCTCGTTAGTCAAGACTCCGCTCGAAAGTGGTTACAATAGTGCTGGGATATAGAGCCCAAATAAAAAGTTCCGAATATGCTTGTCACTTGTTTTTGTATATTGAGTTTTTATTATTGAGCTTTGTATTTAAAATATTGAAACTTGGTTTAAGAGGTCCGGATGTGTCAAAAAATAAATAATATGAGGTTTAGATGGACTTGTCTTTTTTCTTTCCATAGTACGGAAAGGGTTAATGAGTTAAGAGCGGTAAAAATTAAAATAACGAGTTAGACGATCTACATAGTTATTCTATTTTTATACTCTATATTTACATACGTTGTATTAAGGAACAGTTATTAATGGGCATATACCGAACGAAATTCAACCCTAAATTGCTAAAATCAAATCAACTAATCCTTTTAATCAATACAAATTAACAATCAACTACCATTACAACTACTAACGTATAACAAACTTTCACATAACCAGTTGAGGCAGTTCAACTGACCAGAGCCTCTTGAGTCCCTAGGTAAAGTAAGAGGTACAGGGTTCGAATCCCCTCCCTGAACATGGGTAAACTTGTTATGATTAAGTGAAAATATGCCTAAGGAGGCGTGTATATTTCCTATAGAAATAGTCGTGGTGCGCGAAAACTGGCTCGTACACCTATATATTAAAAAAAAACTCACATTCAATCGAAAAATCCTAAAAAAATAAAAAATATAAACATGAACAATCATATAAAACCTAAAATCCATTTTTACTCTTAGAAATTACAGTGAGAATCCAAGAATTTTCATTTTCTCTTACATTTTCTTTTTTTGATATAAGGTATCGGTTTTCTCAAAGATTAATTGTGATTTATATTATCTATTCTAGTGTAAGTATATGAAGTTTGTGATCAAAATAACAAAATACTAAATGATTCAAATAGAAAATATTAGCGTCAAACCTCATATCAGAGTAAAACTTCACAATTGGCATGAGAACTATGCTATAGATCTCCCCGTCTAGGCGCGCCTAGGCGCCGCGTAAGGTCAACTCTCCCTCATCCGCTTACGCCTAGTTAAAATTCTAGACGTTTTTTCCAACGCCTTAGTCATCGTGGAATAGGCGCCTAACTCTTCTAGATTAATGACAAAAAATGACTGACTAGGCGCCGATTAATGGCAACACATGTTTGCATATGCCTTCTTGTTATTTTTCTTATTCTCGAGAATTCTTTACTTAATATTATAACTCAACTTTAGTATTTTTATATTTATTATAATGTTAGATGAATTTTATGACTTAAATAATTAAAACTGCTATAATTACTATATATATATATATATATATATATATATATATATATTACAAAATACAATATTACACATCGGGATTCAAACCATATAAGTCCGCCTAGGCACTGTGTAATCCCGTCTAGGCGCTAAACCCCTGTCGACCGTCTAGTGCCCACAACCAAGATCTAGAGCATAGCATGAGAGAAGATAAAAATTAGGATAAATTTGTCTTCTTTCATTCACTAATCTGGCCTAGTTATTCACCAATCAGGCCTTTAATTAGTTTTATACACGGGGTATTTTTATAAGATCATAGGCCTTATAAAATTTTTTCCCATACCTAAAACAACAAGAAAATTCTCTTCATACTCGCCTTCCCACCAAACAAGAAAACCGCGGCCACTCAGGGACATTCTCCAGGAAGAAACACAATTAAGGTAAAACTGAAACTCTAAAAATTTATTCTTTTACAATTTTCAGAATTATTCGATGTAAGTATAATTATATTATTATACAAATCCTAGAATTGCCATTATTATGAGTGTTGTAAGCCTAATCCCGTATGAGAAGGGATGCACTGAGAATAGTGTATATGGGGAGGGTTTAGGTCCCATGATTTGCCGTGACTGTTGAAGTGAGCAATTTGGTCATATACTGTTTTTTTTTAAAATTGTTTTGCAGAAAAAATTGAGAGCTCTTAATAAGAAGACATAAAAAAAAGATGATACGTGCAGATAATATTACGATTATGAAAAGTATACCTGAAGATATAATCATATTAATACTAGCGACGTTACCAGTTAAGTCATTGATGCGTTTCAAGTGTGTTTGTAAAGATTGGCACAATTTAATCAAAACTCCTATTTTCATCAAAATGCATCAGCATTCCATGAAAAATAAGAAGAATGAATGTTTCTTGATTAGGAGGAGGAAGTGGGTAAACAATGTCTCGAGAACCGTGTTTGCCTATCATTCGTATGAATCGTTCAATGTTATCTCACCAGATTAGGAGATACCTTTTTCATTTGGTCCTGTTTCATGGCCTTGTAATGGATTGTTGCTTTTTCGTTCATTTAATAACCATAACCATAAACATAACTTATATTTATGTAACCCAGCAACTAGGGAATATAAACAGCTTCCTTCAATTCCGGTTTCAGATCCAAAGGCATTTTGGCTGTACACTATAGGGTTGGGTTTTGATTCCAACAAACAAGATTACAAGGTCATTGTATTTAATGGTCATTTTCAAGTATACTATCTCTACAATCTGAGTAGTAATTCTTGGAGAGAAATTAAGCATGATCTTAAGTTGCCATTTCCATATGTGAATTCGAGTTTCCGTTTGAGTGGACTACAAGTCAATGGAGCATTGCATTGGGATGCTGGATACGACTACAGTATTACATATATCCTTTCTTTCAATGTGAGCACCGAACTGTTTCAACAAATAAAGTATCCTGAAATTATCCGTCAATATAGAAGTAACATAATTACCACCATAGTAAATGATTCTCTTGCCTTGTTTAGTTGTGGACTTTGGTGTACCGATATATGGGTAATGAAGGAATATGGTGTGGTGGAATCTTGGACCAAACTATTCAGCACCGATATAACTATGGAGCGCTATTATGAAACTCACTACATTTGTCCTCATTTGTTGTGGAAAAATGAAGCCATAATTATTAGACGAGGCAAACACCAAGAGAAAGTTGTATTGTGTGACCTCGTCACTTATAAAGAGAAAGATACAGAACTAATTATCTCTGATTACAAAGGCGATGGAATCATTCTTTACAAGGAGAGTTTAGTTTCAATAAAGTGAGAGAGAGAGAGAGAGGTGTACTTTCCTTTTGATTAATTACAATTTTGTGTTGTGTTTATACAGTCTTTATAATTTAATTTATCAGAGTATTTAATGCCAAATTCACCTATTTGCTTGCATATGTTTTAAATTGCAGAATTGATCTCAATTTGAATTGTTATAATATATTAGATTTTCTTTTTTAAGTTTACAATGTTAATTATTTGTTGTGAATTAATTGTTCTATTTGTAATTTCAACTAAGTCCCTAGCTTCTAGCAAAGCATTCATTGCCACACTGTTAATTTCATCTCTATTACCTTAAAGGATGAGTAATAACTGTAATTTGCATCTATGTGAAATTCTGTTCATATAAAAGACTTTCGAAGCTAGTTTTGCAAGCATTACACAGTCTAGGCATGCTGTTTTGAAGTGTATACACACAACAATATGTTGAGTTGTGTGAATTCATCATCTTTAAAAGCATATGGATTTTGCGTTTTTTTTCCTAACTCAGCGGAATAATTGTCTCTTTGATTTGTCAATATTTCTAAACTTAAAAGGCAAATATTTAAGTGAAAAGTCCTCGTACTTCAGATTAATATTACAAAGGGACCTACGGCATGATAACAACCTCGTACTTCAGATTTCTGAACTTCTGCAAATAATTCGGTTTTCGCGCAATACGTTGATACTTCGCCTTTATGTTAACCATCTACTTCTTTATTTTCTTTGGATCTTGCTTATTAGTTTGTATTGAGTCACTAGATCTCTTCCCCTTTAATGGACATTCTGAGGAATCATTCTCCATCCTCGGACTTATATTATGGATTTTCGCAGGACTTGAATTAGAAACACCAGATTCATTTGACAATGATGTTTTGAGCACCCAATACAATCTGGCGGATCCCTATCAGAAAAACGATATTGACAAGCGTAAACCTATTGCATCACAATAGATCAATTAAGACATTTATTTAAAATGGACGTGGAATTGGGTCCAAAAAAAATTACAATTAACACTAGTAAACAATGAGGACAAGTAGTGATGATGGATCACTGCGATAGTTTACCTATATATATTTTAAGATTGCTATATTTCTTAATATAGTGATAGCTATATATGAAAATATATCTGTGAAGCAGAAATTTCAAGAAAGCTAATATGAGAAGTAAATTATTACAAATATTCTCTCCAGCACAAAAGGAGCACCTTGCGGTCCAATTCTTTTGAAAAAAATATTATCTCTAGTGGAGATTTGTGTTTTCTAGGCATTTCTAAAAAGGATTTAACCTTGGTGGGAACTATACTATGCCAAATGGCTTTCCAATTCGGTTGAGGAATGCTCGTAGATGTCCTCGAGCTTTGTAATTGAGTTTTTGTACGAAAAAATTGGTGACCTAGTAGTGTACTCTTCTATTTAAGTAAATGACCAGACACAGTAATCATCTATACTAACACTGAGAAATGGGCAACCAAGGAGATACTCAACCATGGCGAGGTAAAAACATCCCTTATAAGAACCGTATTACAGCCAGAAAGGTCATTCTTGAATTTAAAATAAAAGCACCGGTTGGTCGAATCTCAATAGGAAAATTGAGAAGCCACGAGTCTTACCAAATACATGTATCCACCTAATTTCCCACGACCATCCTAATTCCATTTTAAAATACTTTTCTTCCCACAATAATACTTCTCCACATCTATGAGTACTACCTCCAGTATTCGTCTCCATTAATTTTATATAGTAGAAATAAACACCTTCCACTAAACTATTAGAATTTTGTAGAACTCGTCAAGCTTTATTGGCCAGAAGAGCCAAAATTATATGATGAAAGACTCTAAAACAAGATCACAAATAGATTTGCGGGTCGAGGGGGTCTCCCAAATTACTTAATGAATGCAATATGAAGTACCAGAGCCCCCGCTAATATTTAGAAACAAGACTTAGAGAAATCATGACACACTTTCAAATAAAGAAGTAAATCAGACATTTTATAGATAGTGATAGTTTGAAGGACATCCTTAATAAGAACTTATTTATCGCCTTCCTAAAGAAATTTTTCTTTCCATCCTTGAATTGCGCTAAGAAATTTTTATATAAGCCATTAAGATCGAGCAAATTTAGATCTTTCCCACTTAGGGAAAATGCCCAAATATTTTCTCATTGAACTTGCCTACTGGATGTTAAGAATACCTAAAGTATTGTTGATTCATTGTAACAAAGTACCTTTCCCAAAACACACACTTGATTAGTGAAAATTGACCTACTTACTTGAACAAAAGCAATACAAGGAATTGACCTCCTTTAAAGCAAAAAGATCTCTGTAATTTTTTCAGGGGACAATGACTAAATCCTTCCTTTTTGTTACATAGGAGATCCAAAGGATCGTGTGATAACTATACTAGTACAAGGCCTGGAAAAATAACAAAGGTAAGAAAACAAAATCCGTATCCGGAAAGTCCGATCAATCGAATAGAAACACTCAGACTTCTGTTTGGGAAGGAAAAACCAGCATGGCACTAAATAATAAAACTGTTACTGCTTGCGATGCGGTTAGAATCTTCCACATTTTTGTCTATATACTTCTTTACTGAATTTGCAGCCACACATTGTCTCATATCGTTTTAAAAAGCTTGCCCAAAATTTCTCTTGTATTTGAGTCTTATTAGTCTCGTTCCTTGACTTCAAAATATTCCACCATCACAACAAGAAAATTTGAGAGCATGATTTTGGGTAAACTACTGTTTTTTGCGACTCTTAAAAAATTTATTGAACCGGTCCGCATAAAAGGAGTTAGAATCTGGTTAATATTGATTTGTAACACTAATATGTTCCAATACTTTTAACTCAGTAGGCAAGACAAATAATCTTTTTAAGAGGTTTATTCTCTCCAGCACAAAAGGAGCACCTTGGGGTCTGATTCTTTTGAAAAAATTATCTCTAGTGGAGATTTGTGTTTGCTAGGCATTTCTAAAAAGGATATAACCTTGGTGGGAACTATACTATGCAACCAGTTGGGGTTAGCTTAACTGGGCCAGAACCTTGATTATCCTTTTAGACGATACAGGTTCGGTCCGTGTCATTGGCCCCGAGTCCAAAAGTGGCTCTCCCATATAACGAAAAAAAAAGGAACTATACTATGCCAAATGGCTTTCCAATTTGGTTGAGGAATGCTCGTAGATTTTCCCGAGCATTCTAATGGAGTTTTTGTACTGTTGGAATATTTGAAAGTAAACAAAATGTTTACTTCCCACATCGGTGGGTGGAGGGAGTATAAAACAATTTATTTACTTGGTACTCTCAACAATGTCCAAAAGCCAACACCCATGCACATGGCAAAACAATAATCTAACCCACACGCGCGCACCACCACCACCACCACCCCCCCGCCCGGCCCGGCCCGGCACCGGCGGCGGCGGAGCGTGGGGACGTGGGTCGTGGGGAGTTTGGGGAGTTTGGGGAGTCAAAAAATGAAAAATGAAACAAGTTTTGGGTGGAGCTCTTATAGTGCCCTTGACAATCTATCAGAAGATAAAACGCTGGACAAGGCTCCTCTAATCACGCTCCCATTAAGCTGGTCAACTTGTCAACTTGTCAATCAAAAAACGTGGAAGAAAATCAAATCAGCCAGCGGTTACAAACGTGGGGAATTGGAAGTCAACAGAAACGTGTGGAATAAAATCAAATCAATAGAAAAACTGTCAATCAATTACGAGGAGGTAATCACGGACTTAATTGGTCCGTTACAAGTGACAAAGCTTTTTCAGAACTTCCCCTCCCCTATAAATAGTGCTCACTCCCCACTTGTAACCTTAACGAAAATCACAAAAAAGCTACAGCAAAAAAACACTCTCTCCCTACTTCACTTCTCTCTCAAAGTTATTGTAGTAGGCTTCTAGTCTTTTCCGTTTGAAGATACCGGCACACCACCGGAATATCTTTTAAACGCTAGGCTTTTCCGTGTAATTGTTTTTTGCTACGTATTCCGTGTAAGTTTTGGATTTTCGTTTGTAATAGCTAGTTGACATTTTAAATCAATATTTCTATTTTCTGTTTTGAATTGCTTTCCATTTCTTTTCATTACGAACGGTGAATTTTTCACCTACAATTTTAAAAGATATTCCGGCGCTTTTGTTTTTCGCCGTTCTCCTTTTTTCTGAAATGGCTTTTCAAAACACAGCAGTTGCTTCATCATTGAACACAAAGGCTTTTCCCAACGTGAATCAGGTGGAATCTCTTAATGGTTCCAACTACAAACGTTGGGCACAAAAGATCCTTATCTGTCTTGAACAGTACGAACTGGACATCGTTTTATACGAGGATCCTCCACAATTAGTGGACAATGGGGTTCCCACTGAAGAAGAACAGACTAGGCATCTTGCTCTGGAAGCCAAGTATAAACGAGCTAATACCATGGCTCGAGGGTGGATGTTGAACAATGTCTCAAACCTCATTTTTGATCTTCTTGCCAAAGAAAAATCGGCAAAGATCATATGGGAGACACTTGAGAAAAAATATGGGGCTGAGGATTCTGGTAAAAAGAAATATGTGACTGGGGCCTGGTACAACTTTCGTCTCACCGATCAAAAACCCATGACCGAACAACTCCACGTCTACGAGAACCTTTGCGCAGATGTGATTGCTGAAGGTATGAAAATGTGTGAAATTCTCCAAGCCAATATCCTGCTAGAAAAATTCCCACCTTCCTGGAGCGAATACCGTAATCAACTGAAGCATAAGAAGAAGGAAATGACACTACAAGAGCTGATTAGCCACATTCAAGTCGAAGAGGCTAATCGACTCAAAGACAGGTCTATCTCTTTTCCTACTCATTCCTCCAAAGCTAATCTTGTTGAAAGTTCTAGTGAAGGTAACAAAGGCAGGTTCAAAGGAAAGGGTAAACAACAAGGCCACAACAAATCCAAATCTGGGGGAAACAAGAATCGCGGTAACTCCAAAGGTGGTGGGTTCAAAACCTCTGGTAAGATTCAAAAAACCAAAGGAGCGTGTTACTGTTGTGGGAAGGAAGGACATAAGGCTTTCGAGTGCAAACTTAGAGCTGATCAAGGTCCCAAACCTGCCGCAAATCTGGTCGAGACCGAAGAGATTATTGCTGCAGTGATGGTTGAGGTAAACTTAATTGAGAACAAAACGGAGTGGATTCTTGACACTGGAGCTTCTCGTCATTTCTGCTCAACAAAATCCATGTTCAAGAAATTCGAAGAAGCAACAAATGATGAATTTGTCTACATGGGTGACTCCTCAACCGCCATGGTCTTCGGTAAAGGACAGGTTTCTCTCAAACTCACTTCTGGTAAAACCCTAGAGTTGAATGATGTTCTCTTCGTCCCCTGTCTCCGTAGGAACCTAGTTTCCGGAGCTCTTCTTAATAAAGTAGGCCTTAAACTTGTATTTGAAGGGGGGAAAATGGTTATTACCAAAAATGATGAATTTGTGGGGAAAGGGTACATGAATGGTGGTTTGTTTGTTTTAAATACTGTACCAATGAATGAGAATGCCTCTGATTTTGCTTATGTTGTTGAATCTCTTGACACTTGGCATAGTAGACTAGGTCACCTTAATATATCCTCAATTAAAAGGCTTAAAGAACTTGGACTAATATCCCTCACTAAAATAGATGACTTTTCCAAATGTCAAATTTGTGTTGAATCCAAACTTGCGAAGAAGCCCTTTAAGCCCGTGACCACTAGAAAGACTAGTCTACTTGAATTAGTGCATTCTGACTTAGCTGATTTTAAAAATTCCGCTAGTAGAGGAGGAAAACTTTACTATATAACCTTTGTAGATGACTACTCTAGGTTCACTAAAGTGTATCTTCTTAAAACTAAAGACGAGGCGGAAAACGCGTTTTTAAAATACAAAGCTGAAGTAGAAAATCAACTAGACTGTAAAATTAAAAGACTTAGGTCAGATAGAGGAGGCGAATATAGTTCTAATTCACTTAAAGAGTTTTGTGAAATGAATGGGATAATCCACGAACTTAGTGCCCCCTATACACCCCAACAAAATGGCATAGCTGAGAGGAAAAATAGATCCCTTAAAGAGACTATGAATGCTATGTTAATAAGTTCAGGTTTACCAACCAACATGTGGGGGGAAGCTGTTCTATCAGCATGTTATATCCTTAATAGGGTACCCCATAAATCCCTAGATAAGACCCCATATGAGATGTGGAAAGGGTTCCCACCTAACCTGAAATTCTTAAAAGTGTGGGGGTGTCGGGCTAAAGTCAAATTACCCGATTTTAAAACAGTCACTGTTGGACCTAAAACAATAGACTCTGCATTCATAGGGTACGCTCAGAATAGTGCAGCCTATAGATTCCTATCATTAGACGATAACTCCGTTTTTGAATCTAGAGATGCTGAATTCTTTGAAAACATCTTCCCTTTGAAATCTGTGCATACTATTGATTCTTCTTTGTCTTCTAGTAACTTATCTGATGAGGTTAATGTTCCTTTATGTGATAGTGCCCCTGGCCCCTCTACCTCCTATGTGCCTAGTAGTATTCCTGAGGAAGAACTTAGGAGGAGTAAGAGGCATAGGACCGAGACTAGTTTCGGACCTGATTTTATCACAGCCTTCTTAACCGAAGGTTTTCACATTGACCTGATAAGTGAACAGGTTGTCACCTGTCTCCTCATGGAGGAAGACCCAAAAACTTATACCGATGCTTTGAGATCGGTAGATGCTAGTTTCTGGAAAGAAGCCATCAATAGCGAACTTGAGTCTATTAGAAGTAATCATACGTGGGAATTAACTGACCTACCCAAAGGCAGCAAACCCATAAACAGCAAATGGATTTTTAAGAAAAAGTTGAGACCTGATGGCTCAATAGAAAAATTCAAAGCTAGGCTTGTCATTAAGGGTTTCACCCAAAAGAAAGGCCTTGATTACTTCGACACTTATTCCCCTGTGACCAAAATCGCCACCATTAGGACCCTCATCGCTCTTGCGGTCATTCACAAACTTGTCATACATCAGATGGATGTTAAGACTGCGTTTCTGAATGGGGACCTAGATGAAGAGATCTATATGGCTCAGCCTGAAGGGTGTGTGGTTCCTGGTCAATGGGATAAGGTGTGCAAGTTAAAGAAGTCTCTGTATGGCTTAAAACAGGCACCCAAAAAATGGTATGAAAAACTCGATAGTACCCTTATCTCCAATGGGTTTGTGGTCAACACTTCTGATTCATGTGTTTACTCCAAAGTAAGAGGATCAGAGTGTACTATCATCTGCCTGTATGTAGATGACATGCTTATCTTCGGCACTTCTCTTCATACCATAAATGAGACCAAACGCTTCTTGTCTTCTAAGTTTGACATGAAAGACATGGGAGAAGCAGATGTAATTCTTGGGGTAAAAATCATTAGGAGCAGTAATGGTATTTCCCTAAGTCAGTCTCATTACGTAGAAAGGATGTTGAAGAAATTCGACTCCTTTGAGGTGACACCTGTAAATACTCCCTATGACTCTAGTATTCATTTGTCTAAAAACTCTGGAGATGCTGTATCCCAAAATGAATATGCCAAAATCATAGGTAGTGTGATGTTCTTAATGAACTACACTCGACCCGATATTGCCTACGCCGTTAGTAGACTTAGTCGCTATACTCATAACCCGAGTAATGACCACTGGGTTGCACTTCGTCGTCTTCTAAAGTATCTGCGAGGTACTATGGATCTAGGTCTGCATTTCAGCTCATTCCCTGCAGTTCTCGAGGGATTCTGTGATGCAAACTGGATCTCTGACAATGACGAAGTTAACTCCACCAGTGGTTATGTTTTCTCCTTAGGAGGAGGTGCTATATCTTGGAAGTCCTCCAAACAGACTTGTATAGCACGCTCCACCATGGAGTCTGAGTTTATAGCACTAGAAATGGCTGGACAAGAAGCTGAGTGGTTGAGAAGTCTCTTATCAAATGTGCCCCTTTGGGAAGGTAAGGCCACACCTGTGTGTATTCATTGTGATTCACAAGCAGCCATTGCAGTCGCTCATCAAAGTGCCTACAATGGAAAGAAGAGACATATACGCATCAGACATGGCTCAGTAAAACAGTTACTGAAGAATGGTGTGATAGCCTTAGAGTATGTACGATCAGAGGAGAATCTCGCTGATCCTTTTACCAAAGGCCTACCCAGGAGAGTAGTCCTGGAAACGTCGAGGGGGATGGGGTTGAGACCCATTAATGGGGAACATGTGACTCTTGAGTCAAGATGATCTCCATTCATCCCTATGGCATAAAACTAAAGTAATATGGATTCATAGCCACTTGTGGTGGTCCTTTTGAGAAGGACTTGATGAATCAGAATTCATAGCCTTAATGGTGGTCCTTTCGAGAAGGACTTGATGAATTCAAGGGTAGTAGCAAAACCCAAACCTTTATAGACAAAATGTTAAGGAGACGTCTTTGAACAAATGTAAATAAAGGTATCCACAAAGTTCATAGCCCACAAGGGTGGTTCTTAGAGAAGGACTTGATGAACTAAACTGAAAGGTGAGGTTCGAGGGGACCATAACTTTCAGCAGGGTAGAGTATGTGTTGTGAGGGCCTCTATCGGAAACCGTTAAAGTTCAAGACTAGGTTCACTTTAAACGGAATTCGGTGGTTGCCTCATTTCACTACGTGACAATTCAAATCGAAAGATATTGGCACTTAAGTACAATTCACCCAAACGCTGAAAGTCGTGGAAACCTGATCACCTTCTATTCAAACCTTTTGTTGACCTTCAAATATGTGGGGGATTGTTGGAATATTTGAAAGTAAACAAAATGTTTACTTCCCACATCGGTGGGTGGAGGGAGTATAAAACAATTTATTTACTTGGTACTCTCAACAATGTCCAAAAGCCAACACCCATGCACATGGCAAAGCAATAATCTAACCCACACGCGCGCACCACCACCACCACCACCCACCCGCCCGGCCCGGCACCGGCACCGGCGACGGCGGCGGCGGCGGCGGCGGCGTGGGAGCGTGGGGACGTGGGGTCGTGGGTCGTGGCTCGTGGGGAGTTTGGGGAGTCAAAAAATGAAAAATGAAACAAGTTTTGGGTGGAGCTCTTATAGTGCCCTTGACAATCTATCAGAAGATAAAACGCTGGACAAGGCTCCTCTAATCACGCTCCCATTAAGCTGGTCAACTTGTCAATCAAAAAACGTGGAAGAAAATCAAATCAGCCAGCGGTTACAAACGTGGGGAATTGGAAGTCAACAGAAACGTGTGGAATAAAATCAAATCAATAGAAAAACTGTCAATCAATTACGAGGAGGTAATCACGGACTTAATTGGTCCGTTACAAGTGACAAAGCTTTTTCAGAACTTCCCCTCCCCTATAAATAGTGCTCACTCCCCACTTGTAACCTTAACGAAAATCACAAAAAAGCTACAGCAAAAAAACACTCTCTCCCTACTTCACTTCTCTCTCAAAGTTATTGTAGTAGGCTTCTAGTCTTTTCCGTTTGAAGATACCGGCACACCACCGGAATATCTTTTAAACGCTAGGCTTTTCCGTGTAATTGTTTTTTGCTACGTATTCCGTGTAAGTTTTGGATTTTCGTTTGTAATAGCTAGTTGACATTTTAAATCAATATTTCTATTTTCTGTTTTGAATTGCTTTCCATTTCTTTTCATTACGAACGGTGAATTTTTCACCTACATGTACGAGAAGAGGCGTTGAGAAAAAATTAGTGACGAAGAACTCTTGACCTATCTCTTTTTCCGTAGACAATCATTATTTTGCGTAAACGAAGACTTTTAAGTAATAACACTGTCATGTCTAGAGCTCCCTAACATGCGCACACGAGAGTAGTACACACTATTATATATAGATATGAACTACAATTTAAAGGCTTTAGTAGCTTCCTTCAACTCAAATTACTTTTCTTCTCAAGGTACTAAATTTGTATTTCCCTTTGTTAAATAATTTTTTCCGATTCCACCATGTTCATAAGAGTCTTGATATTTTTTGAGCCCTTAAAGGGGGTAAAGCAAGAGGTACAGGGTTCGAATCCACTCCCTGAACATGGGTAACCTAATTCTGATTGAATGGAAATATGCATGAGAAGACATGTACATTTCCTATGAGAATAGTCGTGGTGCGCGAGAGCTGGCCCGAACAACCATATATAAAAAAAAGAAAAAAGAAGAAGAAGTAGAATATCGTTTTATTTAGCATTTTGCTTGATAGTTGCAACCCGAACCTAAAATACAATCTCGTTAGTCAAGACTCCGCTCGAAAGTGGTTACAATAGTGCTGGGATATAGAGCCCAAATAAAAAGTTCCGAATATGCTTGTCACTTGTTTTTGTATATTGAGTTTTTATTATTGAGCTTTGTATTTAAAATATTGAAACTTGGTTTAAGAGGTCCGGATGTGTCAAAAAATAAATAATATGAGGTTTAGATGGACTTGTCTTTTTTCTTTCCATAGTACGGAAAGGGTTAATGAGTTAAGAGCGGTAAAAATTAAAATAACGAGTTAGACGATCTACATAGTTATTCTATTTTTATACTCTATATTTACATACGTTGTATTAAGGAACAATTATTAATGGGCATATACCGAACGAAATTCAACCCTAAATTGCTAAAATCAAATCAACTAATCCTTTTAATCAATACAAATTAACAATCAACTACCATTACAACTACTAACGTATAACAAACTTTCACATAACCAGTTGAGGCAGTTCAACTGACCAGAGCCTCTTGAGTCCCTAGGTAAAGTAAGAGGTACAGGGTTCGAATCCCCTCCCTGAACATGGGTAAACTTGTTATGATTAAGTGAAAATATGCCTAAGGAGGCGTGTATATTTCCTATAGAAATAGTCGTGGTGCGCGAAAACTGGCTCGTACACCTATATATTAAAAAAAAACTCACATTCAATCGAAAAATCCTAAAAAAATAAAAAATATAAACATGAACAATCATATAAAACCTAAAATCCATTTTTACTCTTAGAAATTACAGTGAGAATCCAAGAATTTTCATTTTCTCTTACATTTTCTTTTTTTGATATAAGGTATCGGTTTTCTCAAAGATTAATTGTGATTTATATTATCTATTCTAGTGTAAGTATATGAAGTTTGTGATCAAAATAACAAAATACTAAATGATTCAAATAGAAAATATTAGCGTCAAACCTCATATCAGAGTAAAACTTCACAATTGGCATGAGAACTATGCTATAGATCTCCCCGTCTAGGCGCGCCTAGGCGCCGCGTAAGGTCAACTCTCCCTCATCCGCTTACGCCTAGTTAAAATTCTAGACGTTTTTTCCAACGCCTTAGTCATCGTGGAATAGGCGCCTAACTCTTCTAGATTAATGACAAAAAATGACTGACTAGGCGCCGATTAATGGCAACACATGTTTGCATATGCCTTCTTGTTATTTTTCTTATTCTCGAGAATTCTTTACTTAATATTATAACTCAACTTTAGTATTTTTATATTTATTATAATGTTAGATGAATTTTATGACTTAAATAATTAAAACTGCTATAATTACTATATATATATATATATATATATATATATATATATATATATATATATATTACAAAATACAATATTACACATCGGGATTCAAACCATATAAGTCCGCCTAGGCACTGTGTAATCCCGTCTAAGCGCTAAACCCCTGTCGACCGTCTAGTGCCCACAACCAAGATCTAGAGCATAGCATGAGAGAAGATAAAAATTAGGATAAATTTGTCTTCTTTCATTCACTAATCTGGCCTAGTTATTCACCAATCAGGCCTTTAATTAGTTTTATACACGGGGTATTTTTATAAGATCATAGGCCTTATAAAATTTTTTCCCATACCTAAAACAACAAGAAAATTCTCTTCATACTCGCCTTCCCACCAAACAAGAAAACCGCGGCCACTCAGGGACATTCTCCAGGAAGAAACACAATTAAGGTAAAACTGAAACTCTAAAAATTTATTCTTTTACAATTTTCAGAATTATTCGATGTAAGTATAATTATATTATTATACAAATCCTAGAATTGCCATTATTATGAGTGTTGTAAGCCTAATCCCGTATGAGAAGGGATGCACTGAGAATAGTGTATATGGGGAGGGTTTAGGTCCCATGATTTGCCGTGACTGTTGAAGTGAGCAATTTGGTCATATACTGTTTTTTTTTAAAATTGTTTTGCAGAAAAAATTGAGAGCTCTTAATAAGAAGACATAAAAAAAAGATGATACGTGCAGATAATATTACGATTATGAAAAGTATACCTGAAGATATAATCATATTAATACTAGCGACGTTACCAGTTAAGTCATTGATGCGTTTCAAGTGTGTTTGTAAAGATTGGCACAATTTAATCAAAACTCCTATTTTCATCAAAATGCATCAGCATTCCATGAAAAATAAGAAGAATGAATGTTTCTTGATTAGGAGGAGGAAGTGGGTAAACAATGTCTCGAGAACCGTGTTTGCCTATCATTCGTATGAATCGTTCAATGTTATCTCACCAGATTAGGAGATACCTTTTTCATTTGGTCCTGTTTCATGGCCTTGTAATGGATTGTTGCTTTTTCGTTCATTTAATAACCATAACCATAAACATAACTTATATTTATGTAACCCAGCAACTAGGGAATATAAACAGCTTCCTTCAATTCCGGTTTCAGATCCAAAGGCATTTTGGCTGTACACTATAGGGTTGGGTTTTGATTCCAACAAACAAGATTACAAGGTCATTGTATTTAATGGTCATTTTCAAGTATACTATCTCTACAATCTGAGTAGTAATTCTTGGAGAGAAATTAAGCATGATCTTAAGTTGCCATTTCCATATGTGAATTCGAGTTTCCGTTTGAGTGGACTACAAGTCAATGGAGCATTGCATTGGGATGCTGGATACGACTACAGTATTACATATATCCTTTCTTTCAATGTGAGCACCGAACTGTTTCAACAAATAAAGTATCCTGAAATTATCCGTCAATATAGAAGTAACATAATTACCACCATAGTAAATGATTCTCTTGCCTTGTTTAGTTGTGGACTTTGGTGTACCGATATATGGGTAATGAAGGAATATGGTGTGGTGGAATCTTGGACCAAACTATTCAGCACCGATATAACTATGGAGCGCTATTATGAAACTCACTACATTTGTCCTCATTTGTTGTGGAAAAATGAAGCCATAATTATTAGACGAGGCAAACACCAAGAGAAAGTTGTATTGTGTGACCTCGTCACTTATAAAGAGAAAGATACAGAACTAATTATCTCTGATTACAAAGGCGATGGAATCATTCTTTACAAGGAGAGTTTAGTTTCAATAAAGTGAGAGAGAGAGAGAGAGGTGTACTTTCCTTTTGATTAATTACAATTTTGTGTTGTGTTTATACAGTCTTTATAATTTAATTTATCAGAGTATTTAATGCCAAATTCACCTATTTGCTTGCATATGTTTTAAATTGCAGAATTGATCTCAATTTGAATTGTTATAATATATTAGATTTTCTTTTTTAAGTTTACAATGTTAATTATTTGTTGTGAATTAATTGTTCTATTTGTAATTTCAACTAAGTCCCTAGCTTCTAGCAAAGCATTCATTGCCACACTGTTAATTTCATCTCTATTACCTTAAAGGATGAGTAATAACTGTAATTTGCATCTATGTGAAATTCTGTTCATATAAAAGACTTTCGAAGCTAGTTTTGCAAGCATTACACAGTCTAGGCATGCTGTTTTGAAGTGTATACACACAACAATATGTTGAGTTGTGTGAATTCATCATCTTTAAAAGCATATGGATTTTGCGTTTTTTTTCCTAACTCAGCGGAATAATTGTCTCTTTGATTTGTCAATATTTCTAAACTTAAAAGGCAAATATTTAAGTGAAAAGTCCTCGTACTTCAGATTAATATTACAAAGGGACCTACGGCATGATAACAACCTCGTACTTCAGATTTCTGAACTTCTGCAAATAATTCGGTTTTCGCGCAATACGTTGATACTTCGCCTTTATGTTAACCATCTACTTCTTTATTTTCTTTGGATCTTGCTTATTAGTTTGTATTGAGTCACTAGATCTCTTCCCCTTTAATGGACATTCTGAGGAATCATTCTCCATCCTCGGACTTATATTATGGATTTTCGCAGGACTTGAATTAGAAACACCAGATTCATTTGACAATGATGTTTTGAGCACCCAATACAATCTGGCGGATCCCTATCAGAAAAACGATATTGACAAGCGTAAACCTATTGCATCACAATAGATCAATTAAGACATTTATTTAAAATGGACGTGGAATTGGGTCCAAAAAAAATTACAATTAACACTAGTAAACAATGAGGACAAGTAGTGATGATGGATCACTGCGATAGTTTACCTATATATATTTTAAGATTGCTATATTTCTTAATATAGTGATAGCTATATATGAAAATATATCTGTGAAGCAGAAATTTCAAGAAAGCTAATATGAGAAGTAAATTATTACAAATATTCTCTCCAGCACAAAAGGAGCACCTTGCGGTCCAATTCTTTTGAAAAAAATATTATCTCTAGTGGAGATTTGTGTTTTCTAGGCATTTCTAAAAAGGATTTAACCTTGGTGGGAACTATACTATGCCAAATGGCTTTCCAATTCGGTTGAGGAATGCTCGTAGATGTCCTCGAGCTTTGTAATTGAGTTTTTGTACGAAAAAATTGGTGACCTAGTAGTGTACTCTTCTATTTAAGTAAATGACCAGACACAGTAATCATCTATACTAACACTGAGAAATGGGCAACCAAGGAGATACTCAACCATGGCGAGGTAAAAACATCCCTTATAAGAACCGTATTACAGCCAGAAAGGTCATTCTTGAATTTAAAATAAAAGCACCGGTTGGTCGAATCTCAATAGGAAAATTGAGAAGCCACGAGTCTTACCAAATACATGTATCCACCTAATTTCCCACGACCATCCTAATTCCATTTTAAAATACTTTTCTTCCCACAATAATACTTCTCCACATCTATGAGTACTACCTCCAGTATTCGTCTCCATTAATTTTATATAGTAGAAATAAACACCTTCCACTAAACTATTAGAATTTTGTAGAACTCGTCAAGCTTTATTGGCCAGAAGAGCCAAAATTATATGATGAAAGACTCTAAAACAAGATCACAAATAGATTTGCGGGTCGAGGGGGTCTCCCAAATTACTTAATGAATGCAATATGAAGTACCAGAGCCCCCGCTAATATTTAGAAACAAGACTTAGAGAAATCATGACACACTTTCAAATAAAGAAGTAAATCAGACATTTTATAGATAGTGATAGTTTGAAGGACATCCTTAATAAGAACTTATTTATCGCCTTCCTAAAGAAATTTTTCTTTCCATCCTTGAATTGCGCTAAGAAATTTTTATATAAGCCATTAAGATCGAGCAAATTTAGATCTTTCCCACTTAGGGAAAATGCCCAAATATTTTCTCATTGAACTTGCCTACTGGATGTTAAGAATACCTAAAGTATTGTTGATTCATTGTAACAAAGTACCTTTCCCAAAACACACACTTGATTAGTGAAAATTGACCTACTTACTTGAACAAAAGCAATACAAGGAATTGACCTCCTTTAAAGCAAAAAGTATTGAGCATGTAATACTCATATATAATATATACGATGGCCCCTCCTGACAGCTTAAGCTTTTGGGAGAATCGGTTATCTAACATGGTATCAGAGCCCAGATCCATAAGAGGTCGGTGGTTCGAGTCTTGCCGTCGTCACCCAATTTAAAAATTCACGTAGCAAAGACTAGACATGCAAAACCGAGTCTTGCCGTCGTCACCCAATTTAAAAATTCACGTAGCAAAGACTAGACATGCAAAAAAATGACATGAATCTAGCTTGCACGTGAGGGGGCGTATTGAGCATGTAAAACTCATATATAATATATAAGATGACTCCTCCTGATAGCTTAAGCTTTTGGGAGAATCGGTTATCTAACAAAAAGATCTCTGTAATTTTTTCAGGGGACAATGACTAAATCCTTCCTTTTTGTTACATAGGAGATCCAAAGGATCGTGTGATAACTATACTAGTACAAGGCCTGGAAAAATAACAAAGGTAAGAAAACAAAATCCGTATCCAGAAAGTCTGATCAATCGAATAGAAACACTCAGACTTCTGTTTGGGAAGGAAAAACCAGCATGGCACTAAATAATAAAACTGTTACTGCTTGCGATGCGGTTAGAATCTTCCACATTTTTGTCTATATACTTCTTTACTGAATTTGCAGCCACACATTGTCTCATATTGTTCTAAAAAGCTTCCCCAAAATTTTTCTTGTATTTGAGTCATATTAGTCTCGTTCCATGACTTCAAAATATTCCACCATAGCAACAAGAAAAATTTGAGAGCATGATTTTGGGCAAACCACTGTTTTTTGCGACTCTTACAAAATTTAATGAACCAGTCTGCATAAAAGGAGTTGGAATCTGATTAATATTGATTTGTAACACTAATATGTTCCAATACTTTTGGCTCAGTAGGCAAGACAAATAAGCTTTTTAAGAGGTTTATTCTCATTAGCACAAAAGGAGCACCTTGGGGTCTGATTCTTTTGAAAAAATTATCTCTAGTGGAGACTTTTGTTTGATAGGCATTTCTAAAAAGGATATAACCTTGGTGAGAACTATACTATGCAACCTGGGTTAGTTTAACTGGCCAGAACCTTGATTTTCCTTCTAGGCGGTACAGGTTCCATCCGTGTCATTGACACCAAGTCCAAAAGTGGCTCTCCTATGTAACAAAAAAAGAAGGAACTATACTATGCCAAATGGCCTTCCAATTCGGTTGAGGAATGCTCGTAGATTTTCCCGAGCATTCTAATGGATTTTTTGTACAAGAAGAGGCGTTAAGAAAAAATTAGTGACGAAGAACTCTTGACCTATCTCTTTTTCCGTAGACAATCATTATTTTGTGTAAACGAAGACTTTTAAGTAATAACACTATCATCTCTAGAGCTCCCTAACATGCGCACACAAGTAGTACACACTATCATACGCGGATATGAACGACAATTTAAAGGCTTTAGTAGCTTCCTCCGACTCAAATTACTTTTCTTCACAAGACACTAAATTTGTAAGAAACTACTTTGACATGGACCAATAATATTAGCGAGTATAGGCCTTAGCCTATTGACCATAGCCTTCATAATAAGTTTAACAATAGAATCAATAAGACTAATAGGACGAAAAAGGTGTACCCGGTTCGGATCTAACACTTTCAAAATAAGATGTATAAGTGTCCCATTCAGACCCGGTGGCAATGAACCTCCACTAACAGTCCCACGAACCATATTGCAAATTGAAGGACCCACTGTAGCCCAACATTTCTGATAAAACGGTGCCGACATACCACCCGGACTTGACGCCTTGGTTGGATTCGATTGAAAGACCGCCTTTCGGAATTCTTCATCAAAACGGAGGTGTATAGTTCGTTCAATGTCTCTTCATTAATCGGTCTAACTTGCGGAAGCGTGTACACCCCTCGGTGATTCGTATTTTCTTTATACAGACCTCCATAATATTCTCGCACTAACGCGGCTAATTCGTCACTTCCTTCAACCCACTCAATTGCATCATTCAGTAATCTTGTGCAATACGCCCGCTTCTTTCTTACCGAAGTTTCCAATTGATAGAACCGTGTATTTCTCTCCCCGAAAGCTATCAATTTCTCTTTAGATTTTTGAAATTACATGACTTCCTCTAGCTCTAACACACTTTCATATTCCTTTGTTAATTGCCTACCTAACTCTCGAAGGTATGAATTATACGAACATTGAAGGGATTTTTGTATCCCTCCAATCCTTGATAGTATTCTTTTCTTACAATTTAAGTCTCCAAAAATGTCCATCTTCCATTTACTTAAGTCCTCCTATATTGTTGATATTCCTTCCCCAACTAGTTCGGCCTAGTTATTCACTAATTTTATATTCTTTCGTTCACTAATTCGGCCTAGTAATTCACTAATCAGGCCTCTAACTAGTTTTTTATACACAAGCCTTTTTATAAGAACATATGATACTCTTGGGCCCTAATAATTTTTTTTTCCAAAACCTAAAACTCATTTTTTTTTCACACTTACATTCGAACAAAAAACAAAAAAAAATAGATCTCTTCATACTCACATAGTCACCTTCCCACCAACAAGAAAACCGCCGCCACTGAGGGACATTCTCTAGGAAGAACACAACTTAAAGGTAAAACTGAAACTCTAAAATATTGATTCTTTTACAATTTAGTCAGAATTATTCGACTTAACTATAATTATATTTTTATGCAAATCCTAGAATGGCCATTTCATGACCGTTTTAAGCCTTAAACCGTATGAAAAGTGATGCACTGAGTATAGTGCATATGCCGTGTGAGTTTTGTGGGTCCTAGTGACTGTTAGAGTGAGCAATTTGGTCTTATACTGTATTGAGTAAATAACACTTTTGCCCCCTGCGTTTGTACCCGTTTGACAGGTTGCCCCCTAACCTTTAAAACATGACTCTTTGCCCCCTACATTTTAATTTTTTGACCCGTTACCCCCTGACTGTGTGTTCCGTCCATTTTCGCCGTTAAAAGTGACGTGGCATTTCCATGTCACTTTTTTTTTTAATCCAGGTGTTAATTATTTATTTAATTAAGATTAAAGTAGGGGTAAAATAGAAATTTGATAATGTTTTTTAATATTATTAATAAAAATAATAAAATAACACCCCCCACCCCCACCCCACCGCACCCCCTACCCCCACCCTCCCCTTCTTCTTCTTCCCCTTATTCTTCCCCGATGACCTGCAACTCCTCTTCTTAAAAAAAAAAAAAATCAATTAGCTGATATTACCTGAACGCCTTCAGGGGCAGTAGAGACAGAGGAGTGGATGCTGTAATCGGAATCAAGTGTGAGGAAGAGAAACATTGCGAGAGCGAAAAAAGATAGCGCCATTGTTAACAGTAACACTATGAACCAAGTCCTTTGCCAAAATGGAAAAATCAGATCCGATTCACTATTTGGTCTGAATGATTCTCTATACACTATTCGGGTCGGACCTACTTGTGTCGTTTGATTGTTGTTATTATTTGACGACGAGGATGATGTTGATGTTCTTCTACGAGAAAGGCTTTGCTGAGCTGAGGGAGCCACGGTTGAAGTGGATCCGGCTTGCCGTGGGTCCGGTTTGGGGAATTCGGGTCTTGGTGGTGTGGGAGAATAGAGTTGAGTATTGTGAATGAAGTAGTACGCTTATGTTCAACGTGGATTTGTGTTGAATTTAGTCTTAACATCTCGATGAACCACAATTTGTTCATACCCTTCATGTAAATACAATAAACCCGAAGCAACACCTTTAATGATCTTAAACCTTTGTTCCCAATCTTTAATGATCTTAAATTGTATTTGATACGGTTCTTGCATTTAATATAGTTGTTTTTGTAAGTGTTGAATGTTGATTGAACCAATCTTCCCCAAAATTAGTTGAATCTGCAAGATATTGTTTTTTTTTTTTCTTAAATATAGGAGTTGCACGTCATCGGGGAAGAAGAAGGGGAAGAAGAAGAAGAAGGGGAGGGGGGTAGGGGGTGCGGTGGGGGGTGGGGGTGGGGGGTTTTATTTTATAATTTATATTTTATATAAAACCTATTTATAAAAAACCTTTTTTACCCGTACTTTAATCTTAATTAAATAAATAATTAACACCTGGATTAAAAAAAAAAATGTGACATGGAAATGCCACGTCACTTTTAACGGCGAAAATGGACGGAACACACAGTCAGGGGGTAACGGGTCAAAAAATTAAAATGTAGGGGGCAAAGAGTCCTGTTTTAAAGGTTAGGGGGCAACGTGTCAATCGGGTACAAACGTAGGGAGCAAAAGTGTTATTTACTCTACTGTATTTATTGTGGTCTTATACCGTATTTATTGAATTGTTTTGCTGAACTTTAAGTCATATAATCATATTAATACTAGCGATTATACTGTAAAAAGATGATACGTGCAGATAATATTACGATTATGAAGAGTATACCTGAAGATATAATCATATTAATACTAGCGAGGTTACCAGTTAAGTCATTGATGCGTTTCAAGTGTGTTTGTAAGAATTGGCACAATTTAATCCAAACTTTTAATTTCATCAAAATGCATCAGCAGTCCATGAAAAATAAGAAGAATGAATGTTTATTAATTAAGCGGAGGAAGTGGGAAAAAAATGAGTGGAGAACCGTGTTTACCTATCATTCGTATGAATCATTCAATGCTATTTCACCTGATTGGGAGATACCTTTCTCATCTGATCATGTTTCATGGCCTTGTAATGGATTTTTGCTTTGTCGCTCATTTGATAATCATAACAGTAACCGTAACTTATTTTTATGTAACCCAGCTACTAGGGAATATAAACAGCTTCCTTTAATATCTGATTCAGATCCATTGACAAATTGTGTGTACAGTATAGGGTTGGGTTTTGATTCCAACAAACAAGATTACAAGGTCATTGTATTTTGTTCAGATGCTCAAGTATACTATCTCTACAATCTGAGTAGTAATTCATGGAGAGAAATTGAGCATGATCTTGAGTTGCCATTTCCATATGTGAATGCGAGTTTTTGTATGAGTGGACTACAGGTCAATGGAGCATTGCATTGGGATGCTGGACACGACTACCGTATTACATATATCCTTTCTTTCAATGTGAGCACCGAACTGTTTCAACAAATAAAGTATCCTGAGATTATCCGTCAATATAGAAGTTACATAATTACCACCATAGTAAATGACTCTCTTGCCTTGTTTAATTGTGGATATACTCATGGATATAGTCATACAGATATATGGGTAATGAAGGAATATGGTGTGGTGGAATCTTGGACTAAAATATTCAGCACCGATATACTTATGATGATAGTTACTACATTTGTCCTCATTTGTTGTGGAAAAATGAAGCCATAATTATTAGCCGAGGCAAACACCAAGAGAAATTTGTATTGTGTGATCTAGTCACTTATAAAGAGAAAGATACAGAACTAATTACCTCTGATAACAAAGGCGATGGAATCATTCTTTACAACGAGAGTTTAGTTTCAATAAAGTAAGTGAGAGAGAGAGAGGTGTACTTAATGCCAAATTACAATTTGTATTTAATGCCAAATTCACCTATTTGCTTGCAGAATTGATCTCAATTTGTATTGTTATAATATATTGGATTTTTTTTTTTTAAGTTTACAATGTTAATTATTTGTTGTGAGTTAATCATTCTATATGTGTTCGCAACTTAGTCCCTAGCTTCTAGCAAAGCATCCATGTGAGTTGTGGAATAACTGTAATTTGTATCTATGTGAAATTCTGTTCACGGAATATACTTTTGAAGCTAGTTTTGGGAGCATTACACAGTCTAGGCATGTTGTTTTGAAGTAAGTATGCACAACAACCTGTGAGTTGTGGAAATTCTTCATTTTTGAAAATGCATGGATTTTGCATTTTTCTTCATTACTCAGCAAAATAATTGTCTCTCTTTAATTTGTCAATATTTCTAAACTTAGAGGCAAGTATGAAAGTGAAAAGTTCATGTACTTCAGATTTCTGAACTTCCGCAAATAATTTGGTCTTCGCGCAATACGCTGACACTCCGCCTTTATGTTTACATCTACTTAGCTTATTTTCTTCGAATCTTGCTTATTAGTTTATATTGCGTTCTCCATCCTCGGATTTATATCATGATATTTCGCAGGACCTAAATTACAAACATCAGATTCATTTAACAATGATGTTTCTACTTGATGCTTTGAGCACCCAATACAATCTGGCGGATCCCTATGAGAATTAAATATTGAAAAGCATTAACCTATTGCATCATAAATTACAATTACTACTAATAAACAATGAAGAAAAGTAGTGATGATGGATCATTGCGATGATTTACTTATATATATTAAGATTGCTATATTTCTTAATAGAGATGAAAATATAACTGTGAAGCAGAAATTTCAAGAAAGTTAATATAAAAAGTAAATTATTACACATGTTGACTTTTTTTTTTGTTCCTTGCCCAATAAAGTCAACTATCATTTAGATTGATTTTTAAGTCCACTTTTCATATTTTTTTTTTTTGTCGAAAAGTACATAGACATCCTATCCTTTCATCCGATTCCCATTCTTGACAATCCTCCACTGATAACGTCCGTCCCCGGAGGTGTTGTTTTGGCTCCGCACCTAGCTTTGTTCGCAAGCCTGTCCGCATGTCCATTCAACTCCCTCGGAAGATGCCTAAAGGAGATTGGGCCATGACACTCCGATCCCATCCAGATTTGTCTGAGGATCGGCAGAATCGTCCATCTTGCAGCTGATGCCCGCCTTATACCTTGTATTAATTCAAGGTTGTCTGAATAGATCGTTTTTGTTTCGCCCGGGAGGTCCTCGCACTTTGTAGTTGCCGATAGCACCGCAAGAGCCTCCCCTTCCAGAATTGAATCGCATCTCTTGGTCTCCAAATATTCCACCGTATTTGTGTTTCTTTGCTCCCTGTTTCCTCCGTTCTGTTACTGAAGGATGCATCGCAGAAGAAAACAACATCGCTTCCCTCAAGTTGCGAGAGTTGAGTCTCATGTCTTCCCGTGTGGTTTTGGTCCCTCGGTGCGGGAGCCCCTGGTGTTCTCCAATCTGTTCCATGAAACTCTTTCATCATCGTGTGAACCGTATTTAAGATTTGATCAACGTCCACTCCCGAGTTCTGGTGTACCCCTTTCATTTTTGCCTTCCACAGGTTCCATAAGGTCATAAAAAGATAATCCTTGATTTTCTGGTCCTCCCATCCACCTTTTGCATAGCTTTTAATCACTTCTGGAATCCATACGGTGATGTCATTTGCATGGTCTCCTTTTATTTTTATTTGCGAAATTGATACGGTCGAGCACATGCTGTTAAAGTCCACTTTTCATTTTGTTCCCGTTTTTATGTCAAAATGATATTGTTGTGTACTATAATATTAGAGCGCGTGCCAATCATGTGAGAATGTGCATTATCCGAATAATTCTCAAGTTTTTGAAGTTATCTAATCGGTCCTCTAACTTTGTTTTTTATCCTCGGTACTAGTCCATTCAAATTCCATTAGGTTAAAAAGAAGTAAAAAATTACTTTTCTTCACAAGGCACTAGATTTGTATTCCCTTTTGTTAAATAATTTTTTCCGGATTTCTCGTGACGCCACTAAAACACCCTGAGTCTCCACAATACCATCTCGAAATACAGCTGCTCCTGCAAACACGACTTTACACGCATTTGAATCAGTTCCTTTTTGTTCTCGATTTAGCAATCCATTCTTAAAATATTTATTCCTAAACACTTCTACCCATGCTACATTCTAATCTTTCAACAGTTTCCATCCAAATTTTGCTAATAAGGCTAGATTATAGTTTTTTCTCCTCTTAAGCCAAGTCCAGCCACCTCTTTAGGTTTACAAACATGATCCCAAGCGACCCAATGGGTTTTTCTTTCCGAGGACGTGGGACCCCATATAAAACCCCTCACTATTTTATCAATATCCTCACATACGTACTTCGGAAGTCTCATAACTTGCATCTTATATACCAGAAATAACACTTAATACCGATTGCGCCAGTGTTACCCGTCGAGCTAGCGATAGAGTTTTAGACTTCCAAGCAGCTAGCTTCCCTCTCATTTTTTCCACAATTTTCTTATAGAAACCTTTGGGCAACCTTCCAGATAGGATAGGCGTCCCCAAATACGTCGCAAAAGAATCACTATGACAAGCCACTTCTTGTTGTACTACGACAGGGACATTCTTAGAGAAGTATATAAGCGATTTCACCGCACTAATAGTCTGACCAGCTTCACTGCAAAAGATATACATTGCCTCCTGAATTACTTGTACCTGCAATAGCGAAGCTTCACAAGAAAGGATTAAATCATCCGCAAAAAATAAATGAGATAGTTTTGGGCCCTGTCATCCCTGAATCGCCTTCCAGTTTCCTTTATCAACAGATCGTGTATAAGTAACGAAAGTCGTTCCATACACATTACAAATATGTACGGTGACAGTAAATCCCCTTGGTGAATTCTACGATAAGGATTAAATGGCGCTAGCGATTCCCCGTTCCACAACACCCGCATCTCGCTATCTTCCATGATAGACATGATGATCGATATCCAACTCTCTGGGAAGCCAAAATATCTGATTGTGTCTTCAATGAATTTCCAACTAATTTTGTCATATGCTTTCGCAAGATCTATCTTAATTTCCATGATCCCTCTCTTCCCCTGAAGGTGTCTCATCCTGTGATCTACCTCCCGGGCCAACACCATGTTATCTATCCTGGAGCGACCTGCTAAGAAACTACTTTGACATGGACCAATAATATTAGCGATTATAGGCCTTAGTCTATTGACCATAGTCTTCATAATAAATTTAACAGGAGAATTACTAAGATTAATAGGACGAAAAAGGTGTACCAGGTTCGGATCTGACACTTTCGGAATAAGATGTATAAGTGTCCCATTCAAACCCGGTGGCAATGAACCTCTACTAACAGCCCCGCGAACCATATTGCAAATTGAAGGACCCATTGTAGCCCAACATTTCTGGTAAAACGCTGCCGATATACCATCCGGACTTGACGCCCCAATTGGATTCGATTGTAAGACCGCCTCTCGGATTTCTTCATCAGAAAAGGAGGTGTCTAGTTCGTTCAATGTCTCTTCATTGATTGGTCTAACTTGCGGAAGCGTGTACACCCCTAGGTGATTCTTATTCTTTTTATATAGACCCTCATAATATTCTCGCACTAACGCGGCTAATTCGTCACTTCCTTCAACCCACTCATCTGCATCTTTCAGTAATCTTGTGCAATACGCCTGCTTCTTCCTTACCGAAGTTTCTAATTGATGGAACCGTGTATTTCTCTCCCTGGAAGCTATCCATTTCTCTTTAGATTTTTGAGATTGCATGACTTCCTCTTGCTCTAGCACATTTTCATATTCCTTTGTTAATTTCCTATCTAACCCTCGAAGGGATGAATTATACGAACATTGAAGGAATTTTTGTATCCCTCCAATCCTCGAGAGTATTCTTTTCTTACTATTTAAGTCTCCAAAAAATGAGGAAATTACAAAATTGAGCCCCAATAACTTAAACATTATTATTTAAGTCCCCTCTACTTACTTCTTCTTACAAAGTCCATAGTTGCAAATATTGGTTGGCCAATTTACCTATACACCCTTTTGATTTAATTAATTACTTTTTTTTACTTCTTTTTTTTCAGTTTTTGTTTTAGTGTCGGAATGGGTACGCGCTTAAGTGGGTACAGACCCACTTTCTTTTTTATAATGTGTTTAAGCTATCTTTTTTTATAAGGGGTTTAAAATTAATTATAGTGTAATTGTAAAACAGGTCCCTGTCCAAATTCAATCAACATCACATAATATTTCATTGTCCAAATAATAGCTAAGGTGTAATTGCATTATAGGTCCCTGTACCGGGAGTTGTCACGGGTCTGTACCCAGATGAACGAATACGATTTTAGTCGTTTAACAGTGTTTTTGCAATGGGCCTGTACCCAGATGGTATTGCCTGTACCCATGTATCTATCTGCACAAAAAAACATCAAAAACAGATAAAAAAACATGTAACTTCTCTGTTGGGTGATTGGGGTTGTATTGCTGGGGATGTGCTCATTTTGGGCCTCTATACCCATTTGGGCCTGCACCCAGATTGGACCTCAGATGGGTTTCGCAGCTTGGACCTGACCCGGCGCTGCAGTGGTGGTGGTGCGAATCTGAAGGTAAGAAGCCTTCGTGTGAAGGTGATGATGGTGGGGATAGGGGGTGATGATGGTGGTTAATGGCACACAGTGGGGGTGGGGTGATGATTGTGGTTAATGAAGCACGGAGGGGTGGCGGATCTGTACTGTGGTGGTGGTATTCGGTGGCTTCGGATCTGGACTGTGCGACGGGAGAGGGCGACGCCAAAGGGCGGCGGATCTATGGCGGCTTTGGCTTTGGCTTCACCTTCAGTGGGGTGGGGTGGGGTGGGTTGTCACAGCGAGAGAACGGAGAAGAAGGAGAGGGGGTGGGCTCCGCTGCAATAGAGACGCGGCAACAGGGCTCCGACGAGGTCTCTCTGGTGGCTCCGGCAGCGAAGGCAGGGCAGCAGCAGGGGTGTGGTGCTTGTTTGTTGATGGCCATGGAAGGGTCGGCCATCGTGGTGCTTCGTGAAGGAGGAAGGAGGAAGGAGGAAGGGTGGAGCGGGGCTGGATCGAGAGAGAAGAAGGGTGGGGGCTGGATCGAGTGAGAAGAAGGGCTGCGATGGTTGCTATGGTGAAGGTGGTGTGGATGGCGGCAGTGGTTTGGGACGGTGGGGTGGGGTAGGCAGTGGGCGGTAATGGTGGATTGGGATGGGGTGGGTTGAGAGAGAAAGGGGAGGCTTACAAACCCTAATAGGTATTGATTTTGTGTTTTGTTTTTTGCAGTATATAAAAATTAATGGGGAGAATATTTTGGGCTTTTGTATTGGACTAGTTAGGGTTTAACTAGTCCAGTTAAGAAAGGACTAAGGACTTTCTGGTGGAAGTGGTATGTTGCTTGAGCCTTCTTTTATAATTTACCCCCAAAAAATGTCCATCTTCCATTTACGTAAATCCTCCTATATTGTTGATATTCCTTCCCCAACTAGTTCGATCTAGTTATTCACTAATTTTATCTTCTTTCGTTCACTAATTCGGCCTAGTTATTCACTAATCAGGCCTCTAACTAGTTTTATACACAAGCCTTTTTATAAGAACATATAATACTCTTGGGCCTTAATAATTTTTTGTCCCAAACCTAAAACTCATCTTTTCACACTCTCATTCGTACAAAAAACAAAAAACAAAAATCTCTTCATACTCACCTTCCCACCAACAAGAAAACCGCCGCCACTCAGGGGCATTCTACAGGAAGGACACAACTTAAGGTAAAACTGAAACTCTAAAAACGGATTCTTTTACGATTTTTCAGAATCATTCGATTTAAGTATAATTATATTTTTATATAAACCTAGAATAGCTATTATTATGAGCGTTGTAAGCCTTATACCGAATGAGAAGTGATGCGCTGAGAATAGTGTATATGGGGACGGTTTGGGTCCCATGATTTTCCGTGACTGTTGAAGTGAGCAATTTGGTCTTATACTGCATTTCTTTTTTGAATTGTTTTGCAGTAAATATTCAGAGCTCTTAATATAATTAAGAAGACAAAAGAAAAATAATGACACGTGCAGATATTATTACGATTGTGAAATGTATACCTGAAGATATAATCACATTAATACTAGCAACATTACCAGTAAGTCATTGATGCGTTTCAAGTGTGTTTGTAAAGCTTGGCACAATTTAATCCAAACTCCTAATTTCATCAAAATGCATCAGCATTCCATGAAAAATAAGAAGAATGAATGTTTATTAATTAAGCGGAGGAAGTGGGAAAAAATGAGTGGAGAACCGTGTTTACCTATCATTCGTATGAATCGTTCAATGCTATTTCACCTGATTGGGAGTTACCTTTCTCGTCTGATCATGTTTCATGGCCTTGTAATGGATTGTTGCTTTGTCGCTCATTTGATAGACATAACGGTGAACGTAAACATAACTTATTTTTATGTAACCCAGGAACTAGGGAATATAAACAGCTTCCTTCAATATCTTTTTCAGATTCAAAGACATGTTTGATGTTCACTATGAGTATAGGGTTGGGTTTTGATTCCAACAAACAAGATTACAAGGTCATTGCATTTTGTGTACATGCTCAAGTATACTATCTCTACAATCTAAGTAGTAATTCTTGGAGAGAAATTAAGCATGATCTTGAGTTGCCATTTCCATATGTGAATGCGAGTTTTTGTATGAGTGGACTACAGGTTAATGGAGCATTGCATTGGGATGCTGGACACGACTACAGTATTACATATATCCTTTCTTTCAATTTGAGCACCGAACTGTTTCAACGAATAAAGTATCCTGAAATTATTCGTCAACATGGTAACGTAATTACCACCATAGTAAATGATTCTCTTGGCTTGTTTAATTGTGGATGTGGTCATACAGATATATGGGTAATGAAGGAATATGGTGTGGTGGAATCTTGGACTAAACTATACAGCACCGGTATAGATATGGAGCGCTATAATGGAAATTACTACATTTGTCCTCATTTGTTGTGGAAAAATGAAGCCATAATTATTAGCCGCGGTAAAAGCAAAAACCAAGAGAAATTT